>VDFB02256132.1:63635619-63793462 GCA_007258455.2 Sequoia sempervirens | reverse complement strand
TCTTGTTGTAGTATTTCTAAAAGTTGTTCTTAGTATACCCCTCATTTAGGAAAGTAATGATCTATAATTCTTTTTCCAATTCTTTGTGTGAGTTGGCTGATAGTGATTTGATACTACATGCATAGAGGAAGGAGGAGAGATGCTCATGTGAGATTCCTTCCTAACAATCCTGATCCATTCCAACTAGTTGAATATCAGAACTTGCCAAGAGAAGAAGAAGAAGATCCACACCCCTTTGCTGATGCATTTCCTGATCTAACTAGCTCTTAAGTTTCCTCTGAAGATCAAAATTTGATTGAGAACCCCTTTGCTTTGGAACTACATCAGGCAAGTATGAGTGATGCAAATAGAAACAGACCTAACCAACCGAATTTTCCTTTCCCCATTTCTCATCAGAATGAACTAGACAACCTCAAAAATATCCCTGCTTCAGTCCTTCCTAAGTTCTATGGACTTGCCACAAAAGATCCTAATACCTTCTTATTTAAATTTGACATATTTTGCATGAGTTATGACCATACCACCGATGCCCATAGGCTCAAGCTATTTCCTACCTTTCTGAAAGAGGTTGTATTAAGATGGTTCATGAGCCTAGGCATAAATAATATGGAGACATGGGATGACATGAAGACAAAATTCTTTGAGAAATACAAGGAGTATTGTAGGGGCAGTGACATGAGAGGAGATGATATTTTTAGGATGCAACAAAAGGAAGATGAGAGTTTGGAGGATTACATTGCAAGGTTTTGTTTTTCCTACATAAATATCCACACCGTACACTCAATGAAGACTCACAAAAGTTTCTTTTCCCGAGATGAATTAATGATAATTGCACTGACGCCTTGGACCTGATGGGAGGAGATATCTCCCATGTTCCTTGGGAGGATATCAAGAAAATATGCCAAAACTACTCTAGGGCAGCTTCAAAGAAAGGGAGAGCTTACCAATCTTCTATGGGTAAGTCATCTACATATGGAGTTTCAAGAATGGAGATCACTCATTTGCTGGAAGACTTCAAGCAAGACATTATAAACAATCTAGCTACTCAGCTAGATACACTTCAGGCCAAGAAGAAACAAGAGGAAACATAGGCAACATTGGCAGAGTATTTCCCCCATTGCAAGCAAAAGAAGAAGGACAGAAGATGCAAGATGATAGCTAATATTGACAGCAAGTAGATTGCACCCGAGTTCAAGCCAATCTGGGTTGAAGAAGATCAAGTCTACTATGTTGCACAAAGGAGGCCATGGGCTCCAAGACAAGGTATGCCACCAAATCCACTCTCTTTTGTTGGGCCATATTTCAATTCTTATTTAGTCGGTAACCAATGTCAACCCCCATATCTATCCAACTATGGAGGATATCCACCAAAACCTTGGAGTAAACCTCTAAATACCTAGCCTAATCATCAAAACTCTCCACCCCAGTGGCAGCAACCTCAGGGGAATTGGCAGCAGTTTCAAGGAAATTGGTAGCCACCCCAGGAAATTGGCAGCAAACAAATCAATGGAGGGGAGGACAATAATGGCCAAACCAGCCAAATAGTTACATGCAACAACCTTCTCAGCCCCAACAACCTATTATAATTCATCCTCCTGCTAGTTCAAGTTTAAATGCACCAAAACCTACTCAGTTACTCACTCAACCCACACCCAATCCAAATAACAAACCATATCAGCAACCAATATACTCTGTTGATCCAAATCAATTACTTGCATATGCTGTGACATCCACTTGCGTTCAATAACTACTTTTCCAGCTCCTTCCACACCCATTATCACTGAGCTTCCTCCATTTAGCCCAGTGCACCTAAGAATCCTGAACTAGTTCTAGTCAAGCAGACTGCACAAACACCCCCATTTCCTCAAAGGTTGGAAACTGTGTGCAGGAAAAGGAAGAAAATAAGGACACAACTTTTGACATTATAGATCAGTTGAAGCATATATGTGTCTAGATACCTCTATTTTAGGCTATAAAATATGTTCCAATCTCAATTAAGGAAGCATTCCTTAAGAAGCTAGGTAGAAAGAAGAAATATCCCACTATAGTTCATGTGGTGGGACGACTAGCTGACATCATGCTTGGGAAAGTGATTGTTCCCAAATATAATGATCCAGGGAGTCCTGTGGTAGTTGTTATAAATGGGATCCAAATAAACAATTCTCTGATTGAATTGAGAGCAACAATAAATGTAATGACCAAGGATATCCTGCAACAATTAAATGTTGCAAGCATGAGACCTACTCCTACTGTCATGTAGCTTGTTGATAGTTATTGATAGTTAAACCGTTAAACTTGATGGTATAGTAGAGGACCTTATGGTAACTCTAGACTCATGGGAGTATCCAATAGATTTCATGATTCTTTCTCCTAAAGCCACACTCGATGGGTACCCTATCATTCTAGGAAGATCATGGTTAGCAACAATAGATGCATATATTGGATGCAGGACAAGAGACATGACCATTTCTGATGGAAAGAGCACTAAAAATCTTGTTCTCTACCCTCCTGCTCAACCATCCCATGATTTGGATAATTCTATATGGCCACATGTTGGTGAAGAGGCCAAGGAAGTCAATTATGTGGCACAGTTTATGATGTTAGGCAGAAACTCTTTCATGCAGCTTCAAGATGAAGATGAAGTATTGGCTAACCTCATTTATAATCATTGTGAAGTGGAGGAAGCATCATCTTCTCATTTTGTTGTTCTAGTTAAGACACTTTTGTCTGCTCTTCCTGCAGCCACTCTTCATGTAGACACTCTTCTTGCAGTCGAACTTTTTGTAGCAACAGGTATGTCTCATACATTGATGCCGCATGAACTCAAACTACCAAGCATTAGTGAATCAACCATGATAGAGATAACTACACAAGCACAAGTGGCAGGAGAAACATCTGCACATCAACAACAAATTGAGTGACGAACAACAGTTGCCATTGAAAACCTTACTGAAGACCCACCAACATGCATTTGTGTGGGACTATCATGATATGAAGGGATTGGACCCTAAGCTTTTCACTCATAGAATTTACATCAGAGATGATTGTACCCCAGTGAGACAACCACAAAGAAGAATTAACCCTGCACTAAGAGAAATTGTAAAAGGAGAACTACATAAATTGCTAGATGCAAGATTTATCTACCCCATCTTAGATAGCCAATGGGTTTCTCCATTGGTGATTGTGCCCAAATAGGGAGGGAAGTGGCGAGTTTTTATTGATTATAGGGAACTCAATGCTGCCACCAAAAAGGACCATTTTCCCTTACCCTTCATAGATCAAGTTTTGGACTCACTTGCAGGAAAACAATACTTTTATTTTCTAGATTGCTTTAGTGGCTATAACTAGATCCAAATTGCACTAGAGGACTAGGAGAAGACCACCTTTACCTATCCATGGGGAACCTATGCCTACTTGGTACTTCTATTTGGCTTATGCAATGCACCTGCAACTTTTCAGAGGGCAGTCATTAGCATATTTTTAGACATTTCTCATGATTGCATGGAAATTTATATGGATAATTTCACCACCTATGGTGTTGATTTCAATGAAGCATTGGAGAATCTCAGGATAGTCCTATAGAGATGTGAAGATCACAATCTATCTGTAAACAGTGAAAAGTGTTTCATGATGATGCAGGAAGGTGTAGTCCTTGGCCACTACATCTCTCACAAAGGAATTCAATTAGATCCTGTAAAGATTGGGGTGATCCCCAATCTTCCTATCCCTGTAAAACAAAAAGATGTTAGGAGTTTCTTGGGAAATTTAGGATACTATAGGTGGTTCATCGAGGATTTTAGCAAAATAGCAGCAACATTGTATGCCCTTCTCACCAAAGATGCTGAATTTCAATGGACAGAAGATTGTGACAAAACATTTTCTGATTTGAAGGAAACTTTGACACATGCTCCTATACTCAAATGACCTAATTGGGAGCTTCATTTTCACATCCATACAGATGCATCCAACTATGTTATAGGATTCATCCTAGGACATAAAGAAGGAGCTGTTGAAAATGCTATTTATTTTGTCAGCAAAAACTTGCAAGGAGTTGAATTCAATTATACAGTGACAGAAAAAGAAATGTTGGCAGTAATATATTCCCTAAACAAATTCAGGCACTACATAACAGGCTATCAAATCTTTGTGCACACAAATCATGCAGCCATTCAGTATCTTATGAAGAAACCTCTGGTCTCAAGTAGGATAGCAAGATGGCTATAGCTGATGCAGGAGTTTGACATAACCATTATAGATAAACCATGGAAGGCTAATGTTGTTGTAGATTTTATTTCAAGGCTGACTATATCAGAAGACAATCAGGTCATAGATGACTCTTTCCTTGATGAGCACTTATTTTCCATTAGTGTGCAAACACCCTAGTATGCTGACATAGCTAACTATCTAGTCACATGAAGAGTTCCTCCCCACTTCTCTCCAAAAGAGAGAAGGGTGCTCATTGAAAAATCATTTCCTTTTTCATGGATTGTAGGATGTTTGTTTTACATTGGGTTAGACCATGTCAAGAGGAGATGTGTGAGAGAAGATGAGACATATGATATTTTGCATGCATGCCACAATGAACCATGTGGAGGACAGTTTGTGGCCAAGAGGACAACGATGAATATTCTAAATACAAGATATTGCTGGCCAACACTCCACAAGGATGTAAGGAGATATACGAGAAAGTGTGATAGATTCCAGAGGATGGGAAATAAAACCAAATCTGATGAGATGCCACTTTTCCCTCAGATAGTAATCACTCCATTTGACAAATGGGGACTAGATTTTGTAGGACCCATTGATCCTCCATCCAATGGTAAGTATTATATCTTGATATGCACTGATTATGTAACCAAGTGGGTAGAAGTTAAGGCCATGAAGCATGGAGGAGATAATAAGGTTGTTGATTTTTTTATTAGGAAATTTTCATAAGGTATGGAGTTCCAAGAGAGATAGTGATAGATAAGGGGTCTCAATTCACATCAACCCTTGTTGTAGCACTAGTCAATGGGTACAACATAAGACACAAGAAGTCCACTCCTTATCACCCTCAAGCCAATGGCCAAGTTGAGGTGATCAACCGAGATATTGAAGCCATTCTAACCAAAATAGTGGTTTTTCATAAAAAAGGATTGGGCAAATAGGTTGTCAGAAGCTATCTGGGCCTATAGGACAACCTGGACAACCTGGAAAACAACTACAGGCTTCACTCATTTTGAGTTGCTATATGGAAATACAACTATGATGCCCATTGAATTTGAACATAAGACTCTTTGGACTATAATAGACTTGGGTATGGATATCTCTAAGGCACAAAGAGAAAGAATCATGCAGCTAAATGCTTTGGATGAGATGAGGAGAGCAGCCTTGCATCACATGGAGGTAGTGAAAAATCAGAGAATAAGGTGGCATGACAAATTCATCAAGGACAAGAAATTCTAGGTAGGTGACTGGGCACTGCTCTATGACTCAAGGTATCAAGATAATGTAGTAAAATTGTAGATGAGGTGGCTAGGACCATATGAGGTTGTTGAAGTCTTCCTCAATGGTGTTGTTCAACTTACTACCATTGACCCTGTCAGATTCAAGTTGCTTGTCAATGGTCATCGCCTCAGATTGTATCACAAGCCAGCTTCCAAAGAGGAGTTCCTGTAAAAATTCACTTAGCATGCAACACTCGAGCTTCCTGCATGCAAGCAGAAGTGTCTAACAACTAAGCCCTTACAACTGTTTATGTTATAAAATATATCACCTGTGAAGGTCGCCAGTCGAATCTACATTCCATGCACTTCAAACTCTTGAATCACATGAGACACGGGAGGAGGATGAATGTGTCGAACGTGCTATATCACCTTCTTTCAATCATGGCAGCCAAGACTCAAAAAGGTAGGGACAATTTCGTTTCCCACCATTGTTTGATCAAATTGTTGGTTGAGAAGTCTCTGCATGATGTATCTGAGATGACTTGGGAAGAAATTGTAAATATTGATCAAATTAGACTAGAGCATTTGTGACCTATGGTTTTACCTCAACCTCGTAGGTATAGCAAGAGATTAAGCACAACTGAAGCCACTCCTGGTGCTTCAACCTCTAGCACAGGCCCTAGTGTAAACCCTCCTACAGTAGAACAAACCATAGAGATTAGTCCTTCTGAGATAAAGCACTCAACCAAAGAAAGTTCCTCTCCAAATTTTGATCACGATGTTCCTCTTGGCATCTCAATGAGAACTAGGTCACAAAAGAGAGAAGCAAAAATAACAAAAGGAAAAGCTAAAAAGAAACCGACAGAAAAATAAGTACCAAGCTCTAAGAAGCAGAAGGCTGACATTGTTCATCTTGCAGCCAAATAAAAACTTGAAATCCCTCCTAGAAAATCAAGACCAGTCGGGCCAGCCTTTGATATGCCTCCATAGGAAATCCCTAAGCCTAGAGAAACATCACAAGGGGACACAAAATCTCTAATGGGGCAGGTGAATGTCGAGGAAGAGGACATATTTGAGAAAGCAACAAACATAACACTGGCATATCTTGTTGATATTGCAGAACAAGTTAAGAATCAAGGGTATGAGTAAAATTAGGAGTTCATGTAGCAAGAGTTCTTGCAGCATGAGAAAGAACAAGAACAAGAGACCCTGTAGCCAGAATTGATTGAACAACCTGAATCCCTACAACTGGTACTATATGGAGAGCAAGCATCAGTGCTTGGAAAAATGTTGGTAGGAATACATAACCCCCCTAATTTTACAATACACACAACAATTCTGAATTTATGGAAAGAGATGCAAAGAAGGGAAGAAGAATGGAAGGATGAGAAACACGGGCTGAAGAAGGAAATTCAAAAGAGAGATGAGGAGATTGAAGAAAAGGATGCAGAAATTGCTACTTTAAAGAAGAAGGTGGATAATATGACAGCCTTGGTACCTCAGATTTTAGAATGTAGGACCCCTCCAAGGGTCTATGCTCTACATTTGAAGGAGAAATATCTTTCTTTTAAGATGGCAAGGATTGTATTAGGTTTGAACCCTTCCATTGAGACTCCTATTGAATTTTTCAATGCTTATCGGATTGCTTCCCCTGAGATGAAGAATTTGTTGTGTGAATTCTATTTGCATAATTATGTTGTGATTGAAGACCATGATTGGAATCCACTGTTGTATGTTGGGGATGTCCAATTAAGGGCATTTATGTCATGGGTACATAATGAGATTAGTTGGGGACAATAATATGGGGCTTATAGACAAATGGAATCCAATGCCCCTCTACCCATCAGGGCTAAATCAAGAAACCCAAGGGACACTTACAGGGATTGGCATAGAATTCTTTTCAGACCTAGCTATGGTAATAGGATTATGCCTTGGATAGAAGTAGTTTATAGTGAATATGAGGTAGTGGCAAAAACAAAAGAGGAAATTGTGAAGAGATACCTGTCACAAGGATGGAACAGCCTAACTGATGAGCTAAAACAAGTTGAGACCCACTCTATACAGAACTATGCTGCAACACTTAAAAGAATTGATAGATATATACAGATTGGAAGGAGAAAGGGATG
Organism: Sequoia sempervirens; assembly: GCA_007258455.2. Classification (NCBI taxonomy): domain Eukaryota; kingdom Viridiplantae; phylum Streptophyta; class Pinopsida; order Cupressales; family Cupressaceae; genus Sequoia; species Sequoia sempervirens. The sequence goes on along the minus strand of VDFB02256132.1, from coordinate 63,785,910 downwards.
ATTTTGGCTTCCGCTGACTTTTCAGCCACCCATCTTGATGTGGCCCATGCCAAATTTTAGGTATTACCACTATGATATTGTTGTTGAGAGACAAAGATGGAACAAATTGGATAGACAACAAGGGTTCTATTGGGATCCTGATCCACGCACAACAAACATTGATGTAGGACAATTGGCGGTTGCAAATTTCATGGCATTAACTAAGCAAAAGAACAACCCTTCCCCTGCTAGAGGACCAACAAAACCTTAGGTTGGGGGGAGTGATGAGTCTAGTTTATGGTTTAATTCTCGTAGAATTTATGATCTATTTGCTAAAGTTGTCATGGACCTTGATGTTTGAATGTTGATATTTCCTCAAAACCATAGACATTGGGCCTAATTTTATTTCTACAAATCTTTAATGACATTGGCATGTTATATGGACTATATGTGTTAATTCTACATGTGGATTAATGAATGTTCTTTAAGATAGTTACAAATATGGAATTATTGTGCGTACTAATATTGCCATGCAAATATAATTAGAGGCCACTAAATTAAGAAGATTCTGCCAGCTAGTCATTCACCATAACGTTCAATAAGGGAATCATTCAAAGGTCAATGGAGGTCGACGACGGGAGATTCCTCTTGAAAATCAAGTTGTAACCACCTTGTAAATGGTCTTTATTGTTGTTGAACGAATACAGGCATTATTGTTGTGCTAAATCTACGTTGAGGCAAGCATGTCTGACCAAATTTCGCGCATGTGTAACCGCCTCTCCATTTTTCATGCTTTCCCTAAAATGGCATCCTCCTAATCTGTTGGTGTTGACCGCCTTGCTAGGTGATTAGTTAGTAGCTTCTTTTCCTATAAATAAGACTCGGATGCTCCTTCTCAGGAGGTTGCGCGATCTAATGATGTACTTGCATTCTTAGTTTTTAGCAATACAATTGCATTGCTCTATTGTACTCATGTTTTCCAATGAATAAAATGAACTTATAAGTCCATGCATCTGATTTTACATTAGTTTTAGAGGATACTCATCCAAGGGGGCCCACTTGGTGAGCATTTTGTCCTTTAGTTTAGTTATTACTTTTTGTTTGCTAATTAGTTAAGAATCTGGCATTGATTGTTCCTACAACCACTAGAATTCCATTATGTGACTATTCCTGCAGCCAAAGTAGATAGAGTAGTTTACTGTTTGTTTGCTCAGATTTTTTTGTTTTTGTCATGCATTTCAGCTTAGTATAGTTGTTGGTTGATGTTTAGAACTTATGTTATTTCTTTCTAAGTAATTTATCTTCAACATTATATTTTTCTTAGCTGTGGAATGAATATGGCTACTTTGGATCCTTAGTGTACATATTGTGCTGACGCATTTCAAGTTCACGTCCCCGGGTTGACAAGTTAAATGCACCTTCATGATGATTGAAATGGCTATTCAGTTTAGATGTCCAATCTTTGAATCACAGTTGTAAGGGCTTAGTTGTTAGATCATTGTAGGAGGCCGACAATTCTCATTGGAAACTTGCATTTTGTAAAAGTCAAACTAATTGGCATCATTCCTATTACAAGGCTAAGGACACAGGAGAAGGATCGGGATGCTAAAGATGATGACAATGACAATGATTATGATGATGATGATGATGTCGATGATTTTGTTAAGGTGGTGTTCTGGAATATAGTTCCTATGGTATTGAGATATGGTTGTATGTTAAATTCCATATATACTCTTGTCTAGATCTTGATTGGATGATTATGATGTCATTTCAGTAATAAATGTTTATGACTTTCATTGAGCTTTTCATTGAGATTATATATGATGGGCTTTGAATCTTGAATCTTGAATCTTGTAATAGTTTTATAAAATCCTATTAAGGGTTTTACTTGTGTTTCTATAATTGTAAAAATATTGATACAAGGTATCCATGTTATCATCATTCTTTGTTGCTGAAGTTGTTGGGTTTATCTTGGCAAACTTACAAAGATTACATTATAGTGTTTGGATCACTAAAAATCGTATGCACTATGAATATTTGCAATTTCAATTATGGTTCCATCAATTTTCAAAATGAGCGTGTTAGACTTCTTCCCATTATGAGAAATCAATATGATTAAAGTATAGTCATATTTTCTTCCCATTCTCTATTTTGTTCAAATTATGAGTCAAGCAATAGTTTATAGTTGAATGCTTTTGTGAAAATGCATTATTTGTTAATTTTAAGAATAGGAGGCGCCACATGTAGATTTTTTGCAATATTTTTAATGCTAATCTTAAAAAAAATTGTGTTGCATGATTGGTCAATTCATCTAAAGAACCTTTATTGGGTCCCAAAACTATTGCTCCACTTCTTAGAATAAAATTTTTCTCACAAGGCCAAGGTTGTCATCAAGTGTATGAAATTGTTTCATCAACAGAATAATGGAAGGTTCAAGGTCAACTATATGAGAGTGGGTTTTCTCTCCTACACTTTGAGATCAACTTAAACTCAAGAGGGTATTCCTTGAGGTTTCTATAAATAAAATGAACATTTGAAAACTACAACAACTAAACACAAATGATTAATGAAACTCCTAATATTGTCATTGAGCATGAGAGAAACTAAATACTATATAGCCTCTATATAGTTGAACGGACAACATTGCAGTGTCCATCATTTCTAATGGATGGAAGGATGTCAAAGCATACCACCAAACATTGTCATTGCAGTGTTAAATGGGTGATGTTTCTGAAGAAAATTGATTGTGATGGGAAAGTGAAGGATGCAATTTTTGTTTCCCATATCCTCATACAATCCATTGAGATGGTGGACCCTAAAAATGTTGCAAAGGTCATAATGAATAATGCTAAAAATTGTAAGGAAGAAAGTTCAATAGTGGAGGGTACATATAAGTATATATTTTGAACGCCATCTGTCGTCCACTCTCTCAACTTGATATTGCACAATATTGGCTCAAAGATTGAGTGGATCAATGGTGCAATATGACTAGAGGATCCTAAGGATTGTTCAACTATGCGGTCCACACCAATAAACACACATAAAACAAAAACCTACCTAAAAATGAAACAAGCTATACCCTAAGAAAACCCTCAATGAAGGAAAAAACCAACATACATACATTTATAATTATATTGATTTCATGAACACAATTACCATTAGCTACAATGGCTTTCCACAACACTAACAAAAATTTGGAAACACTACTTCTAGACTTGCTAAATGGGCTACATTCAAGTACAAAATGACACTACAAGATCCTCTTCTATTTTCTCACCTAATTGTACTCCATATCATATTCCTTCTTGCCTCAATCTTCCTCTCAATTGTCACTCCCTCATTGGTGTACTTATTATACCTCTACTCTCTCTTAATCTTCTTTGCTTTCCTACAAATGACTTGAACCCGTATATATATACACTTCCTTAGCTTCCCAAATAATTTGTGTCAACCACACGGTGGCGCAAAGCTTGAAACCACATAAAACATGTCACCAACTATAACTAACAAATTTACAAATAATAGTCCAACGATAGAAAATCTCCACACAATACAATACATACTTCTCCAACATTCATCACAACCATCCCAAAATATCCATCCTTTGGTACAAACCAAAAATAACCATATACAAACTAAAATAGTTCCAATTGAACACCATTGTCAACTCATAGATATTCACTCATTAAATCACAAACTTTAAACAATCTAAATCACCCCAAATTTTAATACCAAACCAATCAATCATATATAGAACTACTCTTGAAACAATGACACTCAGTTTCACAATGTGGTGAAATATGTTACACAATGCAGTGAAACATGTCAACTTTCCTCATCATAGACTATCAACCAAAAATCAAACATACAATTTACTAGACTAAACCACAATGAAAATTTATCACATTTCCCCAAGGATACCCTTGTTGTTGAACATTTTATCATTGATGTCAAAGTTTCCTGGACTAATGCTCAAAGCAATTAATAACATACTCAAATCTTGTCATGTAGAGAAAGGTCTGAGAGAATGAAGGAAAGATCGATGCAACCAGTGAGTTTTTGGAGATGTGCTTGATGAATTCACTCCAACAGTAAAATTAAGTCCAGATGCCCCTAGTCCTAGTGACTTTGTTTGGAACAGGTATCTTCTCTAGATGGTGACAGACATACCAAGAACAAATTCCATCTCTAAGAGTCTTTTGTCGATGTTTAGAGTTTATAGTTATGTATTTATGTTGTTTGTGCAAGGGTAGAAAGAAATAATATGGGTGACTTGAGGATTTATGACAAGCTTTTCTATTCATAGGTGTCGGCTTCTTGAGGGGTAGCTTGAGACTCCATGTTAAGTCTTCATTTCTGGAAACATCAATTCTTTTATAATCTTTCATTTCCTTTGATATTCTCCTTTTTGTGCAACAATTTAAATAGTTCCTTTGACTTCTCTATTTTTGGACAATGGTTTCTATCGACTCCACCAAGGGTGGCTTAGCAAATATGGTGATTGAGTTATTCCTTACATTTGAGCGACAATGGAGGCTTCACATTATTTCAAAAATGTTTCTATATTCCTTCATGAATATTTGTCCTCGCTCTTTCTGTATATAGCGCTCAAGGAATGCCTTTGGCATTTTTCTCCCTAACCGCATTATCTTTTCTGGAGAAAACGAGTGCCTTTAATTGTCTTTTCTTCTATTCATCTAAGGCATGGGTCGTGTGAAGTGGGGCGACGATTATTTATTCATATTTTTGTGGAGTCTTAAGAATTGAAATGAGTATATACGTGTATCATAGATTGATGTTTTTTTGAATCTACCTTTTTGGATGTAGTTACTAATTTCTGAGTGTTGTGTTGAGTTGTGGGACGCTATTTTTTTTTAAATTCTATTGTTTTTCTTCATTGATTTTGCTACACAAGACGTGGTAATAAAATATGCTATCGGCATCATTTTTATGAAATGGGTTCTATAATGTGTCATGTTGTGAAATCCTATGTAAGGCAATCGTGAGAATTTATGGAGGACATGGTTTCAGACTTACATTCATTCCATCTGTTATATGTGTGTAAGTTATGATGTTGAGTATTGGATGATACTAGAGGAATTAGTGAACTCAGTTGAAAAAAATAATAGGCTCCATTCTAGACATGCTTGTGAACTATTGTTTCAGTTATCAACTTGTACGTGGGGTTTGATGCCCAAATATTGCTACAAAAAAGAGTTGACTTGGAGTAGAGAGGCTGGACATGTAAATATGGGAGCTTATATTAACCATCTGGAGGTTGCTAGAGGTCTATTTGTGTTGGATGCTCATGTTTTGAAGAGTGATTTGAGGGAGCTGTGATGTTCTAATAACTGTGTTAGAGCCATATGGTTTTCTTTCAGGGATTGAAGTGTTGATAGATTGTAATAGAGCTCAGATTGTATTTGTGCATCAGGAAAGATGTATTTTGTGTCATGAATTCATAATTGCAATATTGTAAAAAAAATTAGTGAGTTGGTGCTTCAGTTGTTCAAAGTTGGTGCTTCTAGTGAGTTGGTGCTCACTTTTGTAATCTAGAGATTGTTGTCCCTTGGATTGGTGCCCTTTGAAGTTAAAGCAATTGTTCTGTCGTGGTTTTTTACCCGAAAGTGTTTTCCACATGATATCGATGTTCATCTTGTCCAATGTTTTCTCTTACTATTTTGATTGTTGATTTATATGGTTTCAAGTTTTAAAGTTTTAAAATATTGATTCACCCCCCTCTTAGTATTTTTTGTGTGCTCTTCAATTGGTATTAGAGCAAGGTTCCTTCGAAAAGAGAGCTTAATCGCTTGAAGGTGGATCATGTTAGCACACATGGGTTCTCATGAAGGACTTTCTACAACTAGAGCTCCTTTATTTGATGGTTCAAACTATTCTTTCTGGAGTATACGAATAAGTACTTATTTGATGTCTCTTAGATTTGATATATGGAAAAGTGTGGTAACTGAATATACAATTCTAGGAACTCCAATGGATGTAGATGGAAAAAGATATTTTGAAAACAATGCCAAAGTGATGAATGCCATCCTTTGTGGTTTGACAGAATCTAAATTTTTTAAGGTCATGCACTGTGATACAACTCATGAAATTTGGGAAAAACTTCAAAAAACTTATGAAGGAGATGATAAAGTTAAGAAGGAAAAGCTTTAGACACATAGGAGATATTTTGAGAGTCTTAAGATGCAAGAAGAAGAGAATGTTGATGCATATCTACTTTGTGTAGATGACATTGTTAACACTATCAAAGGCCTAGGAGAAAAGATTGATGAGCACCGTTGTTCAAAATACATTGAGATCCCTTCCTTTGCGTTTTGATGCAAAGGTTTCAACTATTGAGGAGATGAAGGAACTTGATAAGTCAACTGTAGATGAGTTACATGATATTCTTACAATTTATGAGATGAGGACGATTGTTGATGAATCATCCAAAAAGGAGGATGCCTTTAAAGTTTTGAAAAAGGGAAAAGACAAGGAGCTTGCAACGAGTGACAATTCAAATGAAGATTCAAACACTGAAGAGGCACACTTCATGAGGAAATTGAAGAAGGGTTCAAGAAAACACAAATGCAAGTTGCTTTTCAAATGCTTCAACTATGGTAAGGTATGATACTTTGCATCTAAATGTCCCTATACTAAGAATGAGGACAGTGATAGTGAAATAAAATCAAAGTATGCTAAAAAGGGTTATCAAGGTAAGAAGAAGTCTAAGAAATTTGCAAAGATTCTTTATTAAAAAGATCACAACAACTCTATAGATGATAGTGATGAAGAGTTTTTTGATGAAGAAATCTTATTCATGGCTAAAGAAGAAGACCTCACTGAAAATGAAGAACATGTAGATGAAGAAGAAGGAGAGGTGAAACTTGAAGAAGAACTCATAAGTGCCCTAAGTGAAATAAAAAAACTTAGGAAGAAAAATTAGAACTTGAAGTTACAGCTACAAGTAGACAATGAATCAAAGTTCAAGATATCTCAAGATCTCGAAGAATCTTGAAAGAAGATTGTTGATCTAAAAGTTCAAATTGAAGAAGCTAGAAAAATAGAAGAAGAAATTGAAAATCAGCTTAAGCTAAAGGAAGAAAATTGTAAGACTTGAAGCTGGAATAATTTCACTTAGAGAATTAGACAAATCAATGTTATAGTTGAATCATGAGATGAAAAATTAGAAAAGTTTTATGTCATTGAACAAGATCATTAGCTCGCATAAATATTTCACTAATAAAGTGTTGGAAAGAGACACTGCAAATGTTTTCTGGTGTTGTCATTGATGGCAACCCTAGTCAGTTAGTCAATCTGCACGTTATTATTTGGTCATACCAGCAAACAGATCAAAGACAGTCAAGTTAAAATAGAGCATCCGACAATTTTGTGTTCTTCGATTCACATGAAATTTTTTGTTAGTATTTTGAATTGTGGATCTCTGAGAAGATTGTTTGGTGTATTATTCGTGAATCTTAGTGCCTCGTATCAATTTGTGTGCAAGTTAGAAGATCCGATTGGTTAATTTTCTATTCATCGGTGCATGAAGGCCGACTAAGTCAATATAGTGTGTTGTGGATATTTGAGGAGCAATTACTTAAGTGTTTTTGTGTTCAAGCATTTTGATTTGGGTCCTAACTATGTTGTGACCAACTTTGGTGGATGCGCATTGAATATTATTCATGATTTGAACTGACAGTTTGTAAATATTTTTATGTTTTGTTGAAGTCGACATGTTGCGACTAAATCTTTAGTCGCGGATATATATAAGTGATCGATTATATCATTTATATGTATGTTCAATGTATGTTGATGTGTGTTGCAAATATTAGAAGGATTGAAGAGCGATTATGCACAATTTCACTTGTCTAGAAGAGGATTTTGTGAAGCGAATTGAAACATAACAGAGCAAAAGTGCAGAATCAGACAAAAGGTGCATAAATCAATTGATGAGCCTAATTAGAACTGTAATCAGGCATATGTAGATGCTACTATCTCAATTCAGCTCTTTTGGATGTAATCCAAACCCTTTGTAAGGCAGTGAGTCTTTCTATTTTTTAGCAGTGAGCTATAGGCAATGTGCCTAAATGCAAGTGCATTCCCATTTTGTAAACTTTCCTTTTGAGTATACTCATACAATATTGTGGATTGGCCTCCACTGTGGTTTTTCCCCTAATAGGGTTTCCACGTAAAAATCACTATGTTATGGTGTTGTGGTTATTTTTCGTATGTTCATGCATCTTTATTTTGGTTGAATGTTATGAGTACTTTAAGGATCTGATCAATAAAGCTAAAAATTTAGGACACTAATTCAGCCCCCCCCTCTTAGTGTTCCTTGATTCCAACAATTGGTATCAAAGCTTGGTTCCTCAGAAGAAGTTTAACAACTTGGGGAAGATCTTGGAAAGTGTTTCAATGGATTCGAGTAGTCTTCAACAACAACTTTTGGTGGCCCTAGATGATCTTGATCAGTCCAAATCCGAAGTCAGGGAATTACACGCAAATCTCTTGAATGCTGAAAAATTGATTGAGTCATTGAAAGAAAAAATCAATAAGTCTAGGGAGAAGAGAAGGGATCTCTATGATAAGTTCAAGCAGGAAGACAGTAAATGCATTGTAGATGAACAACTGAGTCAAACCCTGAAGGAAAAGATAGAAGAATGTGAATTTTTTTCCAGAGATAATGCAGTCCTAAAGCATGAGATGGAATCTATTATGATGAGGATGACCAAGGAGATTGAAGACAGAAAGAAGAATGAAGAGAAGCTTGCCCAGTACTTGAAAGAGAAATCAAAATAATGCAACCGAATTACTAATGGATTCAATTAGTTGGAGCTTGAATTCGAACAATCCAAACATAATGAAGAAGAGCTTGAAAAGAAGATTGATGATCTCAGAGATGAACTTGATACTGCAAATGAATTCAAGGAGAAGTTCAAGATTACCTCAGCCAAGCTTGATGAATTGATTAAAATTCAGAGGACTGAAGGTGACAGTGAGATCTTGGATATGAGGAAGGAGAAAGTTCCATATTTGGACAAAGGAGATTTAGGAAAGCAAATCAGATGGACAAACCTGGAAGGTATCTGATAAGACAACCTAATGCTCAAAGATTCAATGGTCACTATTTTTTTTGCAATAAATTTGGTCATATGGAAGCACAATGTAGGAGCATAATGAATCCAAGTGGTCCATCATTCTCAGGTCAATGCTTTAATTGTAATAAGTATGGTCATAAGTCAAATGAATGCAGAACTATGATGAACAACTTTTATAGAGATGTTGGATGTTATACATGCAATAGACTTGGCCATATTGCTAACTAATGCAGATCTAGAGAAAATCAATGGAAAAACTGGTCTAGATAGAGAAATGTGGTGTGCTACAATTGCAACAAACCCAACCATATTGCTAGATTTTGTAGAAGAGGTCTGGTAAATCAAAGAAACATACAAAATGATGAAAAGGGAAAAAGAAAATTCACTACAGATGAGATTAGGAAGCAAATGAAGAAGACATGGGTGAAGAAGAGTCCATTTGTTGCAGGAAATGAGCCAGCACCAGAACTTGCTTCTGGTAATTCCTCTCGGAATTAGTTTTAGGCCTTTGGCCTAGGGGGAGCTATCAATAAAATCCTTTAACCCCCTGTTGGTAATTGACACCGGGATGAGTGTAGTGATTGCATTGATGATCTACAGATGCTATTGAAACAGTTGGAGAGTGTATTATGCAGAGTTGAAGGTCCGCAGAAGAGTTATCTTTCACAGTGTATAGAAATAGGGTATCCAGATGAGTTAGGGTAAAAGCATTTATTGCGACAAAAGGGTTAGGTGTGGAAATGATAAAAGGTCATTTCTATTTTTCATTTGTCACTTTGCGCTTTAAGAAGAAGAAGCTTGGAGAGCTCTGAAGAGGACTTTGGAAAAATTTGGAAAAGATTCAAGTGTGAAGGCAATTCAGTGATCAAACCTATTTCGGCGAAAAGGTATTTATCAAGAAAACTTGTGAATTTGTGAATTTGAGAAAATGCCTACTCTGTTGGTAGTTGATGTCAAGGATAGACCCCATTCGAAATTCAAGTGGCACCCTTTCAAGTTTGTTGAAACTGAGCCCTTAAGTGCATTTTCGTATGTTCCATACATCGTCTTGCATATTAAAGACATTAGGGCATACATTCATGCAAATATTGAGGAGTTAGGGAGCTCGCAATTGTTGAATTTGTATTCCAATCATATAGTTGGAGAGGATTTATGTGTTAAGCCCAAATTCAAAACCCTAGAAGAGAAGAAATTCACGCACATTATGAAATTCCCTATGTTTGATGAAAGTGAATGGGTCCAATATATTTTGAGCCGAGTTCAAGCTGAATTTATGTGGTTGAGTCAACCTTTTAAGATTACAAAAGAAGCTATAAGCGTTGTTACTGATTTAAGTTCCTATGGTGGGTTGCCGATCTTGAAGTCCGTGAAGAATCAGATAGTCCGTAATGCAACCGGTTCAATATTTGATAAAAGAGCTATGAAAATTGATGATATTATTGATGTGGATGTGAAATTTTCCTCTATGGTCATTGATTACAATATTTATCACTCCAATTAGGATAATTTAGTATCCGGTACAACTATTTATGCAGCATATCAAATGGTGAAGGAGAATGCAGAGTATGACCTATGTGAGTTACTTTGAAGTCAGCTTATGGAGAATCTTGGTAAGATTAAGAAAGATAAGAAGAATACCTATAAGTATGGTAATCTATTGTTGTGTCTATTCTTTTATTTCATGAATGAAGTTTCGAGAGTTGGGAAAGTGCATTGGAAAAGAGGTAATAAGCCTATAGTTGTTCAAATTAGAGACATGTTATACACCATTGGTGATAGTCAAGCCAGGAAAACTGCAATCTGGGGATATTTCAAGAACTTTCAGAATGTAATGCAAGCAAGGGAAAGAATTCCTACTTCTATTGTGGAGAAGTATAAGGACACAATTTGTTTTATGGTGGATATTGATCAATTCTTGATGGAAGCCGCAAATCCTAGAACGAACTGGATTATGCCAATGGGATATGAAGTTGAGGAGAACATCTTGGAGCTATATGCACAACATTTGTTGAGTAAGCCTTTGGATCCATCTGAAGAGAGGTTTGGAACATGTGCAGAGAAGAATATGTGAGTACATGAGCAGTTGAAGAAACCAATGATAGTCTGAAGAGTAAGGAAAGAAGTGGAAGTCTTTGCTGAGAGCATGGGTATATCTGCAGAAGTTGTGAGAGAAGCTAGAAGGAAGAGAGAAGAAACTGAAAAAGAGCTTGCTAAAATTGAATTCGCTAGTCCAGTAGCATCTTCTGCCCGAACTAGATCCACCAGGAGCTCTGCACCCCTATTCGGTCCTACAAAGAAGACAAGTCATGTGAAAGCTCAAGTCAAGGCATCTGGTAATAGGAAGAAGGATAAGAGCACAAGAGTTTATGTAGTTGTTTCAAAAGATGAAGAGACTGAATCTAATGAAGAAGTGAGAGAAATAAAGCATATGGGCACCCAGCCAAGAACAATCACTAAGGACAAGCCCTCTGGTGAAGAAGAGAAAGCAAAGAAGAAATTGAAAACTGACAAACTAGGTATGTTTGTAAAGGAAGTTGAGAGAGGTATAATCAAGGATGCTAATCTTAAGCCACTATGTGAATGGTATGAAAATTTTGATAGTGTTGGTCAAAGAGTTCTTGAGGAGGCTACAATAAATTATTTGAAAATTTTCAATATGACTCTCGTTGAAATAATGTCTCAATTACCTAAAGAACTGTATGAAATTCTGGAAATGAGGTGAGTTAATGCCAGAATTGAAGAAGAGCAACTGAGAGAACGGATTCTTGCAAACTTATGTCTGGTAATGTCTATTGAGGATATAAAGTCAATCCTAAATGAAGCTAAGAAGGTTTTCAAGAGAAAAACAAGAGTAAACAAGCTTATGATTGGTAGGACTGAAGAGGTAGAAAAAGGAACTGAAGGAATTTTAAAAGAAGTCTTGTTAAAGAACATAATCAATGTTGTCTCTGAAGAAGTGCATGATGAAGGTATTGCATCTAGTTCGATGGGTGAAGAGGTAAATGAAGAAGTTACAGTTGAGGACACTCATATTCCTCCTGATCTGCATGATACAAAAGTTCCTATGGAGACTGAAGCCCTTAAAGTTGTGTCGGCTGAAGAAAAAGAGATTTCAAGTGAAGAAGTTGAAGTTCCTAAAGACAAGCAAAAATATGTAGCTGAAGAAACAGTAGTTGAAGGAAAGAAGGTTGAAAAGGAAGTTCCAGTGGAAGCAAGAGACACTACAAAGGTAGTGATGAAATTTCTGGAAGTGCAGCAGGAAGAGTTTGACCTTGAATTGGGTGAAGGTCCTATTAATTTGTCTACCTTGTCTCTAATTCAGAAATTGAAAGTTGCATCATTTACGCAGGCGAAGGCTAGAGAAGAATTGTTGAAGTCTCACATTGAGGATAGTGAGCTATTGAGTCTTGCATCTGGTGTTCTAGAGAGAATCATGCCTACTCATGTTAAGGATCCATCCGGTTCTCCCTCCGGTGAGTTGAAGAAGCTTATTAATTCTGTAAGTACTCATTTTGAGTCCCTTGAGAAGTCAGTTGTGGTTAAGGTTCAAAAGGAGTTTGATGCTAAAAGGTTTAGCAGGTTGAAGGGAATGATAGCTAATGATAAATATTTGTTAGCTACCTGTGTGAAGAATATTCAAAGTGCTCTATCTAAAGGTGGAAAGATCTATAAGTCATGTTTATTTTTGTCAAAATTTACTAAGGACAATGAGAAAAAGATTAAGGATCATGAGAAACAGTTAGCTACTATTTTTTATGCTTTTGATCCTTTGACTATTTCTATTGGAGAGCAAGAAGGTCAAGTTATATCTCTACTTGACAAGATATAGAGTTTGAAGCATGATAATGACATAATATAGGAAAGAGCTTGTGATCTTAGAGGCCTAATTGGTCTAAAGATGGAAACAATGTTGAGTGCATTGAAGGAAGCAAAAGATGCTATGGCGGTCAATGATCTAGTGAATCTTGAATATGCAGAGATGCAATCTTATTTATTTTGTGGTCACATGATGATTCTGGAGAGTCTCAAGAAAGGTTGGGACACAATTTTGAGCTTATTGAAGACCAATTTTGCAGATATTTTCAAGTTTGTGTAAGTTGTAGAAGCAAGTTTGTACATATGCAGTTTGAAGTTTTTGTTTGATTTTTAGTATGCAAATTCCCCATCTTTTCCATTGATGTCAAAGGGGGAGAATAGTATAGTGAAAAATTTATATTCATCTAAGGAGGATTTGTAGTTTTGAGCTATGATTGAAGATCTTTTTGAAGTTTTGGAGTTGGCAGTGTAATTCATGTTGGTACTAATCCGACACTTAGACATTTTTCACTAAGTGTTGCCATCAATGCCAAAGGGGGAGATTGTTGGAAAGAGACACTGCAAATATTTTTTGGTGTTGTCATTGATGGAAACCCTAGTTAGTTAGTCGATCCGCACATCATCATTTGGTCATACCGGCAAATAGATCGAAGACAGTCAAGTTAGAATAGAGCATCTGACAGTTTTGTGTTCTTCGATTCACATGAAATTTTCAGTTAGTATTTTGAGTTGTGGATCTCTGGGAATATTTTTTGGTGTATTATCTATGTTATATGTGAATATTAGTGCCTCGTATCGATTTTTGTGCAAGTTAGAAGATTCGGTTGGTTAATTTTCTATTCATTAGTGCATGAAGGCCAACTAAGTCAATATAGTGTGTTGTGGATATTCAAGGAGCAATTATTTAAGTGTTTTTGTGTTTGAGCATATTGATTTGGGTCCTAACTATGTTGTGGCCGACTTTGGTGGATGCGCATTGAATATTATTCATGATTTGAGCCAACAATTTGTAAATATTTTTATGTTTTGTTGAAGCCGACATGTTGTGATTAAATCTTTAGTCGCAGATATATATAAGTGATCGATTATATCATTTGTATGTATGTTCAATGTATGTTATGTAGCAAATATCAGAAGGATTGAAGAGCGATTATGCATAGTTTCACTTGTGCAGAAGAGGATTTTGTGAAGTGAATTGAAGCATAACAGAGCAAAAGTGCAGAATTAGATAGAAGGTCCAGAAATTGATTGATGAGCCTAACCAAAACTGTAATCAGGCATATGTAGATGCTACTATCTCAATTCAACTCTTTTGGATGTAATCCAAACCCTTTGTAAGGCGGTGAGCCTTTCTATTTTTGAGTAGTGAGCTCTACGCAGTGTGCTTGAATGCAAATAAATTCCCATTTTGTAAACTTTCCTTCTGAGTATACTCAGACAATATTGTGGATTGACTTCCACCGTGGTTTTTCCCCTAATAGGGTTTCCACGTAAAAATCCTTGTGCTATGGTTATTTGTCTTATGTTCATGCATCTTTCTTTTGGTTGAATGTTATGAGTACTTTAAGGATCAGATCAATGAAGTTAAAAATTTCAGAACATTGATTCACCCCCCCTCTCAATGTTCCTTGATTCCAACATAAAGGTGGAGTTGGATTTGAAGAAGGTCAAAGTTTCAACCCTGCAAAAGAAGAAAAGAAAAAGAGAAAATTTGACAGCACTTTCAAAAGACCTCCTATCTCAAGGAAATCTCACATGACCAGGTTTAGCAATTCTTTCTTATGGATATTGTTTCTCATGCAATCGTTTTGAACACAAGGCAAAAAACTATAGAGTGTATGTAAGAAGTGATTTCAGATTTATGAGTAGGAACTCTTTTGCTCCTTTGATAAATTATATGATATAAATGCAATAATTTTGGTCATACTGTAAAAGTTTGTAGAAGTGATATAGTAGATTTCTCTAAACAAAGCAAGAAGGTAGAAAAGGAGGACAAAGCAAAAGAAGTTACACAAGTCTGGAAGAAGAAGGAGAAAAAAGAAGCAGTTAAATCTATGATTGTGCAAATAGCCTTACATGCAAAAAATGAGAGAGATTAATGGTATATTGATAGTGGTTGTTCTAGACATATGATAGGAGATAAAAGCAATCTTTTCACTCTCAAAAGGACAAATGGTGAACGGTAAGATTTGGTGACAATGCATCAACAAAAAATTCAGGTAAAGGCACTCTTATTTTGGATGATCGTAAGACCAAAGTTGAAAATTTTTTGTATGTTGAAGGTCTGAAACACAATCTATTAATTGTGAGTCAAATGTGTGTTCAAGGGCACACTCTTGTTTTCAATTCTAATAGTTGTGAAATTAGTAAAGATGGTAGACATATTGTTGAAGCTAGTAGAGCTGCTAACAATCTTTACATTCTTGATGACATCAAAAGTGAGAAGTGTTGTTTGAGTCGGGAAAATGAAGGATGGTTATGGCATAGGAGGATGGGACACTTGAGCTTTGATAATCTTGTTCAAATCAGTAGAAAGGAAGCAATTAGAGACATGTCAAAGCTTACAAACCTTCAAACATCATTTGTAGAGAATGCCAATTGGGAAAGAAAACTAGGAGTTTCAAGTCAAAAGAATACACTACTTCAAAGCCTCTTGAGTTGATTCACATTGATTTATGTGGGCCAACTAGAACTAATAACATGCAAGGTGAAAGATATTTTATGTTATTAGTTGATGGTTTTTCAAGAATGACTTGGGTTGCCTTTTTGAAGGAAAAATCATAAGCTGTTGAGAAGTTTAAGGCATTCAAAGCCTCAGTGAAGAATGAGAAGGGTCTAAAAATCAAAAGTCTCCATTTAGACAATGGTGGAGAGTTCACCTCAAATGAGTTTGTAGATTTATGTGAAAGACATGGGATAAAAAGACAATACTCAGCATCAAGCACACCACAACAAAATGGTGTTGTTGAAAGAAAAAATAGATCAATCCAAGAAATGGCCCGTAGCATGTTAAATGAGTCAAAGGTGCATGATTCTTTTTGGAGAAAATTTGTCCATACTGATGTTTACATTCAAAATCCTAGGATAATTAAAGCAAAACATAACAAGACTCCATATGAACTATGGAAAGGTAAGCCTACTTTAGTTAAATATTTTAGAATTTTTGGAAGTCCATGCTATATTATAAGGGATGAAGATAACCTGGGAAAGTTTGATCCTAGGGCTGATGAAGGGATTTTCTTAGGATATTCTTCTAAAAGTAAGGCTTATAGATGTTTTAACAAGAGATTACGCAAAGTTTTTGAAAGTGCAAATGTGAAGGTTCATGAAGAAACAAACTTTCAATACAAAAGGAAAACTGATGAAGATAGTTGCATAGAAGATGAAAATGAAAGTAATGATCAAAATGGGACAGCAGAAACAACTCCAGCAAATACACCTACAAATGATCAAAATGGGACAACAAAAACAACTTCAAAAAATACACCTACAAAAGATCAAAATGAGACTTCTTCAAAGACCCTATTGAAGACTACTTCAAAGTTTATTCAAAGAAATCATCTTGAAAATCAGATTTTACAAGGAAGACCAAGTGCCACTAGACGAATTGTTAATTATACTAAAAATGAAGATGCCTCTTTGCTGTCCAAGATTGAGCCTAAAAGTTTTGAAGAAGTAGTTGAAGATAAACATTGGGTAGCTGCCATGGAAGAAGAGCTTGATCAAATACAGAAAAGTGAAACTTGGGAACTTGTCCCAAGGCCCAAAGACAAGAACATGATTGGCACAAAGTGGGTGTTTAGAAACAAGTTGAATGAAGATGGTCAAGTGGTAACAAATAAAGCAAGGATTGTATGCAAAGGATATGCACAGGTTGAAGGTATAGACTTTGAAGAAATGTTTGCTCTTGTTGCGTGTTTAGAAGCTATTAGAATGTTCTTAGATTTTGCTTCTTTCAAAGATTTCAAATTTTTTCAAATGGATGTAAAATCTTCTTTTCTAAATGGTAACTTGGATGAAGTGTAAATAGAACAACCAGATGGGTTTATCATATCATAAAATCAGAACTATGTATGCAAGTTAAAGAAGGCTCTCTATGGGCTTAAGCAAGCCCCATGTGCATGGTATACTAGATTGGACAGTTATTTGCAACAGCAAGGCTTCAGAAGAGGATAGCAGACAACAATCTCTATGTCAAGGAAGAAGGTAATCATATGTTGATTGTAGTGGTTAATATTGATGATCTTATTTTTGGTAGCAATAGTGAGAAGATGTGTCAAGTTTTTGCTACAAATATGCAGGAGTTTGAAATGTTCATGCTTGGTGAGTTATCATTTTTTCTTGGTTTACAAATTCATCAATCAAATAGAGGCATATTCATTTATCAAACAAAGCATATTAGAGAGATGTTGAAAAAGTTTAGAATGGAGGATTGAAATCCTGTTAGTAGCCCCATGGTGATAGGATGCAAGTTGAGTAAAAATGATGAGTCTCTAGATGCTAACCAAACTTTGTGCAGGTCTATGATAGGAAGTTTGTTGTATGTAATAGCTACTAGACGTGACATTATGCTTGAGCAATGGGTTATGTTGTTAGATTTCACGCTACTCCAAAAGACACACATGTTCATGCAGTTAAGGGGATTTTCAAGTACCTCAAGGGTACAATGGATTATGGATTGTAGTATTCAAAAAGGGGAGTAGAAGTTAGGGGGAATAGTTCAGGTTTCAGGAGGTGTTGCCATAAATGACAAAGGGGGATATTGTTGAACATTTTGTCATTGATGTCAAAGGTACCTGGTCTGATGCTCGATGCAATTGATAGCATAGTCAAATCTTGTCATGTAGAGAAAGGTCTAGGAGAATGAAGGCAAGATCGATGCAACCATTGATACTAGGAAGAGTGTTTGGAGATGTTCTCGACGACTTCACTCCAACAGTAAAATTAATTCCAAATGCCCCTAGTCCTAGCGACTTTGTTTGGCGCAAGTATCTTCTTTGGATGGTGACGGACATACCAAGAACAAATTCCAGCTCTGAGAGTCTTTTGCCAATGTTTAGAGTTTATAGTTATGTATTTATGTTGCTTGTGCAAGGGTGAAAGGAAATAATATTTTTTTATGAAAGCTTAGTCGACCATCACCTATTGGTTACCATCAAATGAAGGGTGAAAAAGATGACAAAGATTAATATGGGCGGCTTGAGGATTTCTGACAAGCTTTTCTATTCATAGGCATCGACTTCCTGTGGGGCGGCTTGAGACTACATGTCAAGTCTTCATTTCTGGCAGCAACGACTCTTATTATCTTTTGTTTCCTTTGATATTCTCCTTTTTGTGCGATGGTTTGAGTAGTTCCTCTGACTTCTCTATTTTTGGGCAATGATTTCTATTGACTCCATCAAGGGCGTCTTGTGTATATGGTGGCTTAGCAATTATAGCGATTGAGTTATTCCTTGCATTTGAGCGACAGTGGAGGCTTCACATTATTTCAAAAACGTTTCTATATTCCTTCATGAATATTTTTCCTCGCTCTTTCTGTATATAGCGCTCAAGGAATGCCTCTGTGGCATTTTTCTCCTTGACCGCGTTATCTTTTCTGAAGAAGACGTGTGCCTTTAATTGTCTTTCCTTCTATTCATCTAAGACGTGGGTCATGTGAAGTGGGGCATGATTATTTATTCATATTTTTGTGGAGTCTTAAGAATTGAAATGAGTATATACATGTATCTGAGATTGATGTGTTTTTTAATCTGCCTTTTTGGATGTAGTTACTAATTTCTAAGTGTTGTTTCGAGTTGTGGGATGTAGTTTTTAAAATTTGTTCTACTATTTTTTCTTCACCAAGTTTGCTACACAGGATGTGGTAATAAAATATGCTATCGCCATCATTTTTATGAAATGGGTTGTATAATGTGTGATGTTGGGAAAGCCTATGTAAGGCAATCGTGAGCATTTATGGAGGACGTGGTTTTAGACTTACCTTCATTCTATCTGTTAGAGGCGTGTAAGTTTTGATGTTGAGTGTTGGACGATATCAAAGGAAGTAGTGAACTCAGTCAAAAATAATAATATGCTCCATTTTGAACATGGTTATGAATTGTTGTTTCAATTATCAGCCTGTACGTGGGGTTTGGTGCCCAAATATTGCTAAAAAAGGGGCTGACTTGGAGCATAGAGGCTGGATGTGTAAATCTAGGAGCTTATATTAACCATCTGGAGGTCGCTAGAGGTATATTTGTGTTGGACGCTCATGTTTTGAAGAGTGGTATGAGGGAGTTGTGTTGTTCTAATAACTATGTTGGAGCCATATGGTTTTCTTTCAGGGATTGAAGTGTTGATAGATTGTGATAGTGCTCAGATTGAAGTAATGTTCATATTGTGTTTGTGCATAAGGAAAGATGTATTTTGTGTCATGAATTCATAATTGCAATATTGTAAAAGTTTTCAATGAGTTGATGCTCACGTTGGAGTTGGTGCTTCAGCTGTTTGAAGTCAGTGCTTTCGATCAGTTGGTGCTCACTTTTGTAATCTAGAGATTGTTGTCTCCTAGGTTGGTGCCCTTTGAAGTTAATGAAAGCAATTGTTCTATCGTAGTTTTTTACCCGAAAGGGTTTTCCATGTGATATCGGTGTTCATCTTGTCTAATGTTTGCTCTTATTGTTTTGATTGCTTCATATGGTTTCAAGTTTTAAAGTTTTAAAATACTGATTCACCCCCCCCCTTTCAGTATTTTTTGTGTGCTCTTCACTTGCATCAAACATCCAAGGTAAATTAGGATAAATGTGCCCCCCACTTTCCAAGGAAGCTCCTCCCTATCTCAAAAATTCAACCTATTGTTTCCTCTTCAACTCGCTCTTTCCACCTCCTTAGGTATGCTTGAAGTCATCCACCCTAAGTGCTATTGTCAACTATTTTATTCATTTTAGAATGTCTACTCTAGTCCTCTTACCAATGTTAGAAACAACCTTCAGCATTCTCTCCTTATCCTCTTCACTTCTAACTAATTCCACACAATCTACTTCTTGTTCTTCAGCACTCACCTTGGCCCTAGGGTTAGGGTTCCTCCGATAATCTTGTTTTGCATTGCCTTCAACATCTCATACATCTTCATTCTTCCTAAACTAGCAATCACACCTTGGTGTGCAATGGGTATGCCGAAGAGGTGTGGAAGGTTAATTAGGGAAAAATGTGGTTTATTTTTTGCATACATTTGTGTAGTACATGAGGTCAATTTGTAGGTCATTTTGAAAATGATGTTGTTTATATATTATTATTATTACTATTATTATATTATTAATTTTATTTTATATTAACATACATATAGTTTTCTTTTTCCTAACCTATCCAAGGATCAATTAAACTATGAGTTTTTTTATAAATTAATTTAATTTGATCTATATAGAAATATATTAATTATTAATTATAATAATTTCATGCTTATATTTTATATTTTATATTCTACAATATAAAATATAATAATAATAATATAACCTATATATACTATTATATATATTCATAAATATAATTATATTGTATATAATTTAATCTATATTATATAAAATATATAATACATTAATTAATTTTTTTTGTATTAAATAAGAATATAATAATTAGTAATTATAAAAATGTTATATATATATATATATGAAAATATAATATATATATATAATAATATAATTATATATTTATAAAAAAAATTATTATATAAAATTTACATTATTTATTACTTATGCTAATATATACTTAACTACGTAGGATATAATGTTAAAAGCATAAATGTGCTCATTATTAGGATCTTGGCTGTAATTTTCATTTTAATAAACATACTCTAAAACCCTCGCTGAAACCATCTTTTCAAGTTGCAGCTCGCCAAAATGGAGGAATGAAAGGTCAATACCAATGAGGACGAGTTTGGAGGAGCAGAAACCAATAGCAGTGGGGAAAGCAGTAATAAGCGGTGGGGAAAGTAGTAAAAAGCGGCAAAAAACAACTGAAAAAATGGCAGAAAATGATGAACGACTGAGATTCGTTTAACCGTCTTGCAAGGGCTGTCAGGGCTTTTCAACCGTTGACGGACAAAATTTGCTCGACACTCTCAAATAAACAAATGCCTTCAGTGTAAATACTCAAGATTCCTCGTCCTCTCTTCAATAGCATCTTGACAACCTCTCTTGGTTGGCACTTTATCCATAGTCACCCTCTTGCAAACTACTTCATGATTAACTTTCTATTTACAAGCCTCTTGTGGACTCAACAACCCTATTTAATTTTTGCAAAGTATCAATGATCATAGCACACTTCCTCATCTTTTACTTATGCCTTAATCTACACTAACACTCTCCACACCTTTTGACAAACTCATTTTAAATAAACTGCATTGACTAGGTGGTGTCACATCCACACCAATTATCCAACACTAATCCATGATCAACCTCGCTTTGATACCATCTAATACAGTCACAGCTAGAGGGTCTAGAGAAGGACTATCCAACTGTGCAACCCACACCAATAAACATGTAAAATAAAAACTTGCCACAAAATGACACAAGATATAATGTGGGAAAACACTCAATGATGAAAAAACCCAACCTCCAAAGATTTCTTATTATATTGATTACATGGACACAATTGCAATCGACCACAATGGCTTCCCACACACACTAACACATAACTTTGGAAACAACACTTCCTAACCTATCACCTGAGCTACATTCAAGTACAAAATGACACTATAGGATCCTCTTCTATACATTCATCTAATTGCACTCTGTATCATTCTTCGTTACCTCACTTTATTTCTCGATCCTCACTCCCTCACTATCGTACTTACATATTACATCTCTACTCTCTTAATCTTCTTCACTTCCCTACAAATGACTTGAAACCACATATATCTACTCTTACTCAACTTTCCACATGATTCATGTTGGCTTCACGGTGGAACAAAGCTTGAAACCACATAAAATGTGTTGCTGACTAAAAATAACAAACTTTCAAATTTCAACTATAGAGAAACTCCATGTGATACAACACACACCATTCCAATGATCATCACAACCTTCCCAAGTATCCATCCTTTGGCACAAACCCAAAAGCATCTTCCCCAAACTAAAACAACTCCAAGTTAGCACCACTATCAACCTATAGATATTCACTCATTAAATCACAAAGAAAGACCAATCCAAATTGCCTTAAAACTTTAATATCAAACCAATTAATCATACACAAAACTAATAAAACCACAACACCTAATTACAAATTTAGTGAAATGCATCAACTTTCCTCATCATAGACTGTCAAACCAATTGTCAAACATACAACTTACCATACTAAACCACATATTTTCAACTTCCTAGACACAATGCAAATTTATCACGATGCCCCAAAGATGTCGCTACATTAGTCAAAGAAATCTACACAAATGCCAAGGAGATTCAAATATTTGTCATAAATCATCATGTCATCTTCAAGACCTTGTCCAACTTGGAGTTGTGGATGGTGCTTTAATTTTAATTTTTATATTTTTTAGTATATTTATTGTAAAATAAAAATGCTAAATTGCTACTTTCTAATTTTTTAATTCATTTTATTTTTTATGCCATGATAGGTTGCCAAGACCTGATTCACATCACTCGCCTTGAGACTTGTGAAGGTGAGAGAAGCATTGAGCATCATGGTCATCAACACTCTATGAAATGTATGGATGCAATCACAAACATAAAGAGCCCAAAAAGTCAAATCATTGATCATTGATACTGAATGGACTCATGAAATATTTTGAGTTTCACTTAACCCATAATGAGTATGATGAGGTATACAAATACAGATCAACCACGTTTAGGTTCTATTTATGACGGCCTAGACTCTATGGCTGGAAAAATATGAACCATAATAGAAGGCAAGGAGCTTGACCCAACAAAAGCATTTTTTTAAAGTGCAAAGGATCATTGTTGACCATTTGGAACAAGAAGACCATGCCCTTGCATCTGCTAGCATTTGCTTTGTCCCTAAAGTATTATAGCAAAGAGATACTTTCTTTGCCAAGGAAGGTGGCACCATATAAAGATAAAAAGGTTGCTACTAGATACAAGATTGCAATTAAAATAATATGCTTAGAAGTATACACAAAATGTTCTTGTCTGAGTTAGCCACTTCATATCTTCAAAAATTTATGATGTTTACATTCTTCAAGACACTTCAAGAAAGATGCTCATGCATGGTGGTACTTACATGGCCCAGAATTAGTTTGCAATAGAAGGCCTATCTCAAGTATGAATCTTTTTATTTTTAAATTTTGAATTTTCCATTTTTCTTTTGCAGCTATATGTTAAAATTTATGGTTTTTAATTGTAAATGTTGTATGTAAATTCAATAAGTTGCAAGTTCTTCAACTGAGTGGAATTGGAGTACATACTCCTTATCCACTCAGTTAAACACAATTGATTAGGTTGAGTATAGAAGAAAAAGACTTGCAAGGGTGCATATGTACAAGGAGAATCAAGTACTGCAATTATATCCTATGACAATTTGGTCCATAAGAGATAATTGTGCCTTGTATGTATTTGTAAATCACAATTATTCTTTTAGTGGATAAATTCTACTTACAACTCTCAACAGAATTGAAAGCCATCCATACACTAGGCTTTCACTCTGTCTGAGAAATATTGACTCATAACAAAACTATGCATTTCAAAACCACCATGGATTGGTAAACAAATAGCTTCAATGTGTAGTCCACATGCCGTGTCTTGAAGGCATTGACAATCTAATAAAAAGCCCTAATATTTTACCTTTTAAGTCAGATGCTATAGTTTAGAAGAAGTTTACAATGACTATTGAATGCGAAGATAAATCTGCATGATTTAAAAGAATCGATGCATTTGATCTCCTTTGTTGCATGGTGAATGTTATCTCTAATACACCATAATCAATACCCATTGTAAAGGTTGTCAGTATATGATAAGATTATTAATGGATATTACAAGCATGGTAGCCAAGAGGCCTTCCCCTTACTTGCATGAGCTTTTAAGTCTACGGTTAATTTACACTCATTTTTTCCTTTTACGCATCTAGCATTTTAATTGGTACTTATTATCAATGTAATAGAGCACTTCAGACAGAAATTTCTTGAAAATGATTGAATTTCAAACACCAACATAGAAAATGAAATGACGACAGAAATTGCACTGGCATAGCTAATACCAGGCCAACTAATAAGACCCGTCAACTTGTCGAACATTGTAGACACGACTTCTTTATAGCTTTCCTTGCAGGGAAAGTATTTTGAGCAACAGCTGGTGCATCTAAAATAAGCCATCATCGCTGAAAAGTAAAATATTTATAGTAAAGCTGAATTGCTGCTGATTATTTTACACAAATAAGTAATCAAATACATCTTTCTACCATAAGATTAACCACACAAACTAGATATTTAGCATTCACGGAATACAAATTTGGCAAAATCGGAGAACTTCTGAGGCCATTTTCATCACAGATTCTAAGTTCTGTAAAATGCAAGTTACAATTTCATCAAGTTTTGCACAAATGTTTGCATTTCCATCAACAGTAGTATATACATACAGCTACGGATAATGGTTACTAAAAAATCATGCCACACGAAGATCCTCTGCTAATCAAAGGAGTTTACCAATCATCTGCACCTTTAGTTGCACCAACAATGACTGCAATAGCGGAAAGAATAGCCTGCAAAAAAGTAATGCAATCAACATGTTACCTATTGCAGTTGGAAAATCTTACAAAAAATTAAAATTTGAAAACTGGCACCAAATGCTAATCAACGTAAGAGAAGATTCAATCCAGCTGTTAAATAGAAATTTGTTCCTTTTAAAAAACTTTTGTCTGAGAATTCATTCATTCATCTAGATGTGAGCAAGGAATAACATAATGTTTGCAGCATGAATTTCTTCTAACTGTCAGCATAAAACATAAAAATAGCTGCATACAACATTCTTACTTCTACAAGAATTGCAGTTCCATGAACCCTTAATGTGCACTGTTGAATACAGATGTGCCTGTAGAGTTTTTCCCTTTTCTGCAAATTTCAAGAAATGATCCTACACTTTAGAGTAGATGTACTAGCCTATGGGCATCCAGCATTCCATTGGCAAGAACCATGCTAGAGTTCTTGGATTACCTACTGTGCTCGTGAGGCTGCCCTTTCCATGGGAGTGTCAGGGAGACCAAAAAAGGCTTATCTCGGGATATTAGTGGCCACGAAGCAGATATTTACCCTGAAGCAATTTGAGATAGAGCTGTTAGAAACTTAGAATAACAAAAATGGCCTGTAGAATCTCAGTCCTTGGAGGACAAGAACTGTGAATTCATGAAAAAAAGAAATGATCATGTAAAGGGCAGATTTGGATGAGCATATCAGTGGACATGGCCATATTGATGGAATTGCCATTGACAAAAGCTCTGGCAGTTACCGAGGGTTCGGTTTCTGGAAAATCAGAAACTTGAAGATGATCTTCAATAGAGGCTCTACTTCAAAGGGTAATGATCCTATTTTAATAATTTTATGAAGAATGTGCTAGTTTTTGCAATCTGTTGGTATCTGGGGGTAGGTACCAAAGTTATAAATCCCACCCAATTCAGAATTTTTTGGAAAAAGATGGTGATGATCATTATATCTTTGTCAATGACAATTACATTTTGAGAACTGTGATGTTGCTATGGAGTTGGTGTAATTTATATGCCTTCCATATTTAAGTTTAATAAAGGCTTAACAGTGATACACATGTCATTTTGAATGGCTTAAGGAACTAATATCTGTAAAAATATCACAAGTGTAATTAAATTTTTCTATTTTACATAGCCTAAAACAAGAAGAATGAATCCAAATGTAAAACAAGAACTAAAAAAGAGAAAGCTATAAATCTAAAAAGGGCATCAGTTTTAGAAAACCCTCCCAACTGTCCAGCCTAGAAACTTCTTTAATGCCATTTGCCTTGTTTCTAGAGGCATATGTGTTGATGGTTAGAACTTAGATTCTCCTATGAAACCTTTCTTAAAAATTTGTAGCCTCTCGAAACAGTTTAGCTGAATGAGATGTGGATGCAACTTCTAGATTTTTGTAGATTGGATTTTCAATGTTGAAGACACCTTGTGCTTGAGAAGGATAAGCTAATATGCCTTTATGTTGGATCTGAATGTGTTGCATATTTGTGTGTCCCTTGTGAAAGAGAGATTCCATGGCTTGAAATTTTTGCAGTCTGGGAAAAAGCATTTGAAATCCATGTAAGTTGGCAGCTGTAGACTTTGAGTAAAAAACGGCAACCTTTCTGAACACATTGGAAAAACATGGAGATAATTCATGTTGCAATGCACCTCAAAATTTGCTCTTTGACACTTTGTTAAATAGTTTGACTGGCAACTGCTGACCTTCTGGTTTCAAGACTCAGAAAAAAGGTGACCCTACTGCCAAATTTAGCAAAGGAAGATGCAATCTAAAGAAATCAAAGAGTCTTGCTTTTTCATTCTGTGAATCGGCTGTAAAACATATAATCTGTCATATAAAGCCAAAAATGTGTGTTACACTTGCAAATGTTCAATAAACTGCAAATTTAAAAAATATATAATAGAAACTGCTGCCCTTCTAGGTTTTGCACCCACCTCACCTAAAAACATTAATATCTACAAAATGCATCCTGATTCTATTTTTGTTCAAAACGTACCCATTAGATAAAAAAAAAAAAGTTACAAATTTTGTTTTTTAAATGATAGAATTGCAAAGGCCAAGATATCACTCGTGAGCAAAGAATTTAAAAAGAACTATGAGAAATTTGAACATGAAATGAGTAAATACAGAATATGCTGATAAAAACACCTAGTAGCTTGTTACACGCATTAGGGATAAATTCAACAGACTGCTAGGCGACATTGACATTAGACACATTATGTACACTTAATAGATCCTTGTAACCAAGTTCTCAATTGTCACTAAAAACATGATGGTATTATAATGTTTTATCAAAATTCAACTGTGTAGTTTTTAAGTAAAATTCAATGACCCATATTTCATGAGTAGTGATTCACATGGACCCATCTATCATGAGCATGAATGGTCCACTTAGAACTCATTGCATCTAGCTCTAGGTGATGCTCACAAGGGTGAAGCATTGGGACTTCCTAGGAGGTCAACCATCTCAGTACTACTCCAACTCAAGCGTGCTTAACCATGGAATTTGCCCCAAGATCAAGCTCACTTAGCTTGCTACCCATGGGAAAACTCCATGGTTGAGCATGCTCAAGCCAAACTAGTATTGGGATGGGTGACCTCTTGGGAAGTCTCGATGCTTCACCCTTGTGAGCATCACCTAGATGCAATGAGTGCTAAGTGGACCATTCATGTTCATGAGAGATGGATTCATGTGAATCACTACTCATGAAATATGGGTATAGGTCAATGAGTTTGACTCAAAAATTGCACAATTGAATCTTAATAAAACATCATAATTTGAAACAACATGAAATATACCTCCTACATGTCAATGTTGGTGGTCTTAAGAAAAGTCTTGTAATTGTATAAATAAAAATTATAATATATTATGAATATAATGGTATCGATAAAACAATCAAGTTTTTAGAAAATATGGCACAAGCTTGGAACCATGGTTGACAATTGGAGAAAAGATTTTAGAAAGAGATGACAAGATTAAACCTTAACAATCTATGTTTCCAAAACAACAAGAATCAAACCTAGTACAAAATAGAGCAGGAGGGGGAGTCAAATAGACAAGGTATGCACCCAAGGAACGAGGGACATACTCTAGCCATCTAATGACATGGATGGGTGCTCCTAGCGGCATCCAAAGCCCAATCCCCATTCATCAACGAAAGAACATCTTTTAACTTAAAAATGCATTTTAGAAGTCTACAAAACAATAAAATGTGAATGACAACCCTATAAGCGACCAACATCATTCATTTCACAATCACGAACCATAGAAACAATCAATATCATTCCCCCTTGCCATTTTTGCATTTGTGAAATTAGCTAGCTTTTTCAAGGGTAAAGAGTTGCAAAGATGCCAAAGACATTTGCTAGGAGTGACAAGAAAAAACTAGCTTGCACAAAGGAGATTAAATGGCTACTAGTTCAAATTTAGTGGCCCAAAAGACAAGTAGACACTTCAAATGCAATCAAGCATCACCTCTATGGAAATATGTTATGGTGATTGAACAACTTCCAAGAGGTGGGGCTTGTCTTTGGCATTATAGTCAATGTAAGATCGAGTATAAGAGCTTGTATAGTTGAGGGAAAACTCACCTTTGTGCTATGTCTGGCTAGGAATTAGAGTTTGTCAAGAGGCAGACAAGAGGGGGTTGTCAAAGGAATAAATTATGGCATTTATTAAAGAATAAGAAAAAGTTGATGTTGTGAATGAGAGCAAAATTAAAATCTCATCCTTTAGCAAGGAAAGGATCAAGGAAGCCACTTCTAAGGTCTCCTTCAATAGTGGCTGCCCCACATCCTTTCTTGGAGACACCGTCTACCCAAGAAGAATATTCCTCTATTTCTTCTCACAAAAAGACCTATTGGAGAAGGTATTTTAGAATGAAGTGTGGGACAATGCAGATAAACACATTGCATGTTGCATTTGTTGATGATTATGGCAGCATCGGTCATAACTTCCAGATCAGATCGCACAAAGTAAACAATTAAATCGTAGCCTATTGGCTATTTAATTGTTAAGTTCGATATTCTTGATTGGCCACGTCTTTTATTAAATGTTGATTAAACATTGATTAATACTTATTAAATGAAGAGGCACGATTTTTATTGAGGCCGACCTCTTGCTCCATTGGGTGCGACTCCTCTTACTTGGCGCGATTTCTTATGAAGAGACTTATTTTATTACTTGGTGGAGGCTGACTTGATGACACTTGAAGAGGCGCGTCTTCTCTCCTTGCTTGTATTTATATTCGATGGTTCTCTCATTGTTGATCATCTATTTACACACATTCCATTCTTATCAAGTGCGAGTTAGTGAGAATTTATTCAAGTGCAGATCGGTTCATTGATAGAAGACTGAACATTATCACTGAGATTTACATCTTTGTATTGCTGTGATTGCATCAGTCTGTGGTGCATATTATTAGGCCTCATTATTGGCCCTCATTGTAAAGGAGTTTTCTTTTGAGATTCAATAATATAAGAGATATTATTGGCTGGGTTTTTCTCCCTCAAGAGGAGGATTTTCCCAGGGTATCTGCTGTGTCTTTGTGTTGAATTTTTGAATTAAATTCTGTGCTTTAATCTGATCATTAAATTTAACAGCATTTACAACAATCATCTTCCTTTCAAACTAGTGATCATCATATTGATGAAAAATGGTGATGGCAATCAATCAAATACCCTTTGATTACGCGTCTTGGGTATAAGGTGTGCACCACCTTATTGGCAAAAGATTTTTTTTATGGAGACATTACTAAAACCAATCAGGGATTCATGGGTTGAAACAAGCGTGTCCATCATTTCTAATGGATGGAAAGATTGAAAAAACTAATCTTCAATAAGTGTCATTGCAATGTCCCCTAAATGTTTTGGAAGGCAGTTGATTGTGAGGGGAATGGGAAGGATACAAACTTCATTTCCAAAATCCTCATTGAGTCCATAGAGATGGTGAGATCTAAATAATGTGGTGTGGGCAGAGTTAAATAATGAGGAAGCTATCATGTGTGCATACTGCAATGACCTGGGCAGAGTCATGGCACATCTCTATATTTATCATTTTAGAGGTCAATTGGAAGTCGAAATGAATATATCATACTTCACTTCTATGACCCTTTGCTACACATAACTCATAGGTGGAGGGAAATTGTTGAGGGTCATATTTCCTTCATTGGCTGGTCCTTGAGTTTCAAATTATTGTATTTAGGCAAACTTTATTTTTACTAACACCTATTGTTGGTCTTCAACCTCCATTGACTGCATTTTGCTATAATACAACCAAAAATACCTTCTTTCTTTTAGGAATCAACCCAAAAACATTGCAATTGTTTTAGTAACCATGACATTTGTTTTGGTAATCATGACAGAGAAGTTTTGGTAGTCATGACAATAAAGAAGGAACAGTTTTAATAGTCATGACAGTGAAGAATGAAAAATTTTGGTAACCAAGATAATAAAGCTTTGATAAACAAGATAGTAACAATGAAGGTGGTAACCAAGGTAGTGAAGTTTTAGTAGCCATGACAATGAATTATTGAGTGTCATAGTACAAGAAGTAATTGTTGGACTGTTGTGTTTATCCTAGCCCAATTTTTGGTATTACATCATATAATTAGTTTGCAGTTATGTATTAATGTTTTCTTATTTTAATAATTTGTAGTTTGGGTAATTTTCAGTTATTGGTGGATATTTAATAGTTACTTAAATAGTTAAAAAGAAATGCATTTATAAGCTCATATTTAATATTATAAAATTAATCCAAATATAATATATTTATACATATTTATTTATATTACTTACAAATATAATTTCTTGTCACACCTTGTTTTTAAACAACTAAATCATGTTGCATTTACAATACTTATTTTGGATAATTAGATTATGCCATTAAATTTGTGATTTTCTTAAAGATCCTTGGGATAGAAAACAGTTTTCATGTTTTGAATATATAGATACTAGTTTCAATGACATGAGATATTAAAATGATTTTACTTTATCATTAATTTTGATCATCAGTCTAGTTCTGGTAAAATTGATATAAATATGACTAACGGACTAACTACTTTGTGAATGATGAGGTGGATGCAAGATAGTTTAATTTCTCCTTCCTATTTGAGGAGGAAGAGTATCATTAGGGAGAGGGTTGTAGATCAAGGTGGCCAGCAAACATGTCATGCCTTCAAGAAAAACTTACTTTCCCACACACATGAGGTTTTGTAAGAGTGTCTGTCAATATCGGTTCATATGAAGGTAACTTATGTTGGCATTAGTATTTTAACTCTCTAAATTCATCTTGTGTTTCGGTTACAAAGTAGGATTTTTGTTTGATTGTATTCTCCAAGATGTTATTTTCATGATCACCCTACTCCTTAGTCACTAACCTATTAGTGTGGGAAAAAGAGAAAAATCTATTCTCCAGGTAGGAGATTGCTTTTCAATGTTAAGATGAATTAAAAATTAAGTTTTATTTGTTAAAAAATATTTTAATAATTAAAAATTAATATAAAAAATTTAAATGCTTAAATGCACACATGGCTAAAATGAGGGAACTTTATGATGAAGTACTAGTAAAATTATTAAAAATTCCTCACTGCTGTCACTCCACTGGTTACCCATCTGACATTGAGGGAAGGATAAAAACTGAAGTAAGAGTGGAAATTAACTCTAGTCGAGTGGAGAAAGGTGAAGTTATGGCATGCATCAAGGTGGTGCAGCAAGGGATAAAGGGGGAAACAGAGTATGAAGGGGATTAATAAGGAAAATCCGAGTGAAAAACGGCATGATCTTTTACTGGAATCGACAGGGGTTTTGAAAAAAAAGGGGGGAGAAAAGGAAAACTAGAGCGAAATAATTCTTAACAAGTTAGATGAATGCTTCCTTTTATGTTTATCTGGTTTAAGAATTTCATTTGACATTGCTATGTAGAATACTCTGTATTTTAAAAATGGATAAAATGTACTATAGTGTAAAAAAAATGTTTCTTTCAAGAATATAAATATTATTATGAATATTTTTAGCTATTACCCTACTGCTAGAGCTCATACCCATATGTTTTCTATAGCTCATACCCATATGTATTATATAGCTCGTATCCATATGTATTCTATTGCTCATTCCCATGTGAACATTATCATGTAGTATGCCCATATTATTTAAGCAAATGTAATGTGTGCATATGTGTATAAGTACAGATAGGCATACACACATTGATGCACAGTTGGTCATAGAGGAGCACAAATACCAGTATAATCAACTGCATAAATAGTGAATGATTAAACCACAATAAATTTTATGACTATATGAAGAAACCTGATCCATAAATATAAATATTGGTCTATTTAGAATCATAATGATGAGACCGTGAAGTTATCATATAAAAAATTAGTTAATAATTTGATGATGGCAAAGTTTGCACCAAACTCTTATGCCTATATATATATCAAGAAAACACAATGCACTTTTGACATGCACGGTTTACTTGTTTTAAACAATTCACTTCTGCTAAGGCTCAAACCCAATCTGTTTCTCACTGCTCACAGTTTTATATACCTCACAGAAATCTTCTTAGTATAATCTTCTTGATACACTTCACCACTGAAAGGATCCAGCTTGGATAAGCTACTTACAGCAAATAGAAGAGGTGGTCAGAACAGCATATCAGCCACCTTATTGGTTATACCACATTTGTATTTGACCACAAAATGGAATTGTTCAAGAAACCCCATCCATATATAATGTCTAGACTTGTGCAATTTGGTTTGTTCTTACAAGTACACTAAGGGTTTCTGATTGGCATGCACTACAATCTCTTTCCCAATAAGATAATGCTTCTTTACTGCAGAAACAAAAGCATACAATTCCTTATCATAAGTGCTGTATATCAAAATTGACCTTTTGAATGCCTCTGAATGATAACAAAGAGGCCTACCTCCTTGTAGCAGTATATCACCCATAATGTAATCACTCACATCCATCTGTACATCGAATATAACCTGCAAAATAGGTAAAGCAGTCTAACCAACATTGTACTAATTTTCTTCTTCAGCTCCCTGTTGTCTATTACTCCAACGTAATTTCTTACCTTTACCTGTAACTTTATGCAACAGGGCAGCAATAAAAGAAAAATCTTTCACAAACTTGCTAAGGAATTGAGTTGCACCTATAAAACTCCTTGTACCACTCATGGTAGCAGGCTTCAACCAACTAACAATTGCCTCAACCTTAGATGGGCAAATCCTTATCTCTCCATCACCCACCACGTGACCAAGTAACACAAATGAGGTTAATGGCATAGTCACATCTGTTACCATTCAAAAACTTATTCTTCTTCAAAATATTAAAACATATATTCCACGTGAACTAAATGTTCTTCCTACATCCTACCGAAAACCAAACATCATCTAGATATACGATAACACAAATGGCCTGAATGGCTCATTCATGTGGGCATGAAGGTTGATGATGCATTACACAAGTCAAATAGTAAAACTAGACTAGCCGATCAAAGAGCCCTTGACATTTCTTGAACATTTTCTTCCACACATCCTCTTCCTTGATCCTCACTTGATGATACCCAAAATCAAGGTCCAGCTTCATGAAATACCTAGCATGCTGCAATTGATACAATAGATCATCAATTTGAGGTAGTGGATACCAGTTCTTCATAGTAATCTTATTCAAACCATGGTAGTCTATGCACATCTGCCAAGTTCCATCTTTATTTGGCACCAATACAAAAGGCGAACCACATGGAGAGGTACTTGGTTTGATAACCCCTTGCTCAACCATCTGCCAAGTTCCACCTTTATTTGGCACTAGCATGATAGGCAAACCACATGGAGAGGGACTTAATTTGATAACTCCTTGCTCCAACAACTTCTGAAGCCGCTACTTGACTTCATGTGCTGCAACAACACTCTGCCTATACAGCCCCAAGTTGGGTTAAGGACACTCAGGTAACAACTGTATTTCATGTTCAATAGCTCTCTTTAGGGGCAACCCCTTGTGTTCATCTTGAAACATCCAGCTGTTCTTGATGAGAATAATGCCCATGAAGTCCCTTCCAACTCAGCCCCTTTCTATTCTCCCTTGCCTCTCATTATCAACAAGGCAAGCTTGCCACTTGCATTGACCAACTGCCTGGCTTTGGCCGCACTTATCATGCTGATCTATGTTTTATTCTCAGCTGCCTTCAAAACGTATGGTCCTCAATCTACAATCACCCTATATTTATTTGGCCTTCTCCAATATGTAGCATCATAGAGGTATAGGTATGAACTTCCAAATATGGCTCAACATATGTCTAATGTTACTACATCAAACAACATTTTGTTCTTGAAGTCGGTCCAGATAGAAAACTTAACTGTACATTGCTTCTACACCTTTATCTCCGTGCCATCTTTCAGCCAAATCCAATGCATAAGGATGTAGATGATCTACTATTAGCAATCCCAATTCATTCACCAAATCTTGTGACATTAAATTAGTCTGAGAACATGCATCAAACAAACAACTCATCTTTTTGTCCTTGATGTGGAAGAGTTTTGTCATCTCTCTTTCCTCCTTTGCTTTGGAACTTGCACCCACCACACACATTTGTTTTTGCACAACGTAATAGATTATGTCTAAATCTGAATCACCTTGAATCTCTTTTCCGTTGCTCTTCTTAGCTGTGTGGGACCCTTCTTCTAGTTTTCCCTCCAAGATGGCCACAAATCTGGGTGTATTTTCCAGCATCTCTTTCTCATGCCCTTCTGTTCAACAATGGGTACACTATGCTTTCCCTTTGTCCTTCTAGACTGTAGTATTAGCATTCTTTTTCTTCTTTTCCTTGTTTTTCTACACATTCTTCTAATCTCCTTGCTACTGTCCTTTCTCTGTGTTGTTATTCTTGAAAGTAGACACCTTTTTATCCAACAAGCCTAAGAACACACCTCATCAATATCTTTAGACTTTGCCACAAGTATTGACATTCTTAGGTGACCAAACAGCCCACTTATGTACTTCATCAGCACATCATTTTCCATGACATCTTTGCCTAGTTGTATTGTCCTCTTCCAAAATTCCCTGTTATATTCCTATACACTATGTCCTTGCAATTGCCGAAAGTAGTGTCATTGAATAACGCTGTCCTCTTCATAACAAATGGGATAAAATTGTTTCTTCAGCAGCATCTTTAAGTATTTCCACTTAGAAACAAGAGGAACTTTGCAACATTACAAGGAATCTGTCTCAGACCACATGAGATCATGGCTTGACAACTTGAGCTTGGCAAAGGAGATTTATTGATGAGGGATAAATTTATGAAGGCTCAAATAGACCTCTATTTGAGATATCCACTAATCCAATTTTTCAGTGCTAGTCTCTCCGATATACAATTGTTTGTTAATATTTGCATCAACCTTAAAGAGACTCCATGTGGAAGATTCTCCTTCCTCAAGTTCGATTTTCAGTGGTTGTTCCTCTTCTTCCTCAAGCTTAAGCATCAAACCCATTTTCTCAACAAGGCTTGTATGAAACTCACCATTAGGTTAACTCACACTCCACTCTTAGCCAAAATACAAGTGAAACCCAAGATGGGTGAAAATCCAAGACAAGTGAAAACCTCTAAGAAGGGTATGCATTCAGCATCCTATCACTAATTGGTGCCAATTATGCAACAATGGTCTTTTAGGAATGTCATAGTTGATTAATCACATTCCCATGTCTTCTCTCTATTTCGAAAACCAAAAACTCTAAAACACATCATCTTCTATCTACATCTGCTACAAGAGTTGCTTCTCAAGTCAATTTAACTTTCAAATGGTCTAAAAGTTTCCCTTTTATCTCCCCTCTAGCTGCTTAACTTCTCTAGAAAATGAACGGTTGTTGTAGAAGTGGATCGGTTGATCATTTGCAATTATCCAACAGCCCAAAAATCCACTAAATCACCTATTCCTAGGACTCCAATGGTCATAGCAAGAGATTTTCAGATTTATCAACTGCCCAACTCAAATGAACAGTCACACCCTCATTTAGCAATTGCTTCTAAAAACAAATATAGTTGCCTCCTTTGTATTTCACTTCCCAAAATAGTCCATGTGGGCAAAGGGAAAAACTTGCAACCTTTTACTGGTTAATGACCACGCAAACCTTCACAATGCCAGCTTTTCTGCCCACACACTTCAGAAGCATGTTTGATTGCTTCAACAAAACTTGTGTGCTACAGCAGCCTCTTTTCTCACTCCAATAACTAAATGCACCTTATGGTACTTTGTCAACCAAAGGATATGCTTCAACAACAACTTTGTTAACAAAAATGCGCCCTATAGCAGCACTTTGTTAGCCAACTTCAAACACTTCAACAACATTGTCCACATTTTGTAAGAAATATGGGCAAAGTCGTACAAGCCAAATAAATTTTATGCACAAAAGAACATTGTGCTTCTATTCACATCCGTTCAATACATTTGCATATATATAAGATTTGCATATCCTATATTATAGGAGGGTTGTTCTACCTCCTATAACCACTCCTCTATATGTGTGAGTTGTTAAAACAACTCAATACAAACAATTATTCATACAACCTTGATATATTATCCTATACATGATATTTAGAAAATTAAAACAAACCTAATGGTGTAATATTCCTAACACCACCCCATATTACATCATTTTCTAAATGGGGTAAGTGAACCAACAATACTTGATGACCATGATTAGTAGTTCATCAAAAACATAAAGTAAGAGTAGGGACATATGCATCTACTCGTGACAAGCAATAGTGGAACTAGCCTCACTACGCTTACTAGAATTTCATCCAAGAATAGAGACAAACACATCTACGCATGGAACCAAGGATAGGGACTAACACATCTATCCAAGGTCTTACAACAAGTTTGGATGGGGACAAACACGTCTATCCATCATCAGTTATGAAAAGGGACACACACTTATGCTCACAACAATTATGATTGGGGACACACACTTCCAATCATAATCACCAAACAAATATGACTACGGACAAACACTTCCAATCAAATGCACCATCTTGTGAATGGGGACAAACACATCCATTCACAAACAACCAACAATTATGATTGGAGATAAACACATACAATCACAAATATAAATTTGAGAAGTCCTCGTTGTCGCGTATGCAGCCACCATTATAGATCTTTGCCACTTTGATCACAAACGATATGAGACAGTTACGACTGCCACTTCAAAGAAACCATCAGCTGTAGCAACATCTACGATGAGGTGGAAATGGCTTGGTAGGGTCCACAAGACTTTTTTTGCACCATTCTTCTGATTTGCTTGCAAAATCAAGAGGAATCTATCTCAATTTCAGCTTGCTTGAGCAATAATTCTTCAATACAATAAGTCACATCAGGATGAGCTTAATTAATTTGGTCTGCAATGGTTGAGGATGATCTCGTCTTGGTCACACACATTGTCAACAAGACCATCTACTATGGGGTGATCCCACAATAGTGATATACAATTTTTGGCCAAACTGGACACTGAAATAATTTTTTTTAACTAAATTTTCACTTTCGAGCACCTATAGCGGCTAAACCGTGAGGAATTTGAAGATGATGCAAACTAGAATTTTGTGACATTTTGTCTATAGATTCTAAATATATTTTTTTCAAAATTTTTGGAATCAAATTGCACTTCTTTTTCCATCTCCCTCAAAACTAGTTTTTTTCAGAAAATAACATTTTTTAACAGTGACGTTCACCGTATAATGCATAACTTTTTTTCCATTAAGGATTAAATTCTAATTCTTTCGAATTTAGATTTGTAACTTTGATATCTAGTGCTTCCACTTGGTTAGATTGTTTTCTATTGAATATTTTTTCTTTAATCAAGTTTTGAAGTCAAACCAATTACAATTCAAATATAGCATGACCGTATAATGCATAACTTTTTTTGTATGTATTGAAATTCGATTTTATTTTTTTGTTGGATCAAAGACATCAATATTTGGTGCACTCATATTTTTCAATTTTTTTTTTTTGATAATCTGATATTTTTCCACTTGTGCAGAACAGAGAGCTTGATTTTTGGTGAAAAACCTACATTCACAAGAAATAAAAAATAAATATAATAATAAAATTAAATTTATTTAAAATTATACTTTTTGGTAAGCTTATAATAAGGTCTACATACTTACAAAAAATAATTTTTAAATGAATTCATTTGATCCCCCAAAAGGTAAATCAAAAGTGGTTTTTTATCAGCATTTTGATAGGTGTAAAGGAGACTCCGTTATAGGTATGGCTTAATTTTAGCGGGGTTATATCCAAGGGTGTTTGATCTAAGGTAGTTTGATCAAACCCTCTTAAAATTGGAATGCTTTAAATGGAACTTTTTAAGGCTTAAAACATTATATTTTCTAAAAATATGTGATTTCAACAAAAATCAGAATCTCTCAGAAATTGTAAACCAGCTTTGTGGGATCACCCTATGAAGAAAGGGGATACGATCGTGGAGGCCATGGATTTGTTTCGCCACGAGTCTTCTTTCTATAATATAGAGTTTCCTACACAACAAATGCAATGATTATTGCCTTTACTACACTATCGACATAGCAACTATTTATGCCATCTTTAACAATCTCTTTTATTCTCCTCCAATAAGCCTTCGACAAGTGGTGAGGAAAATATGTAGCGGAAGTTTGAGACTCGAGGAGATAGAGCGCACAAATTTGGCTTAAAAAATATCACCTTCCAAAGTCGTAGAAACATCCAAAATCTTAACTCTATTTATGATGCCTTCAGCTTGTATTGCATGCAATTCCAACTCAGTCACCAACTGATTCCAAAATTTCCTTTTTTAGCTTATAATTGTTGAGAAAGCATCTAATTCTGATATTGTAGAACTACCACATCAACCTTTTTTTTCATGAATAGCTTCCATAATCAAGATGTTGGTTTCAACACCTAATTGGCCTCAACATTTATGCCATCGATGGTGTTTTTCTCTTGAATAACACAATCTACAACATAGGGGTTAGCAAAAAACAACAAAACCAAAACCTCTAGCTTGTCTGATAGTCTCGTCTTTCACTATCATCACAATATCATGTCGCCTTTCAAAGAATAGGTGTCCACAGCTTTGATAGAAGCGAGAGAAGGGAGACTTCTTATATAATGAGATATATTCTCCTTGAATGTACAAGTAACAACTCAATAGAAACATCAAATTAATTGGCATCAAGTAGATTCTGTTGATGTTTATGACAGCGTCGATCTTATCCTTCCAGTCAATCTCCTTGTTACAAGAATAATAAATTAAATGTAGCTAAGGCTATTTAATTTATAGCGATTGGTCGAACTCTAAAAGACACGTCATTCATATTAAATAATGTTTGATT
Organism: Sequoia sempervirens; assembly: GCA_007258455.2. Lineage (NCBI taxonomy): Eukaryota > Viridiplantae > Streptophyta > Pinopsida > Cupressales > Cupressaceae > Sequoia > Sequoia sempervirens. The sequence continues at coordinate 63,746,957 of VDFB02256132.1, read as the reverse complement.
ATTTATGAGGCACAATTATGAAGTGGCGCGATTTTCTAAAGGAGCCGACCTCTTGTGTAGAGGCGCGATTATTTGTCAAGGCCAACTTGTGTTCTTTGAAGGGTTACGTCTCCCTTCAATATTGTATATATAGTCGATGCCTCTCTCATTGTTCATCATCCATTTCATTTTGTCATTCCATCCTTATCAAGTTTGAGTTTCTTGCAAGTGTGAATTCTTCATTGAGGCAGATCGATATTGTTAAGAGGCTGAGATCTTATCAGCATATTCATTGTATTGCTGTGTTGCATCACTCTTTGGTGCATGTATTTGGGCCTGCATATCGGCCTCTTGTAAGGAGATCATCATTGTAATAATTCAATATATAAGTGATATATTGTTGCTGGGTTTTTCTCCCTCAAGAGGAGGGTCTTCCCAGGGTATCTGCTGTGTTAGTGTGTTGAATTTGAATTAATTATCTGTGCATTAAATCTGATCATAAAACTAACATGGTATCAGAGCGGGTTTGAAGAAGATCGTGATCAGATTTATTATTACAGCGATACTCTTTTCTCTTTCTCATTATTGTCTATCTCTATCTCTTCGTCAAGATGGTGAACGGTCTTAAGATTGAGGATAGACTCGAAGGAGCATCAAACTTCACTTCATGGAGATTCAGAATTATGCTCACTTTGGAGGAAAACGAATTGGTTGAGTTCGTGGAGAGCAAAGTTCCAGAACCTACGGATGAGGAAGAGAAAGTTCAATGGAGGAAGAAAGATATCAAGGCAAAGAAAATGTTAGTTGATTCCGTGAAGGATCATATCGTTCCTATTGTCTCCAAGTTGAAGACGGCAAGAGACATGTTCAAAACCTTGGAGGAGATGTACGAAATCAACAACACCAGCCGGGCTCTTGCACTGAAGCAATAACTACATCATGTGAAGATGGTGAAAGGAGAAACGGTTATTGCTTACTTCATGAAGATTTTGGAGTTGAGAGATCAGCTCTCTACAATTGGTCATGTGATAGATGACAAGGACTTGACCATGCTTGCTCGTAATGGTCTTCCTTCATCATGGGAGTCCTACATTCAAGGAATCAGTGCAAGATCGAAGCTTCCCAAGTTTGATCGATTGAGGGCGGATTGCATTCAAGAGGAGTCTAGATTGGCTGCTAGAGGAATTGGTCAAAGCTCTACCAATGAAGACATTCATGTTCTCACCTCTCAATCATCAAAGAAGAAAGGCAAGAATGGGAAGAAAGGATACTTCAAGAGAAATAGAGATAATGGAGCTGATGTTGCTCCCGCATTCAAGAAGAGGAGGGACCTCTCCAAAGTCCAATGCTTTAGGTGTGACAAGTATGGTCACTTTGCTAAGCATTGTCCATCCAGGCCTAAGCAGCAGGCCACCATTGCAGATGTTGATGATGTCTCCCCGCAGAAGGATTCATGTGAGTACTTATTCTATTCGGCATTGTCAAGCAATGTTTCTACCAACACCGACACTTGGTTGATTGATAGTGGTGCCTCTCGCCACATCACCAGATTCAGGGAGCATCTATCTAATTTGGTGGAGAAAGATTCTAGTGAACAAGTCATTATTGGAGATGATGCTAGTTACTCAATGAAAGGAATTGGGACCTCCACTCTCCACTTGGATTCTAGCATTACCCTTCAGTTGTGCGATGTTCTATATGTTCCAGGCATCAACCGAAACCTTGTTTCCATTTCAGCCTTGGAAGACAAGGGTTACCAAGTTGCATTCTCTAAAGGCAAAGTTCTTGTGTGGACAAAGAACTCCAATTTCAAGACTACTCGAGTGATTGGAGTTAGACATGAGAGTCTCTACAGGCTATGCACTCATCCACTTCAAGCTCTAGTTCATGATTCTTCAAGCTTGTGTGATCTTTGGCATCAAAGATTGGCTCACCTTCACTTTCGGGCCCTAACAATCATGGAGAAGATGGTCTCGAGTCTTCCGAAGTTCAACCAAGAGCATGAAGGTATTTGCAAAGGCTGCGCTATGGGTAAGAATACTAAAGGTCCATTTCATAGTAGAGAAAATAGATCTAAATGTATTCTAGATCTCATTCATTCTGATTTATGTGGTCCAATGTCTGTTGCTTCTTCAAGTGGTTTCTTGTATTACATTTTGTTTATTGATGACTACTCTAGAAAGACTTGGATTTATTTCTTGAAATCTAAAGAATTTGAGGAAGTATTAGAAAGGTTCATGGAATTCAAAGCTCAGGTGGAGAATTTGTCCGGGAAGAAGATCAAAGTCCTAAGATCCAATAATGGAGGAGAGTATAGCTCCGGAAGCCTTCGGAACTATTGCATTGAAGCTGGGATTAAGAGGGAATTCAGTGTTCCTTATAATCCTCAATAGAACGGTGTTGCAGAGAGGAAGAACGGATCAATCATGGAAGCAACAAAAGCCATGATTCATGACTAGGATCTGCAAACCTTCCTATGGGCAGAAGCATAGTTGAAAAACTCGCCAATTGCAAAAACTCGCCAAGCCCAGAAAATACGGTACGGAAAAAACTCGGAAAAAACTCGGAAAAAACTCGGCAAAAAACTCGGCAACTTAAAAAATTGCTTAAACTTCATTATAAACGCATTTTTTTTGCAAAATTCAATGATAAGATGCATCCAATGAGTCAATAAAATGAGTACATAGAAGAAACAAGCTGAGTCTAGTTATATTTGATTGATTTGAAAGAAAATTAGATACAAAATCGCATCCTCATGTGGAATGCTCAATACACTGATACTGATAGTCTGAAACAAAATGAAAATAGCAAATTGTTTTTGTAAAATTGAAGGTAACTAGTGGAGAGTACATAGAAAATCAAATGAATTCAATGGGAGTTTGTGGGCAATGCCCCTAATGGGTTTGGGAATGCTCAATACACTGATACTGATAGTCTGAAACAAAATGAAAATAGCAAATTGTTTTTGTAAAATTGAAGGTAACTAGTGGAGAGTACCTAGAAAATCAAATGAATTCAATGGGAGTTTGTGGGAAATGCCCCCAATGGGTTTGAGGGACAGCGCCCTTAGTGGGGTCAAGGGGCAGTGCCCCTTGCGGGGGTCTGGGGGTAGCGCCCCTTGTGGGGGTCTGGGGGCAACGCCCCCAGCGGGGTCAAGGGGCAGCGCCCTGGGCGGGGGCCCTGTCGCAATACAGGGCGGGGTCGGGGCGGAGGGCCCGCCGCCAAGCCCAAATTAAGACCTCCAAAACCACACAAACCTTCATGGTGTACATCATTTTGCATTAACAATAAAACACAAATTAAGACCATCAATGCCACACAAACCTTCATGGAACACATCATTTTAGTGTTTTTTTGAAGCAAAGCACGCAAATGAATGAAAAAAATAACTCAAAATGCCTTTTTAGCTGGCTACCTGGGCATTTTCCAGATCGTGCGAGTTTTTTTCAAAAACTCTCCGTACTTTTTGGAAAAACTCGCCAAAAGTATGGCGAGTTTTTCCAGAAAGTACGGCGAGTTTTTTCGGCGTACAATTGCCTGGAAAACTCGCCAGCCAAAAAAACTCGCGAGTTTTTGTAAACTCGCCGAGTTTTTGGCGAGTCTTGCAACTATGGGCAGAAGCATCAAGGACAGTAGTCTATGTTCAGAATAGAAGTCCTCGCCGGATCCTAGAGAACATGACTCCTGAAGAAGCCTTTACTAGGAAGAAGCCAGAAGTGAGTCATTTAAGGATCTTTGGATGTCCAGTGTATATTCATGTACCGAAGGAAAAGAGGACCAAGTTGGAGCCTTCTGGCAAGAAGGGGATATTTGTAGGTTATAATGAAACATCAAAAGCCTACAGGATCTACATCCCAAGTCAGAAGGTGATCGAGATCAGTAGAGATGTCACATTTGAGGAAGATGTTGCATTCAGAAGATCCAAGGGCACTCACATGGAGATTGATAATGAAGAGTCTCCTCAAGATATGGAAGTTGACCATGCTCCTGAGATTCAGAGGGAGACTTCAGAACCAAAAGAAGATGATGATCCAGTTGAGCCCTTGGAACCTACTGATGGGCCTATCGATATTGTGATTGGGAAAAAGAGACCTCTATGGGCTAGGCAAACAATGCAAGAGGCAGAAAGGTTTGCAGCTCCAAGAGGAACCTTCAAAGAAAGCAAGAGACCTCACAAGTTCTCTAGTTATGTTGCTTTGATGAGTCAGATTATTGAGTCCGAGCCTTCTAGTGTTGAGGAAGCTTCTAGTCAACAAGTTTGGAGAGATGCTATGACAAAGGAGTATTAGTCAATTCTCAAGAATGATGTTTGGGACATCGTTCCTAGACCCGAAGGCAAATCTGTGGTATCTTCAAAATGGCTCTTCAAGATCAAGCATGCGGCTGATGGGAGCATTGAGAAGTACAAGGCAAGATTCATGGCTAGAGGGGTCTCACAAAAAGAGGGAGTTGACTATGAAGAAACATTTGCTCCAGTTGCTCGCTATACTTCTGTCAGAACCATTATTGCCATTGCTGCATCTAGAGGATGGAAGATTCATCAGATGGATGTGAAGACAACTTTTCTGAATGGTGTGATTGAGCAAGAAGTTTATATCAAGCAACCTGATGGATTCAAGGTACATGGGAAGGAGTCTCATGTTTGCAGGCTAAAGAAGGCCTCGTATGGTCTTAAGCAGGCTCCTCGTGCATGGTACGAAAGGATTGATCGTTACTTGTCAAGCTTGGGCTTTTCTAAAAATGATGTGGACCCAAATCTATATTTTAAGGTAATTGATGGTGAAGCATTGATTTTGGTTTGTATGTTGATGATTTGATTCTTACTGGAGAAGATCACCTCATTCTCAAATGCAAGAAGGAGTTGGCTTCTGAGTTTGAAATGAAGGACCTTGGGCTCATGCATTACTTCCTTGGCTTAGAAGTTTGGCAGAAGCCAGATGAGATAATTCTAAGTCAATGGAAGTACACCATTGACATACTTAAGAGGTTTGGCATGATGGATTGCAAATCCATGTCTACACCTATGGAAACCAACCTACATAAGTTGAAGGAGGCTGCACCTAGTTCAGACCTAGTGGATCCATGTACACACAATTGATTGGATCCTTGATGTATCTAGTTAACACTAGACCTGATATCTGCTATGCAATGAGTGCACTTAGTCAATTCATGTGTGAATTGAGATAGATACATCTTGTTGCAGAAAAACATATCCTAAGATACTTGCGTGGCACAGTTGGATATGGGTTGAGATATTCTTCAGATGTGGACTTAGAGCTGCATGGCTATACTGATTCTGATTGGGCAGGGAGTGTCATTGATCGGAAGAGCACCTCTGGATGTTGCTTCAGTTTGGGATATGTTATGATATCCTGGTGCAACAGGAAGTAGTCATCTATGGCATTGAGTACAGCAGAGGCAGAGTACATTGCAGCTTGTGTGGCAGCTCGTGAAGCAGTGTGGCTTCGTAAGCTCCTTGCAGGATTGTTTGGACAATCAATGGAGCCTACTACCATTCATTGTGATAACCAGAGTTGTGTGAAGCTTTCTGTCAATCCTGTGTTTCATGATAGAACCAAGCATGTTGAGATCAAATACCACTATATCAAAGATATGGTATTGAGGAAAGCTATACAGTTGAGGTATATCAGCACTAATGAGCAGACGGCAGACATTCTCACCAAGCCTCTCTCCAGGATAAAGTTTGTGTACTTTCGAGATAAGCTTGGTATGGTGGAGAATTCAGCCCTAACTGAGAAGGAGTCTCAGTATCAGTGATCCTCTTTAATGAGTTCTTCTCTGTGAGAGAAGTTCGAGGTGAAATCCCTTGTTAATGCATTCTTCTCTACAAGAGAAGTTTGAGGTGAAAGCCCTTGTTTCCACCCTCTGGGAGAGCCATGGTGGATGTCATGTGTGTGACTCCATGACAACATCACGTGAGAGAGTCCGTGATGATTCTTTTGTACTTGTGTTTCACCCTCTGGGAGAGCCATGGTGAAAGTCATGTTGAGGTGACATCACGCAAGTGATGAACACTTGTACATACCATACATGGTTGTAGCCATTATGGTTGATATCACGTTGAGGTGATATCTGATATCACGATGAGGTGATATCTTTCTTTTCCACATATGGTTGTAGCCATTGTGGTGGACATCACGATGAGGTGATATGTCTCGTGCAGCTAGAAGAATCCTCCCTAGCTGAGAGGGAGTGTTGATGTTTATGATAGTGTCGGTCTTATCCTTCTAGCCGATCTCCTTGTTACAAGAATAATAAATTAAATGTAGCTAAGGCTATTTAATTTATAGCGATTGGTCGAACTCTAAAAGACACGTCATTCATATTAAATAATGTTTGATTATTTATGAGGCACAATTATGAAGTGGCGCGATTTTCTAAAGGAGCCAACCTCTTGTGTAGAGGCACGATTATTTGTCAAGGCCGACTTGTGTTCTTTGAAGGGTCACGTCTCCCTTCAATATTGAATATATAGCCGATGCCTCTCTCATTGTTCATCATCCATTTCATTTTGTCATTCCATCCTTATCAAGTTCGAGTTTCTTGCAAGTGTGAATTCTTCATTGAGGCAGATCGATATTGTTAAGAGGCTGAGATCTTATCAGCATATTACTTCATTGTATTGCTATGTTGCATCACTCTTTGGTGCATGTATTTGGGCCTGCATATCGGCCTCTTGTAAGGAGATCATCATTGTAATAATTCAATATATAAGTGATATATTGTTGTTGGGTTTTTCTCCCTCAAGAGGAGGGTTTTCCTAGGGTATCTGCTGTGTTATTGTGTTGAATTTGAATTAATTTTCCGTGCATTAAATCTGATCATAAGACTAACACATTCTACCCAACCAAACACACTACAAAGAAATCTTATTTATACTAAATCAAATTCTATGTATCATACTTCAATCTGCAAGCTCTTTTGCTGTGTAGGCTCTCATGGCTTCATTGCAGAGGTAGTCAATGTAACTATAGAGAAGCTAGATAAAAGGCATAGGGAATATCAAGACCAAGGATAAAATCACGCTAGGAACTTAAAAGTATGCTGATAAAAAAAAAATTGCATTTAGAACCCAAGCCCGCTCTGATACCATGTAAGAAATATGGGCATAGTCATAGAAGCCAAATAAATTTTATGCACAGAATAACATTGTGCTTCTATTCACTTTTGTTCAATACATTTACATATATATAGGATTTGCATATCCTATATTATAGAAGGGTTGTTGTACCTCCTATAACCACCCCTCTATATTTGTGAGTTGTTAAAACAATTCAATACAAACAATTATTCATACAACCTTGATTTATTATCCTACACGTGATATTTAGGAAACTATAACAAACCTAATGATGTAATATTCCTAACATATTTAGCCTTACTTCATCAACAACTTAAGGTACTTTAACAACCACAAGAATATAGTAATATATTGATACCCATACAACAAGTAATGATAATAATTCCACAAGCTCTGTAGTAATGTTCCAAACCAGCACCAAGAATTACCAAAGTTATCTTCCAACCACAAACTCATTGTATATCCATACTAGCAACAAATACATTGCTGAAAGAAATATGTGACTAAACTATAACACTACTCCAAACATGTGCCCAACTTAAGAACCAATCCGATTTGAACCTCTCAATCCATTCCAAGTCACTTTATTTAAAATTTTAAATACTTCTTTATGGATGTCGCCTCTCGCTATGTCTTCTTCTATTTGCATAAAAATGCCTTCCTCCATCAGTCACTTAAAACTATCTCCTTCATTTTAAAGCCCATTATGAAATTAAATTTTAATGAGCTGTGAGATGAGAGAGGAGGCAAGAAGATAACCTTAGTATTGCTTTGCTGGTAAAACTTGCTTGTTCCACTTTTAAAACATTTCATTTCTGTTGAACAAAACACCTTTCATGAACACCATCTTTGCTTACATTATTTTTTATAAACAAGACTATTTTGGGCCTATGGGCCATAAATTACCTCAAGTTTTCAGGTTGGCATGGATAGAGGCAGCCACGGAAAATGCATAGGATCATGCCTATGTTGAAGACCATTCCATTCTAGTTGAGAAATTTTGTGACTAAACTATTGTGTACTTTTAGCATGGCCACTATTGAGAAGTAAATTTACCTTCAAATGTCACTTCTGGGTCACTCAAATTTTGACTAGGATATATTGCTTCTTTCCACTTTTGGATCTACAAAAGAAATCAACAAAGTAAATCACTTTCTTGCCTTGAATCTATGATTGCCAACCAAGAGACCATATCCATAATGACTTCCATCCACTAGAGATCAGTTATCCTCCATTTCATCACTTCCAATCACAGTTTTGTTGCTTTCATGCTATTAGAGATTGGTGATGCTTTCGGAGAGCCATTTCTTGTTCTTCAATGCTGCACTTTTCTTATTTGGCGATTTATCTACATCATCAACCAACTTCATGTTCTATTTAAGCCACAAACTTTGCATTAATAGCTTCATTCAAATCTCCACTATATCACAGCCTGTTTATGTAGTGATATTCACAGCTGATATATTGGATGACTTGTGTGTTTCTTGCTCTAATGTGCATTTGAGAAGAAACTAGCTGTGGGAGAAATATCCTTTGAAGTTGTTAGCAACAACAATTCCCTTACCAATCAATACTACCAGCTTTCACACTATCTCCTACTCATATCATGCCTGGCCTGTACTCTTGCATAGTTATTTCGTTCTGCATCATTCATCTCTACACCCTTCCCTCATCTGGCATTGCTCTGCAACAACTTCATGTATGTGCATCAACTCCTTCTAAGCTCTACAACATAAGAATGTGCAATGAAACAAATATGGCAAAGTTATAACCGTTTTGTATCACTACAGAAGTCATGTTCCAAAAAATTTCTACCAACATGGCAGGATGGTGGGTGTATCAAAAGGATGGTGAAGACAGAGTGAGCATCACTCACTACATCACTCATTCATTATTATCATGGCTTCAAACTTATCAATGTTTGGTCCTTTAGTGGTAAGTGAAGGGAAAATTTTCATTAGAGTGGCATTGAACTCAAAAGGTGGCTTTGAAAAATGGCAAGGCCAATTATTAAAGCAAAGGACGTTTATCAATAAGTAGGAGTGTGATTAAAACAATCATGGCATTGATTAAATGTGCTCCACTTCATTGTCCTCTGCTTACTTAAGATTCTTTGAAAATCCTATTAAGGATGGGCATGAGGAAAAATCAAAGGATTTGGTGGGAAAAATTAAACAGTGAGTGGAAGGTTCAGTACATGAACAGAGGTCAACATCTATGCTTTACTTATAAAGTGAGAGTTTAGTAAATATCAAACCTTTCAAGCTTTCAATGTGTTTCAAACTCCTAAACATTATAAATGATATGTCTTCGCATCATTACATGATGTAGGTAGTAATGGGATATCAAAGGTATGATGAAGCTTCTATCATTATATGGAGTGGAAGTGGGAAGTAGCAGGAAACAAAGTGGAAAAAGCACAAAAATTGCAGAGTGGGCACATGTTCATTACATATGGAATCAGCCAATGTTGAAACTTTGTACTGTTTTAGAGCTATGACCTTATTTAAAGTTCTTCCTGCTATTTGATCATGTTAATTTTTCATGATCAGATTAATGCACAGAAAAATAATTTTAAATCAGACAGAATAACACAGCAGATACCCTGGGAAAACCCTCCTCTTGAGGGAGAAAAACCCAGCAACAAAGATTTCTCTTATTTATATAAACAGTGACAACAATTCACTTTACAATGAGGCCGAACACAAGGCTAAATCACAGCACCAACTGTAGATGCAAGAACAGATGATAAACTGTCACTCCTTGGGATTCAATTCTGCCTTAGAGGAGTTCGCAATCTGCACTTTGAATAATTCGCAATCTGCTCTTTGAATGATTCGCAATCTGCTCTTGAATAATTTGCTTGAGTAATTCGCAATCTCTGTTCTTCAATAATTCGCAATCTGCTATTAAGGAATTCGCACTTCCATAGAATGAACTTAATGATCGAACAAAGGAGAGAATTGATCTTCTATAAATACATTGCAATGTGAGAGGTTGCACCTCTACACGAACAAAGTCGGCCTCAGGGATAAATTACAAATTAAATGAATCAATTAACAAGTTGGCCAAGTTAAGATAAATTGACTTCTAGAATGAAGTCGGCCACCAAGAATAAAAAATCGCAAATAATAAGAATGAGGTCGGCCTCATATCATCTTCATTCAATATGACTTCTTCAAGAACTCGAGCCAAGTATAAATTAAATAGCTTTTTGGCTATTATTTAATTTATCGAGCTAAAGCATTATATCAACGCTGTCTATTATCATTAACACTCCCTCTCAGCTAGAGAGAATGCTTCCAGCTGCTCAAGATAAATCACCTCAACATGATGCCAATCACAATGGCTACAACCAGATGTGAAGAGAAGAATATCACCTCAACGTGATATTAGATATCGTCTTGATATCAACCATAATATGGTAAGTACAAGTGTTCATCACTTGCGTGATGTTGTCACCTCAACGTGACTTTCACCATGACTCTCTCAGAGGGTGAAACACAAGTACAACATATGTCATGGAGTCTCACACATGACATCCACCATGACTCAGCCTCAAAGGGTGGAAACAAGGGCTTTCACCTCAAATTCTTCCATCTTAAGAAAATGCATTAACAAGGGCTTGCACCTCAAATTCTTCCGTCATTCCCTAAGAAAATGCATTAACAAGGGCTTGCACCTCAAATTCTTCCGGCCCTAAGAAAATGCATTAACAAGGCTCAATCGATAATCGAGACTCTTACTACCAAGGCTGGATTCTCCACCATACCAAGTTTATCTCGTATACACAAACTTCTTTCTCCGGCGAGAGGCTTTGGTGAGAATATCTACCATCCGCTCATCGCTAATGTACCTCAACCAGACAGTTCTCCGCATTATACCCTCTAATATAGTGGTACTTGATCTCAACATGCTTGGTTCTCACATGAAACACAGGATTGACAAAAGCTTCACACAATCCGATTATCACAATGAATGATAGTAGGCTCCATTGATTGTCCAAACAATCTTGCAAGGAGCTTACCAGCTTCTCGAGTTGCCATACCAGCAAAAATTCGGCCTCTGCACTCAATGCTGTGATGATTGCTTCCTAATCGCACTGTGAAATCATAGCGTAACCCAAACTCAAGCAACAACCGAGGTGCTCTTCCCGACTGCGTGACACAACATGCCCAATCGAATCGTGAAAACCATGTAACTCCAAGTCCTGATCGGCATACTTCAACCCATATCCAATTTGCCATGCAAGTATCTCAGGATATGTTTAGCTGCAACAAGATGTATCTGTCTCGGATCACACATAAACTAGCTAAGTGCACTCACTGCATAGCAAATATCAGGTCTAGTGTTAACTAGATACATCAAGGATCCAATCAGCTGTCTGTACAATGTAGGATCCACCAAATCTGAATTAGCTGCAGCCTCCTTCAATTTATGTAAGTTGGTCTCCATAAGTGTGGACATGGATTTTCAATCCAACATGCCAAATCTCTTAAGTATATCAATGGTGTACATTCCTTGACTTAGAATCATCTCATCTCGTTTCTGCCAGACTTCTAATCCAAGGAAGTAATGCATGAGCCCAAGGTCCTTCATCTCAAATTTTGAAGTCAACTCCTTACACTCAAGAATCAGGTGATCTTCTCCAGTAAGGATCAGATCGTCAACATATAAAACCAAAATTGATGCATCACCATTGATTACCTTGAAGTAGAGATTTGAATCAGCATCATTCTTCAAGAAGCCCAAGCTTGATAGGTACCAATCAATCCTTTCGCGCCATGCATGAGGAGCCTGCTTAAGACCATTCAATGCCTTCTTCAGTTTGCAAACATGAGACTCCTCCCATGTACCTCGAAATAGTGAGCAACAGGAGCAAATGTTTCTTCATAATCAACTCCCTCTTTCCGTAAAAACCCATGAGCTATGAATCTCGCCTTGTACTTCTCAATGCTCTCATTTGCATCTTTAAGTACTTGCATCAATCTTCTGACCTCATCGTCTAAGATTGCTTGCAATGCTTGGCCTTAGAGAAATGAATTCCAGCATATACTTTTGTAGAGATATAGGGCTGTCCTCTTAGAACACTCTATTCCTGCAACACTGCAACCTTCACTTCTTCTCAGCGAGTTACTGAACTCCCTCTAGCCACCAACTCAGTCTCATGGCTGCAAGTTGTGACTTCATGCTTGAACATTTCTTTGGTCGGCATGACTTCCTCATAAGATGCCTCAAGCTTTTCATCACTAGACAATCTCTCCCCACCTTCTTGCTCCTAGAAATGTCCTGAAAGCATTTTAGAGAGAGATTACCAATAGTTTATAATTATCCAAAGAAATATCAAGGCTGGAATCATACAAGGTTTTACTATCTTAGATTATAGCATGAATACATGAGAATTTATGAACAATAATGAAACATGAATAAGTAAATCAACCTATGAAAGAAATATATCAAAGAAACTTATCTTTACTGATTCTGATATATCTTCCTTCTGTCTTTACTGCTCTTGGAAATGCTCCTCTCAGCACAACAAGAGACAATCTAATAAAAAAATTCTTAGCTACATTATGCAGTCAGAATGTAGAACCAGACTTCCCAAGAAATCAAGGCTCTACCACAGTTCATGCATATAGAGAGTGATAACGATGTGGTCAACCAATCACAATCATCATTGTAGTTCTCCTTTTATTTCTGAGTCACACTCAGAAATCTAGCATGAAACAACTCACAAGGAATTGTGTCTCCAAAGGGTCTTATCCCACCTTGTTGAAATCAGAATGCTTTCCGGGCCATATCTGTCCCAAGGTCAGACCCAATGTCCGAAAGGAGAAGCTAAAACAACCGTGTGACCTTGGCTGAGTAATGATTCTTAAGAGAACTTACACCAACATCATGAATACAAAAACCGAGACATGACAAATACTGGACATTCTAAACTGCCACTGAATTCTTCAAAAGATCTTTATGCTAGAGAACATAAATCAAGAGAAATTACAATCTCTCACACAGGATCCAAATAAACAACAAACAAAGAATACTTATCTCTTGAAATATTTTGAAGGTACACCAAGGATCTGGATCTGTGGCTGTGACACATCTTTGCCATCTTCAGTGATCCCATCCTTGAATTAACACCTATCATAGAAGCCAAGACACGGAGTTTGTAGTGACTCATAGGTCGTCACCAAACATAGATAATAACCAAAGCTGTCCAGACTTCAGATTATATGATGAAATCTTATCAACACTGAATAGACGATCTCTCTTCATCTCCAGAATTGATTTCTCCTAGCCTTTCCTCCACCAAACCATATGTTAGGTTCGCTGGCTTATACTTTATTAAGCAGACCAGACATCATGAAGGAGCGATCTTCTTAACATTTGAATGTGGTCTGAAGCGAACAAAGGAGAGAAGTGATCTTCTATAAATACATTGCAATGTGAGAGGTTGCACCTCTACACGAACAAAGTCGGCCTCAAGGATAAATTACAAATTAAATGAATCAATTAACAAGTCGGCCAAGTTAAGATAAATTGACTTCTAGAATGAAGTCGGCCACCAAGAATAAAAAATTGCAAATAATAAGAATGAGGTCGGCCTCATATCATCTTCATTCAATATGACTTCTTCAAGAACTCGAGCCAAGTATAAATTAAATAGCTTTCTGGCTATTATTTAATTTATCGAGCTAAAGCATTATATCGACGCTGTCTATTATCATTAACAGATCACCCCCTTTAATGGTTGCAAAGAAATTGTATGAACACTATGACCCATGGAGTATTTTTACTAGTGGACAAGATCTAGTCTGAGATGGAAAAAGATGCCAATTGCCAGGAATGTCATGCTACCTTACAATTTCACATATTTGACCAAATGAGAGTCATAACGAGGATCATGATGACAAGTGAGAAAATCAAGACCCAGTTAATAATGAATGACATTAGAATGACTAGAAAACACTAATACGTTACAATATAACAAATTTGCCATGGGTCCCTCAAAATGAACTAGACAAAGGGGATACCAAAAAAAGTGGTTAACAAAGTCCTAGTGTATTTCTTTATTTCTTTTAGCCCTTGCCAACAAAGCATCAGCACTTGAAGAAAATAACCAATATAATTTATATGATATATATAAGAAACTTCTATAGGAAGTTTCCAATGTTCAAGGGAAACTTCCATAGACATATGGAGACACAAAGAATCTCCGTCTAAAGTCTCCTTTCATTTAGAGGCACCCCTACATCTCTCCGAGACAAGGATACATTTCCAATATGGGAGATGAGTACAAAGGGTTAGTGTATGGGTCTCCAAGTAAATATGGTATACAGTCATTTTTACCATGAAATTGTCTTGAACTTGTCAAAATCACTCACAAAGATGCTTTTGTTGCTTTTGTTTTTGACCTTTCCTCCAACATGTCATCAAAACAAAGAAAAAGACAAGAATGGAAGCTCAGCGATGTAAGAACTGGTGGTTGTATATTAAATTAAAAACCATACAGATTCATTACACTCAAAAGCCAAAGGTGATGTTTACACAAGTTGAGGTCTTCAACATTGAGCCAGAAGACAGCTTCCATCAAGCTTTGAGGGCAAAGCATTTCAAGGGTAGATTATAAACTATTATTTAGATATACAATGAAAAGTTAGATAGTATATAATAACTATATATCATTCATGCTTTAATAAATAACATATGACATTCTTGTTGTGTCATCAATATCAAATTTGAAATATCATTTATCAAATATTACAATATTTATCAAAATATGTATTTTATCAGATAACTTGTTTATGAGACTAACATCTCTGAAAACAAGGGATACACATACAAAAATTTCACATAAGCTGTGCATTTTAGTGTATGTCCGTCCAAATGCACATCCGTAACCCTTCTCCTGTAAATTGTATCAATTATACTTTTAATATAATAAAAGCATTTCAAAGAAAAGGAATGGGACTTCTTGATGCTTACTGCAATGGTGCATGCCACAAGACCTGCTTTTTCTCTGTAGTCTTGTCTGCAACAAAAAAGAAGAAATGCTCCCACATACCAGGGAATTGAAGCAAATATAAAACCAAGTATGAACCTGGCACAAAAAACAATACACCTTCAGTTATTTGCCTGCAGTAGAAATTCTGACAATTAAAATGATAACTTTGCATGCTGTTCTAAAGAGGGAGAGATAAATGTTGATAAAAATGGCAAGGTAGCATGGTATATGACATCCAACATCCAAAAGCATTATTTCAAAACATTGAATTTTTTAGCATTTACAGGAATCTCCTTCCTTTGTAAACCTTAAGTAATGGTTCCTCAAAGTCAAAATACTCAGAAAATGTAACACATTAAAATGAAAAAAACTGGAAAAGAACTAAGACCATTAATAAGAACTTGCTAGTGTCCAGTTCTATCCTTGAGCTCTAAAAAAGGCATTGACATCTTTATCAATCCCAATCCCTAAAAAGCTAAAACGGTACTTAAATTTGATATGGAAGTTGATGATTCCTTTATCAACTTTAGAAAATAATTTTGACAATAGTTTATTCGCAATAAACAATAATTTCCCAAGTAGAAAGGGTTCCAACTTCCAACTTAGAGTTAAAGAACATAGCAATGATTTGGATTCCATGCTAAATAATTAATAATTATGCATGTATTAAGAAATGTCAAACAGATTTGCAGATAAGATTGCAGCATGTGCTGCTACTTACAATGTTGCAACATTCTATCACACTTTTGACTACACTTGTGTGAGCAGTTTTTTCTAAACCCGAAGAAGCATGTCCACTTAACATCCTGATTAATTATGCAAATACCAGAGTTGTATGATTAATCCTCAGATTCTTAAACCACATAGAATGCTCTAGCAAGGTCTAATTTTTGACAAGCATTTCAAAACCATAGTTACCAGCAGACTCCTACCTTGACCCCTAGTACTCGTCTCCCCTACCGGAAACACGTCCCTGTCTCAGAGATCCGTATGGAGATGTCTCCAGACATTAGGAGACTTCAGATGAAGTTTCTTTAAGTTTCCTATATGTCTCCTATTAGCATCCCTTGAGAATGAGGAAACTTCCAGTAGAGCTTTTTCAAATATATCACATAAATTACATTAGATTTTCTAATAAGTGCTGATATGTGGTTGACCAAAATTAAAAGAACTAAATAATGTAATAGACTTGTAATTTTCTTTTTCTTCATAAAATTTTACAAGATTTTTTTGTGGCAGAAAATTTCCTTGTTAAATCCCAAAGAGTTAAGAATATGAAGCGAAAAAATAATAAGGCTTAAGATGTGTACATGGATTGAAGTTTTATCAATTGATTGAAAATATAGTCATCTCCAAGTTTCCCCATACTATATTTTTAAAAATAATGGGATTCAACTCCTAGTTTCTTTGTCACCTCCAAGTGATTATGGTTTTAAATTTTTTTATATCCATGATGGTTATTATCAAATATCAATATAATTAATCTATTTCAATACTTTAAAATGTTAGCTTAATTTTTAATTTTAAGCATTTTAGTATTTAATATTCTTCAAAGATATCAATTGTCTACTGCATATATAGCATTTTAGTATTTTAATCTATATATAGCCATCTCCAAGTACCCATCTCCGACCTTTTTTAAAAGTGGCATACCTATAGCCATCCTCATCTCCCATACCAATACTAGTACCCGTCTCCTGGTAACTATGGAAAAAACTGATTGGATATAAAAAGAGCATTTAATCAAATCACAGATTTCTAGAATTACAGAACCCAGAACAAATATTAGCTGCTTATGAAATCACGTATTTGACCATGTTCCATGGTGATTCGTCCCTTGCCATCTTGGTGTCACTCCAAATGTCCCCTATATATCAGGGGATCTAGGATGAAGACAAAACATCTCCTTGGCATTCTTGGCAACCTAGGAGCTCATCATTGACATCCTTGGGACATCTTGACTCCTCCAAGAGCTGTTTTGGGGATGCAAACTTATTTAGATAATTTGGGGACATTTAGGTGTGTCTCAGACTATACGAATGCAACCCAAGGGCTTCATGATGTCCCACAAATAGTGGAGGATGCTAGGAAGTCCAAGGACCATCCCAAAGCAATCTAAGACATGGGTTGACTGCCCCAAGGATGCCTATATGGCCTACTCAAAAACCCAAAAAATTATAAAATCTAAAAAAAAAACTAGTATAGATATCTTCAATACAAATAGGTAAAAAGATAAATAAGAAAAGACATACAAACATTATTTTAACTTTTACTTAAGAACTATTTTATTTTAAATTTACTTAATTTTTGTTGAAGAACTATTTAATTTTTCAATAGTAATGCAATGAATCATAAAAATCATGCACAAGTTTTCAAATAGTTATATGAAAACAAATTATTTACTTTAACTTCTACTTTAAGAATTATTTGATTTTTATATATGAATATCAATTTTCATGAGCAAATGTATTCTTTTTTGTGATGAGCCCTGCAGGCTCTCAGCTCAAAACCCTTATTTTCTTAAGTCTTTAGATGTTTTTTTTGTTTTTTAGAGAATTCTTAATAGACAGAAGAGAAGGGGCGCAGCATATTTTTGCTTGTAATTTGAAATATAGAGCAAAAACTCACAAAATGGAAATGCAGAAGTCGTTAATATACTGAAACAATAAGATCATGAATATCAGACATACCAGGAAATCTCCAGTTATTTTATTTAAAACAGAAGCCAGCTTGCCAGCCGGAAATGGTGAATTCAGGCATATGAGCACGCCAAATCTCCAGATGTGGTTTCTCCTGTCTCGAAACTGGATACAATCCTCTGAAATAACTAGGCGCCAATGATAGAAGCCAAAACCCACACAAAAGGAAGGCGTTTCAGCCAACTCCTTAACACGCCTTTCTCTAGGCACAAATCCCAATGAAGGCTGTACGGCTATGAAAAGAAAGCAAGGAAACTCTGCTGGAAACCTCTGTCTGTGAAGAAGGATGCGCCACCAGTAGAAACCCTCATTTATTTGCATACAACAAAACAATCTCTGTATGAATCTGTAGAACCTCTGGCTGAAGCTCTCAACATGCACTGATTCGATTGGTCTTTCACAATCTCAAGAGTGCTCACACTGAAGAGGTAACGTTCTTCAATGGCAGTTGTTCAAACCCTGATCACAGGAGAATGCACAGGCAAAATGCTCAAGGCAAAGTGAAATAGTCAAAAGATGATTTTCTATTGCCAGGGAAATGCTTTATACCCAAATTGGCACGCATTTCAAGAAAGTACGCCCTTTTCAATCATTAAAATATTTTAATATTTTAATATGACCTTTTTCAATAGTTCCCATAAAATACTTGAGCGCACTTTTTTTTATAATATTTTAAGTCATAAAAATATTAAAATCCCTTTTTGAACATTTTTAAGTGATATAAAATATTATTAAAGTCAATGTGACTTTAATAAAAGGCATATAAGTTAAATAATTAACTTAATCACTTAATAATTCATAACTTGCTCAAAACTCTGAATATTCCTGTGCCGTCAAAAGCTGTGGACTCCTGAAATGCCAACGCTCGTTGTGATCCAATCACTGTCCACTAAAAACAAGAACAATCAAACTCTCCAGAATGCATCACTGACCCTCTAACCAATCTGGCTAGCCCACAAGGGTCCAATAAAGGGCTAACACACTGTTCCCGAGAACTGTCTAGCAAGGGGACATCACAGTCCACCCTCCCCGAATTTGCTTGTCCACAAGCAAACTCAAAGCCGGATGCTGAAGAATACTGTCACTCTCCCACGTCGCATCCTCTGCCGGTAGATCCCTCCACTTAACCAAGTATTCCCTGATGACCCGCCTCCGAAGATGACGCTCTCTGGTGTCCAGAATGGCCTCAGGTATCAAAACTAATTTCCCCTCATCATCCAGGGGTGGCAAATCAATAGAAGGAATTATGTGTTGTCCCAACGCCTTTTTGAGGCGCGACACATGGAACACATTGTGAACCCTACTGTCCACCGGAAGATCCAGCTCATAAGCCACTTGACCCACACGTCTGACAACTCTGAAAGGACCATAGTATCGCGGCTTAAGTTTCTCGGAGCCCTTCTTACGAAGGGTAGACTGCCTATACGGCTGAAGCATCAAGTACACCAAATCATCGATCTCGAAAGACCGCTCTACTCGTCTCTGATCAGCATATTGTTTTTGCTGATTTTGGGCTTTCTGTATATTCTCCCTGAGTGCCCTCATAATATCCTGGTTCTCCTGTAGTAAATCACCAGCACTGGGAACTCTACTGTCACTCAGCAATAAGTCAAGAAAGCTCGGAGGATCGTATCCATATAATGCTCGATAAGGTGTCATCTGGATGCTCATGTGATGGGTGGTGTTGTAGCAGTACTCACATAGGTACAACCACCTCACCCATGCCTTCTGCTGCCCTGAACTATAGTTACGCAAGTACCCTTCCACCCATTTGTTGACGATCTCCGTCTGCCCATCTGTCTGGGGGTGGTAGCTGGTACTAGGGGTGAGCTCTATCCCACAAAGCTTGAATAACTCCTGCCAAAAGTTACTCATAAATCTGCTGTCCCTGTCGCTAACTATACTGCGAGGTAAACCGTGCAGCCTGAATACCTCAGAAGAACAAATATGCCACCTGAGTAGCCGTGTGTGTAGTAGTGATTGCGAAAAAGTGTGCATATTTCGTCAATCGATCTACCACCACGAAAATACTGTCCTTCCCTTGAGCTTTTGGCAAGCCCGTGACGAAGTCCATGGACAAACAATCCCACTTCCTCTCAGGAATAGGAAGCGGCTGTAGTAGACCTGCAGGGTATGTGTGCTCTTGCTTGTTCTGCTGACAAACAAGACATTCCCTGACATACTGGAGAACATAAGACTTGAGACCCTTCCAAGAGAATCTCTCCCGTACCTGCCTATAGGTCTTAAAGTAACCGGGATGTCCTGCCATGGGTGAATCATGTAATGACCTCAAAACCCTGTCCCTCATCTCAGAACCTGGGACCAATAAAATCCTCCCTTTGTAGATGATAAGGTCATCTACAAGTGAATACCTGTCATCCTGTACTGATCCATCTACTATGCTAGAAGCCCATGGGTCCTTAGCATATTCTGCTACTATCAGATGTCTCCAGTCCTCTGAAACCAGTGTAATAGAACTCAAGTGAGGACGGCGAGATAAAGCATCAGCAACCACATTCTGAGTGCCCTTGACATAGGAGATGTCAAAATCGTAAGACTGAAGCTTGCTGACCCATTTTTGTTGTCTCTCATTAAGATCTCGCTGCCCAAGAAAATGCTTCAGACTATTATGATCGGTTTTTACAGTGAATTTACTACCAATCAAGTACTGCCTGAATTTGGCCATCGCGTGCATGATAGCCAACATTTCCTTATCATAGATACTATAACCCTGTTCAGGCCCTCTTAGCTTTCTGCTCTCAAAAGCTATAGGGTGTCGATCCTGCATAATAACTGCACCAATACCCTCACCACTGGCGTCGCAATGTAACTCAAAGGGTTTAGTGAAGTCCGGTAGGGCCAAAACAGGACACGAAGTCATGAGAAGTTTGAACTTCTCAAAGCACGCTTGTGCTAATGGTGTCCACTCAAAAGCACCCTTCTTAGTCAAATCAGTTAGTGGCGCAGCATGCCGCGAGAACCCACTAACAAACCGACGATAGAAGGCACACAATCCTACAAATCCCCTGAGCTGTGTCAATGTCTCAGGTGTAGGCCAATCAATGATGGCTCGAACCTTCTCTGGATCCATGCTGACTCCTGCACCGCTGATGATGTGTCCCAGATATAAAAGCTCTGCCATGCCTAAAGCACACTTGGACTCCTTGGCGTACAAGGACTCCCTGTCAAGTATACTCAGTACCTCATCCAAGTGAACCATGTGTTCCTCCCATGATTTGCTATACACCAAGATGTCGTCGAAGAACACTAATACAAATTTCCTCAAGTGAGGATGGAAAACTCGGTTCATTGTAGACTGAAACGTGGCTGGAGCATTGGTTAAACCGAATGGCATAACCAAGAAATCATAGTGTCCACAGTGACATCTGAACGCAGTTTTCTCTATGTCCTCCTCTCGGACTCTGATCTGATGATACCCTGTCCTCAAATCAATCTTTGAGAAGTAGCAAGCCCCATGAAGCTCGTCTATCAACTCATCTATCCGTGGAATAGGATACCTGTTCTTTATTGTTTTCCTGTTGAGCATTCTGTAATCAATACACATCCTGAGTGTACCATCCTTTTTCTTCACCAAAACAACTGATGAAGCAAAGGGTGACTTACTCGGCCTAATGTGCCCCATAGCTAACAGCTCCTTAATAGTTTTTTCAATCTCATCTTTCAAACGCTTGGGGTGCCGGTAAGGAGTAATCATAATCGGTTTCGTGCCCTCATCCAGCTCTATAATATGCTCAATACCTCTATCAGGAGGTCTGCCTGGTGGAATAGCACTGAATACCTTTGCATGTTTGATTCGAAGTTCCTGCACGTCTGGATGGTATGAAGAAGCTTGCTGATCCAACTGTGAAGGCATTAGCTTGCACTCAGCAGCCCACTCTACCATATCATTACGAATCAAACGTTCCATTCTACGGAGTGAAATTTCTCTGAGGTTGCTGTCCTTGATGGCTTTTAGAATATGATTTGTGCCATCAACGGTGAATTTCATCTCCATGTCACGCAAATTAAGCGTGAACTCACCTATTGCATGAAGCCACTTCATGCCAAGTACTATGTCCGTACCTCCCATGTTTACAACATAAAAATCTGCCTTGAACTCAAAATTGTTAAGTTTCAAAGGCAAGTCAGGTATCATCCTCTCACAGTTGAGAGTGTATCCATCTGCAACCTTCACACGTATGCCTTCAAACTGCTGAGTTTGAATTCCCCGTTTCTCCACTAACCGTGAATCGATGAAGTTATGGGTTGCACCTGTATCAAGGAGAGATATGACCCTTTGACCAGCTAGGATCCCACGAAGTCTGAAAGAACCCTCTTTCTGCATGCTGGACATATGAGCCTCCTTAAGTTCTGTTTCCACTGCAATTTCTGCCTCATTTTCTGACTCTTCTCCATCTGTATCATAGATTGGAGCTTGCTGATCAGAAAAATCAGTCAACGCTTCTCCCTCGTAAAACCACTCCATATGCTTGTTCTGCCCTTTAGGTTTGAGGGGACAGTCATGATTAAAGTCATACGGACCCTTACAGTAAAAACAGAGTTTTCTTCTTCGTAAATCATTCATGGTTTCACGATCTAAAGGGGCTGCAAATTTCTTTTTCTGATCTGCATTATCAGCCTTCTTTGGATCTGATTTATTCTCCGTGAATGAGGTGGTAGGCTTCGAGCTAAAAGGCTTACGAGGTGTAGATAGCTCCATGCTGCGAGCTTTCCTCATTGCCTCCTGTAAAGTAGGTGGATCAAATGCTTTTATCCAACCTTTCATGGGCTCGAAAAGACCTTCAATGAACAAGATGATCAGCCTTCTTTCTGAGATCCCTGTCACCATCACAGATAGTCTTTGGAATTCACCAATGTACGATTCCAAGCTACCTAACTGTTTCAGCTGTGCTAAATCTCTGAAGAAAAGCTCAGGATCCCTTCTGTCAAATCTCTCTACCAATCTATCAGTAAACTCCTGGTAAGAGGTAATCCTGTCATGATGAAGAGTAGTCATACCATGAATCCACCAGTCATGTGCCACGCCATCAAGGTGAAGTGCTGCAAAACGAATGGCATCCTCCTCTGGCATGGGGCGTAGTGTCAAGAATGTATCAAGTTTACTAACCCAGGCACGTGCTGTAACTCTACCACTGCCATCATAGTGAACTAAGGTTAGTTTGTTGGTAGCCTGTCTGAGATCACTCTGATTGTGTCTAGGCCGCCTGTCATTCCTGCTCCTGGTGTGTTCTCTCTTCTGGCTCATAAATCTGTCGAAGTTAAGGTGCTCATTAACCCTTGGTGGCAAATTATCCCACTCATCATGCATAGCCATAATGTTATCTGCAAAATTAATCTCTCCACCCTGTTCAACTTCGTCCACTTCCTCAGCATCATCTCTCGTGAACGTAGGACAGATAGCTCTCTCATAGGTACGTGCTGGAGCTATAACTCTATGAGGCTCTCTGTGGATACTGCCATCTCGATCTGGATCCAAACTATGAGCCCTGTTCATTGACAAATTTTGAACATTCGTGCTGAGCTGTTGAAGAATAGTCGCCACCTGTTCTTGCTCTGCAACCATACCTCTAAGTACGTCTTTAGCTTCTCTGTCCTCATCCTCCCAAGTATTCCTGTGAGAACTTTCTCCAGCCCTGTTCGCCATATTGTCCCAATCTAATTCCTCCTCCTGATCTGCAAACGGAAATGGTGGAAAAGGATTTTGGTCGCCTCTCTGATTTCTAGGACCCCCTCTGGAATAGAACTTGCGAAAACCCTCTTTATTTGACTTCATTAATTTCTCAAACCCCACAAGCTGGCAAGATGTGAGCTCTAATACCACTGTGATGAGCCCTGCTGGCTCTCAGCTCAAAACCCTTATTTTCTTAGTCTTTAGATGTTTTTTTTTGTTTTTTAGAGAATTCTTAATAGACAGAAGAGAAGGGGCGCAGCATATTTTTGCTTGTAATTTGAAATATAGAGCAAAAAACTCACAAAATGGAAATGCAGAAGTCGTTAATATATTGAAACAATAAGATCATGAATATCAGACATACCAGGAAATCTCCAGTTATTTTATTTAAAACAGAAGCCAGCTTGCCAGCCGGAAATGGTGAATTCAGGCATATGAGCACGCCAAATCTCCAGATGTGGTTTCTCCTGTCTCGAAACTGGATACAATCCTCTGAAATAACTAGGCGCCAATGATAGAAGCCAAAACCCACACAAAAGGAAGGCGTTTCAGCCAACTCCTTAACATGCCTTTCTCTAGGCACAAATCCCAATGAAGGCTGTACGGCTATGAAAAGAAAGCAAGGAAACTCTGCTGGAAACCTCTGTCTGTGAAGAAGGATGCGCCACCGTAGAAACCCTCATTTATTTGCATACAACAAAACAATCTCAATATAAACAATCTCTGTATGAATCTGTAGAACCTCTGGCTGAAGCTCTCAACATGCACTGATTCGATTGGTCTTTCACAATCTCAAGAGTGCTCACACTGAAGAGGTAACGTTCTTCAATGGCAGTTGTTCAAACCCTGATCACAGGAGAATGCACAGGCAAAATGCTCAAGGCAAAGTGAAATAGTCAAAAGATGATTTTCTATTGCCAGGGAAATGCTTTATACCCAAATTGGCACGCATTTCAAGAAAGTACGCCCTTTTCAATCATTAAAATATTTTAATATTTTAATATGACCTTTTTCAATAGTTCCCATAAAATACTTGAGCGCACTTTTTTTTATAATATTTTAAGTCATAAAAATATTAAAATCCCTTTTTGAACATTTTTAAGTGATATAAAATATTATTAAAGTCAATGTGACTTTAATAAAAGGCATATAAGTTAAATAATTAACCTAATTACTTAATAATTCATAACTTGCTCAAAACTCTGAATATTCCTGTGCCGTCAGAAGCTGTGGACTCCTGAAATGCCAACGCTCGCTGTGATCCAATCACTGTCCACTGAAAACAAGAACAATCAAACTCTCCAGAATGCATCACTGACCCTCTAACCAATCTGGCTAGTCCACAAGGGTCCAATAAAGGGCTAACACACTGTTCCCGAGAACTGTCTAGCGAGGGGACATCACATTTTTCACTTACTATTTTTACTATTTTATCCTTAATTTTTCATTTATAAAGTATATAAAATCTATTTAGTAATTTGCTTATACCATGTATTAAAATGTATTCAAGATATCTAAAATTTTACTTACTATTTTATTTTATAATTATGTACTATTTTGTTTTCTAAATTAAATTTAAAATAAATTATTTAAAAAATATTATTCAAAGTGCATAGCTATTTACTATTTTATTTGCTAAGGTACATACATTTTATTAATTATTTTGTTCACTATAGTTAATTGAAAATAATCATGTACAAAAATACAGAAATAGAATAATTTTATAGAGTTATCAAAATTTTATATTGATATATATTACTTTTTATTATTAATGTATTGTTAGTCATACATTTTACTTGTTTTGTATTTTTATTATTTTGGTAAATATTTTTGTTGACACGCTCATGCCATTACACTCCACCATTTATTGCCACTTTAGGTTACACCTTTCAACATAACAAAAGGATGGGAGCCACCAAGGCTTGCCACCATATTACAACCCCCCAAAAAAACCTAATGCCCTCAATTACACTCATTTGCATTTGCATGGAAGAGTAAAAGATAAGAAAGAAGAGGAGAAATTTGAAGGAAAGAGGAAGAATTTGCAAGAGATTGGGAGCAGATTTAAAAGGTAAAATACTAAAAATATGTGCATACTCTTTTATTTATTTTTCTAATATATTCAATAGATTTTTTTATTTTTACCATTTGATTTAGGTAATTTTTATTTTATTTTCAGCGATCTTCAAAATGAATTTGAGCAATCATTGTGATATGGAAATGAGGGAAATAAAGAGGAAATAAGGTGGGAGGGAAAAGGCACTCAAACACTAATATGGAGTTCAATTGGTTGTGCCTCATAGTTTGACTTCTCATCACCTTTGTTGAAGCCATATTCAAGGCAGTCATTGACCCCTATTCTAGTTTGATACAATGCTTGAAACAAACAAGTTAAAAGAATTATAGGAAAATCACTTTTAATGCAATATCTACAATCATGACCGGTTTAGGAGCCTTACTAAAGTCAATCCACATCTTATATACATCACATCACAAAGATAGACAAAAACAAAGAACTATATTAATGATCACAAATGATCAACAATAGGTCAAAGGGATTAATACATAAATCTGTTTCAATGGAAAAATACTAGGGCAAAAAAGATTCTAGACTCAAAGCACACACAAAAGGCAAAGAAAAGCAAGGATAACAAAGAAATAGGAAAGTAGGGGTAAACCTAAAATGGTAATGTTGAAAGAAGCACAAGTATAAATAGAAGTGCACAGGGAGGATCCCACACAACTCAGGAAGCGAAGACAGGCAACCTAAGCAAGAAGAAAAAATCATCAAATATCAGCATTCTGGAATGCAATTGAGGAGCCAAAAATATTCTCATCAATCCATGTTGGAGTACTAATGCAGAATCTGTTTTGCATGGAACCTCCCCTCACACTAAAGGTTGAAGAACTGCTTGTAGTAGAAAAGAACTTGGCAATGTGAGCTTGCTTCAAGATTTGCATTGTAAAAGAGGAGTGTTAGAGGGCCCCAATGTCAAAAGGATATAGAAACACGACCACTAGAATGAGAGGTGACTTATCAAGAAGCCTTAGCAGTAGTAAGCCGTATATGAGCAATATCTCACCATCTGCCCCTTTTCATGCATGAATTAATAGTATCCACAATAAAAATTACACTTGAGGAGACAGTTGAACTGACAAGTTTGTGGAAAGGGGAGTGTTCTTCTGCATTGATGTCCAATATCCCCACCCATTTTTCTAGAATTTCTTTAAGGAATGCTTCTAGGGCTACTTCTCTAGCACCTAAGTTTCAAATTATTAGGGTGAGTCCGGAAAAGAAAAAGGGGAGACTTTAAACCTTCATATAGAATTGTAAAAATGTGTAGGCACATGAGGGAAAAGATGATGTGTTGGAAAATTGTTCTTATAAATTATTCAAGTCAATCTAAGTACCTCTAGAAAACCAATTTGAGAATCTCCATTCTAGGTTAAAATCTACTCAATAGTTACTTTTCCAATGGAGTAAATGGATTTATGCATTATATACACAGTATTATATATCATTGACTAAGTTACCGGGTTCCTTGGATTTTGCTCCCGTGCCCGCTCCGAGAGCATTTGGGTACGGGAGCAGCCTAGGGAGCAGCTGGGAGCGGCAAGGTTCTTTGTGGGTTCCATTAACTACAGTTATTGAAACTTAATTAACCTTTTCAACCTATTTTAATTTATGTTTTGTGTATAAACAGGAGAATGTGCCTTCATTTATGAGTGGATGTTAAATGATCCTTACACTAATTATTTTTAAGTTTTAACTACCCTTTCCATTTACTCATTTACAGGACTTGTAGTGCACAATACACTCAACATTCTCCACAACACTCTTATTTTTATTTAGTGCAATATTAATTATCTTGTATTCATTATACCTTTTTTTCTACTTTCCAACCATATCAGTTCAAAGCCAATCCAGAGTCTGCAATAAAAAACCACAGAACTTGTAGTGCAATGAAAATGTATGTGCTTGAATTTTCTCTGCTACACAGCCCAGCAAAGCATCCGCACCTTAAACTAGTGTCCTATAGAGTTTTCTACCAAATCATAACACTGGATGTTTCAACTTAAAGCAGCAGATATGATTATCAGCATTTGATAGACATCATGATGATTGATGATTGATGAAGTATCATACTATCAAATGTATTTACAATTCTGTATACTTTTTATTTTTTTGCATACATACATACATACATACATATATATATATATATATATATACAGTTGTACCCAAATGTACCGTACCCAAGGAAAAAAATTTGCCATACCGACGTACTTGTATTCTGTACTCGTACCCGATCCCATACCAAAACCGGCAACTTAGATCATTGATGAGTGGACAGGCATTATTGTTCTCAAGAGCAGGTATATTAGTTTTCAGTGTTGGATACTAAATGATGCCACTGAGGAGGTTGGCCCAACCAAAATTAAGCAAGTAGTCAAAAATGCAACTTATGTTTGTAGAAAATTAACAATGTTTATTGAGGCTTCATATAGGCATCAACACTAGACCCCTTGTGAGCATGCAATGAACAACCCATTAAAAGACACTGAGGAAGTTGATTGGGCGAAACAACC
Organism: Sequoia sempervirens; assembly: GCA_007258455.2. Lineage (NCBI taxonomy): Eukaryota > Viridiplantae > Streptophyta > Pinopsida > Cupressales > Cupressaceae > Sequoia > Sequoia sempervirens. The sequence goes on along the minus strand of VDFB02256132.1, from coordinate 63,718,890 downwards.
ATGATGTAGTATACTGTCCCAATGTTGATAGGCAAATTGAATGACTGAAACAAAATTCTGGAAAATGCCAAAGCAAACTGGAATACAATCTGATTTATTCAATACAGATTACTTGCATAATGACAGTAAACAAACTCTCTGATCTCAGATTAGTCTTATAACAGCAAAGATGGACAACACCAGAATATTATCAATCACAATGTTTACAATGTTAATATGAATGGAAGCACTCAGATTGTTTGGCAAACAGTAATATAGAAGGCTCTTAGCCTCACGGAAAGGAATGTAACATCCAAGACTGGCATCAATGATGTCTCAGTGGTTATAATGATACCAAAGAAAAAGATGTGCAGATCTGATTTCGAACTTCCTCCACAGTAAGCTCTTAGACAACGAAGAAAGCTAATGCTTCAGAATTAAACATACAATAGCAATCAAACTCACTAACTGCTATGTAACCCGTCCAATTCGTCAAACTTACAGGTATCGTGGGGGATGTTCAAGGTGAACGATGAAACCCAGGTATTGGGCGATTTCCTGACTAAGTCAGTGCCCAAAGGTGGCGCCTCCTTAGAACCCACGGGGTCGATGCTAATGCTCCGTCAGTAGGAAATTGTTCCTGTAGATGTCATGAAGTTTGGCCAGAGAATGAGAACTCCTGTCCAAGCCGCTTGATGCTAGAGTCACGATAGAAGCTGCGTCTTATGATGTTGTGCCTGGATGTGTGCTTACCCTTCCCTTGTATCACCTCTAGATGCTAGACCTGTGCTACGGAAATGATGCAAATCAGAGAATAAATATGTGTGGAATTGCCAAAAAGAATCCAACGCCAAGGTGAGGGTCTTGTCTCACCAAGACACTGATTAAGCAGAGGATTTCGTCTCAGGCAATCAATCAAACTCTTTCCTTCAATCCATGATGCCCTCCAAAATAATTCATGCCAATATAAATATGAAGTCAAAAGTGCCTTCCCAAATGGGTCGGCCAATAGGTCCAATATTTTAGTTAAATTTAAATTTATTTTATTATTAAATATTATTTAAAAATACTAATTATTATTATATTATTTAATATTAATTAAATCAAATTTCTATCTCCCGCCCATATTTGAAATTAGGGCCCTGGCGAATTAGGGGACATGACAGTCCTCCCTTCCCAGAATTACTTGCCCTCAAGCAATTGCAAGCTTGTGTCCGTGAGTGCTAAATTGATCCACAAGTGACGAAAGGTATGATCTTCGAGGCATGTCCACTTGTACCAAGTCTTACACTGTGCCATCCTGATATAAGCAATGTCGAACCAGTGAGGCAACTCATCATGATCCCAGTGTAATAGTGTACCAAACCAACCAATACTAGGATTCCAAATCATCATAGTGTCACATCCAACAACTATGAGGAGATAGATGTATCTCATAGTGCTATCAGCACCAATCAATTTCCCATCTCCGACCGATCTCCCATGGATGTGCAAAGCACCCCTCATAGGTACATCCTTGCATGTGAGTCCCATAGTTTCAGACCCACTCGAGGGTGTCATATCCATGACAAACCATACATTATCAAACTGTAGGATCTTCTCATTAGTTTTTACGATCAGCTCTTCGAGAAAGTGTCTCTCATACAACTCCAATAGGTAGCTATCAAATGTGATCATGTGCATGAAACAAGGACTATTGAACTCACCAAAAAGTGACATACCGTGTATGTAGCTTTGTCCAATGAAAAACCTCTTGTGCATACCCTCATAACTGAAATCTTGTTCACCCATAGGCTGATCGATGACAGCTGATTTACCACTTTTCACAATGGCATAACTCTTATTCCACATTTCCAAATATTGTTGGTCATCATCATAAGGTTTGATTCCTTCCATACCTTCTATACCTAAAAAGTGGGTGGGCGTCTCTTGGCCCTCATCAACAATCATCGGCGCATCTTCAACACACAATATTGGCTCTTCTTCAGGAAGATGTTTCATAGGCAAGGGTTGCTCTATCATGTCTTCATCACTGTTTGACTGTTCTTCCTCTTCCTTTCTTTTCCTCATGTAGTAGCCATCAAAAGATTTTGTTTCCTTGATAGCCTCAAGTTCACCTAAGTACTCATCAAAGATGCTGATAATCTCCTCATTCACGGGTATAGCCATTCCCATCAATCTTACATATTCTTGGTATTACAGAAGATCCTTATACTTTTGATACCCTTCATACCATCGAGCAATTTTGGAGACCAAAACTTCATCGTCTTCCTCCTCCTCAATCATTTGCACAATCGAACCCATAGGCTGGTGGGATTGAGGCTCTGATACCAATGTAGTATACTGTCCAATATTGATAGGCAAATTGAATGACTGAAACAAAATTTTGGAAAATACCAAAGCAAACTGGAATACAATCTGATTTATTCAATACAAATTACTTGCACAATGACAGTACACAAACTCTCAGATCTTAGATTAGTCTTATAACAGCAGAGATGGACAACACTAGAATATTAGCAATCATAATGTTTACAATGTTAATATGAATGGAAGCACTCAGATCTGTATTCAATGTTTGGAAAATAGTAATATATAAGGCTCTGAGCCTCACAGCAAGGAATGTAACATCCAAGACTAGCATCAATGAGTCACAACGGTTATAATGGTACCAAAGAAAAAGATGTGCAAATCTGATTTCAAACTTCCTCCATAGTAAGCTCTTAAACAGCGAAGAAAGCTAATGCTTCAAAATTAATCACACAATAGCAATCGAAATCACTAACTGTTGTATAACCTGTCCAATTCATCAAACTTATAGGTATCGTGGGGGATGTTCAGGGTGAACGATGAAACCTGAGTATTGAGCAATTTACTGACTGAGCCAACGCCCAGAGGTGGCGCCTCTTCAAAATCCACATGGTCGATGCTAATGCTCCATCAGTAGGAAATTGCGCTTGTAGATGTTGTGAAGTTTGGCCAGAGAATGAGAACTCTTATCCAAGCCGCTTGATGCTGGAGTCACAATAGAAGTTGCGTCTTATGATGTTGTGTCTGGATGCATGTTTACCCTTCCCTTGTATCGCCTCTAGATGCCAGACCTGGGCTACGGAAATGATGCGAATCAAAGAATAAATATGTGTGAAATTGCCAAAAAGAATCCAACACCAAGGTGAGGGTTTCGTCTCACCAAGACGTTGATCAAGCAGAGAATTTCATCTCAGCCGATCAATCAAACTCTTTCCTTCAATCTGTGATGCCCTCCAAATTAATTCATGCCAATATAAATATGAAGTCAAAAGTGCCTTCCCAAATGGTTTGGCCAATAGGTCCAATTATTATTTAAATTAAAATATTATTATTTAATAATTTAAATTTATTTTATTATTTAATATTATTTAAAAATACTAATTATTATTATATCATTTAATATTTAATTAATTCAAATTTCTATCTCCCGCCCATATTTGAAATTAGGGCCCTGGTGAATTAGGGGACATGACACATGACTTGTGCTAGAGAAGTGTAAATATTTATATGGAACCACCAAACATCATTCACATTGTTCAAGTATTTTTTGAGGAAGGAATCACTCTAAGTCAAACCTTTGAAGAAATGATTTACCTCTGATTTCAAATAATTGGAGAGTATGATTGAGTTGCAAGTGCCCTTGAGACTTATGATTATGACTCAAGAGAGGACTAGATAAGTGAATTCCAAGATAGAAAAGTGTGAGAGAGTAAAAGACATGGTAGTTTAATATCGTTGTCAAGTTTAATGGTCTACTGGTGAAGTTGAATAGTTTTGAATGAGCCCACCAAGGATCAAGTCTTGCTGAGTGCAAGGCCCTGACATCATAAGGGATGAGGCTAGGATCGTGTCCCAAACAAATTTAGTGGAATGCTTACCCCTCAATCCTTGGCTCTCAGCCAAAGAGGTTTTAGCCTAAGGCTCGTGCTTCTATATCAGGTAGCTAAAACGATCCTGTAGGTGATATAAAATCCTCCATAAAAAAAGAAGGTAGTTTTCAATTATTTTGTTTATATAATAGTATTTAGAAAGTAGATCTATAGAATCTTTAATGATGCTTAATTATATTCTCAAAAAATCACTCTTGTTTTAGCATTGACATTCCAAATATTCTCTGAACAAACATTACCTCAACGAAGATTCACAAGTCAGAAGTTACATATCATGTAAGCATGTGCTACAATAAAATGGTATGAATGGAAAAAAAACTTTAAAACAAATCTCAATCCCAGGATTTCAACTTCTGAATTACGGCAATGGACATCCAGGGATAATTTATGCATGTCCATCAATATAAAGTTTTGTCTTTGCCCTTTGATTTTGTGCTATGTTCTGACTAAAAGCCTCCTCACTTGCAAGTTCCAATACAAAAACTCATTGCGATTTCTCCCTTATCCCAAGATTATCATCATTTGACCAAAAACTCATAGAATAATAGCCTATTTTAAAATCCATGGTGAAACACGACCAATGATCAAGTCTCACAGGGTGAGCATTTGTTGCACATCAGGTTAGTCCTTCCACCTTCACACAGCAATTAGTAAGCTCAAGAATATGTCAGTTGCTTACTTTACAATCACACTCACTCTGTTTGATGAGATGCTTATAATGAATATGGTGTCTAGAGTCCTAGTGAAGTATATTAGCATCCACCCTCAACCAACCTTAAGACCTCAAAATCTCTGCTTATGGATGTCTCTTGAGATTTTTTATTAATGCTTTCTAAATGTAGGGGATATTTGTTGATACATATATTAATCTATTTTTTAGCCTTGTTTCAGCAGGACCTTGTAGACAGGCCAGATACTTTTGGCTTCTACACTATTCTATCAGCCTTCGGGGATCTATTTGCTTATAGGATTTAATGAACAGTTGCAATTAAGTTGGTAACATAATTTTTTGTTTATCAGCTATAACTTGAAATTTCCAATTTACTTCGGCTGATAGATCTGCTGTATTGAGATAAAAGTGTTGTTTTTGAGGCTATGAATTTTTCTTTCCTGCAGAACTGGGCCCTTTAATAGAAGCCCCTGTTTTTTTAGCAAAAGAGAATTTTACTGGGTAGGCTTAAATTTCATTCAGTTAAGTACAACCTTTGAGAAAGATACTGATACCCAACTTGAAATCTCCCTTTAATTCAAAGCAAAGGCACAAAATATTTCTCCACAATTCAGTGTCAATTTAAGCTCAGTATTCAAGATAATTTTGTTTCTGCTGCCGGGATGCATTGAAATAAAGTGGAAGGTGAAAAGGTATTATTTGCTGCCTAACTACATACATAAATTGAACATGTACTATTTTACAGCCTAATTACGTTCAAAGATAAGAACTTACAGAAGCCACCCAATGCCAAGACCGCAGCAAGGAAGGCGCGGTTCTCGAGGCCTCTCCGCTGGAGGAGGTGGTGGAGGTGGTGGATATTGCTGACCTGGATATCCTACAACATGTGCATACAGATTGCATCTATTAACTTGAATCAAGCTCAAAAACTCTAACATTAAACACAATAATGCCCCTTTTATAAAAAAATAAAATGAAATAATTCAAATTCAAAATTATCAGTAAATACTAAAAAGTTGTAACCTTACAAATATTCTAGCGAACAGAAGAGTTTAACAAATTGAAGACTGCAGCAGACTCAAAAACTTGGCAAACTGAAGACTTTAGCAAAACAAAGATCAAAGAAAATTGAGAACGTCAGCACATTGAATGTTTTAGCTAATTAATATTACAACAATTTTAGCAAATTGAAGACTTCAGCTAACTTAATAGTTAGAACTCAGAACTCGGAATCGCATGCTTGTGAATTTAAGTTCACACCAAAAGACCAAACTGGGACTTCCCTAAGAAACTCATTTTTAAAAGATTTTTAGGGAATTTATGACTTAAGCGAACTAAAGATTTTGCAGCATTAAAACTCTAGCAACTTTAGCTAAGTGAAATTTGAGCAAATTAATTATTTTAACAAAATAGAACAACAGCAACTTTAACCAATTGAAGATTGCAGCAAATTAAAGATTTTAACCACTTAAAACTAGAGGAACTTTAGCGAATTAAAGATTATAGCGAATCAAAAATACAGTAACTTTAGCCCAATGAAGCATTGGCAGATCGAAGATTTCAGCAAATTAAAACTCCACCAATTTCTAGTGTTAAGAACATAAACCAGTTGAAAATTTTAGTCAACTTTGGCGAAGTGAAGGCTCCAGCAAAATTGAAGATTCTGGTGAATTAAAAATTCAGCAAATTGAAGATTTTGGTGAACTTAAACTCTTGCAAATTCAAGATATTAGCATATTTAAATCTTAATAACTTACAAGAATTGAAGACTTAATAGAAAAAAATTGGCGAGGCGAAGGCTCCAGCAAAATTGAAGATTCTGGTAAATTAAAACTCCAGCAAATCGAAGATTTTGGTGAATTTAAACTCTAGCAAATGAAGATTTTGGCATAGTTAGAGAATTGAAGACTTGATAGAAAAACTTTGGCAAAGTGTAGATTCCAGAAAAATTAGAGATTCTGGTGAATTAAAACTGCAGTAATCGAAAATTTTGGTGAATTAAATTTCTATCAAATTGAAGATTTTAGCGTTACTTAAATTAGAACAACTTAAGTGAAACCAGCAAAATTGAAGATTTTGATGAATTAAAACTCCATTAAAATAAGATTTGGTTGAACTAAAAGTCTTAACAACTTAAAGATTTTAGTATAAATTAAAACAACTTAAGAGAATTGAAGACTTAATAGAAACACTTTGGCGAAATAAAGGCTCCAGCAAAATCGAAGATTCTGGAGAATAAAATCCAGCAAATTGAGATTTTGGTGAATTAAAATTTAAAACTCAAGCAGATTGAAGGTTTTTGCGTATTTAATTACAACTAAAAGAATCGAAGAGTTAATGGAAATAGGGATTTACCTGGAACGGACTGGTATCCAGGTGGATAATAGGATTCAGATCCGATTGCGCCGGGAGGCGGTACCGGCTGCGGAATTCCCATAACAGGCTGTTGAGGGTAGGGCGGTGCAGTGGCCTGAAATGTTCCATAGTGCGGTTGACCTGGCACCATCTTCTCAGTCTCGTCAGAGCCAGATTCTCCCTTCATGTTTACAGCCGGATTCGAACCCGAGACGTCTGCACTCAATCAGTGATGATTAATGCAGATCCCGCTCAAGCTCCAGCGACTTGCAATTATTGCGGCCTTTTTTGGTATGGGGTTGTTCAAATCTGCCGACTTAAATGGCCTTCAAACTGAGGTTTTTTATTTTGATTTTTATGTTTTATTTTTTTCTTTTTCTAATTTTAATATCGTTCTTCGCGAGAGTAACATGGAGCAGGTTGGTCGCTCGCTCTCACCAATAAAGGGAAAGAAAATAAAGCAGTCGGAGACAACTTTGTTTCTAAATTCATGTTTTCCGATCAAACCGTAAAGTCAAAAAAGAAAGCAAAAAAATCAAAGCCAAAAAAAGTTATTTTTATAAAGTGAAAGTTTAGAAAGTTACCTATCTTTTATATTTATTTATTTTCTTTAATCGCGTCTACGCGTAGGCGACAACGCGGTCCATCCGCTGACAAAATTAAAATTAAGAAAGATATTTTTTGGGGGGTGGGCCTCGCGGGTTAATTATTTTTAAATCTATTTTTTAGAATTTTTTTAGTATGAATAAATGAATGATTTTTAATGATGTTTACGAGATAATCAGTCTATGGGACCCAGAATCTTTAACCATTTTCAGATTCCTTTCAATGTCAGCTCTCCTATTATGAATCTTGATCAAGAAGCTAGCAGTCTTGAGAAGTCTTGCCTCCGTAAAGAGCTCATTTAGATTATCCACCTTCAAGTTGCTCTCATAATGGATACGAATATCTTCATAAGCCACACACTCTATGATGAAGTGCCTATGGGATTATGAGTTTAAGTTGATATATTTTCACTTGAGAGTCAAGGAATTCATTTCCTCAAAATCCCCTAGAGTCTCGTCTCTTATTTATTACACTCTTAACAACTTGAACCTTGCAACGAACATACCATCATCCTCACCAAACCAATTGAACTAAGATGTTTTAAATGCATCTATTAAAAAGATATGTAATTAGAAAATCAATTTAATTAAAATATTTTTAAAAAAAGTTGTAAAAGGGTCAATTTACTCAAATCATGATTGAAGTGTGTTTCTATAATGATATAAGGTGTAGCTTTATATATGGCAACTCTCATTTTTGCACGATGGCATGGTTGGATGTGGCATAGATTATTAGTGGTGTTTGGCAGGGCTTTTTAACTAGCACCATTAATACATCAAGTCCCCCTCCTTGGGTATGCCCTCAATGTGTTTGCGTTCAACTTGTTTCTTTTCTCTACATTTTTGTCCTTGGCCTAGTAAAATGGCTTCACCTTTTGGAAGTGGGAAAGGTAAGAGGGTGTGATATACCTCTTTTTGTATTTCAATTGTGGCTTGTTGTGTTGTAACGCAATTTTATTTTTTTAATGACTTAGAATTTGGATTATAGTAATATTGTTATATGATTGTTTAGTGTGATGTTATCGGTGTTTATGGATTCTAAACTTATAATATTAAAGATATTATATTTGCGTTGAGATATTTATGTACATTGTGATGACATGATTTTTATTCTTTAGTTCAATTATTGCAATTTTTAAATTGTGGTTTATTTTTATGAAATTTGATATTGGTAGCATTTATGGTGGTTGCAAGTATAGGTGGAAATGTTTGGTAAGGGATCAAATAAGGCCAAGGAGGAACAATTCCCAAAAATTGGAGCTTTTTTTATGAGTAAGTTGCAATCTAAGCAGCCACTCCCATTAAAACTATCAATAAAATTTTCATTGTTCTTCAATTTTGTGTTTGAAATACATAAGTATATCCTTATAGAACAAAGGATTATCTATAAAACGCTTTGCATTCTATTTACCCTATCTTTGCTTCCATTTATCTATCTTTTTATAACTATCCTTATACTTTATATTCAAAACCTAATTCTATAAGCTTGATCATTATCTAGGCTTTCATCTATAAGGACCTTCATCCATACAATGTTATTGGATATCTTCATTCTAATTGCTTGCTTCAAGAATTCAATACAATTCTCAACTTTCTTTTTTCTTTTCTATTTATTTTTTGGCCATCATGTTATAATGAAGGGTGTTGGCAAGATATAAAAGGTTGTGAGACACCATATATGTAATTTGGGTCATTTATAGACCCATATATGCATTATATACCACTTAAATAGTCTTAATACACCTCTAATATGTCCAAATAAGCTATAAAAGTGTAAAATATCGTAAAGAAAAAGTTAAATTTGAGAGAATAAGATAATTAAGTGTTATTATGAAAGGATATGATGGAAATATATTATGAAAAGGCATTAAAAGGATACAAAAAAGGGAAAATGTGGGAGATAAGAGAAAGAATCATATGAATTAAATATATGTGAGAAAAAGAAAGATGATAAGTGGAGTAAAGCACAAGGAATTAATTATAAGACATGTATAAGTCATGAAAGTGTATTAATATATGGTTTTATGTATATATTACTCTATATATATGAATGTATATAATTTATGATAATTTGGTTTATACTTATCAAATATCTAAATTCTCCATTTTTATTGCATCACACCAAAATTCACATATAATAGAATGTTAAACCTTAGACTTCGATAAAGGTTTTTTTGTCAACAAAGGGTCTCCACCAGGCGATGACTACTATATTCTTTGGCAACATTGTTATGTCTACCATTGGAAGACGTACAACACAGACCACCTCAATGATAGTATCCTCTAAGCCTCTTAAGAAATTTATCCCTATCAATGATTTCATCATTCCCCTTATGATGCCTTTTTTCTCCTCCAAGTCAAGAATTATAGGGATAATCATGAATGCAATATTTTTATTAAGCCTAAACCTATGCTCAATGTATATGAACTTATCCCCCAAAATCCTTTGTAATACGTGAAGAAGAATATCATTGTTGGTCTTGAAAATGGATTTCAGTTTCTTCTCTATAATTGCCTCTATGAAAGCCATTTGTCTATTTTTGTGCATCAAACACACATGCATATCCATCTTATTTGATAAACTAAAAGGTAAAGGTAATGGTGATTGTGAATGGTTTTGTGAATATATCAATAAGAGGACCATTTGTCATCATTAAGAATCCTTCCCTATACCTTTAGGGGTAACATTTTTTTTTTGGAAATATTTCTTTGGCACAAGTGAGATCTTACCACCTCATTATGGAAAGGTAACTCCTTCATCAAATTTGTTTATAATGATTCTTTCATTTTTTTTCTTATGTTTGAACAATTATATCCACCATTTCACATTTTAATCTTTCTTTCAAGCATGGTCTTCAATCAAATTTTGATTCTATTATACACTCTTCATCCATTTCTATTACCCAATTTGCTAAAACATCTGCTTCTTTATTTATCTCCCTATTTATGTGATTTATGGAGAAATTTTTCAACTTACTTAGTAAAGGCCAAACTTGTAAAAGGGCATTGTTTATTTTCCAATTTTGAGACTTTTTATTTTTAACTATATTTATGATTACCAATGAGCCTCCTATCTCGACTTTATGACACTTATAGATATTATAGACTTGAAGTCCTAGAATGAAAACTTGATATTTGGCTTCATTGTTAGTTGGACTTCTTTTAATTTCTTCTAAGTTGTCACTATTATTTTTCCCTTTTCATATTTGATGAAGTGGCCCACTCCTAATATCCCTAGATTATCTTTTGAGGCTCCATCAAAACTCAATTTAAACCATCCATTTTTGGGGGCATTCCATTTTCCTTATTTTCTTGGATCTATTCAATTAGCTCTCTTAATCCTAGTAATGGGAAGAAATTAAAACTTGATATTGAAGGGCACACAATATACTAAGAGGGGGTGAATTAGTAGATCTAAACGATTCCAGAATTATGTGCTAAGATACATTCGCCCTAGGGCGAATCAATCCTTGTACAAGTATTGTTTCAAAATTTTGGGCAAAGATTTGTCTCTGTTTGCTTCATTTTGCTCTGTTATTAAATCTAGATTTTAGTTTTAGAAATAAAAAAAAATTGTCATTATTTGCATTAAGTTCAATTAGTCAAATTAAGTACATTATTTGAAAATAAAAATTGGCATTAAAAACATATCATTTTCATTATCTTCCATTCACAAATCAAAAAAACTTCATATATCAAATTTGAAACTTTGCATAAAATTTCATCATGGACATGTGTATGGGTAATATGCAGAAAACCTTAAGATCTTTGGTATATGTTTCAAGTTGTGTGTTTGGTGAAGACCCTAATGCAATTGAGACTATTAATGAAACTTCACCTCATAATGAATGTCCTCATGAAGTGGAAATCTTAGGTCAAGGTGAAGATAGGGCATACAACAATTCATACAAGACTCCTTACACAACCTTGAGAACAATGCATCCTTTTATCCATCCATGCAAACACCACCTTTAATCCTATCACTTAATAGGTTTAACCTCTTACATCCTTAAATGGAAGCACAAATCAAGCCTCAACCATCAATCATTAATGAACTTGATCATAAGGGCAATAATGATACTCTTCTATCCTATGTTCATCGAGTTACTAATACACCCATTAACTTAGAAGAGAGTTATGATCAAGGCTTTAAGATCTTAAGAAAAAAAGGATGTTACATAATAAATGAGTATGAAAATCACAAACTATTATAACAAATACCATTTGACGGTACCGAGGGGTTAGGATATCAAGATCTTCCCCCCCTTGCACATCTCCCAAAGGGAAAGGTATTCTCTTTCACAAGATCATTTCAAGAGACTAGATAATACCCCACAAGGATGATAGGATCACCATAGATCCTCCTCCCCCACATCCACCTCAACAAATTGCCCAACAAGTAAGAAATCTAAGCCATATAAGATCAAGGAATTGTCATTCTTACACACTACAATAGAAACTAAATGAAAAATGGAACAACTCCTCCGTCTAGGATTGATTTACTTGCCACCCATCAAAGAAAACAAAAAAGGAAAGAGTACAAACATGAACTATTGTGCATTTCATAGAACTCTTGGGAATCTTACTAGTGAGTGTCATCTTTTACAATGATTGATTCGTGAAAATGATGTTATTGATGTAATTAACTAAAATGCATGCACTTTTATCCTTACAATGTGATAGTTGTAGGATCGTAGCATACTCACTATTGCATGTTTTACATTTATTGCAAATAATTTCTATATTGCAAGGATACCATTCTAATCAACTACCTCAACTCATCCTTGTCTTGCACTTAGTGGGGGCAAGGGGTTAGATAGCTTTGTCCTATTTTGGCACTTGTCATTGTCCCTTTGGCTAGTTATCTGCCTTTTGCATATGATGAACAAGATTGGGATGTAGATGGCCTACTATAGGTTGACTCGCATGTGCCATACTATTCTTCTCTTTGCGTTCTTTATGATTGCATGTGCATAATGTGATCCCAAGTATAGTGTTGTTTGGCATGTCTTTATATGTTTGTGAGCCTACTTTGGATGACCCTTGTCACTTCGTTGGTGCAAGGATATGTAAAGGAAGTAGATTTTTTGTGACATTCTTCTATTTGTATCCCCATTCTTCTATCCATTGTAACCCTTTATCTTTTGTCTTGTGTCTTCCTTTTAGGGATGATGCAAGGTGTCAAGACATTCAGGTCTCTTCCATGTTGACCTAAAAGTTTCCCTTTGTTCTCTCTCTCTATATGTGTCATTCTTCCTTTGTGCTCGTTGTTCCATGAGTTATTTAGGGAATGATGACGGTTATGTGAACCAAGATCCCTCTAAAACCTGCAAAACACAAGAGATAAACACATTATAAGATTGAAATGCAAGTTAGAATCTAAGTTCCCCATGAAATCCATTTGCAATGCTTAAAATGTGAAAGAAGAATGAAGAACACAATGAAATAGATTTAATCCTATTAAAACAAGCAAACTCTTGATCCCATGGGGGAATTGGTGCCAATTTGATGTGAAAATTGGCCCTTTCCAACTCTTATGATGCAATGTTGAAGATTGATGAAGAATGATCCACTTTGTTGAAAATTCAAGTATGCTCCATGATGAAAAACCTGCATAACCTAGCTATGGATTTGATAAAAATGCAAATGCTTGAAGACGTATTTGAGTATAGTAAGTTTACTCAAATTGTGGATGATCAAAATGAAGGATGAGCTCTCTATTTATAGAAAGAAAGATTTGAAGATTGAAAGATAGGATGAATGTGGGATAAAAGATAAGATAATGACATGATGCCACTTGTCAACATGTGAGAGGATGAAGGTTGAGCACATTTTGATCAATGTGCAAGTTTGAAAATTTGAAATTGTTGAAATGACATGTTTAGGGGGGATGAGAGAAGAGAGTTAAATGCCACTTGGCTCAAGGAAAGGACATGCAAGAGGCATTGAATTCCTTGTTGGAAGGGACAAGTCCTTTTGGAGGGACTTTTTGAATTTGAAGAATATTCCATCCTTTGATGCCTTTTTGAATGAAATAGAAGAATTTAATAAATCAAATAAATTGTTTTATTGTGCAAGTGGGAAAAGCTAGAGGATGTGACATGCAATTAGATTAAACTAATTAGGTTTTGATCAATTTAAGAGGATGTTAGGTGATTTGACTAATTGATTTAGATTTGTGGGTTGAAGTAAATCAAAAAGAGATGAAAATGATTAAGACCTAGTTAAATAAATATTTTGATTTATTTAACCAAAGGGGGTGATGTTTGATTAAATTAGATAAATGTTTGGTTTATTTAATTTAATAGAGGAACTATAGAGATTTAATTAAATAAAATGAATTATTTAATTAAAACTGAGATTTAGGAATTAATTAAATAAAATGGTTTATTTAATTAACAAGAGATAATGACTTAACAAGATAAAATTGATTTATTTAATTAAGAGATGAAATGTGATGAATTCAATCAAATAAAGGTTATTCAATTAAATGGTTAGGTAGAGGGATAATTCAGGATGAAGCGATGTTAGTAGATCAGGATCAGATGTGTGATATCAATCAGTATATTTTTCATGTCTACAGGTTCTAAGCTCGATTATATCACTGCAGCAACAATAAACACTAACCCCAAATCCATGGATCCCTTTTGTGTTATCTTAGGATTGCATATGGGGGGCAACCCTCCTTTCCATGGCAAATCTCTATCTCATAAATATATGTTTTACATAGGTCCTTCTGAATAAAGCTCTCATGTATTGGTATTTATTATGTTCTACTTTAAAGTAATTGCTCATAGCATGGTGTTTAGAAATTTCTTAAAGTGGGGACATATACATCCCCGCTCATTGTTCACTTCAAAGTGTGGTCTTCTTACTTCATGTGATGTGTCTTTTTGGTGGTGTCATTGGGTTTGATGTCCTTCAAGATTGTGACCTTTCTTGGCATATGACATTCCTCTTAGTGGTGTTGCTACGAATTGCATTCCCTAAGTTGTGAATCTTTTATCCTCAACTATTCCTCTCTTAGAGACATTAGGCATGATGTTCCCTAAGGTGAGACCTTTCATGAACTAAGAAAAACCTCTTTGAATGTCCTATTGTATGTATCAAGGCCACCAAGCATAACACAACTTGCTTGCTAGTGGAGCCTTTTTCATGGGTGCCTAGCATAACGCAGCTTGCCAGTCTTGTGACTATTTTGTGGTGCCTTATCAAAGTTATCAAACGTATAGCTTTGGTATGGTTAGTACAATGGGAGCCTATAGACCTAGCACAACCTTCCCATTAACTATTTTTTGGTGCTCACCTAGTGGACAATAGATTTTCACTAGCCCGTGTGAGTATATTTTGTTTGCATAGTGGGCAACGGGTTTCTGCTTGTAAATATTTTTGGAGAAACAACTAAGGCTTTGTAGTGTAGGAAAAAGTATCCCTTTTTCACACTTAATTTAGGAATAATTAATAATAAAATGAGCTTAACGATTCCTTAGTTTAGTGTTGTAATATGTATTTTACATATTCACATTAAGTGTAGGGCCCTTTTATTTAAAATGGACTTAATGGTGCCTTGTTTTTGGTGTTGTAAGGTGTACCTTTACACTTTCACACTAATCTAGGGCTTTATTAATTAATTGAGGTTAATTTTCCTTAATTGGCCCCTTTAATTCAAATCCAGCCTAATTAATTACAATTTTCAAGGGATAAAACTCGACATTCATAAATTCCATAACATAATATTTATCATTGAGCAATCAGTGTCTTAGGTTAGTGACCTAGGACCCATTCGCCATAGGGTGAATGGGTCCTCACTTGCACCTAGGACCTAAATTCAAATTATGTTTTTGGAAACTTTTCAATGATTTCAAATGTATATTTAGATGTCGGCTTGTGATATTTGAATTTTGGGAATTAATCTTAACATATGTATAAATAAGAGGTCATTTCACTATGTTTCACCTACAAAGTTTTCATGCGCACCTAGAAGATTTCAAGCAAGCTAAGAGTACTTTCACAAGAGAATTTTCAAGGTATTCAAGGGAAGAATTATTGAAGATTATTGCAGCAATCAAGATTCCATTGTCATGTCAAAGATTTATTGCATCATGCATGTTGTTTGAGCTAAATGGTGATGTAGAGTTCAAGATCTATTCAAGCATTCAAATGCATTGTTTCAAGACAAGTTTCATGATCAAGATTCACAACCATTGAAGCAAATTCATGCTAATTGAAAATCTACAATCCAAGGTTCAAATAAGGTTTGGTGAGTTGTGACATTGTTTTTTCATTCATCATTCCTTCATGCTTTTCTATTTCATTTCAAGGTTTATTTACCAAAACAGGGTTAGACCAAGGCAAACCCTCATTCACCTAACAAACAACATTTTTCTCTCCTTGATGTGTGATTGCAGATTTTTGGTGGAAGATCCTTTGAAGAGAAAAAATGAAGAAAGTTGCAAAGTTGCAAGAAAATTTGTCATTTCACAAAAACTCATCTACAAAATTTATTTTTGGTTGTCCAACAATGAAATTTTAGAATCTGGGAGTGTAGACACAGTAGAAGAGAACCCAAAAAGCATTTTTCAAGAGCCCTAGCCAAGACCCATTCACCATAGGGTGAATGAGTCCTTAGTGAGCTTCAAAAAGTAACTTTTGGTGAAAGGTACACTTCATCTTCCCTTTTTCAAGTCTGCATTTTAATTGTTGTTTCTATTAGTTCTGATTATAGTTCTTCATTTGCATTTTACATCTTGCATTTTGGAGTTTGTTTGATGGTTTTAATCTTTCTCCCCAAACTACTATTTGAATCATACCCCCGTCCTTGCATAAAGAGGAAATTTGCAGATTCACACCTTGAGGTTGGTTGTCATTTCATTGTGTGGATCTCATTTCCTTGAATGAAATTAGGGAAATAGTTCCTTTCTTATTCCATTTTTAGGGTTACATCCCCTACCCTATTTTCCTTCATTTCAGGCTTGATCCATATTGATTGGACAAATAGTGAGGCTTGATCCACCCTCTTCCCTTTCTCTAATTTTGACATTGTATACTTGTGTATCTTGTCTTGTTGCTACATATTTAACATATTCATGTGTCTCTTTGTGGGCCTTTGTTGGTTTTTCATGAGATCTTAGATCTTGAGGGCTTGATCATCCTCCTTGACTTTTGTTGTCTTATATTTCCAACAATTGTACAATTAGACCTCTCTTGACGCTTGTTTGTCTACTTTAGTGTGAGTTTGAGCATAGGGCTCATTCTCTCACTGAAGTGGGGGCTAAATGTAGTGT
Source organism: Sequoia sempervirens (assembly GCA_007258455.2). Classification (NCBI taxonomy): domain Eukaryota; kingdom Viridiplantae; phylum Streptophyta; class Pinopsida; order Cupressales; family Cupressaceae; genus Sequoia; species Sequoia sempervirens. The sequence continues at coordinate 63,702,077 of VDFB02256132.1, read as the reverse complement.
CAAAAAATGTACTCCTTTACATTTTCACACTATGTTTGGGTACCCTAATAAATTGGACTTAATTAAGCCTCTAATTGGCCCAATTATGCATCTAAAAGCCTAATTAATTGCAATTTTCTGAAAGTGGGCTCATGATTTAATTAATGCAATTATCATTTTTAACACCCTAAAATGAATAGGTCCTAGAAATTTAGGTCAGGACCCATTCGCCCAAATTGCTAAATTAAAATTTTAAACATGTTTTGGAAGCCTTTTTATGATCCCAAATTCGATTTCAAATGTTATCTTGTAATGTTTAATTTTTGAGAAATTAAAAAATTGTTTATAAATACAAGGTCTTTTTATCAATTCAAATGCTAGAATTTTCACAAGCACAAGAAAGAGATAAAATTCAAGAGCTAAGATTATTGTCAAAAGGTGTTCAAGAGTAGATTTCTTAGTCATTTGTTGTAGCATTCAAGATCTCAAGTGTCATGTCAAAGTTATCATCATTCATGCATGTTTTTGGAGCTAACATTGTGATGTAGGTTTCAAGCATTCAAGTCCAATTTCAAGCAACAATATCATCATCAATCAAGCCATTTCATGCAAGACCAAGACCTTGGAGAGATGTATTAGATTTCAATCCTTCAAGGGTTTGGTGAGTTGCAACATAGCAATTGTTCATTCATCATTCCTTTCATGTTTCATTTCAAGGTTTAATTACCAAAACAGGGTTTGACCAAGGCAAACCCCTATTCACCAAAAATAAACATTTTTTCCCTCTTGTGTGTTTTGCAGATCTTAGGTTGAAGAAGGATTAAATATCTATCAAAATTGAAAAATTGTAAAAGTTGTCAACATTGTCATTAAGCCACAAAAAATCACTTTCAAAATTTAATTCCAATTTTTTTACTATGAAACCCAAAGGAATTGGGAGTGCAAATGAAGGAACAAAGGACTTTAAAAGTAGATTTCAAACCCCTGTAGCAAGACCCATTTTCCCTTGTGCGAATGATTCCCAGGAGGACACCCAACACAACCTTTTTGTGAGAGGTGCATAAAATCACATCCTTCTTAGATCTATTGAAAATTTTTGGATTCTATCAAATTAAGGTTTAATTTAGATGTTTCAAGTTTCACATTGCATAATTGCATTAATTTGGTATTTTTCATTCATCTCCCAAAAGTGCATTTTAGGCTAATTTACCCCATCCTAAGTCATAAGAAAAACAACAAGATCTCCATAAGGATGAAATTCAATCTTGCCCTAGGGGATCTCTTTTTCCTAATTAAATAAGGAAAGTGTAGGTGCATACCCCCATTCAAAATCCTATCACCCACATTTTCCCGCATTTCATTTTGGTGAACCTGATATTGTACATCTAAAATTCTAAATTTGGAGTTCATTCAAACCATAGATCTAGGATATGCATTGCATTGCATTAGTTTGCATCTCATTTAGGGTTGTTAAAATTGCAGTAGTTTGCATCTCATTTAGGATTTTAGGTTTGCATTTTGCATCCTTTAAAATTTGAAAAATTCAAAAATTTGCATGCACATTACATTGACTTTGCATAGTACTTGCATATTAGTGTATTTTTAATCATTCACATTCATAAATTGAGTCAAAATTTTGCATTTTAAAAAGTGCCATATTATTCATCATTTTTCATTCATTTCACTTGCATTTAGACATCAAAATTTGTAAAAATCAGTCGCTAAAATTATAGTTTATAGTCTAAAACAAGAAACCCTAGCATTGAACTTTAGACTTAGATTTAATGTAACCCCTGTGCTAAGACCCATTTTTCCTAGGGTGAATCAGTCCATGTATAGGTGTTGTTTCAAAATTTTGGGCAGTGATTTGTCTCTGTTTGCTTCATTCTGCTCTGCTGTTAAATCTAGGTTTCAGTTTCAAAAAAAAAAAAAAATGTGATTGTTTGCATTAAGTTCAATTATTCAAATTGAGTGCATTATTTGAAAATCAAAATTGGAATTTAAAACATATCATTTTCAATATCTTTCATTCACAAATCAAAAAAACTTCATATATCAGATCTGAAACTTTGCATAAAATTTCATCATAGACATGTGTATGGGTAATATATGAAAAAACTTAAGATCTTTGGTAGATGTTCCAAGTTGTGTGTTTGGTGAAGACCCTAATGTAATTAAGACTATTAATGAACCTTCACCTCCTAATGAATTTCCCCGTGAAGTGGAAATCTTAGGTCAAGATGAAGATAACATGTAACAATTCATACAAGAGTCCTTACACAACCTTGAGACAATGCATCCTTTTATCCATACATGCAAACACCACCTATAATCCCATCAATTGATAGGTTTAACCTCTTACATCTTGAAATGGAAGCACAAAGCAAGCCTGAACCATCAATCATTAATTAACTTGATCACAAGGGAAATAATGATACTCTTCTATCCTATGTTCATCGAGTTACTAATACACGCATTAACTTAGAAGAGAGTTATGGTCAAGGCTTTAAGATCTTAAGAAAACAAGGATGTGACATAAAAAATGAGCATGAAATTCACAAATCGTTAGAACAAATACCATCCAAGGATACCAAGGGGTTAGGATATCAAGATCTTCCCCCCCTTACACATATCCCAAGGGAAAATGTATTCTCTTTCATAAGATCATTTCAAGATATCCCACAAGGATGATAGGATCACCATAGATCCTCCTCCCCCACCTCCACCTCATAAAATTTCCCAAACAAGTAAGAAATCTAAGCCATATAAGATCAAGGAATTGTCATTCTTACACACTACAATAGAAACTAGACAAAAAATGGAACAACTCCTCTGTCTAGGATTGATTTACTTGCCACCCATCAAAGAAAACAAAAAAGGAAAGAGTACAAACATGAATTATTGTGCATTTGATAGAACTCCTGGGAATCTTATTGATGAGTGACGTCTTTTACAACAATTATCTATGAAAATGATGTTATTGATGTAATGAACTAAAATCCATGCACTTTGGTCCTTGCCATGTGATAGTTGTAGGATCATAGCATACTCACTATTACATGTTTTACATTTATTGCAAATCATTTCTATATTGCAAGGATCCCATTCTCATCATCTACCTCGGCTCATCCTTATCCTGCACCTAGTGGGGGCAAGGGATTAGATAGCCTTGTCCTAGTTTGGCACTTGTCATTGTCCCTTTTTCTAGTTATCTGCCTTCCGCATATGATGAACAAGATTGGGATGTGGATGACCTGATATAGGTTGACTCGCATGTGCCAAACTAGTCTTCTCTTTGTGTTCTTTATGATTTCATGTGTGTAATGTGATCCCCCATATAGTGCTACTTGGTGTATCATATATTTGTGATCCTACTTTGGATGACCCTTGTTACTTTGTTGGTGCAAGGATAGACAGGAAACAAATATATCATGACATTCCTCTATTTGTATGTCCATTCTTCTATCTATCGTAACCCTTTATCTTTTGTCTTGTGTTTTCCTTTTGGGGATGATGCAAGGTGTCAGGACATTCAGGTCTCTTCCATCTTGACCCAAAATTTTCCCTTTGTTTTCTCTCTCTATGTGTCATTCTTCCTTTGTGCTCATTGTTCCATAAGTTATTTGGGGAATGATGACAGTTCTAAGATCAATTATATCACTGCATCAATGACAAACGCTAACCCCGGATCCATGGATCCCTTATGTGTTATCTTAGGATTTCATATGTGGGGAACCCTCCTTTCCATGACGTAGGTCTATCTCAAAAACATATGCTTTATATAGGGCTTTCCAAATAAATCTCTCATGTATTAGCATTTATTATGTTCTACTTTAAAGTAATTGCTCACAACATGGTGTTTAGCAATTTCTTTAAAGTGGGGGCATATGTGTCCCCACTCATTGTTTGCTTCAAAGTGTGGTCTCTTATTTCATGTGGTATGTCTTCTCAGTGGTGTCCTTGGGTTTGATGTCCTTCAAGATTGTGACCTTTCTTGGCATATGGCATCCCTCTTAGTGGTGATGCTACGGATTGCATTCCCTAAGTTGTGAATATTTTATCCTTGACTATTCCTCTCTTGGAGACATTAGGCATGATGTTCCCTTAGACGAGACCTTTCATGAACTAAGTCAAACCCCTTTGAATATCCTATTGCATGTATCAAGGCCACCAAGCCTAACACAACTTCCTTGCCAGTAAAGCCTTTTTCATGAGTTCCTAGCATAATGCAGCTTTCTAGCCTTGTGACCATTTTTGTGGTGCTTTATCAAAGTTATTAGGAGGTATAAATTTGGTGTGGTTATTACAATGGGAGCCTATAGACCTGGCACGACCTTCCCATTATCCACTTTTTGGGGCTTACCTAGTGGATAGTGGATTTTCACTAGCCCATGTGAGTATATTTTGTTTGCATAGTGGACAACGGATTTCCACTTATAAATGTTTTCAGAAAAATAGCTAAGGCTTGATCCATACCGATTGGAAAAATAGTGAGGCTTGATCCACACCTCTTCCCATTCTTCTCTAATTTTGACATTGTATGCTTGTGTATCTTGTCTTTTTGTTGCATATTTAACATAGGAATGTGTCTCTTTATGCCTTTGTTGGTTTGTTGTGAGATCTTAGATCTTGGGGGCTTGATCATCCTCCTTGACCTTTGTTGTCTTATCTTTCCTACAATTGTACAATTAGACCTCTCTTGACACTTGTTTGTCTACTTTAGTGTGAGTTTGAGTGTAGGGCTCATCCTCTCACTAAAGTGGGGGCTAAATGTAGTGTCATAAAATGTTCTCCTTTACATTTCCGCACCATGTTTGGGTCCCCTAATAAATTGGACTTAATTAAGCCTCTAATTGGCCCAATCATGCATCTACGAGCCTAATTAATTGTAATTTCCAAAAGGGGAATTCATGATTTAATTAATGCAACTATCATTTTTAACACCTCAAAATGAATAGATCCTAGAAATTTAGGTCAGGACCCATTTTCCCTTGGGAAAATGAGTCCCCTTTAGTTGCTAAATTAAAATTTTAAACATGTTTTTGGTGGCCTTTCTATGATCCCAAATTCAATTTCAAATGTCAGCTTGTAATGTTTATTTTTTGAGAAATTAGAAAACTATCTATAAATACAAGGTCTTTTTATCAATTCAAATGCTAGAATTTTCACGAGCACGAGAAAAAGATCAAATTAAAGAGCTAAGATTATTGTCAAAAGGTGTTCAAGATCAGATTTCTTAGTCATTTGTTGCAACATTCAAATTCTCAAGCATCATGTCAAAGTTATCATCATTCGTGCATGTTTTTGGAGCTAACATTATGATGTAGGTTTCAAGCATTCAAGTCCAATTTCAAGCATCAAGATAATCATCAATAAAGAAAATTTATGCAAGATCAAGACCTTGGAGAGATGTATTATATTTCTGTCCTTCAAGGGTTTCAATTCAAGGGTTTGGTGGGTTGCAACATAGCAATTGTTCATTCATCATTCCTTTCATGTTTCATTGTTTCATTTCAAGGTTTAATTACCAAAATGAGGTTTGACCAAGGCAAACCCTTGTTCACCAAAAAAAAAAAATCCTCTTATGTGTTTTGTAAATCTTAGGTTGAAGAAGGATTGAAGATCTATCAAAAGTGCAAAGTTGTAAAGCTATCAACATTGTCCTCAAGCCACAAAAAGTCACTTTCAAAATTTAATTCTAAATTTTTGACTGTGAAACCCAAAGGAATTGAGAGTGCAGACCAAGGAACAGAGGATTGTAAAGAAAAATTCAAATCCCTATAGCAAGACCCATTCTCCCTTGGGAAAATGAGTCCCAGGAGGACACTCAACACAACCTTTTGTGTTGGGTGCATAAAAGCACATCCTTCTTAGATCTGTTGGAATTATTTAGATTATGTCAGATTAAGGTTTAATTTAGATGTTTCAAGTTTCACATTGCATAATTTCATTCATTTGGTATTTTCATTCATCTCCCAAAAGTGCATTTCAGGCTAATTTACCCCATCCTAAGTCATAAGGAAAATAAAAAGATCTCCATCAAGGTTGACTCACCTAAGGGTTGAAAGTCAATCTTTCCCTAGGGGATCTCTTTTTCCTAATGAAATAAGGAAGGAAAGTGTAGGTGCATAGCCCCATTAAAAATCCTATCATCCACATTTTCCCCTATTTCAACTGGAATATTCTAGGATGTTGTGTGGATGTTGTGGATTGTTGCTATGTGGTTTGTGTGACCTGGAGAATTATATATGTGGTTGCTTGTAGTGTTAGTTTAGGTTTGGCTGACTTGGCATGCTAGCACTATTTGTGGAGGTATCTCATGGATTCTGGATGCGTTGAGTAGCATGGTGATGTATATTTGGGTCCTATTTAACCCTTGGCATGGTCTTCTTTCACTTCTTTCCACCGCAAAAGTGTTTGGTGTCGACCTATTTTTTAGTTGCACATTTGAGGTGCATACATTTCATTAAGGTGGACCTAATTGAGATTATTTAGGTCATGGATGGTATAAATGCAAGGTGAATTTTTAAAGATGTGTGAATTTGTGTGGAAAGTGTGAATGATGTGAATGTGATCAAGTGTGGTGATTTGAGTGCAAATTTTAATGCCTACGACTCTAGCTGCAATGAAAAGAAAGTGTCTACATTTTTAGTGTGCTCGAAGTTGCTAGAGGTAGTGAGTCGAAGGCTGCAGATGGTACAAAATTGCAATGGTATATTTTCTTATTTCTATGAGAAAGTGAATTTCTTTGTAACAGTTTCTCCTATTCTACTTTCTTCTTGGTAGCGAGCCACTCGATAGTGAGCCTTTCTTCTTTTTTTGGGTATTGATCCCTTGGTAGTGAGCCTAGTTGTATTCAGTGTTGTTATTCATATATATGTGAGTTAATCCTCATCGTGGTTTTCCCTACTTAGGTTTTTCCATGTAAATCTGGTGTTCTCTTGTGTATGGTTGTGTTTACATTGTTGTTTCACATGTTTACATTCTACTAATGCTTAATGAGGGTTTAAAGTTTGATAAGGGTTTGAAAGTTAATGAGGGATTAAATGTTTTAATGTATAACTAATTCACCCCCCTCTCAGTTGTCCTGTGCATCTAAAAATTGGTATCAAAGTTGTGGTTCCTTGAAGAAAGCTTAACCGCTTGAGGTAGATCCGATGATGCACAAGAAGGGATCAAATCCTCTATGTTTTGTGGAATGAATTATACTTATTGGAAAGCCAGGATGGATTTCTTTCTGGTCTCTCTTGGATTTGGTGTCTAGCAGTTAGTTGAAAAAGGATATACTATTCCTACTACTAGTCCAACAAGGGATAATGAGATCAAGGAATATGAGAACAATGCCAAAGCAAGGAATGCTATATTGAGTGGTCTTTCTAATTCTGAACTTGGAAATATGATAAGTCTAAAAACTACAAAAGAGATCTGGATAAAGTTGGAGAGTATTTATGAAGGAGATGACAAAGTCAAACAAGCAAAGATGCAGAACTAAAAATCCAAATTTGAAACCCTATGGATGTCTAAAGATGAAGATATTACTACCTACAAGCTCAAAGTAGATGAAGTTGTCAATGTCATCAATGGTCTTGGTGGTAAGCTGGAAGAGAGTGAAGTTGTGAAAAATGTATTAAGGACTCTTTCTAAATCTTATAGTTCTAAAGTTTCTACTATTAAGGAAGCTCATAATTTGGATACTTATTCTAGAGATCAGATGTCTGATGCTTTAATTTCTTATGAATTAAGAGAGTTTGGTCAAGATGCTACAAAGAAAGAAAATACTTTTAAATTCTGCAAGGTAGAGAAGAATGGTGAATCAAATCGAGATGATCTTGATGAGGTGGAAGATAATTTTGTAAGGAGATTGAAAAAGGGCACTGGAAATTACAAAGGTAAGTTACCCTTTAAGTGTTTCAATTGTGGAAATATAGGTCATTATGCTTCTAAATGTCCAATCAAAGTTTCAAATGACAAACATAAGGATCATAAAGTAAAATTTGTCAAGAAGAGTTACTATGTTGAAAAAGACAATGGTGTATCTGATGATGAGGAATCAAACTATCCTAATGATGACAGTGATGAATGCTTGTTCATAGCTCTAAATGTTGGAACTAATTCTACTAATTCTGAAAGATGTGTGAAGGAAAATGCTCTGATAATAGGTCATAACATTTAAGGAACTATGGTGACTACTTTTCATGCAAGAGAAGAGAGGAATTACTGGATAGTTGATAGTGGATGCTCAAATCATATGATAGGTGATAAGAGTAAGTTTTTTAAACTTCATAAGTATGATGTTAGTCGTGTTAAGCTTGGTGATGATACATCTACTAAGATCTATGGAAAATGTTTAATTAGTTTTGATGGCAAGCATAAAATGGATGATTTTATTTATGTCAAGGGTCTTCGACATAATATTCTTAGTGTAGGATAGATTTGTAGCAGAGGATACAATTCGATGTTTCAGGATGATGGTTGTGAAATCAGAAAAGGAAGATCCAAAACTTTGGTTGTTGTGGGAACAAGGATAGGAGGTAATGTTTATTAGCTCAAAGGTAGCGGTGCTAAATTTTTTATGTATCAAATAAATGAAAGTTGGATATGGCATAGAAGAATGGGTCACATCAATTTTGACAACCTAGCAAAGATCAATTTTACTGATGTTGTGAGAGATCTCCCAAAGATTACAAAGCCTATCAATGCAATTTGCAGGAATGTCAGTTTGGAAAGAAAACAAAGAAGAGGTTCAAGACTAAGAAATATTATACCATAGGTCCTTTGGAGTTGTTGCATACAAACCTATGTGGACCTACCAGAATAAGAAGCTCTCAAGGTGACAAATATTTTATGTTATTGATTGATGATTATTATAGAATGACTTGGGTGACATTTCTCAAAGAAAAATTATAAGCTCTAGATAAGTTCAAAGCATTTAAGTCTATGGTTGAGAATGAAATGGATGTGAAAATAAAGTGCTTGAGGTCTTACAGTGGTGGTGAGTTCACCTTTAATGAGTTTGACGACTTTTTTGAAGATCATAGGATTAAGAGACATTTGTCAGCTCCTAGAACTCCTCAATGGAATGTAGTTGTGGAGATAAAGAATAGAATATTTCAAGAAGCAACAAGGAATATGATGAAGGAAGCAAGTCTACCAGATGTTTATTGGAGAGAAGCAATTCATACTATAGTCTACATTATTAACATAGGTCAAGCAAGAGTGAACAATTCAAAGACTCCCTATGAGATGGTATGGAAAACCTCCTACTATGAAATACTTCAGAGTTTTTGGAAGTAAATGCTATATCAGAAGAGATGAAGAAAACTTAGGAAAATTTGATGCAAGATCTGATGAATGAATCTTCCTTGGATACTCTACAAGTAGCAAATCTTACCGGTGCTATAATAAAAGGTTGAAGAAGATTGTTGAAAGTGTAAGTGTCAAAATGGATGAAGAACCACTACAAAGTTTTGTATTGATAAAAGGATATGAATTTGATGAATCCCCTTGTAGTGTAGAAGAAAAAGATGAAGATAAGGAGAAAGAGATGACAGTTGAAGAGGAAGAAGCTCTGGAAAAGAACCCTAAGGCTCCTAAGTATGTGAAGAATAATCATTTTAAAGATTAGATTATTGGAGATAAGAGAAAAGGTGTGTTGACAAGAAGAAAAGTTGTTATGACAGAGGAACGAGTAAACTTTTGTTTACTTTTAGAGGTGGAACCTAAAACAGTGACTAAGGCATGCAAAGATGAGAATTTGATCAAGGCTATAAAAGAAGAGTTGGAACAAATTGAGAAGAATCAAATTTGGGAATTGTTCCTAAGACCTCGAAACAAGAATGTGATAGGAACTAAATGGGTTTTCAAGAACAAGTTGAATGGGGATGGGAAAGTTGTCAAAAATAAGGCTAGAGTTGTGTGTAAGGGCTACTCACAAGTGGAAGGAATAGATTTTGAAGAGAGTTTTGCTCTAGTGGAAAGGATGGAAGCCATTAGATTTTTTTGGATTTTGTAGCACATAAAGACAAACAAGGTTTATCAACTGGATGTAAAGTTTGCATTCTTGAATGGTGAGTTAGAAGAAGAGATGTACATTGAACAATCGAAAGGATTTCAATTATCAGATAATGTTGATATATTTTGAGAGTTGAAGAAGGTGTTGTATGGACTCAAATAGGCTCCCAGAGCTTGGTATGCAAGGCTAGATAAATACTTGTTACAACAAGGATTCAAAAAAGGTACTGCAAATAACAACTTTACTTCAAGGTTAAGGGAGAACAAATCCTAACCGTGGTAGTGTATGTTGATGAAATTATCTTTGGAGGAAATGGAGGTATGTGCAAGAAGTTTTCAGAGGAGATGCAAAAAGAGTTTGAGATGTAAATGCGTGGGGAGATGAATTTCTTCCTTGCATTACAAATCAATCAATTAGAAAAAGGTATTTTCATTTCACAGTCAAAGTATGTCAAAGAAGTGTTGAAGAAGTTTGGAATGGAGGATTCTAAACCAGTGTGTACCCCTATGGCTATTGGTTTTAAGTTGAGCAAGAATGATGAATCTCCTAAGGCGAATCAGAGCAAGTATAGATCAATGATTGGAGGACTGCTATACCCAACTACTACTAGATGGATATCATGCATGCAATTTGTCTTGTGGCAAGATTGCAAAAAGATCCTAGAGAATCACATGTTGCAATAGTTAATATAATATTTAGATACTTGAAGGGCACTCTAGATTTTGGTTTATGGTATCCTAGAGGTATTGATTTCTCCTTGAGTGCATATACAAATACAAATTGGGCAAGTTGTACAAATGAAAAAAGAAATACAAGTGGAGGTGCTTTATTTCTTGGAAGCAAATTGGTTTCTTGGTTGAGTACGAAGTAGGATTCATTGTCATTATCTACTGTAGAAGCATAGTATATTGCAACAACATCATGTTGTACACAAGTGTTATAGATGAAGAAAACATTAAAGGATATAAGAGTATCATATGATGAACCTATTTATATCTTGTGTGATAATATAGGTGCTATCAACATATCAAAGAACCCAATAATGCATTCAAGAACAAAACGTATCTTTATCTGATATCACTTTCTAAGAGAGAAAGTTGCAAAGAATGAGGTGAATTTGGAGTATGTGCCTACAAAGGATTAAGTTGCAGATATTTTCACAAAGGCTCTTCCTAAAGATATATTTGAGTATCTTTGGAAGAAGTTAGGGGTTATAGCCCCTCCTTTCAAATAGATGCATAAGTTAGTGCATTTGTCCAGTGAGAATTTAAGATACATTCTTGGTCCTCGACTGATGATTGAAGGCTACCTCTTAGGGGGAGTAGGTAGTGATTTTTTTGTTTAATGCAGTTAGATGGAACATATCTTGTGTCCCTAAGGGGAGTGTGTAGAAAAGAGAAAGTAGTAGAGGGAGTAGTGAAGAATGAGTAGTGCAAAATGTATAGTAGTAAGAGTAGTGGAGAGAGAGTAGTTGCTCACTAGTGTTGCAATTAGTGCCAAAGTGATGTTTGTGGATGTTAAAGTGGGAGAGAAGAAAATAAAAAAATTATGCATGTGTTGTCAAAGGGAAAGTTGTTGCCCTTTGCCATTGATGTCAAAGGGGGAGAGAGATGAATTCTAAAAAACACAAAGAAAGAATGGATATGAAAGGGGAGAGTAATGGTTGAAGAACTCCTTAGATAGGGGGAGAGATAGTGAGAGAATGTTGTCTGAAGAATAAAGGTAAAGGGAAAGAGTGAAGTGCACCCCAATAAAGGGGAGTGTTGCTTAAAATGCAAAGTTGCTTTTGTTGTTGACGGTTTTTCAGAGCTAGTGTTGATGAGTCTAGTTATTAGTTAGTTTTCTGATGTTTTTATGCAAGCTCATAGAAATTCTTAGATACTTATCTTATACATATTCCTACACTATATTATCTTTTATGCTTATTATGCAACCCTGAACCCGATTTAAAGTATATGGAAATATGGTTATGATGTGATGGTTATTGCATAATTAATGTGTGAATATGTATGAATTGTAATGGATATTGGTGCTTAGCTATGGTTGTTAGTATTGTGTATATGTTTTATGAACTAACTCTTTACAACCAAGGAATCAAAGGAGGGAGACTATGGCTCACAACAACTATGAGGTGCAACCCGCAGCTAAAGAAGTTTCCAAATATTAGAGCAGGGGAGTTTCCAGAATAAACTGAGTGCAACAATTACATCATGGAGGCAATTAATGAAGATGATTTTGCATCATTATGACATTCAATAAAGATTTTGAAGGAGAAGAATCATGTTACAGTTAGGGGTCTAATGTGATTGATTCAAACAATCCACGTTCCAATTTTGTTACAACAGAGTCATAGGTCTATTTGGACTCTTCTTCCTTTTTTAGTTATAGTTTAGATTGCTTAGTCTTTATCATGCTCTGATATATAGGGAGTGGTGATTTATTATTTCAATTTAGAGTCCTTGTTTTAATACACTCCCCCATGCCTATATGTTAGCTTGATGGTTGAGGTATAAGGAGTTAGTTAATTGTTCAATAGCAGATATAGCTAGGTGATCCCACAATACTGGTTTACAATTTTTGGCCAATCTAGACACTAAAATAGTTTTTTCTAACTAAATCTTCACTTTTGGGCACCTATAGCGGCTAAACCCTAAGGAATTTGAAGATGATGCAAACTAGTGATTTGTGACATTTTGTCTGTAGATTCCAAATATATTTTTTTCAAAATTTTTGGAATCAGATTGCACTTCTTTTTCCATCTCCTTCGAAAACTAGTATTTTTCAGTAAACAACATTTTTAAGGAGTGACGCTCACCGTATAACACATACCTTTTTTTCCATGAAGGATAAAATTCTAATTTTTCAAATTTAGATTTGTAGCTACAATATCTAGTGCTTCCAATTGGTTTCATAGTGTTTTATTGAATATTTTTTCCTTAATCAAGTTTCGAAGTCAAACCAATCACAATTCAAACATAGGCGGACCGTATAACATGCAACTTTTTCTGTATGTATCGAAATTCATTTTTTTTATTGGATCAAGGACTTCAGTATCTGGTGCACTCATATTTTTTAAATTAATTTTTTGATAATTTTCTATTTTTCCACATGTGTAGAACAAAGAGCTTGATTTTCGATGAAAAACCTATGTTTAATAAAACTAAAAAAATAAATACGTAATAAAACCAAAACATATTAAAATTATATTCATTGGATAGCTCATTCTGAGGACTACCATCATCCAGTTGGGTCTGTGAAGTCTCCTCCATTTTCATCCTCAACCTAAGCTTCAAAGTGAAAAATTTTGGACTTTTTTGGTGCCTAAGGGTGAGAAGGTGGGAAAAGGGGGGTGAGGGCGAACTGGGGGGTTCGAGCGAACCCCATTTCAAAAAAGGTTTTCTTTGTGTTTTTTGGCAGGAATGGTGGGACCTTGCATTTAATGGGTTCACTCGAACCAGGGTTCTAGCAAACCCTCTTTTGGTTCGCTTGAACCAATAAGTTCGTTTGAACCCCAAAAACCAATTTTTTTTGCATGGGATCATTTTTTGCAACTTTTCCTTCCTCACTCAAGTTGTAAACCACTTTTGTGGGTTTACCCAACTATAAAATATTTTCCAATTATTTATTTTTCTTACACAAATAATGTTTATTGCTCAATCATGATTTCATGAATAAGATATATCAGCAAAATCTTATGTGATATTATGAAGTTGTGCAATGAATGGTTTTGAGTTATTATGATTGCATTAATCTAAGGAGTTAGATTTAGGTTATATCAATGGAGACAACCACTTGAGCAAGGACCACTCAAGGTAACTATCCCTCGCTTCATTTTCTATAAAATTACTTTTGTTATAGCAATTATTTCATAAATGCATGTTGCATTAATTAGAGTCCTTGTGTTACAATTGTAAATAGATTCATGAAAAATTCTTGTTTCGCATTTATGCCTTTGTTTGCTTAAGCTTTTTGTACTTCAGAGTGTAGGTTTACTTAATAGTATTAGTTAGATTCTAGCATTCATTTCTTGACAGTAAATTAGTCATAGTCTTATACTGTAGGTACCTATAGCAACAATATCAACATTACTTCTTTTACTATTATGCATTTTTATGATTTCTCAACAAGTATAAACACCTAAGATAGGATGATTTAGGTATTCTTAAGTCTTTAAAAGCACATACAATGCTAGTACCATCACAAAATTACTAGCCCTGGTCGATAATTCAATGAAGGTATTTGCAAAGTTTCAAGTGGACTGTTCAATTAGGTTTCCCCTCTGAATTGTATGATTGTCACCAAGTTTACTAGACATTAGTAGGGAATCTACATTTTCGGCGTCATTGTCAGGAATGGTGCTACTTCCAAAGATTAGTCTATGTTGTTTCAAAGCTTTTCTAGTTTAAAATTTTCTTTTAGTATTAGATAATTAGGTTTCATTCCTTCAAATACCAAAACATTTCACTAACATTGTACATGAGTCATTACTATACAAAGTCATACCTATTGTATGCAAAGGAAAAGAGATGCTTTGGGAAGATTTCTCCCCTCAAACCAACAAGCTAGAGAAGATATTGGTGACCACAGTGATCAGAGTGAGGGTATTCCTGAAGAAGAACTTTCCCTTTCACCAACATCTACTACAAACACAGAGGGGACCTTCCAAACCATGGATGATGCACTAGTGGATGATCCACCAGAACATGTGACTTTTGAATTTCCCAGCACCAACCAAGAAAGGGCTATTGTTTTGAAGAATATACCTCCTTCAATGTTACCAGTTTTCTATGGCTTGGTAACTGAGGATCCAAACACATTCTTGTTTGAGTTTGATGTCCTATGTAGGAGCTATGATTACACAACTAATGCTCATAGGCTCAAGCTATTTCCTACAACTTTGAAGGATGCTACTATGAGAAGGTTTATGGGATTGGACAAAGATGTTTTTCCATATTGGAACACTATGAAAATAAAATTCTTGGAAAAATACCAAGACTATTACAAAGGAGTTGATAGGAGAAGAGATGAATTTTTTAGAATGACTCAGATTTAGAGGATGAACCATTGGAGGATTATGTAGAAAGGTTTCAATTCTACTTGAAGAAAAATACATAGAATAGACTGTCAAACGAATACCTGAAGCTTGTATTTTTAAGAGGAGTCAATGATTATTGCATGGATGCCCTTAATCGTATTGGGGTAGGGGATGTGTCTCAATTACCCTTTGAAGATATATGCAAGGTTTGTAGAAACTATTCAAGGACCTTTACCAAAAGGACAAGGGGGGAAAGAACATATACCATTGGAAAGACATCTAATGGGGTTTCAAGAGTAGAGTTAAGTAACCTATTGTCCAACATGAAAGAAGATATTATAATTCATATAGATACTTATTTTGACACTCTACATGTGAAGAAAAAGCAGGAGGAGGCTACAGCAATACTTACTTAATACTGCCCCAATTGCAGACAAAGGAAAGCCAACTACAAGTGCAAAAGGGTGGGAAGTATTACAAAAGACTTGAATCAAAGAAACCATATTTTCAACCACTGGAAGGTGAAGATGGATAGTTGTTCTACATTGCACAAAAAAGGCCATGGCAACCAAGACAAGGTATGTCACAAGACCCTTTAAATTTCAATACACCATTTCTAGTTGGTAATTGGAATTTCTCTACTTGGAACACCTAGCCTTGGCCAAATACCCAAAACCAATGGTAAAACCCTCAACAAAACTAGAACCAACAACAACCAAATGTATGGCCATAAAAAAAATTTAAGGCTCTAATTACAACCCTCAATGGCTAGTGCAACAAAATCAATGGCAACCACAACAACAAAAGGGCCAATAGTGGCAGCACCAAAATATGAATTACCAATAGCCTTTGTTGCCTTCCTAGCCACAACAACAAGCCATCATGCCCAATCCATCAAACCCAACATCTCAGCCACCAAGAGCACCACAATTACCTACCCAACTTGCACCTACCCCCAAAAACATGCATTTTTGATAGGCATACACTAATGAGGCTATTCAATACCCTACTTATGGGGTAGAGGTGAGTGATGTCCACCTAAGGTTAGGGAAAACACTGGTTGGGCCTTCATCCCCTCAAATTATTGAGATGGTGGATTAAGAACCCACTGTAGAAGCTTTAGACGATTCACCTTTGGAGCCTCGGTCAAATCAGGTAAACCAGACTATTTCAAGTCCAAAGCCTCCATTCCCTAAATGTTTAGCCATTCCAAGACATCATACCCAAGTTGAGACAATCCTATTAGGTAAACTTAAGGATGTAAGTATCAAAATCCCCCTCATTCAAGCTACCAAGGATGTTCCAATTTATACCAAGACAGTAAGAGACCTTTGTCTTAAAAAGTTAGGGGGAAAGAGGAAGGACCCTCAAACAGTTCATTTCCTAGGGAACCTTGTTGACATTATGATAGGGAATATAACTCCCCTAAATATATAGACCCTAGAAGTCCAGTAGTGGATGTTAAGATAAATGAGACCCTTATCAAAAACACCTTGATTGACTTAGGGGAAACCATTAATGTCATGAATAGGGAGACAATGCAGCTACTACAACCAACAAACCTTAGGCCTACACATACTATTTTATAGTTGGAAGATAGGTCAACAATGAAACCTGGGGGGATCATTAAGGACTTAGTCATAGCATTAGATTCATGGGAGTATCCTACAGATTTCATAATCTTGCAGCCAAAGGCCAACCTTGCAGGATATCCACTTATTTTAGGTAGACCATGGTTAGAAACAACTGATGCATTCATGGGTTGTAGTTCTAGGAACCTAATAATATCAAATGGAACTATGACCAAGAAATTGGTCCTCTATCCACCAACTCAACCTCATGAAAATATAGAGCAGACTATATGGCCTACCTTGGATGAAGAAGACCACTATTCCTTGCCTACTCTCATGACTATTGAATGCAACCCCTATTGACATATCAAGATGAGGATGATTTAATTGACCACATCATACAAAATAACTATGGTAGGGACCCACAACAACAAGACTGTATTTCATGTCTATAGGATCTATTGTAGAATAAGATACCTGCAAATTCATTAGAAGAAGTATCCCAAATTTTCCATTCTCTTCTACCACAACAATGTGTCCCAAACATTAGTGGACTTTACCTTTCATCTATACAATCAACATCCAAGACATTGGAAATCATGCCAGGTAAAATGTTGAATGTTAACAATGGACTAACTGAAGAACAACAAAATTCCTTAAACACTGTGTTGCAAGCACATGCAAAAGCCTTTGCATGGGACTACCATGACATGAAGGGGATTGATCCAGACTTGTGCATGCATAAGATCTTCATAAATGATTTTCCCTATTTCTAACAATCAATGGGTGTCACTTTTAGTTGTTGTCCCTAAGAAAGAAGGAAAATTGAGGGTATGTGTGGACTATAGGGAGCTAAACACAACCATTAGAAAGGATCACTTTCCACTACCTTTCATTGACCAAGTACTTGATTCCCTAGTAGGTAAAAAGTACTTCTCCTTCCTAGATGGATTTAATGGCTATAACCAAATAAAGATAGCTCTAGAGGACCAAGATAAAACCACATTTACATTCCCTTGGCTAACATATGCCTATTTTGTTCTTCTCTTTGGACTATGTAATGCCCCAACCACTTTCTAGAGGGTAGTGCTAAGTATCTTCTCTAATTATGTTCACAACTCCATGGAAATCTACACGAATGACTTCACCACCTATGGAGAAACATATGAAGAAGCACTCAACAATCTAGAGAAGGTTTTGAAAATGTGTGAAAAACACAATCTATCATTGTCATAAGAAATGTTCTATGATGATGACTCAAGGGATTGTTCTAGGGCATTTTATATCAAGTGAAGGAATTCAAGTGGATCCGCATAAAATTGAGATCATCTCTACACTTCCTGTGCCATAGAAACAAAGAGATGTAAGGAGCTTTATAGGACATGCATGATACTATAGGAAATTCATTTAGGACTTTTATAAAATTACAATACTGGGTGATCCCACAAAACTGGTTTACAATTTTGTTGAGGAAGGAAAATTGCCAAAACACTCCCATGAAGAAAATTTTGGGTTTTTAGGGGTTCGCTCGAAGGGGGGTGTTCAAGCGAACCGAAAAAGGGGTTCACTTGAACCACCCCTTTGAGTGAACCCCTTTTGATGATGTCATCCATTTTTCCACCATTTTTAAAGGAAAACAAAGGAAAAATTGCAAAACAAGGGGGGTTCGAGTGAACCCCCCTTTGCTCAAATGGGTCAAGGGGGGTTTGCTCAAACCCCCTTTTTTCCCTTCTCCCCCTCTTCTACCAAATTTCTATAAAAAATTTCCTTTCAAAGTTCTAGTTGAGGATGAAAATGGAGGAAACTTCAGAGACCCAACTGGATGATGGTAGTCCTTGGAACGAGCTATCCATCAAATATAATTTTAATATATTTTGGTTTTATTATGTATATTTTTTTTAGTTTAATTAAACATAGGTTTTTCACCAAAAATAAAGCTCTATCTTGTAAATATGGAAAAATAGTAGATTGTCAAAAAAAAAATCTAAAAAACATGCTTGGGCTAGGTATTGATGTCCTTGATCCAGTAAAAAAAATTGAATTTCTATACATACAAAAAAAGTTATGTTGTTTACGGTTCGCCTATGTCTAAATTGTAATTAGTTTGACTTCAAAACTTGATTAAGAAAAAAATATTCAATAAAACACTATGAAACCAAATGAATAGGCTAGATATCGTAGTTACAAAGCTAAATTTGAAAACATTAGAATTTTATCCTTCATAGAAAAAAATTTATGTTGTTTACAATGAGCATCACTCTTTAAATATGGTGTTTACTGATAAAAACTAGTTTTTGAAGGAGATGGAAAAAGAATGCAATATGATTAAAAAAAAAAATTAAAAATATATATTTAAAATCTATATACAAAATGTCACAAATCACTAGTTTGCATCATCTTCAAATTCCTCATGGTTTAGCAACTATAGGTGCCCAAAAGTGAAGATTTAGTTAAAAAAAAATAGTTCGATGTCCAGTTTGGCCAAAAATTGTAAACCAGTATAGTGGGATCACCCCACCATTATTTGTTCTACTCACTAAGGATATAAAATTTGAATCGACCAAAAAATGTTAGCACTCTTTTGAAGCACTTAAGGCAGCCCTTACAAAAGCACCTGTCTCGAGAGGGCCAAACTAGACATTACCTTTCCACATACACATTGATGCTTCTAATTTTGCTATAGGAGCAGTATTAGGAAAAAAGGAAGGTAATAAGGAGTATGTTATCCACTACATCAACAATAACTTACAAGGAGAAAAATTCAACTACACTGTCACAAAGAAATAAATGATGGCAGTTGTTTATATCATTAACAAATTTAGGCATTACATCACTGGGTATCCAGTCTTTATCCACAAAAATCACACTACAATAAGGTACTTAATGAATAAGCCTATGGTTGGAGGTAGACTAGTCAGATGGCTACTCTTACTATAGGAGTTTGATATAACAATAGTGGATAAGCTTGGGAAGGCTAATGTGGTGGAATTTTTTTTTGTCTAGATTACCTACACAACTAGAAGAAGGTGTTGTGGATGACTCTTTTCCAGATGAAAATTTGTTTGCTCTCAATGTACACACACCTTGGTTTGCTGATATTACAAATTACTTAGTGGCAGGGCAGATACTATCACATTTCTCTCCCAAAGAAAAGAGGCAGTTGTGGTATAAAAGATTTCCATATTCTTGGGTAGTTGGTTATATATTTTATATAGGTCCAAATAATATAATGAGGAGATGTATAAGAGAGGATGAGGTCTTTGAAATCCTAAAATCTTGCCATGATGAGCTCTGTGGAGCTCACTTTACAACCAAAAGGACAACATTTAAGATCTTAACAACATATTACTATTGGCCAACTCTTCATAAGGATTCAATAAAGTATACAAGGGGCTATGATAGATGTTAGGGAATGGGAAAACCAATAAGGATAGATGAGATTCCTTTGTAACTATAGTTGGCATTAGCACCATTTGACAAATGGGGGCTAGACTTCATTGGTCCAATTTCACCAACATCTAATAATAATGAGTATATTTTAGTTTGCACAAATTATCTAACAAAGTGGATTGAATTCAAGGCATTATAATTTACAAGATATGGAAATGTAGCTAAGTTCTTGTAGGAAGACATCTTTACCAGGTATGGAGTACCTAGAGAAATTGTGATTGATCACGGTCCCCAGTTCACTTTTGAACTCATTTCTAAATTAGTTGAAGAATATGAAATAAGGCATAGAAATTCAACACCTTATCACCCCCAAGCCAATGGGCAAGTAGAGGTTACAAACAAATAGCTTGACAATATTCTAACCAAAATAGTGCAAATTCACATAAAAGACTTGACAACCAAATTACTTGAAGTAGTATGGGCCTCTAGAACAACGAAAACAACTATAGGTTTCACACCTCATGAACTAGTGTATGGAAAAGCAATAGTTTTGCCAATAGAATTTGAATACAAGGCACTTAGAACAACAGTGGAACTAGAAATGGACTTGACAGTAGCACAAAAGGAGAGGTTACACAATCTAAATGGGTTGGATGAAATAAGAATGGAGGCAATGCATCACACAAAGATCATTCAAAAATAGAGGACTAAATGGCATGATTAGTTTATAAATACTAAAGAATTCAATGTGGGTGACTAGGCTTTACTATACAATTCTAGATATAAAGATTATAAGGGAAGCTACAATCCATATGTTTGGGACCCTATGAAATACAACAAGTATTCCCCAATAAGGTAGTTAAATTGTAGACCATGACCATAGATGCAGTTAGATTTTCATTATGGGTTAATGGAGATTGAATGAAGATATACAAAAAGATAGCACAAAAAGATGATTTCCTTCTTTATCTAATGTATCAATATGGTCAAAATAGTGGTTCTCATACAAACATACTACCACAAGATAACAACTCAACAATAGATACTATTGGTTCTCACAATGAATCAACATATGAGCTACATAGATACCTCCTAAGAGCACTCAGGTATAATTCCTTATCCTACTTCACATGCACACACAACACAGGTGCCACAATCAACAATCTTTTTGAAGACCGCTTCACTATGTAGTAGGGACCTATAGCATCATGAATAAAAGTTGCCATAGTTTAGTTTAGGACCTATTGATGAAGGTACCCACGTCAATTACCTGTTAGAAAATTCAAAAATTTATGCCAAATTAATTGCATGTCATCCACATTCATTCCACTTCTTCCGCACATGCATCCATAAGCTTGTCATATCACTACATGCAGCTTGATCACTCCATTCCATGTCGCGTATCTCAAATTTCATGCATTTGAATTATCATTTCACATTCCATCAACCATACATACTACATCCTTTAATCACACATGCCAACCTATCATTTACTCCATCACTCATAGCAGTTAATCAACATCAAATCAAAACCAAGTTGCGAACACTCTTCCAACAGCTTCACACGTGTGGAGTTACTTTCATCTAAAATGATAGGTACACATACCAATTTTTCATAATTAACATAGATTTCTAATGCATTCAATATGTCCTCACATTTAGTTTTTCATGCTTTACACTCCTTAATTTTATTTCCATAAATGATAATCATACCCTCTACCTAGTCACATGTATTGAAGTGAGGTCACTTCAAGATTTTAGTTGGGGGGATAGTATATATTCCAAAATTTGGTTTTCATCACCAATTGAAAAACATAGAAAAAACACACAAACCCTTTTTACTTCTCTACCTTTTTGTATCTACAATATTTTTGTTGTTTATTTCCTAAATTCTAAGCCAATTCAAGCTGAAATAGAGGAGGAAGAGACATATTAGTTGAAGTTGCAGTGGAAGAATTCCATTCAAGTGTAGCAAACATAGAGGGTTGGCGGGTTGTCGAAATTGAATTTTGAGCTAAAATTTCTAGAGTTAGAGTAGAGTAAGGATATCTCATCATGGGAGGTGATATTATTAGAATGGAACCATCTGCACAATAGCAAGTATTGGAGGATAGGTTAGTCTTTCCCATTTTCACAAGAGCAGGATCGTTAGACTAATTTTTGAAGTTAACAAAATATAATGAAGACATGACAAGGAATTTTGTAGCAACATTACAACATGATGAAGCCACCACCAGAGGATTGAGGGTGGACGCTTTAGAGGTTGCAATTGCAAAGTTATTTGGTCTACCAAGAAATGGAGTTGAATTCCTTATCAAAGAAAATGTAGTAGCTGCTAGGGATGAATTCAAGGAGCCTAGAGAATGATTCATCATGACAGGGCACCAAGAGATTGTCCCTTCTATACACTGTACATTTTAAGCTTTTGAGTCACCTTTGTCACAACAGATTGTTAATGTACCTAATTTCCTTTATAATTTGTTAAAGAGAATGGGGTTTGAGTATCAAAGGAAAATAAATGATTCAACACTATCACATTATTGTTTGGTTACCTTGTTAGTAAAGAGAAGCCTTAGGGTTTAGTATCCACAGGTATCCTAGAAAATCCTTTTGATTTGTAAAGACATTAATAATATTCTTGAGGAACCAATAGTCTCAAAAAACCTAGAGTCACCTGCTACATCTTTGAGGGAAACACCCCCTATTTCAACTATTGCTTCACTTACCCGCAATAAGGGAGAAACAAAGGAGAAAAGTGTGCAAAGATCACCACACACATCATCTAATCAACTTGTAGAAAAAGAGGTACACAAAACCATAGCTTCCTCTAAAACTCCAAAAAACCAGAAAGAAGAGAGGTGGTTCTTCTTCTGCACCTTCAAGGGTGTAGAAAAATAAGCCCACTCAACCAAGGCGTTCATAGTGCCCAAAAAGGAAAGGTGCCATGAGGGGTAGTATTGAGAAACTAGAAGAAGAAAAAGAAGATATTGTGACAGTAGGAACTGACTAAGAGCTAAAAGATAATGTATCTAAAAATGTGCATGTTTCAGAGGACATTTTTGTTGCAAACAAAACTAGGAAGAGAACTCCAATTAGCCCTGATAGTGAGGGTTATGAGTACACATGGGATGGTGATGAACATTTTTTGAAAGATAAGGATTTTTTTTAGAAGAAAGAAATGTTAGAAAAGAATTGCAAGAAGCACTGGAGAGGATTAAACAATTAGAAGAATTGGTAAAAACCTATGAATAAAGGGACAATGAAAGGGAATTGAAAATTTAGGAATTGGAGGAAAAATTGTATACTTATGGACATGGGTCAAAGTTAGACTTGCTTGCACAATTAACAATAGTTAAAGCAAGAATCAAAGAGCTTGCAACCGAGAACAGAAGACCTCTTGCCACAAAAACTCCAACCTATCATACAACCATGTCCCTAAGATACCAACTATGGAAAGTTACTGAAAATTTTCTTAGCAAAAGGAGAATTGGAAGAAAGAAAAATAAACAATGGTTTTAGAGAATACTAAGATACTGGAGAGTAAAGATATTAAATTGAAAAGGTTAGCATTCAAGGTGGAAGAAGAAGCAGAAGCCACCCAGATTGTTAAATATAGACCTCTAGCTAGAACATATGATTTATTTTTACAAGAAAAGTTCTTAAGTTATCAATTCAGTAGATTGATTAGTAATCATCTAGTTGCTATGAGTAGGAAATTTTATTTTCTAAATGTTTTTGTTGATGCTACACCAGAAGAACAAGATCAATTGTGAATATTATTTGCATAATTATGTTGTGCCTGAAGACATAATGAAACCCGTTGATGTTTGTGGGAGATTTACAATTAAGGGAACTAGCATCATATTTCGGGAATGAAAAGTATAGGGGTGAAATCATGCAAGAGTATATGGAGAGAGAAAAATCAGTTGCTCTCCCAATTAGGAAGGAATCTAAAACCCCTGATGTGATCATAGAAGAATGGTTACAAATTTTGCAGCACAATGGCGTAGGAAAGAAAATCATGAATTTGAGAATGCAAGATTATAGAAGGATGCAAATATTGTCTATTGGACTCATCCATCATTCTTACCAATTTGTGCAAGGAATATGGGATAGTTTAACTCCTGAATTGCAAAGGAAAGAGCCCCACTCTGTTTATAATTTTATGGCCATGCTCAAGAAAGAACACATAGATACATGGATATTTCTAAAGACAAAGGACTTGATATTTCTAGCCACCAATGCTTCTATACCCAATACCACACCGGCTAGGGGAGAAGAATGAGGAATGCGAGAAAGTTGAGGTTATCAGGTTGAAAAGACTTGCATGAGAGAGTATTTTATTTGAAAAAGTTCAAAGGAGTGGATGTTGTCATAGATCTTAGGGAAATCACTTTACACTACAACCTCCAACCCTAGTTAATTTGCTTGAGGACAAACAAATGAGTAGTTGAGGGAATGATGAGTCCAGTTATTAGTTAGTTTTTTGATATTTTTATGCAAGCTCATAGACATTCTTAGGCACTTATCTTATACATATTCCTACATTATACTATCTTTTATGATTATTATGCAACCTTGAATCTGATTTAAAGTATATGGAAATATGGTTATGATATGATGGTTATTGTATAATTAATGTGTGAATATGTATGAATTGTAATAGATATATGTGCTTAGCTATGGTTGTTAGTATTGTGTATATATTTTATGAACTGACTCTTTGCAGCCAAGGAACTAGAGGAGGTACACTATAGCCCACAATAATCGTGAGGTGCAGCCCATAGCCATACGAGTTTCCAAACAACAGAGAATCCCGAAGTTTCCAGAATAAACTAAGCACACCAATTACAACATGGAGGCACTTAATGAAGATGATTGTGAATCATTATGGAATTCAATAAAGATGTTGAAGGAGAATAATCCTGTTACAGTTAGGGGTCTAATGTGACTAATTCAAATAGTCCAAATTACAGTTCTATTACAACAGAGTCACAATTTTGTTTGGACTCTTCTTCCTTTTTCAATTATAGTTTAGAATACTTAGTCTTTATCATGTTATGATATATAGGGAGTGGTGATTTATGATTTTAGTTTAGAGTCCTTATTTTAATAAACTCCTCGTGCCTATATGTATAGCTCGGTGGTCGAGGCATAAGGAGTTAGTTAATTTTCTAATAGTAGATATTGATATCAGATATTTTCTAGTTAGTTGTTGTTCTTACATAGACAATGTTTATTGCTCAATCATGATTTCATGAATACAATATATTAGCAAAAACTTATGTGATATTCTGAAGTTGTGTAATGAATGATTTTGATTTATTATGATTGCATTAATCTAAGGAGTTAGATTTGGGTTAGATTAGTGGAGACAATCACTTGAGCAAGGGCCACTCAAGGTAACTATCCATCACTTCATTTCCTATATAATTACATTTGTTATAGCGGTTATTTAATAAATGCATGTTGCATTAATTAGATTCCTTGTGCTATAGTTGTAAATGGATTTATGAATAATTATTGTTTCACATGTATGTCTTAGTTTGATTAAGCTTGTTGTACTCCAAAGTGTAGGTTTAGTTAACAATATTAGTTAGATTCCAGTATTCATTTCTTGACAGTAAATTAGTTACAATCTTATATTATAGGTACCCATAGCAACAACATTAGAACTACTTCTTTTACTGTTATGTATTTTTATGATTTCTTAGCAAGTGTAAATAGCTACGATAGGACGATTTAGGTAGTCTTAAGTCTTTGAAAGCACATACAATTCTAGTACCATCACAAGCTTACTAGCCCTAGTCAATAATTCAATGAAGGTCTTTCCAAAGGTTCAAGTGGACTATTCAATTAGGTTTCCCCTCTGAATTGTTTTATTGCCACCAAGTTTACTAGACATTAGTAGGGACTCTACAGGTGTTTCCATCAATGAAAAAGGGGGAGATTGTTACAAGTATGTTGTTGGTGTTGTCATTGATGTTAATAGTTGGTCATTAATGTCAACCTCTAGTATGGTCAGAAAGACTGTTGCAATGTTGTCATTGATGATGACAGTAAGTGTGTTGCATTATGTTGTCTTTAGTGTTGTCACTAATGTCAACCTCTAGTGTGGTTTTGAGAACATATTGTATCTGTGGGGAGATTGTTGGTGTTGCGGATACTATAGTCATGATGAGAAGGTGTTGTAGTTTTGTGTTAGTGTTGTTGATGCAATTCGTTCACTTAGTTTCCAAGTGCTTTTGAGAAAGTTTGAATAAAAGAGTGTGCATGTGACAGAGGTGTGTTTAGTATTTTGCTTTGCATTTCTTCATGGTTGAAGATATGCTTGTGCAATTTGAATATGATGATTAGAGGTGTTCAGAGGTTCTATATCCAGAGTTTTAGGTTTTAGATCGTCCTGTTGTAAAAACTATGTTTGACAGTTTACTTGCTTGTGTAGAAGGTTATTTGGGAGAAATGAGATTGCTTCACATTTCTTCATAGTAAGGTTTTTTGTCTTGTGGATTTGGGAATGTGCTTATATTGTCTATATCTACTTTCCCTTGGAGTTTTTGGTGTTGAGTTGCTTTGCAAGTCAAGTTCTTATGTTGGAGTTCAATGGTAGTGTGTCAAGTTGCACAAAATTAAGGTAATCCTTGTTTTAGGTGGTTGTGGCAGAGTTGTAGAATATTTTGTTGATGCTAGAATATTTTGGGATGTTTTGGAGTGTTGCTATATGGTTTGTGTGACCTAGAGAAGTATGTATGTGGTTGCTTGTAGTTTTAGCTCAGGTTTGGTTGACCTAGTGTCCTAGTGCTATTTGTGGAGGTACCTCATGGATTGTGGATGTGTTGAGTAGGATGGTGATGTATATTTGGGTCCTAGTTAACCTTAGCATGGTATGCCTTCACTTCTTTCCACTGTGGAAGTGTTTGGTACCGACCTATTTTGGTGTTGCATGTTTAAGGGGCATATGTTTCATTAAGGATGACCTAATTGAGATTGTTTAGGTCATGGATAGTATAAATGCAAGGTGGATTGTTGGAGATGTGTGTGGATCTATGTGGAAAGTGTGAATGATGTGAATGTGATCAAGTGTGGTTATTTGAGTGTGAGCTTTAATACCTATGACTCCAGATGAAGTGAGCAGAAGGTGTCTACATTTTCAGTGTGCTTGAATTTTCTAGAGGCAATGAGTCAAAGGTCATAGATGGTGCAAAATTATAATGGTGAATTTTCTTGTTACTTTGAGATAGTGAATCTCTCTATAATAGTTTCTCCCATTCTTCTTTCTTCTTGGAAATGAGCCACCTAACAATGAGCCTTTCCTCTTTTTCTGGGCAGTGAGCCTAATTGTATTTGATGTTGTTATTCATATATATGTGAGTTAAACCTCACCATGGTTTTTCCTTAATTAGGGTTTTCCATGTAAATCTAGTGTTCTCTTGTGTATGGTTGTGTTTGAGTTATTGTTTCACATGTTTACATTTTGCTAATTCTTAATGAGGGTTTAAAGTTTGATAAGGGTTTGAAAGTTAACGAGGGATTAAATGTTTTAATGTACAATTGATTCACCTACTCTCTCAGTTGTCTTGTGCATCTAACAACCTTCCAGAGAGGACAAATCTTCTCTAGGTGTCATTATGTTGTATAAGGTATGAGGATGCCTACCAACAATAATAGGTCGGGGTTACTCAAACAAAATCATTAATGGGTAGAGGAAAGTATGACCTGCTTTGGACAAAGGAAGCATACAAGGGCCAAAATTGCACATTAAGGATCCACAAGCTGAACCAAGGTGCACTTTCATGGAGAATGATTCCCAGTAGTAAATGTATATCACTAAGGAGCCACCTTTCATCATAGAATTACATCACTTCTTGCACAAGAGAATCTTCAGTTCAAGATTCCTTCAATACTTCAAGTAAATTATTGCCCAACGCTTGCACTTCACTAACAAGGATAGATAAATTATAAGGCAAAAGTGAGTTCGGATCGCAAGCCACACACAACTGTGAAGCATACATCATGCTACAACACTTGATCAAGACACTCATTTTAAATATGATTCCTATGAGTCTCATGAGCCCCCATTCGATGATCTCACCTACATCCATCGATACATCTCCTAAGCTAGACAAACCCTTCTTCTATAAGGGTTCTACTAAAGGAATACTTGAATTTTGACCTGAGATATCTTCTACAAACGAAACATCCTTTAAAGGCCGACCTTGATCTAGTTCCATGCATATCTTAAGCCTTTACCTCTCTCACCCCTTGTAGCATCAAGAATAACAGTAGCAAGGGGTCTCAAACCATGTTAAGTTTAGATTCATGTATTTGAAACAGTGGATTGTTGGTGATCTTAAAATTATTTCCCACACTATTAGGTACATATAGAGCATTACCTAAAACATCTTTATGTAATTTTTATCTTTGGGATTTTCAAATAGATCATAATCTTTGATCACCATCGCAAGTTGATCAATTGAATCTTCAACCTCGAAATTGAATGCTTTGAATTCCATGGGTGCAAGTGGAACTTGTTTCATAGAACAAGGCATTTGTTCAACCCTTTTGACTATTGAGGTGGAGAGTATGACCTTAGACTGTGGTGGGACATGAGGAGGATCATCATCTCCATCATTAGAATTGTTAGAATCCCTTCTTCTTTGCCATAATGCTCAATGTACATCTCACTTCTCCATTCGATGCTAAGTCTATTTGAACAATTTTCCTGGCATGCAATCAAACCCGAACATGCATTGGTATAGGGTACGAATCTCCTTTAATTTAGTGTCATGGAACCTACTCCCTAAACGAGTCTTCTGTCTGAAAACATCTCAATTTGGCCCTGGTTGAGGCTTCTCAATAGCAATAGGTCATCTTCTATCTTAATGGCTTCTAATTTAGGAACTTCGAAGTCATATATTCTTTACCTTTTCAAGTGAAATTGTACCTCAGGGTACAGAGTTGTCGTGAAGATATTCAATAGGATAGACTAGGTAGGCATATCAAGATGGGGAATCCATTTCAAGATTCGAGAGAATCTATCAATGAAGTCCCTTATATTCTCATTTTCTCCCTTTTGAATTTGAAAAAGGCTACCCAACAATGTTTCAGTGTCAATTATTGGTTTGAATCTTGCAATATACT
Source organism: Sequoia sempervirens (assembly GCA_007258455.2). Classification (NCBI taxonomy): domain Eukaryota; kingdom Viridiplantae; phylum Streptophyta; class Pinopsida; order Cupressales; family Cupressaceae; genus Sequoia; species Sequoia sempervirens. Next base: position 63,672,949 of record VDFB02256132.1, on the reverse strand, counting down.
TTTCCTCTAATACATTCTAGCTAGTGATACATCTGTCTTCTAAACACTGGAACCAACTTGCTGCTTTGTCCACCAAATATTCCATGAAGAGATGGACAACCACACCTTCCTCGGTAATGCCTAGGGTCCCACCTGTGATGACGAAATCTTGGATGTGAATTTCTAGGTTATGAACACCTTCCCCATCAAACTTTAGAAAATACTCCCTTGACCTTTGAGGAAAAGGCGAGTACTTGGATAGAGCTAGTGGCGAAATGAGTTCTCCATGGTTGTAAACCAACACCATCTTGTATACTTGCGGTTGTTGTAAAATAGGGGAATCTTGATCACAGATCCATCAAACTCCCTCTACGAGGAAGTAACCTTTACAAAAATCTATTTCATGTGTCAACTTCTAGATGTATGCTAAAAGAAAATAGATCTTGATTTTGACTTGGGCGCATCGGGAATGAGGGTACCACATGATTTCTATCTTCGAACACCTTTCAACCACCCTTATAGTTGGCCACCGTGCTTGTTCTTCTTCCTCTTCAAGAAGAAAAATTATTTGCATGTACTATGTAGCACTCCTTTGATATCTCCAAGTAAGTGTGTTCAAATTAGAGATAATATCCTCTTGCTTAGAATTAACCCAATCTAAATCAAGTTGCAATACAGGAAAAACATTTTCATAGGGTAAAACCATTGTTACACATGTTAAGACAACTTTTAAGCTTCTAAGTTCACTCCCTAGCATAGTCGCCAAAAACCTATTGGTTGATAAATTTTTCTTTTGAACAATTAACTTAGATTGACTCTATTTTGTCCAATAGAAAGACTAAATTGATCACCAACAGTTGGAGAGATAACCATTGCATTGGTGATATTCCTCTGAACGTTAAGAGGTACAACTCCCTCGTATGATATGAATTTGGACTTTTTAAATTAAAATAAAATGGGGATATGTGTTTAACTAGAAATCAAGAAAGGAAAACAAACACCAACCCATAACCATGGAATAGATGTGATTGAAATAAACTTCTAAACTACTAACTAAATTGAAAATAGATTTGCAAGCTACTAATATCATGACTTAAAGATCATATTACTAACAATTGGTTAACTCAACTCAAAATAATTCTAATATCATTTGAAGATAAATAAATGAAAGACCAATGAATACCACATCCACACAGAGAAGGAATATCCTAACACCTATCAACGCTCACAAAGTTTTTCATAAATGTTAAGAATTTCATTTAAATTTACTCCTCACATACAATAAATACCTTAAAAAAAAACCAAAATTACAAAATTTTATCCTTATTTAGATCGATTCTCACTCATGTATCATAGTGCAATGGGTATCAAAATTTGAACACCTTTGATATCAGATTGAAGCATATTTAAAAATATCCAATTATAATAGTCAACCATTTCTTGAAAATTGATTATTGAGGGAATGTAATTGCCATCTCAACAAATAAGTGTTTTGTCAAGGTTAGTTCTCTGCCTGATGAAGAAATGTGGACATTAATGGCCAAATTTAGGATGGATTATGATTACATCACTTCTCCCAATTGATTGAGATAGGAGAATGTACCGCCAACTCTACAAATGAACCCCGTGTCCTTCAAATCGTGCAAATTTCCCATATACACTTAGAATTGCATTAATGATGTGCCAATTGGGAGAATATTAATAAGGATAGTTTAAATGTAGGAGATTTACCAACACCAAAACACACACTTTGTTAGATTCACATCACATCACTTAGCTAATTTCATTAAATTTGAAGCTACTTGAGCATCCTCGCTTTATTAATTGCATTCTCAAGAAAAAATTACTCATTTACTCCCATTTTTTTATAAATTAGTTGCAATGCTTTCATTCTCATCAATGATAATCTTAAATTTAGATATGTCAAGCACTACGAGTGATGCAGCTTTTGAAGAAAAAGGTGAATTCCTCACTATTTGGGGAGTCAAGTGTGGCATAGTGAGGAGACTGGTTATAGACTAGTTGAGGGAGGTCTTCCTCATCCGTAGAAATGTCGAGGAAGGAGTAATTCAAAAGATAATTGGTGAGCATCTCCTCTCCCAAGTGCATATATGCAACTCAAGTTTACTCCAAAGTGTTTCATTTACAATATTGTTTACACCTCTTGGATTTTTGAGTGGGGAATCCAAGTTTTTGAGCATTTGGTTAGACCAATCTACTTGCCCTGTGTCGAAGATACCCTGGGGAGCCTATCTGAGTATCCATGTGTAGGTCTGGTAGGTGATGCAATTTGTATTTCCACTACTTTGAGGAATGAGCGGGCTAAGTAGGTAATTGCTCTTCTTCGAGCTGGACTAAAGTGCAACATAATAGAGACTTTTTCCCATTATGTGATATTCAACGAGAACATCTTCTCCCCTGCTCATATATAATTCCTCCAAGAGGTGATTAAGGGCATCAGGATTCTCATGTTCACTCTTTGTACTTAGAAACCCATGTGCTGAAGACCCAAACTTTGGATTGTAATAAGTTATATACATATATAAATATATCTAATCTTTTTTGTATTTCGACTGAACTCCATGTAATATGGCAATTTGTCTTTCCAGTTTTGTATTTTCACGTTGTTTGTGATACTATTCTTCATTTTAATCTCTATAATGCATCTTAATGGTTGTGCATTTAAATATTATTTTTGCAATGTATTTATCTTTGGTATCATTACTTCTTCTAGAAATAATAGCTCATAAGTAGTTAAAATGGACAAATATCAGACTCTAGGTAGGGTTTAAAAAATGATCTCAAAATCCACACAAGTTCAATGAATAAAACTATCACCTACTTTATCCACCGCATGCACGACACACTTCAAAAACACTCTTAGGAGCCCCTTTTTCATTAAAGGCTTTGAAAAAAACCCTTAGGAGGAATACTTAGTCTTTATAGAAAATTTGTTGTGGAAATGGATTAGGTTTCCCAACCCAGTTGGGAATTGATGAAGGTTTGGAAACCTAAAAAGAGTTTTGAAATGGACTCATTTTCACTTAATCTTCCTCCTTTCATCGATGAAAACCCCATTTATGAAAACCACCTTGAGACTCGACAACTATTCTAAAACTTAACAAAGGTTGACACAAAGACAACTTAGGCAAAATTGATTAGACTGTCAGGTGAGAGGGAGGTTGTGAAAACCATTTTGAGACCCGATGCAACTTTGAAAACCAAGGCATAAATGTGAGGATTCGATGTGTTTAATTTAACCAAAGGGAGTGGACGTGTTTTTGAATAGGGGATACCAAAAAGGCGGTTACACATTGTTATTTTGACATTTTAATTCATACTATTTTTTATTATTTTTTAATTAAATTTATTTTTTGTGTTTTTTTTATAGTTTTGTCAACTATTCAATTGTGCAATTCTATGACCAAGAAGGGGTAGAGGCAAACAAATTTCTTCAAGCCCTAGTGGCCAAAATAGGTCAAATTTTATGTCAATATTCATCTTTCAAGTCTCTTGAATCCAATGGTAAGGTTTATTTTATCCTCAAATGTCACTTGTGAAACTTCCCCCTCAAAAAAATCTTGGTAAACACCCAAAAAAACCCCTCTTTCTAACTCTTTTCAAACCCTAGACCTATAAAAAAATATCCACAAATTTGAAAACCACAAAACCTCAAATCTACATATTTCAACCTACACAACATATCTCATATCTTGAAATGTCTAAAATCTCTCCAACATTTTCATGGCTTCAACTTTGCATCAGATTTGCTTATATAAGGGTTTATAATAGGAATTTATCGCATCCATCAACTACAACCATGGCTTTGATACCACTTGTTATGAAAATAATACAAGGTTGGTGAAACCATTTCTTGCAAACTGCATGAGAGAAAAGCATACATACAAGCTTATAGAATAACCACAATGTAAAGATCAAAGATATACCACAATATTACACAATATATACCCTAGGAAAACTATCAAGATGGAAAAACCCAACCTCCAAAAACATCCACACTCAATGTATTATTCAACAATAAAAATATTACAACACTTTTAGAGTCTCCACGAATGCTTTTGAAACATCAAGCTCCTCCAATGCATCCTCCTTGTGTTCAAGCATGTATCCACACATCACATGCCATGCTTCACATACAAACTCCTTAGAAGAGAGCTCAATACAATGACAACCCACTCAAACCAACCAACCTCAACCACCAAAAATGTGCTTACTTTTATAGAATCAAGCTCACACAAAAAAAACTAAGTGGTAACGTAAAACCATGTGCCTCAAAATTGTGAGTAGCCAAAACCATTAACCCCAACATTTGATTTTTGGTACTAAGTTTTGCAATATTAAATATTTTTCCTGTGTAATTAACACATAAAATATCCAATTGATGTAATATACAATTTTACAAGTGGGCCCAAAAATTTATTTAATGTGGCTAAACACATCTCCTAAAGATGCACCACAAATAAATTTCTTTACATAATTATATAATGGTTTTTGTGCAAGGTGTACAACACCCTTTTCCTAGAAAGTACCTCTTGAAATAGCAAAATTAAATCATGATTTATTTAAAACCCACTTTTATGCAAAATAAGTCAATTTGTAGCTCCCAAGCACCCCACGAAGGTTCTATTTATAAGGCATGAATCTTCATCTTCCAATGTGACCTTCCATCTGCCTTTTCCTCTCTCAATGTATTCTCAAAATAATAATCTCAAATATCCAAAGAATAATAGTTAATATGATTTCCCCCAACACACATGGGTGTCCAGTTTCACCCATTCCATGTACTAAGGAGTGAATACATTAAATTTTCATCTACACATAAAATTAAATAATCTAGACATGGGGATTTAAAAAGTAGATATCACCTAATCCCAACAAGATCAATGCAATGATGTTTGAATAAGTTTAAAGACATGTTAAGTCAATTGCCAATGCCTATGTATATTTCCTTATGAATATAAATGTTAATGTGTCGATCTAGATTCTTTTGCAATTATATGTGAATGATATGATCTTTTGTTAATTTTTTCCTAAATGACATAGTTCTTTGTCCTTTTATGCAATACCCTAGCATCTAAATTTAAAGATTTTGTGCTTGATTCTATGGATAATGACTAGTTGGAGTCAAATTGACTTGGGATCATGGTTAAATTTGATATTGGAAAAAGAGGGTCAAGGCCCAATACTAAAAATAACAAATTTAAGGGTTGACCATTATGGAATGGAGACTCAAGTTCAAGTTAAATGTCAACTCTTACACAAACATTTATTAATTGAGCACTAAACTATTGCACTAAAAATAAATGGTCAAAGTGTATGGAAAAATTAGTAGTTGTGCACTTTTCACCTCTATAATAATTTTAATGGTCAAATTGGCATATACCTATACCATTTCCAATTTAGTTTTGGGCTCATTTTGAAGAAATGTATTAATGTAATTACATATCAATAAATGGCACACTCTTGTGCAAGTTTAGCTCATGACTTGATGCTTAGCCTTATTTACATTTTACATTCATTTACACCTATTTCTATGCATTTGACCTTATTCCAACCCTATTTATGCACATTCTCATATATTTTCCATTCACATATCATTTATTAATCTACATTTGTATCCATGTCCACACATTTCTCAAAACTAACACTTTAGTTTTGTCATAAGTCAAACCCAAATGCTTAAATACGATTCACATTTCGAGACTCTTGCCCTTTACTACTAGCTATTGAAAGTTAACTTTACACATGCTTTTCATGAATTATTGCTGTCTTTGTATATTTAAAGATATTTAATGTGCAATTAATTCATAAGGTGATTAAAAGGATAGATCTTTAAGACACACTTCATTTTCAAAGGTACAAAGAATCATAATTTCTACAAAAGTATATAGGCCATCTACAGTCTCCATGTGTGTTATCTATGATCACTTGTTCAATGTTGTAGAGTTTATCAATTTAGGGAGTTGACTTAAAAGAACTTGACTAGGTAGTAACTTGTAAACACTATATTGAAGATTTGGACATAGGGAAGGCAAAGACGAAGGCATATTTGCTATAACTTTTTTGTTAGATTATTTAGGTGGGTTATAGTTCAACCTTGTGCTTCAGATCATTCCCACAACACTCAAGTTTAATCCTAAGAGACTTGAATTCAACCTATAAAGACATAATGATGAACATTAATTCAATGTAACTTAACGAATAATCATATGTAACATCAAAACTGATTCTTCATCATTATTTTCAAAATTACATACCTCATTTATTATATACAATTGCTAAAATAACACTTCAATTTATTAATCCAACACCAAATTAAATAAAAATTAATTATATAATTATTATTAACATTTATTTTGTTCCTTTACAATTATAAATATAAACGAGGTTTGACTATATGTAGCCCTCCCCCAATTATCCTCGAAAATTTCTATATTTTATAAAGCAATTAGGTAACCTGGACTTGGCTTGCTTATAATTTTATTTAATCGTTTTTTAAAAGCTTTACAAATTTCAATCCATTTTATACTTTAAAATCAATTTGTACGCGTAATGTGGGAACCGCCCCACGTGCGTGGAGTGCTAAAGCGGAATAACTTCCCCAGCAAGTTATGATGGCGTAGAAAGAACAAAATATTAAAGGAAATGGATAATTGATATTTATGTAGGTAGATAGTGAAAAGATATTGATATTTATGTAGATAGTGAAAAAGATAGTTTTTGGTTTGGATGTCTATTTATTTATTACGATAGAGATAGTTGATATTTATTTGTCTTTATCGATATTTTAAATATATTTATTTAAAAAAATTAAAAAATATAAATTTTGATATGTTTATGTTGAATTTTGTTAGTGTAGATCGATAGTCTTTTAAGATTGATATTTGTAAATAGTTTTTGTGAACATGATTATGTTATTACTTCTTATTGTCATTATAGATTACACTTCTTGATATAAAAATAAAGTAGAGATCAAAAACAAAAAATAGAAGGTATGTTGTCACTAGGTCTTTGGTGTGGCATTCTTCTATTTAAGATGGTTTTGACTTCAACATTATACTTCGCTATTAAATTGGAGTGTGTTGATAGACCATCTTCATTTTGTTTTTTTTTTGTTTTTTAAAGATTGCTAACATCTTAGTTATAGACCAAAACATGATATCATTTTTGTAGTTGAAAAGAAAATGAAGAATCATTTATAGTAAGTGTAGGTTAACTAATTAAATAATAATAATTGGATTTACCAAATAGTCAAATGTATATAGACAAGCACACTTTTTGAAATGATAAGGACGGATTAGGATTATTTAGGTCTAGGTGTGACTTGATGATGTTGAATTGTAAACTACCACCTAATAATCCAAAATGGCATCCTTATGTTTTTATTTTCTTGTGTTCTTCCCACAACCAAAAGGAGAACCCATGGTTGAGGAAAGAGGAGAGACAAAGTGATTGGGTCCCTGAGGATCAAAACACCACCATCTACATTAATCATATCTTGGATTGTTAGTATCTCGATTATGACAATTCTTGTTGTATGTATCTTGTCTTAGATTAATTTAATTTTGATAGAATAGATTAGCTATTAGTTATGGTTTCGATATTTCTTTGCTCTAAATTTGAAATATTGTATTTTAGGTTTGTATAAAGGATAAATTTTGGAGTAGTTTTTATTTGATAGTGTAGATTTATTTCTTGTAAATTCATTATCAAAATAGTAGTACCATTCATTGTAAAAATTCTCAAAACATCAAAAATAGATTAATGAACAAGCACAAAACAAAATCAGCAATCGAGTAGCTCAATTTGATTTTTCCAAACAAAGTTCAATTTTATTTTCTCAACATTTAAAGAAAAATCAACAAAGACTTGTAATAGTTTCATAATTTGTAAAGTGTTATTTTGATTGGAAAATAATAAAAATTGTTAGATTATTCAATTATTGATTAAATTGACTTGTCTTCTCTCTAGTTTTTGTTCAATAATCTTAATTGCAAAAGGGAAAAACTTGTCTTTCTAACCTTAGAGTTCATTTCCATTTGTCAAGTTTTTCTTTTAAGCATGCAAACATATGAACACAACAACAACAACAAAAAAAATTTTAGCTTTAATTTCAACAAACTAGCATAATTAGAAATATTTTCTTTTAACATTCAAAATATAAAACAAAAATAATTAATTTAGATGTTTTTCACTAATACTTCAATCATCTAATAAAAAAATTGGAATATCAAACATTTCAACCAAGATAAACCCTCAAGCATTCATCTTGCAATTTCATAAACAAATATAAAACAAACACAATGAACATGCAAACATTTAGAATTTCTATATTAAATCCAATTAAAAGAAAAACACAAATCAAGACATCAAAGTGATTTCTAGTTATATTTTTCTCCATTTTGGTCATTATTATCATTTTACACTTATGTGTCTAGGAGGGAAGGAAGATTCGGTAGAAACTATTTTAATTTAGTTGAGAGAGTTGTTCTCAAGTCCTATAGCCATTGAAATTACAAAATTAACTAAAGTTTTAGAACAAATTCAACAAGAAAATGAACCTCGCTAGCCATTAAACTCACTATATTAACACCATTTTTTAGTGAGAGACTAGACTCATTTTGAAGCTCTCTTTAAAACCACTTGAGAAGATCTCAACATTTTACATGTAGAATTCAACACTCAAAACACAACCCCCACATTAACCAAACATCCTTATCATCCATAAAAACTCTTACCTCATGAAGAGAGTGTTTCACTGTATTCTCCACCATTACACATATTGAACTATTGTGTGAAAAAAATTAGTCTACCATTTGTTCCATCAACATGAGAAATACATGTGCATAACATTTATTAATCTACCATATATCCCATAAACATGAGAAAAACATGTGCATACTATTTATGATTCATGCATTGTAGTCACGAGTTAGATTTTATGCATACAAATTTTGGTGAACCTGAGGTGAAGAAAAATCCTTTTGGATGATTTATTTTACCTTTTCTCTCATTCTATGCCCCCTTTTTCCACTCATCATGCAATACCTACATTACTCCCAAGTATGTCGATACCATGGATAGTCAAGAGAAAGTCCCTTCTAATGAACCTTTCACTCCTAAATTTGACCAATATATTCCCCATTGGATCCACTAGATTTTATATAAAACATATATTATGTTGGGGTATATTGATTCTAATGGTACCCCATCAAGAACAAGAGAAAAGATTAAGAACTAATCAAGATCTCATCCCTTTCAACAATCCTATATGGGAACAATACCAAGAAACTATCATTCAACAAAACCAAAATCATCTAAAAGCATGACATGCATGTGTTACACCCTATTTCCTTAATACCGAGTTATTTTAACCTTCACGAGTGAAAATGTTGATAAATGTGACTTTAATATGTTTACCTTAAGAGAATGAATACTAAAATATGCAATAAGATGTTATTGATTTCAAAGGAATGAATATGTTTTATATTGATTTAATGCGATAAAAGAATAAGTATTGCAATGTGAACATTTTAATGCTTTTGTTGATACAAATGTTTTATGATGCAAATGGATTTAATGTGAACGCCTAACTACCTTGGTGTGGTACTAAGATGAATGCAGGAACATGTTCAAGCCTTTGGAAGAGACGAGAAGTATCACTCAGGAGAGGGGCTTGGTCTAGTAACTTTTAATAAGACCTAAGCTGAGCTTTCACACACACACACACACACTTCTAGTTTGGTCAAGTTAGGATAATAGCTTGGGGAATAGTAAGTTACCCTTAGTCCTGCTTGTGGTTTTATTTGTGAACGTTCTTGTCTTGGGGGTAAAAGTGTTGAGTCTCTTTGTCTTGTGTAAAGTTCTTCCTTATGTGTTTTTAATTGATGAAGTAGATACACTTTGTGTAATATATATATCAAATCGATGGAAATGAGATTATGTGTGTTCATATTTATATGCCAATCAATGAAGTATATACACTTCGTATATAAACAACGATCGATGAGCACGTAAATATATGTGTTTAATATGGTGGTCAAAAGAATGATATATATATATGTATGCATGCATATATGATTATTTAATATATCTATATATATGAACGTATGCACGTAATCATATATATGTATATATAGTATAATATATAAAAATAAGTATTTATACATGTTTAAATATCAAAGAATGTTTCTATGTGAATAAGATAAGATATATATATATATATATAAATTATGTTAAATATATATGTATATGTATATAATAAATATATATATTATTCTGTGAAGCTCGTGATATTCTTTCATAATGCATTTATTCCTTATAGCATTATATCCATTATGGCTTTGTTATATATAGTGTTATTTACATATTAAAAGTGCCTCCTAAATAAAACTTAGTGCACTATATAAGGTGCTACATTCACACAAAGGATAGCGCAATAAATTGAACATTGCATTTATGAGTGATCACAAAAGCTTAATCTACTGTAGATCAAACACAAATATCAAGAAAATTCAGAGACTTATCAGCAGCAAGAAAAAGCACAAGTAAACCAGCGCTGGAGATATGTACATAGAGCAACAATAGGGAATAGTGCCTAAGTTTGGAGTAGCGCATAAGGTTTAGACATTTTATTAAGTATCTGAATGCTAATTAATAAACATAGGCAGCGCATGAAGTCAAATGCAACCAACATGTTAAGTAAGCTGCCAAGACTTTGTCAAAAGCAATAGTAAATGCAAATGCATAGGAAGGGTCGACCAAGTCAAATAGCAAGCAACGACCCATGTAAAAGGGTGTGAATGGTATAATGTGGTGCCATCTAAGAATGGTATGAATCAATTAGAAGTCTATTTTTTTCAATATGAATTTTTAGATTGTGACGCATTTGAAATATGTGGAAATGGTCAAGTATGCAGCAAGTCAAGTAAGTCGATTTGTAGAAGACAATTACCTTGTATTTCTAATTATCATTCTTGTTGTCCCTTTGATTAAATGACTCATTCACCATGGTTGTGCATGTGTTTGTTGTGCATCAATCTTAGCTACCACGTTTTCTTATTCTTGCTAAGTCGAGTCATTTGAGCTAAGAAGTGTCATTCCTAATTGTAGGCACGTAAAATATAATGATTGACATTGTGCATTCGATCCTGACTTACTAACATTGTTTCTCCTTGAATCATCCCTCGGTCTAACCATTTAATCAAATTCCCCTATCTGATTAAATTCATCAATATCCTCTTTTAATTGAATAAATCATGTTATCTAATTAAGTCACTTTCTCTTGTTAATTAAATCAATCTATCTGATCTAATTATCCCTATTTAATTAAATAATCAATTTATTTGATTAAATCTTTAAAGTCTATCCATTAAATTAAATAAATTAAAACCTTATTTGATTTAATCTAACACCATCCCTTTTAATTAAATAAATCAAAATCCTTATTTAATTAGCCTCTTATCATATTCCTCTCTTATTTGATTTAAATAAATCCATAAATCTAAGTCAAATAAGTCACATCATCTAATCTCCTATTAAATTAATTAAACCTTGATTAATTTAACCTTATTTTATGTCACATCTTCTAGATAATGCAAGTTGCACATGAAAATAGATTTAATTTATTTATTAAATCTATATTTTCCTCACAAGGCATCTTTTGGAATATTCTCTCAATTTGAATTCAAAAATTCTAAGTCAACATGTACATCCAACAAGGCATTTAAAACCTCTTACATGTCCTTTGTCTTGAGCCATGTGGCATTTATTGCATTTTCCCTTCCCTCTTGCATGTCATTTCAACAAATTTGAAATTCAAATATTGGCATTTATTGACACAAACCCCAAATCTTGCACATCCATCATCCATTCATAGCTTGACAAGTGGCACCATATCATTAGATGAATGTTAGTCCCACATTGCTCAAATTTGGACATTCATCCATCTTGAAATCCTATAAATAAAGAGTTCATATCGTCATTTGATCATCCACAATCCAAGCAAAGTTACCATGCTCAAATATCTCTTGAATTCCATCCATTATCATTGAGTCATAGCTAGGTTTTTGCAGATTTTTGGCTTGGAGTCTCATCTTTTCATCAAAGTGGATCAACATCATCTTCAACATTTGAAGCTTGCATCATAGGAATTGGGAAAGGGCCAATTTTCACATCAAATTGGCACCAATTCCCCCATGGGATCATGAGTTTGCATATTTAAATTAGGATTCAATTTAGTTTTGTCATTTATGTTGTGTTCTTCACTTTTTTCTTTCCTATTTTGAATTGGTAAATGGATTTCACGGGGAATCATTGTTTTAGCTTGCAAATCCTTGTTTAACTCGTTTACTCATGTTGTTTTGCAGGTACTAGGAAAAGGGTTTTCACACTAATACCTTGTTTCTAGCCTTGAGTTGTTGATTTTTGTGTACAAAATAGAAGAGTTATCTACCTCATTTGGACACATATCTGCATTCTTGCTGTGATTTTTTGAGTTGATATATTCTGATTTGTTGAGCTGTGAGAGATTTTTTTAGAGAATTGAGAGAGGAATTTGAGAGGGAGTCATTGAAAAAGTGGGAGAGAGAGAGTTAATTGGGAATTGCTTACTGAATTGGGGAAGGTTGTGTTAGGAATCTAATTCGATCAATTGGAGCATTGCATTAACAAGCATGTTGATTTCTACTCTTTTATACTTTTATGTATTTGAAAAAATTGTGTGGCATTGTTTGTTTTATTTGGGAAGTTAGTTCAATTGCTTATTAGGGAAAGGTTATTTTATTCTTATGTGAAAATGAAAGATTGCTTGTTGTACTTAGAGAAAATATCATCATTATGACGTTATACAAACCTTGATTGATAATCATTACTTGAATCAATACAAGTGATCCCACAATACTGGTTTACAATTTTTTGCCAAACTGGACACTGAACTGATTTTTTCTAACTAAATCTTCATTTTCAGGCACCTATAGCGGCTAAACCATGGGGAATTTGAAGATGATGCAAACTAGTGATTTGTGACATTTTGTCTATGAATTCTAAATATATTTTTTTCAAAATTTTGGAATTAGATTGCACTTCTTTTTTCATCTCCTTCGAAAACAATTTTTTTTTCAGTAAACACCATTTTTAAGGAGTGATGCTCACCGTATACGACATAACTTTTTTCCATGAAGGATAAAATTCTATTTTTTTGAATTTAGATTTGTAACTAAGATATCTAGTGCTTCTAATTGGTTTCATAGTGTTTTATTGTATATTTTTTCCTTAATCAAGTTTCGAAGTCAAACCAATTACAATTCAGACATAGGCAGACCGTATACAACATAACTTTTTTATATGTATTAAAATTCAAATTTTTTTTCTTGGATCAAAGACTTCAATATCTAGTGCACTCATATCTTTCATTTTTTTTGATAATCTACTATTTTTCCACACGTGGAGAACAAAGAGCTTGATTTTTGATGAAAAACCTATGTTTAATCAAACTAAAAAAATAAATACATAATAAAACCAAAACATATTAAAATTATATTTGTTGGATAGCTCGTTCTGAAGACTACCATCATCTAGTTGGGTTTGTGAAGTCTCCTCCATTTTCATCCTCAACTTGAGCTTCAAAGGGAAAAATTCTAGAGTTTTTTGGTGCCAGAGGGGGAGAAGGGAGGAAAAGGGGGGTTTGAGTGAACCCCCTTGGAGGTTTGCTCAAACTAGGATTTGAGCGAACTCCCTTTCCACAAAGATTTTCTTTTGGTTTTTTCCTGGGAATGGTGGGACCCAAAATTTAATGGGTTTGCTCAAACCAGGGTTCTAGCAAACCTCCTTTGGGTTCGCTTGAACCAAATGTTAGTTTGAACCCCCAAAAACCATTTTTTTTTTCCATGGGGGCATTTTTTGGAACTTTTCCTTCCTCACTGGAATTGTAAACTAGTTTTGTGGGTTTACCCATACTCATGTCTCCTTGAAATAGGAAGTGAGTCTTAACCCTAGTATTAGGGTATAAACTTAGAGGTTATATCAATATTCAACGATAGGGATGTGATTTGTATTTTATAGTTATGCTATTATCTTATTTTGAATTAGAGTTAATTCACAAAATTCTAGAAGGGGGCTCACATACCAACAACCCAAACCCATGATGAGTAGAGAACTTGTAGGTGCAAAAGCACAAAGCCCTTTTAGGCTATTGTCCTCCATATTTTATACAAATGTAGAAAACATGAGAATATTTGGGATATAATGAAAGAGAGGTTTTTAGGATGGTCACTTGAACATTACACTATTTTTTTTGGAAACCCTAGGTTAGAAATAACCTATTTTGTAGGGTTGTCTATTTGATTACTGATTGAAGCAAATAAGTCAGGATTTTAACCTATATGATCTAATTGATCATTTGATTGTTGATTATACTTTCATTTGGAGTCGATTTATTGTTGAGATCATACTTTTGAGTGAGTCCTTTATTGATGAGATTATACTTTGATTGAAGTCATTTATTGTTAAAGGTTATACTGATAAGTTTATACTTTTGAAGGGAGTCATTTAATGTTGAGTTAAACCCTTGATTTGAGACTTTTATAGTTGGTATTGTACCTTTGGTACTAGATTCATTTAATGATGCAACGTTATGCTATTTAGTATGGTTATTTGATAAGTAAGAGTTACTTTGAATTACTTAAGTAGAAGTATCATAGTAAACATAAGAGGGAAATAGGTTATTCTCGGGGTTAGGATAATCCAATGAAGGGGATAGCCTATGCATAGGGTATGAATAGTCAAATATAAATCGAGCTAGGAAGGTGGGTGAGCGTGCGACGTACACTCCAAAATCACGAGTGATGAATAATTTGGCCAAAGTAGTGTAAGTTGCCACTGTTTACAGTCAGTTCACTAGGATCCAAATTTACATACTAGATAGGGATTTTCATATGTGTAGGTTGTAGCCATTGTACATGACAGATCTAGAAATTTTTAGGACACACCACCAAGCTTAGAGAAGGTCAATGTTATTATGAGGTTACCAAACCAATCTCTTTGTAGAAGGGAGGGCCATCTTAAGATATGTGGTAGATGTGTGAGGGACCGCATCAAGTCTGTGGTTGGTGGAAAAGCGCTTGAGTGATGCTTCTCCTCATCAGTTGGAGGCCAAGATTTGGAAAGGGGACTACTTGGACCATTTTTATACCTAGTGCCAAAAAGCTTATGGAAGCTATGTAAGTATTTATATATCCATTTCAATGGAAGATTATAAAAGAGGAAATGTAATCATGAAATCAATACTTTGGAAAGTTGAAATACTTTATTGTAATGTAATGGGAAGTTTGGAATGATGCTTATTTCAAATGTGCATATTATTCTTATATATGAAAAGAAAATTTTTATTGCTACGTGTTGGCATCATAGTTTATTAACTTGAGGTTAAAAACATGGGAAAGTTACTGAGTAGAGCAATGGGCATGTTACAATATATTAGTTAGATCAAATTCATCAACAAGACCCTAGGTTTGTGGCATACAAGACTTGGCCACTCACTTCAATAATGAGGAAAATAATTTAGAAAAGGACTTGGTAGATGTTTGAGCAACTCAAGAGGCTCACAGTGTAGCATACCAAGATAAAAAAGCTTCCTCACATCATATGCAAGATAAAAACCAACTTTAAATAATGACAAACAAGATGTTTCAACCTCATTAAAAATCAGAATCACCCTTCCCAAAGTGGTAAAGAAAATAATGTTGATTAGTCCAATGAATCCAACCTGGAGGCTCTTATAATTGTAAAAATATTGTAATCAATCAAAGCACTAAAAGTAGGGCATGCTGAAAAACCCCATCAAAATTATTCACAAGCAAATGTAAGACCACATTCTCCTAGATAGAAAACCCATGCAAATCCTTTTGTTGCCAAGAAAAATTACTTGAACCAAGAGGATTTTTAATCACCTGCACATCTCAATTTCTATATAAAAAGTTTGAGAAAAAAGGCCTTCATTCCTCCTCTTCATTTTCTCCATAATTCAACCAGCATGCACTAACCTAGAGGGATGCACATGAACCAAACTCAAACTTTGCAATCTCGCCTAGTTTGCAACTAGTCAACCTTGTCCATCAAATTTATTAAACCTTTTTTGGGTTTCAAAAACCAAACCAAAGTTTCCAAATATAATCAAGTTATCAAATCCCACTAATAGGATCCACTTTCAAAGGATTTCCTCCATCTACTAATTACCTTTCTCAAGGACCTACTGAAGAATTACCTTGAATAACCTTTTGATCATGTCATTCATAACATGATCTTTCCTTGACCGCTCCCTAATATTCCTAAATTCAAGGGAGAGGGATCTTTCAATACAAATATTAAGGCTTACACTATCTTTGTCTAAAATCTTACCCTAAGATGCAATAGTTGCTCATTTATTTTGCAAAAAAACTTATAAGGGATTGCTTTGGGCTAGTATTATTGGTTGCACAAGTGCTTGATTTACCCCTTCATATAGATTTTTGGGTAGCTTTTCATATTATTTTATATGAAAAAACTTGTCAAGATTAGAATATGAGAGTTCTTAAACATTAAAAAAATATAATATTGAGTCAATAGCTTAATTCATGACCCAATGGAGATAGTTTATCTATTCTTCAACAAGTGCATTACACATGGATCATCTTGAGTTGTGTAATATATTCTTGTAAACATTAAATGGGGACACCTTAAAGGAGGTTCAAAAAATATCATACAAGTCATCTAAAAAATAATTAGATAATACTATGTGAATCAACTAGGATGCTATCAATAGTGGCAAAAGGCATATGGAAATAATGGGAAATTGGTCACCAAGGCTAAGGAAATAATAAAAGATTAGGTAACAACCCAAAATACTTAAAAGCAATAGGAGTACAATAAAATACAAATCCATAAATGCTCCACCTACTAAGAATAAAAATGGAAACAATAATAATCACAATTACAATTGTAGCAATTATGATGGGAATAACAACTATTTAAACTAAAAGAACCAAAATGTTCCCACAATGACTAACATTGTTGATTACCCTCTCAAAAATTATTATACCCCAAGGAATAATTACTATTGAAGGGATAATAGACCATAAAATAATTGTTATTTCAAAGGAAACCAATATGACCCTTGCTATAGTCCAAGGATTGTGATCCCAAGAAATTCTACTCCTTGTTTAAGAGTAAGAGGTGTGACAAAGAAACTTGTCACATTTTTTAGTGATTTATCTCACATATTCTAGAGAAGGAACATGTTTTGATAGATAAGTTCCTCAAATATTAGGATATACAAAATAATGAAAATAATTGGGGGTCAATCACCCCTTAAAATTCATACCTAAGAATCTATTAAAACACATTTTCATCACACCAATCAATAATAATTCAAAACAACCTAGTTTTTATAACCACATGTCTAGTTTGATAGTTATCTCTAAACTAAGAGAATCAAATTTTGCTAGCCAATGGTGTATAAAAGGGAAAACCAAAATGTTGGGGTTGGTCAAACTTATTCAAAATAAAAAAATTCAAGAGCCTTGTGTATCTCAAGAAAAATATTATAATGGGCATGTCATTTCCATAATTCACCCAACTCTTGACCCAACGAGTTTTTATGATCTCATTGAAAATATTAAGAGGACATTGTAAAAAATTCATTTATCAATATTCTCATAAATTCTCTAGCCCATTAGGTAATTCTTCTAGAGGCTATCAATTAAAGAATTTGAATCATATAACTTGATCCCAAAGAGTGGATTAACTAGGTGGAATCTAGATCTTAATCCTCCTAGCACTAAGTTTCAATACCCTAGTTTATTATTGCCTCAATCAAATTCCTCTTAAGGCTAAACTAACTAGGAGAGGATGCTTAGAGGTGTTCAAAGGCTCTATATCTGGAGTTTCAAGTTTTAGATTGTTCTGTTGTAAAAACCGTGTTTGACAATTTACTTGTCTGTGTAGAAGGTTATTTGGGAGAAATGAGATTGCTTCACATTTCTCCATAGTAAGGTTTTTTTCTTGTGGATTTGGGAATGTGCTTATATTGTCTATATCTACTTTCCCTTGGAGTTTTTGGTGTTGAGTTTCTCTGCAAGTTAAGTTCTTATGTTGGATTTCAATGGTAATGTGTCAAGTTGCACAAAATGAAGGTAATCCTTGTTTCAGGTGGTTGTGGCAGAGTTGTAGAATATTTTGGGATGTTTTGGAGTGTTTCTATATGGTTTGCATGACCTGGAGAAGTATGTATGTGGTTGCTTGTAGTTTTAGTTCAGGTTTGGTCAACCTGGTGTCCTAGTGCTATTTGTGGAGGTACCTCATGGATTGTGGATGTGTTGAGTAGCATGGTGATGTATACTTGGGTCCTAGTTAACCTTAGCATGGTATTCCTTCACTTCTATCCACCGCAAAAGTGTTTGGTGCCGACCTATTTTGGTATTGCACATTTGAGGTGCATACGTTTTATTAAGGATGACCTAATTGAGATTTTTTAGGCCATGGATGGTATAAATGCAACGAGGATTGTTGGAGATGTGTGTGGATCTATGTGGCAAGTGTGAATGATGTGAATGTGATCAAGTGTGGTTATTTGAGTGTGAGATTTAATGCCTATGACTCTGAATGCAGTGAGCAGAAGGTGTCTACATTTTCAGTGTGCTTGAAGTTGTTGTAGGAAATGAGCTGAAGGTTGCAGATGGTGCAAAATTATAGTGGTATATTTTCTTGTTACTTTGAGATAGTGAATCTCTTTGTAACAGTTTCTCCTATTCTTTTTTCTTCTTGGCAGTGAGCCACCCGATAATGAGCCTTTCCTCTTTTTTTGGGCAGTGAGCCTAATTGTATTTGATGTTGTTATTCATGTATATGTGAGTTAAACCTCACCATGGTTTTTCCTTAATTAGGGTTTTCCATGTAAATCTAGTGTTCTCTTGTGTATGGTTGTGTTTGAGTTGTTTCACATGTTTACATTCTACTAATTCTTAATGAGGGTTTAAAGTTAGATAAGGGTTTGAAAGTTAATGAGGGATTAAATGTTTTAATGCACAATTGATTCACCTCCTCTCTCTATTGTCTTATGCATCTAACAACCTTCCCAAGAGGAAAAATCTTCTCCAGATGTCATTATGTTGTATAAGGTAGGAGGATGCCTACTAGCAATAATAGGTCGAGGTTACTCAAACCAAACTATTAATGGGTAGAGGAAAGTATGACCCGCTTTGGACAAAGGAAGCATGCAAGGGCCAAAATTGCACAATAAGGATCCACGAGTTGAACCAAGGTGCACTTTAATGGCGAATGATTCCCAGTAGTGCATGCATATCACTAAGGAGCCACCTTTCATCGTAGACTTCCATCACTTCTTGCATAAGAGAACCTTCAATTCAAGCTTCCTTCAATACTTCAAGTAAATTATTGCCCAATGCCTGCACTTCACTAACAGGGACAAATAACTTATGAGGCCAAAGTGAGTTCGGATTGCAGGCCACATGCAACTTTGAAGCATACATCACGCTACAACACTTGATCTAGGCACTCATTTTTAATATGATTCCTATGAGTCTCATGAGCACCAATTCGATGATCTCACCCGCATCCATCGATACATCTCCTAAGCTAGACAAACCCTTATTCTAAAAGGATTCTACTAAATGCATACTCGAATCTTGACCCGAGATATCTTCTATGACTGAAACATCCTTTAAAGGCCGACCTTGCTCTAGTTCCATCCATATCTTAGGCCTTTACCTCTCTCATCCATTGTAGCATCAAGATGAACAGTAGCAAGGGGTTTCAAACCATCTTAAGTTTAGGTTCATGTATTTCAAACAATGGATTGTTGGTGATCTTAAAATTCTTTCCCACGCTATTAGGTACATATAGAGCATTACCTAACATCTTCTGTAATTTTTATCTTTGGGCTTTTCAAATAGCTCATAATCTTTGATCACCATCACAAATTGATCAATTGACTCTTTGACCTCAAAATTGAATGCTTTGAATTCCACGGGTGCAAGTGTAACTTGTCATAGAACTAGGCATTTGCTCAACCCTTTTGAATATTGAGACAAAGAATATGATGAGAGACTATGGTGGGATAGGAGGAGGATCATCATCTTCATCATCAGAATTGTCAGAATCCCTTCTTCTTTGCCATAATGCTTAATGTACATCTCACTTCTTCCTTCAATGCTAAGTCTATTTGAACGATTTTCCTGGCATGCAATTGGACCCGAACATGCATTGGTATAGGGTACGAATCTCCTTTCATTTATCGTCATGGAACCTACTCCCGAAACGAGTCTTCTGTCTAAAAATGTCTCGATTTGGCCCTGGCTGAGGCTTCTCAATAGCAATAGGTCATCTTCTATCTTAATGGATTCTAATTTAGCAAATTCGAAGTCATATATTCTTTACCTTTTCAAGTGAAATTATACCTCAAGGTACAAAGCCATCATGAAGATATTCAACAGGATAGACTAGTTAGGTATATCAGGATGGGGAATCTATTTCAAGATTCGAGAGACTCTATAAATGAAGTCCCTTATATTCTCATTTTCTCCCTTCTGAATTTGAAAAAGGCTACCCAACAATGTTTCAGTGTTAATTATTGGTTTGAATCTTGCAATAAACTTTTCCTCTAATACATTCCAACTAGTGATACACCTGTCTTCTAAACATTGGAACCAACCTGCTGCTTTGTCCACCAGATATTCCATGAAGAGATGCACAACCACACCTTCCTCGGTAATGCCTAGGGTCCCACATGTGATGACAAAATCTTGGATGTGAATTTCTAGGTTATGAACACCTTCCCCATCAAACTTTAGAAAATACTCCCTTGACCTTTGAGGAAAAGGCGAGTACTTGGATAGAGCTAGTGGCAAAATGAGTTCTCCATGGTTGTGAAATTACCAACACCATCTTGTATACTTGAAGTTGTTGTAAAACAGGGGAATCTTGATCACAGAGTCACCAACCTCCATCTACGAGGAAGTAACCTTTACGAAAATCTATTTTATGTGTCAACTTCTTGATGTATGCTACTCGAAAAGAGATCTTGATTTTGACTTGGGCACATTGGGAATGAGGGTACCACATGATTTCTATCTTCAGACACCTTTCAACCACCCTTCTAGTTGGACACCGTGCTTTTTCTTCTTCCTCTTCAAGAAGAAAATTTATTTGCATGTACTATGTAGCACTCCTTTGATATCTCCAAGTGAGTGTGTTCAAATCATAGATAATATCCTCCTACTCAGAATTAACCCAATCTAAATCAAGCTGTAATATAGGAAAAACATTTTCATGGGGTAAAACCATTATTACACATGTTAAGACAACTTTTAAGCTTCTAAGTTTTCTCCCTAACAAAGTCACCAAAAACTCATTGGTTGATAATTTTTTCTTTTGAACAATTAACTTAGATTGACTCCATTTTTCCCAAGAGAAAGACTAAATTGATCACCAACAGTTGGAGAGATAACCATTGCATTGGTGATATTCCTCTGAATTTTAAGAGGTACAACTCCCTCATATGATATGAATTTGGATTTTTTAAATTAAAATAAAATGGGGGTATAATTTTTACTAGAAATCAGGAAAGGCAGACGAACACCAACCCATAACCATGGAATAGATGTGATTGAAATAAACTTCTAAACTACTAACTAAACTGAAAATAGATTTGCAAGCTACTAATATAATGACTTAAAGATCATATTACTAACAACTGGCTAACTCGACTTGAGCAAAGTAATTCTAATATCATTTGAAGATAAATAAATGAAAGACTAATGAATACCACATCCACATAGAGAAGGAATATCCTAACACCTATCAAAGCTCATAGAATTTTTCATAAATGTTAAGAATTTCATTTAAATTTACTGCTCACAGACAATAAACACCTTCAGACAAAAACCAAAATTACAAAACTTGATCCTTATTTATATCGATTCTCACTCATGTATCACAGTGCAAGGGGGATCAAAATTCAAACCCCTTTGATATCAAATTGAAGCATATTTAAAAATGTCCAATTATAACGGTCAACCATTTCTTGAAAATTGATTACTAAGGGAATGTAATTGCCATCTCAACAAATAAGTGTTTTTTCGAGGTTAGTTCTCTGTTCAATGAAGAAACATCGGCATTAATGGCCAATTTTAGGATGGGTTATGATTACATCACTTCTCCCGATTGATTGAGATAGGATAATGTATTTCCAACTTTGCAGATGAGCCCTATGTCCTTCAAATCGTGTGAATTTCCCATATACACTTAGACTGGCAATTAATGATGTGCCAACTGGGAGAATGTTAATAAGGATAGTTTAAATGCAAGAGATTTCCCAACACCAAAACACAAACTTTGTTAGATTCACATCACATCACTTAGCTAATTTCATTAAATTTGAAGCTACTTGAGTGTCCTCACTTTATTACTTGCATTCTCAAGAAAAATTTACTCATTTACTCCCATTTTTTTATAAATTAGTTGCAGTGCTTTCATTCTCATCAATGATAATCATAATTTAAAATATGTCAAGCACTACTAGTGATGCAACTTTTGAGGAAAAAGGTGACTTCCTCACTGTTTGGGGAGTTGAGTGTGGCATAGTGAGGAGACTGGTTGTAGACTAGCTAAGGGAGGTCTTCCTCATCCGTAGCAATGTTGAGGAAGGAGTAATTCAAAAGATAATTGGTGAGCACCTCCTCTCCCAAGTGCATATATGAAACTCAAGTTTACTCCAGAGTGTTTCATTTACAATATTATTCACACCTCTTGGAAGTTTGAGTGGGGAATTCAAGTTGTTGAGCATTTGGTTAGACCAATCTACCTGCCCCGTGTCGAAGATACCTTGGGGAGCCTATCTGAGTATCCATGTGTATGTCTGGTAGGTGATGCAATATGTATTTCCACTACTTTGAGGAATGAGCGGGATACGTAAGTGATTGCTCTTCTTTGAGTTGGACTAGAGCACAACATAATGGAGACTTTTTCCCATTATGTGATATTCAACGAGAACATCTTCTCCCTGCTCAAATAGAATGCCTCCAACAGGTGATTGAGGTCATCAGAATTCTCATGTTCACTCTCTATGCATAGAAACCCATGTGCTGAAGACCCAAACTTTGGATTGTAATAAGTTATATACATATATAAATATATATAATATTTTTTGGCTTTTGACTCAGCTCCATGTAATATGGCAATTTGTGTTTCCAATTTTGTATTTTCATGTTTGCGATACTATTCTTCATTTTAATATATGTAATGTGTCTCAATGGTTGTGCATTTAAATATTATTTTTGCAATTTATTTATCTTTGGTATCATTACTTCTATAAATAATAGCTCATAAGTAGTTAAAATGTACAAATATCATACTCCAGGTAGGGTTTCAAAAATGGTCTCATAATCCACATAAGTTCAGTGAATAAAACTATCATCTACTTTATCCATCATGTGCACGACACACTTCAAAAATACTCTCAGGAGCCCCTTTTTCATTAAAGGCTCTAAAAAAACCCTTAGGAGGAATACTTAGTCTTTATAGAAAATTTGTTGTGGAAATGGATTAGGTTTCCCAACCCTGTTGGGAATTGACGAAGGTTTGGAAACCTAGAAAAAGTTTTGAAATGGATTTGCTTTCACTTAATCTTCCTCCTTTCATCGACGAAAACCCCATTTATGAAAACCACCTTGAGACTCGACAACTATTACAAAACTTAACAAAGGTTGACACAAAGACAACTTAGGCAAAACTGATTGGACCATCAGGCGAGAGGGAGGTTGTGAAATCCATTTCGAGACCTAATGCAACTTTGAAAACCAAGGCATAAATGTGACAACTCGATGTGTTTAATTTACCCAAAGGGAGTGGACGTGTTTTTGAATAGGGGCTACCAAAAAGGCAGTTACACATTGTTATTTTGACATTTTAATTCATATTATTTTTTATTATTTTTTAATTAAATTTATTTTTTGTGTGATTTTTTTTTTAAAATTGACTATTCAATTGTGCAATTGTATGATCGAGAAGGGGGAGAGGCAAACAAATTGCTTCAAGCCCTAGTGGCCAAAATAGGTCAAATTTTATGTCAATCTTCATCTTTCAAGCCTCTTGAATGCAACAGTAAGGTTTATTTTATCCTCAAATGTCATTTGTGAAACTTCCCCTCAAAAACCTCTTGGTAAACACCTAGAAAAAACCCTCTTTCTAACTCTTTTCAAACCCTAGATCTATAAAAAATTATCCACAAATTTGAAAACCAGAAAACCTCAAATCTACATATTTCAACCTACACAACATATCTCAATCTTGAAATGTCTAAAATCTCTCCAACATTTTCATGGCTTCAAATTTGCATCAGATTTTCTCATATAAGGGTTTAAAATAGGAATTTCTCACATTCCTCAACTACAACCATGACTCTGATACCACTTGTTATGAAAATAATACAAGGTTGATGAAACCATTTCTTGCAAACTGCATGAGAGAAAAGCATACATACAAGCTTATAGAATTACCACAATGTAAAAATTAAATATATACCACAATATTACACAATATATACCCTAGGAAAACTATGAAGAGGGAAAAACCCAACCTCCAAAAACATCCACACTCAATGTATTATTCAACAATAAAAATATTACAACACTTTTAGAGTCTCCACAAATGCTTTTGAAACATCAAGCTCCTCCAATGCATCCTCCTTGTGTTCAACCATGTATCCACACATCACATGCCATGCTTCACATATAAAATCCTTAGAAGAGAGCTCAATACAATGACAACCCACTCAAACCAACCAACCTCAACCACCAAAAATGTGCTTACTTTTATAGAATCAAGCTCACACAAAAAAAATAAGTGGTAACGTAAAACCGTGTGCCTCAAAATTGTGAGTAGCCAAAGCCATTGACCCCAACATTTGATTTTTGGTACTAAGTTTTGCAATATTAAATATTTTTCCTATGTAACTAACACAAAATATCTAATTGATGTCATATACAATTTTACAAGTGGGCCCAAAAATTTATTTAATGTGGCTAAACACATCTCCTAAAGATGCACCACAAATAAATTTCTTTACATAATTATATAATGGTTTTTGTCCATGGTGTACAACACCCTTTTCCTAGAAAGTACCTCTTGAAATAGCAAAATTAAATCATGATTTACGTAAAACCCACTTTTATGCAAAATAAGTCAATTTGTAGCTCCCAAGCACCCCATGAAGGCTCTATTTATAATGCATGAATCTTCATCTTCCAATGTGACCTTCCATCTGCCCTTTCCTCTCTCAATGTATTATCGAAATAATAATCTTAAATATCCAAAGAATAATTGTTAATAAGATTTCCCCCAACACACATGAGTGTCCAAGTTCACCCATTCCATGTACTAAGGAGTGAATACATTAAATTTTCATCTACACATAAAATTAAATAATCTAGACATGGGGATTTACAAAGTAGATATCACCTAATCCCAACAAGATCAATGCAATGATGTTTGAATAAGTTTAAAGACATGTTAAGTCAATTGCCAATGCCTATGTATATTTCCTTATGAATATAAATGTTAATGTGTCGATCTAGATTCTTTTGCAATTATATGTGAATGATGTGATCTCTTGTTAAGTTTTTCCTAAATGACATAGTTCTTTGTCCTTTTATACAATACCCTAGCATCTAAATTTAAAGATTTTGTGCTTGAGTCTATGGATAATGACTAGTTGGAGTCAAATTGACTTGGGATCATGGTTAAATTTGATATTGGAAAAAGAGGGTCAAGGCCCAATACTAAAAATAACAAATTTAAGGGTTGACCATTATGGAATGGAGACTCAAGTTCAAGTTAAATGTCAACTCTTACACAAACATATATTAATTGAGCACTAAACTATTACACTAAGAATAAATGGTCAAAGTGCATGGGAAAAATAGTAGTTGTGCACTTTTCACCTCTATAATTATTGTAATGGTCAAATTGGCATACCCATACCATTTCCATTTTAGTTTTGGGTTCATTTTGATGAAATGTATTAATGCAATTACATATCAATAAATGACACACTCTTGTGCAAGTTTAGCTCATGACTTTATGCTTAGCCTTATTTACATTTCACATTCATTTACACCTATTTCTATGCATTTGACCTTATTCCAACCCTATTTATGCACATTCTCATATATTTTCCATTCACATATCATTTATTAATCTACATTTGTATCCATGTCCACACATTCATTCATTGCCTCAAAACTAACACTTTAGTGTTGTCATAAGTCAAACCCAAATGCTTAAATAGGATTCACATTTCGAGACCCCTGCCCTTTACTACTAGCTATTGAAAGTTAACTTTACACATGCTTTTCATGAATTATTGCTATGTCTTCGTATATTTAAAGATATTTAATGTGCAATTAATTCATATGATTACAAGGACAAATCTTTAAGACACTTCATTTTCAAAGGGACAATGATCACTTGCTCAATGTTGTAGAGTTTATCAATTTAGAGAGTTGACTTAAAAGAACTTGACCGGGGAGTAACTTGTAAACACTATATTGAAGATTTGGACATAGGGAAGGCAAAGACGAAGTCATATTTGCTATAACTTTTTTGTTAGATTATTTAGGTGGGTTATAGTTCAACCTCATGCTTCAGATCATTCCCACAACACTCAAGTTTAATCCTAAGAGACTTGAATTCAACCTATAAAGATAAGTCTATGACAAAACATAATGATGAACATTAATTCAATGTAACTTAACAAATAATCATATGTAACATCAAAAGTGATTCTTCATGATTATTTTCAAAATTAAATACCTCATTTATTATATTCAATTGCTAAAATAACATTTCAATTTATCAATCCAACACCAAATTAAATCGAAATTAATTATATAATTATTATTAACATATATTTTTTCCTTTACAATTATAAATATAAACGAGGGTTGACTATTTGTAGCCCTTCCCCAATTATCCTAAAAAAATTTCCATATTTATAATATGACTAAACCAAACGCTTTGGACCAATCTGAAAGCAATTAGGTAACCTAGACTTCGCTAAATTATAATTTTATTTTATTATTTTTTTAAAAGCTCCAAGTTACAAATTTCAACCCATTTTATACTTTATAATCAATTTGTACGGGTAATGTGGGAACCATCCCACGTGCGTGGAGTACTACAGCGGAATAACTTCCCCAGCAAGTTATGATGGCGTAGAAAGAACAAAATATTACGTGGCGGATAAAGGAAATGGATATTGATATTTATGTAGATTGTGAAAAAGATAGTTTTTGGTTTGGATGTCTATTTATTTATTACTCTAGAGATAGTTGATATTTATTTGTCTCTATCGATATTTTAAATTTAAGAAAATAAAAAATATAAATTTTGATATGTTTATGTTGAATTTGTTAGTATAGATCGGTAGTCTTTTAAGATTGATATTTGTAAATAGTTTTTGTGAACATGATTATGTTATTAGTACTTGCCGTAAGGCAATGAGTTTTGTTTTTCTTAATTAATTAGTTATTAATAAGTTAGCTTTTAACCAATGGAAAACAATAATTTTTCTGAAAAAAAAATTAAAGTTCAATTTTATAAGGTAATTTGTAAAATGAACTATTATTTTGCCTATTTTTTAGAAAATGAACTACTATTTTGCCTATTTTTTAGAAAATGAACTACTATTTTGCCTATATTTAAGAAACCAAAATTACTATATTTACTCATAAGACATTATCTATTTGAACATACTCTAGCTGATTTTCTAAATCAACACTTTATAGCATCTAAATGCGATCCAAACCATCTTCACCTCAATTATTTAGGCAACGGCTATCGAGCCCCTAGAATGCACTTATGGGGATGGATGGCCATATATCATAACTTGCCTTTCTGTAGAGACAACTACAGTTAACTATCACACCGTTTGGAGCCAATAAAACTGCAGTTTCTCCCAGAAAACATACTTTTCACTCCAGTTAACTCTGTAACACGTCTGTTTTTTAGTTTTTTCTATTTTAATCTCTTTTTCTTGGCGCCAACATCTATTCCGTTTAATTCACTATTTTTTTTTCTTTCGTCGTTCTCAATAAAAAAATCATTGGAAACACTCGTTGCAAAGCATGCAGCCGTTCCATTTTGCATTCTAAGAAATAAATGAATAAATTTATTAGTTCCTGCCCAAGGAACTATTGGCATGGCTGTTTGTTAACTAGTTATTAAAAAACAACTATTCAACAAATCAAAATTCATTATTTTTTTAATCTAACAAATATTTATCTATTGTTAAAGTAGAGATGCAAATTATATAAGAAAACATATTTTTAAAATGAATTTTCTTAAATTTAATTGGCAGGAGAGTTTTGCCCGATAAGGGCGATTTATACGGATCCATTATCCTAATGGCGCAGATGGAAAGCCTAATGGCACAAATGGAAAGCACAGAGCATCACACCCTGAGTGAACATGGTCAGAAAAATCGGAACAGTTATGAAGCGCCATTTTATTTCATCTTGGACAGTTATTATTCAAAGCTGAGAGTGAATAGCACATCCCATGTTTCAGCCAAAACAAGTATTTTTCTGTGCGAGCCTGAGCTAGAATCGCTAGACCACCATAGCAATTTTCAGCTAGACTATTAGGGTTACACACTGGAGCTACCATTTTATCGGTTATATTAGCAAGTCAACATTGCTAGTCACCTACCTCATCTTCAAGCATCTCAGGTAATTTTCATTTTCTTTTTCTAATACTAATCATAGTAGAAGATATTGCATTTTCATCAGCCACATGTAGGAATTAGACAAGCTCTGATGATGTGTCTGTGTTTCTCCAATGCATAAATTTTAAAATTAGGGCCTGAAAATGTTATTCCCAGTAGAGAATCTTAAAAGAAAATTTCCCCACCATTTTATGCTATGTTACCAAACACGCTGGAAAATTAATCGTTTCTAGGTATGAGTCATACGAGAATAGTTATTCCAGCATCTATGAAGTTTTGAAGGCATTTTTTGTTGACCTTTGATTTACAAAACCCTGCATGACGTCCCCAAACACCATACCTGTGAATTTATGAAGGAAGGCATATTTGCCCAATTCGTGTGTCAAATGCAGTAACAGGGAAAAAGTAATAATGAAAGTGCATTTCTTGTGTCAAGTGCAGCAACAAGGAAAGTCATTGCAGAGTACCTGAAATTTGAATTCTCATCCAATCAAATCGATCAAAGATTCCATCGTGGGCATTGGAAACTGTAGTTAATCACTCAGAGCTTTTTTTACTTAGACTCTTTGGTGGTTGGGAAAGGAAAACTCTGCTCCAATTTCCTTCATGGAAATATGTCTCCTATACCCATTCAAATGGTTCTCCTTATGACACTTCAAGCTGTCCTAACTGTAAAAATAGTGTACCCACTTCTCATTCCAAAACAGGAAATTGGTTGATTTCAATATCAACTAGATGATTCTTCCTCCACAACCTTCTAGAGTTTGTTTCTGTGATTTTCTCCTTGGTTCTTTATCTCTTGCATTGTGGAGTTGAATCCTTCCATGACACTGAAAACTACTGTCCGGATACAATGATTATAAACTTCTCTTACGCTGCTATACCAGGTTCACAAATTGTAACATACATATGGCTTATGCTAGTAGCCTTTAACTGCAAAATGAAAGTAAAGTAAAAGCACACTTTCACAGCAGTTATAATAACAGCCAATCAACATCAATAAAAGGCAACACCAGCTACTTATTACAATAGATGGATGATTCCATTACTTCCAATATGTCTATATAGATAAGATAAAAGGTTATTATCAAACGTTAAACATTTGGTAGTGCATTTCCAAAATAATTTAAGATACACAAAATATCTCATCAAAGATAGTTGCTAGCAGCATAATGAAACTAAGCTCAATGATGCTAAATCTATATGCAAAACACAACAAACTGTCCTATATGTTTACTACACCTATGAAGACTAAATATAAAGACTGAGGCAAGAAATTGCCAGTCAGATGACTCTATCAAGGCTCAATGTTGGAAAAGGATAACCATTAGAACCATCATCCACAATCACCACAAGGCAAATGCTTTAATCTACACAGCGAGAATCCCAGATAGGTTTCATTCAGCAATTACGAAACACTTGTAGCTTTCCCACGGCTAAAATATTCCTTACCATTACTAACTATGCCACTTCACAGTAAGAAAATGGCCACTCCTTAGTATTATTCTCAACAACTATTCTTTCATCTGCCTAATCAATGAGCCACGCTATTTCCTTTCAAGTACAGCAAACAGGGCAAGATTTGACACTATAGGAAAGTGTTCTGCCTACTGACTGATAAAAAGCAAAGCTTGCATTTCCTCTTATCACCTATTTTCATTCTTTGCTGCAATAATGGGGCAGATAGGTAAAGAAAGAAACTTACTTTTGGGTAAATGAAGATTGGGTTCCTAAGGAGAACAACACTAATGAAATGAAAGTTTTGCACATAAATGCCATGAGGTATAGGGTTCTAAGGAAGGAAGTGAATATAGCAGTCACACCACTAAATATCAGAACCCCTCAACCCTTAACATCAAAGAGATTTAATAATGTGTAAAGGGTTGAAAATTCAGAGGTATGTAGATATTTATTGAGATAGATATGGCTTTGGAAGAAGAGTTTGCATTGGAAACTGCACACAAGGAGGCTGACAAAACTGATTTGTGCAGTCTTGCAGTTTTTATCCACCCAATGAGTAAGATAAGTCATTGTTTTGGGTATGCTTGTTTTGAGGTTATTTTTTGTGTACCAGATTTTGGGAATAAAAGGGTCTTATGTTCAGTTGGTGTTTTTGGATTGGTAGCAAAGAATTTTGCATTAGGACAAGTTGGAAAAGTAAGTTGTGGAATTACAAGTGTCCCCAATAGTTGCTTTGCTTTTTTCTGATATTTCAAATCAATGAATTTGTGCTTAATAATTGAAATTGCTGTCAACAGAATTTTGATAAAATTACCAGTTGAGTACAGAGTATGAACAAGGATCAAGTATGCTTTTCAGCTTACTTAAATATGAGTTTGAATATCATCTTTCTGTTTAGAGGTCAAGAAAGGTGCTTTGAGATACAAATTATAGATTATATGTTTTGCTATTTTTTGCTAAGGGTAATGTATTTTTTCTCACTTTCAATTAAGAAGTGGTAAATGGTGTGTGAGTCTATATGTTGTGTAATTGTTTCAAATTGTTCTCTGGTTTGCTGTTCTACTGTAAGCTACAAAGTAGGTTTGACCTTGAGCCCTGGTACACCTTAGAATGTTATTATTACCAAATACAACACCATTTTGTTATAGAATTAGGTTAATGTTAGCTTCAATGTTGTCTATATGACCACAACCAAACAAACAGTGTGTCCCTTGTTGCTACACTTCATTGTCCTAAGTTAATCTACTCGCACCAACCACTGAAAAATAGTTGCTTTTGCACTCCGGGCACCCATTAAGATATGTCACAGTAGTAAATTAGGGATCTTACCATCAAGATAGTTAAGATTCAAACTTTAGTTAATTTACCTACCAGACCTTTAAGTGTATTTTACCTTTTTTTTTAATAAAGCAACAGAATCTCAAAACTCAGATCTCTGCAAGGCGGCTAGGCCGGAGGTGAAGTGTTCTCTGTTTCATTACTTTGTTTTTTGTTCTTTTCAA
The DNA here is from genome assembly GCA_007258455.2 of Sequoia sempervirens. Classification (NCBI taxonomy): domain Eukaryota; kingdom Viridiplantae; phylum Streptophyta; class Pinopsida; order Cupressales; family Cupressaceae; genus Sequoia; species Sequoia sempervirens. The sequence goes on along the minus strand of VDFB02256132.1, from coordinate 63,641,212 downwards.
AACTTCTTATGCTTGGTCCATGTCCAGGGAAATCTTGTCCTATTGATATGTTATAGTTTTGAATCCCCACCCTAAAAGAGTTTTACTGGTATTTACAATTTTACATATGTATGTACAGCTAAATCAGTTAAATTGCTTGGATTGAAATCAAGAAATTGCAGGATCAAATTCTTTTGTTGTAGTCTTGAATGATATTCTCTGTCATAATAGATAGGAGTACTTTTAAGAAACACTATTTTAATGCAAAAGCTTCTGAAGTTTGGCCTCTCAAAGGATAATGCCTAATACTTCTTTTTACAGGCATTATTGAGTGTTTCTCTCAGTGGGTTTTAAGGATTTTTTAGAATACAAATTTATTTATTTTATATTTTAAATGGAGTTATTTAGTCATCAGTATGTTATGGTTAATGTGTCGGTTGTTTACGTGAGAAATTAGTTTTCATATAAATAATTGATATGTTGGCTACAATGTCTGACTCATTTCAATATTGCCCGACACCCATTGCAAAGGATGAAAGCATTGATGCCACAATGCTGAGCACACTCCAAAGTCCAAACTTAGACTACCAACTCTGCAATAGCTCCAAAAAGAATCCCTTCGACTATGGAGTGAAGAAATGAGGACCTTGCCTCTCAAGATGGGGCAAATGATCCAGGTACAAAATCGCAAGAGACCACAACACTTGTGCCAAAAGAAATCATGTGCAGACTCATCATACATAATCCATACATTAGTACCCTGTGCACCAGCAACACCACAACTTCTGCTCATCCACCTTCCATGCAGTCCCAACCTGCACAATTGTGCGCTGGAATCTCAATTATTGTCTAGAGCCATATAAAATCTGAACTACAATGCAGCCCCCAGCATACAAACCCACATGTCAGGAGTTGATATTCAAAACCATTAACAAAAGGAAATTTCTGTTTCAATCAACTCTGATGTGACCAAACAGAAGGCAGGCAGTTAGTCAAACAGAAAACTTAGTAATTCTAGCACTTGCAGGAAGCTGCACGGTTCTTTTCAGTACAGGATTTCTCAATCTTACTTTCTTTGTATGACATCATGTATAAGTCTCAGTAATGTTAATGGAAGAGCATTTATGTTATCTCACTTTGTCATTTAAATGTGTGTGAATCCTTCTTGGTTTTTGCTTGTATTTTGTGCATTCCTATACACTCCATAACTTGAGAACCCATTAATTTTAGAGTTGTCTTCTGTTCTAACACATCTTGGGTACAAAAAAGGTAAAATTAATTATATGTTTATGGAAAGCATGGTCTTTGAAAGAGGTAAATACTACATTTCAAAGGAAATACAGTACATTTTTCAAATGAAGATATTCACCATGACACCAACAATTTCTTTCTTGAAAATATTATAAAGACTATTCACGTTTTGGAAAGCAAACAATATCAGATTGTTGTTACCCATGGAATCTCTCTTGTCCCTCACTATATAGTATATTGGCACCAGAAAGAGTGGAATTTGAAAAGAGCCAAGTCAAAAAGATATTGAATGTTGATGTGAACAATCTCCAGTGGGAGGAGGATGAAGCTTGAATCAGCCTCTTGGATGATAGCTGTTTTTCATTTCCAGATTATGATTTATCAGGTTTTGATAATGGTTCCCAGCTCTGTTTTGACCAAAAAGTAAAAACTCAATTGATTATGCTATAAGCCATATTTCAAATCTATATGCTTTAGTCTATTTTCCTGCAGTTCATATCTTTAGTTCATAGAACATTTAGAGGTTTAACAGTCAGTCTCTCCAACATTGATTTTCCAAGGGTCAAATGTTCAAATCGGTTGTCTTTTATCACCTTTTTTGAATTGTTTACTCACATTTTTAATATCCAAAACTGTTATCATTTTCAGTAAAGCGTAAGAAGGTTGACAAAACAATTATATCACTTTCATGAGCTTCTTCAGATTCTCCAGTACCAACAAAAGAATGCAATTACCAAAATAGTGATCTACTCAATTACAGAGAAGAAAATGATTAAAAAGTCATGAAGCAGATGCGTTTCTGAATGCTGGACAAATGCAAAAAGATGAATTTGTCTCTGAATTCCCTACATTCAAAAGATATTCACTCATTTTCGAGAGCTTGGCATACAAAAAAATGGCCCAATACAGAATGAAATCAGTGTAGAAGATGAAAAATCATTAGATGACAACTGACATTTGATGAACTGTAGAATACTATCACAGTCCACACATATGACAGTCTATGCTTACCCTTTAAATTCAAACCCAAAATACAGAGTATTTTTACAAAGATGTTCATAAATAGTAAGATATGAGAAGGGAATAAGAAACCTGGCCTTCATGAGTAGAAAAGAAAATTGAAACAAAAAAAGATGCACAAGAACCAAATATATCTGTTTTATTTTTTTATTTTTATTCAGATAAAAAAATTTAATGTATCTTTGAACTTTTTTCCTTGGATGAAAAAGATTTTTATATCTCTTTATTTTTTTCTCAGATGAAAAAGATTAATCTTTAAACCAAAATGCCAATAACCTAAAAATTAAGCAAGTAAGAAATTCTTGGGATTTCTATTATGATATTGCTTGTTGTTTATTCTGCATTCGAACCTAATGCCAATAACCTGAAAAGTAGGCAAACAGGAAATTCTTGGAATTTCTATTATATCATTGCTTTCTCTTTACTCTGCATTCTCACCTAGAACATAAACTAGAACGTGAAACAGATTCTGCTTCAAGAATCAAAACTATATCTCCTCGATTTTTATCAGATCTTCTTAAATGATTATGTCCATTATCATTGCATACGTATTTTCATTTCCTAGGAGTCTAATTTTTTGGACAAAATGACAATTTAAGATATTTATTTTCCTTTTGTGCCCACAAAAAGCATCTCTACGTTAAAATAAGAAACCAAATGCTACACATACCTTGTCTATTTTTAACTTTGAAAATATTTCTTGCAGTAATTTGTAATTCTGGATCATGTCATATTCTGTCTTTGCTTCAAAATTCAGCTGGTCAATGCAAGAACACAAGGAATTCTAAATGCAATGAAAAGACTTCTAACCTAACTAACTATAACAACAGCTTCCAAATATCGTTCTAATTTGGATAGTCTCCAAAGCACCGGAGTAAGAGAAGCAAACCTTGTGTATTGGAACAACTCCAGGATGTATCATATCCATCATTTGGCAGTGAACTGCTCCAGAAGCTGCCTGCATATAATCAGTAATAGATTTCAACGACTATAGACCCTGAAAATCATGAAAACTGAAGTTCATCTTACAATTAATAACCAGTCTCCAAAATCAAGTCCATAATTTGTTATTTCATAGTTTTAGTTATTGATGTTTTTCATTGGTCAAAAACTCATGCAACATACAAGCACAAAGGAATTAAATTGCTATCAAAATATTGAGATCACATATGAATATTGCTGTTACTCTTATTTTTTTATATTGCTAATTGTTTACAAATATTCTGCTCAAACGAGCATCAACATGAGACCAATACAAGTTCTTGTGAGCACAACCGTGAGACTAATGTCAGCTCTTTTTAACCAACCACACTAGAAACCACCTATGGAAGACCAAGAATCGCAACTTAGAAATCCACTTATTTAGAAACCACCTCTACACTAGAAGCCACTTATGGAAGACCAAGAGTCATAACTTAGAATTCCATATTAAATGTCCCTTTGGGATTTTTGAACGTGGGTTTCCACAATGAGAACTCAATGATTTATCCAATTAAGCTCAACCCTTGGATTCTGTTACCCTTCTTTCCCAGTCACTGCATGAGTAAAATGAATCAAAACAGCAATGGATTGACCATCATTGAACAATTATAGTGAATATCTTGACAATGTGATTTATTTCTTGACCATCGAGCAATAATTAAGAATTTCTTCTGTAGTGAATTCTGATTGCTAGCAAGTGGTCCTTGAATCAAGGATCCATTTAAAGCCAATACACCAAGCTACATTATCACGGAGAGCACTTTACATGGGATATGCTCACCAGTTCCAGAACCCGAGTTATTGTCGTTTGTCGCGATAAGCACCTCGTCCTGCCACTATAGATCATGGCCTAGTGCTTGGAATTGTTGCAATTGTCAGAGATATAGTATGTTGCTTACTATCCATATTAGTATTTTGTTTTTTCTTTTCTAACATGGCTTGGGCATCCTGTCTAGATTGATGCCATACTCTTGTTCTTATAGCTTTGATAACCCAGTAGGCAGTTAAACTTTTTACTTCTACTCGAAATGTATCTACCAGAATTACAAGTTGGAAAAGTATGTTGTGGAATTACAAGTGTCCCCAATAGTTGCTTTCCTTTTTTCTGATATTTCAAATCAATGAATTTGTGCTTAATAATTGAAATTACTGTCAACATAATTTTGATAGAATTACTAGTCGAGTATAGAGTAAGAACAAGAATCAGGGATGCTTTTTAGCTTACTTAAATATGAGTGTCAATATCATCTTTATGTTTAGAGGTCAATAAAGATGCTTTGAGATACAAATTATAGATTACATGTTTTGCTATTTCTTGCTAAGGGTAATGTATTCTTTCTCATATTCAATTAAGAAGTGGTAAATGGTGTGTGATTTCAATTGTAGAGTTCCTAAGCTTTAGGGTGGATTGGAAATAATGTCACAGACAATGGAAATCCTATTATTAACACTTGGGCACTGACAATCCAAACATTGTGAGTCTATATGTTGTGTAATTGTTTCAAATTGTTGTCTAGTTTGCTGTTCTACTGTAAGCTACAAAGTAGGTTTGACCTTGAGCCCTGGTACACCTTAGAATGTTATTATTACCAAATACAACACCATTTTGTTATAGAATTAGGTAGTGGGCATTGGAGAAGAGGAACATGTCCAACCAAGGATACAACACATAGCTTGGAGGGTCCTGACCAGGGCTGATGTGAATTTATCTGCTTTTGTTTTTCCTCCAGTTATGCAGCCCTAGCTTAATGAATTTGCATCTGATCACCAGGAAAAAAGAAGAGCCAAAAATCATTCAACTTTTGAAATAATGTAAAAGTTTTATTGAAGATTTCAATTGCTTCTTTGAAACTTTTAAATTTATCTTTCTTTGATGCATTTTATTCATGTTATTTAATAGCTTGATCAATGTATGCAAAATCTGGGAAATTTTTTGAATACATTTATACCTAGAAAACTTTTTAATTATAAGAATCAAATTTAGCTAGAGATGATTTAGGGGTGGAACACTCCCGAATTTGTTGACAAATGATATATTTAACAACAAACTGCAAAATATCCTTCTTGATGTTCTACTAGCATAAATTGGAGATGATCTTTTTCAAGGATTCTTGATAACAAAAGTGACCTGCTGGTGGGGATCTATGTCCATACTCCACCGCCTTTTGCACCAAAGGGGATCCATTCCTGAGATAAATGCAGTATCAAAAAACATGATTATGCTGCAGACTGATAAATCCTTTTCTTTCCACAGTTTCCTCTGAAATCTACTATAATAGGGTCACTTATGTAATTCTCAAGGAGATTCAGTACCCTGATATGTTAGTTAATGGAAATGGTATGAAATAAAGGTAACTTGTAT
>VDFB02256132.1:63578523-63635519 GCA_007258455.2 Sequoia sempervirens | reverse complement strand
GGAAAAGAAAGAGCCATCTATTACATTAGTTGCACACTAATAGGGTATGAGTTGAACTACACATACATTGAATGTGCATGCCTCGCTGTTGTCTTTGCGTCCCAAAAACTAAGACACTATATGCTTAGTCACCAAACACAACTAGTCGCCAAGATTGATCCATTGAAATATCTCTTAAGTCGGGTGGCATTAACAGGCCGGTTGGAAAAATGGGTCATGATACTAAGCAAGTATGACATACAATATGTCGAGCATAAGGCAATAAAAGGACAGGTAATAATAGACCAACTGGCGGATACACCAATTCAAGTTACTCATCCACTAGTAACTGATTTTCCCGATGAGTCCATTTTTCATGTGGAACCGGCGGTACCATGGAAGTTATATTTTGATGGATCTCATATTGGTCATGGCTCAGGCGCCAGAATCTTGTTTATCACACCACAGGGGGATTCAATCCCTAAGTCATACCGGATTGCCTTCCCTTGTACAAATAACATTGCCGAATATGCACTAGTCACAGGTCTCAAAATGGCAATTAAATGGAAAATTTAGATGTTGCTTGTATTTGGGGATTCCCATCTTGTTATCAAACAAGTGAATGATGACTATGAAACAAATGATGATAAGTTGCTTCCCTACAACAAGATGGTGGATAGTTTCCTAACATACTTTCAGTTGATTTCTTTTGAACAAATCCTCAGGACACAGAATAAGGCAGCTGATGCAATGGCTACTATTGGTTATCTCTTGGACATCCCTAAAAATGTGTCACAATTTGAGTTCTTAGTAGAACAACTTTTGATACCGGCATATGATATCCCAGAATCAGAAAATGTTTACGAACTTGTTGGTCCCAACTCTCCCTGGTATCAGGATATTTATGACTACCTAAAATCTCAAACCCTTCCACTGAACCTATCCAATAACCAAAGGAAGTCCTTCATCCAAAAATCTGCAAGGTATGCCATTGTTAGTGACACCCTTTACCGCCGTAGTTTTGACGACACCCTTCTTAAATGTCTCGACACCAACGAAGCATGTACGACCTTATGTGAAGTGCACGACGGTATATGCGGGTCTCATTCGAGTGGTCCTACTCTAGCTAAGAAAGTAAATTTGGTATTCGGGGTGGCTGGTTTAACAATTAAGCACGGTGCCGATGTAACAGCGCCGATTCTGTTGCAAATGTCGATCTATAGTGATTTGGTCCATGCTCCAAAGACAGAACTTCGGCCATCACTTCCTCCGCGGGTCTCTTCGCCTACGACCTCTTGGGTAAGATTCATCCAACCTCATCCAATGGCCATAAATTCATTATTACCGCCACTGAGTATTTCACGAAGTGGATTGAAGCCATCCCATTGACATATATTACCGACAAACAAATATCCAAGTTTATCCTTAACTACATCATTTGCCGGTATGGCCTTCTGCAATCCATCATCACTGACAATGGACGTCTGTTTAAAAACCAAAACGTACGTGAGTTATGTGAGCGATTCCATATCCAACACCATTTTTCATCTCCATACTACCCACAAAGAAACAACCAAGCTAAGGCGTCAAATAAAACTATTGTCAAAATCCTAAAAAAGACTGTCAATGACGCTGGCCGTGATTAGCACATACAACTCAACCCTGCTCTGTGGGCTTACCGAACTAGCATTCGTACACCTACAGGAGCCACTCCATTTTCCCTAGTCTTTGGTGTTGAGGCCATCTTGCCCATTGAGGTTGAAATTCCTTCACTATGAGTCTCCCTGGGGGGTTTAACTAATGAAGAGGAGTATCGACAATCACACTTGCACGAGCTAGAAATGCTGGAAGAAAGAAGACAAAATTCACTGAACCATATCCAAGCATATCAGAACCGTCTTTGTCGCAGCTACAATAAAAAGGTTATGGTCAAAAAATTTGACATTGGCGACCTAGTTCTCATGCAGAACCCCAAGAACCAAGCTGATAGAGAAAAGCCAAGAAAATTTGAACCAAACTGGCTGGGTCCCTATATTATCATATCTTCTTTTGGCTCTGGAGCCTATCAGCTGGCAACTCCAGATGGAGAACAATTGACAGAGCCCATCAACAATTTACATCTCTGAAGGTTCTACGCATAGCATCAGAGGATTGAGTTGAAAACCATAAATTAAAAAAAAATTGAAAAATGATAAAAAAATTGTCACCCTAATGAAAACTTGGCAAACAGGCATCTTGGTGACACCAAAAAAATCAAAAAATCATGAAAAAAGTAAAGAGAAAAATGATTCGTTCAATAGTGAAAACCTGGCAAACAGGCGCTTTGGACAAGTACCATGGTGAAAACATGGCAAATAGGCGCCATGCATAATCAATCATTGCTCTACCATCTACTGTCACTTTGTCTGCCTTGGCCTAGGATGAAATGTATTTCTGCCATTATTACGCAAATCGCCACCACATTCTACCCTACCTGTCATGGTGGATAAACGATTGACATCAAGTCCTGACGACTGTCCATCTAGAAAACCAGCAGCATCCCATCCATGTTCCATAAAAAAATGGCTAAGTCTTGGACCTGATTGGAGGCAAAATGTTTGTCATGCAACTGCAATGGATGTCACATATGATCACAAAAACATTGGCAAAAAGTCCTAAAAAAAGATAAAAACATTGGCAAAAAGTCCTGAAAAAAGACAAAAACATTGCAAAATGTCTTGAAGAAAGACCAAAAACATCATAAAAAGTCCTGAAAAAAGACAAAAAACATTGGCAAAAAGTCTTAAAAAAGACAAAAACATTGGCAAAAAGTCCTAAAAAAAGACAAAAACATCATAAAAAGTCCTAAAAAAGACAAAAAACATTGGCAAAAAGTCTTGAAAAAAGACAAAAACATTACAAAAAGTCCTGAAAAATGACTTAAAAATCACAAAACGTCATGAAGAAAACTACAAACAAAACATCGGACTACTCGAAGAACTCAAATGCATTGTCATCTCTTGTCAAAATCAGTCATGTCAGCCAGTCTTTGTCATTTGTCTGAACTACGTTGTCTCTGCGCACTTGCTACGTAGGCAAGACTCACATTTGAGTCCCCAAGACATTAGGTCAGTCCTTTTAGGTTTGTCAAAATAAAATCATGACGCAATCCTTGGTCATCAAGACAAAGTCATTGGTCGTATCAAACTACGAGTTCTCTGAGTGTATGACATAGGCAAGGCCATCTATCGATGAGCCCCTGAGGCCGCACTAGGTCAGTCCATTAGGGTTCATGGCATCACACTAGCACACACGTCAAAAAGTCTTCAGGTCAACGCAAATCTTTCCCAAACGAACAAAACTCATCAAGCAAATTCTAGCAATCATTATCGCTTTAACAATCCCATCGACATATATTATCATGACAATAGCGACATCAGGTCAACACAAGTCAAACTCGGTTAAAACGAACCAAACCATCCTCACCTATCAAACTGTCAAAACTCGGTTAACCTTCAGATGTGTCCTTCTAAAAGATAACCTCTGTCATTCATGCCTTAGGATGTGTCCTTCCTAGGCATCGTCACTGTCATTCAACATTTTGAGGGATCCTCTCGACATCTAAGGATCACTCCTCTCGACTTCAACATTCTTCAGATGTGTGCTTCTGAAGAACCAACTATGTCGTGTGTGCCTCAGGATGTGTCCTTCCTAGGCATTGTCATCATCACCGTCACATGACATCTAGAGATTAATTCTCTTGGCATTAATTTCTATTCAGGATGCGTCATTCTTGAATTTGGCAAACTTGGACATTTATCGTCAAAGTATCGTCAAAACTTTAAACATTTAGACATCTCGACATTATAAAACATGGCATCTCGACATCAGAACAATGGATATCCAGATGCACTTGGCAAACACTTGACAATTGTCTTTTGGTTTTTATCATGTTATTAGTTTTTCAGCGAGATCCCACTAAGCAGGATTTAGAGAAGCAGCGATGTATCATGATGATTGACATGCATGACTACTAGTTTCTCAACGAGGTCCTGATTCTGGGATTTAGTAAAACAACAACATATCATGGTAAGGGCTTTATTTGTTTTTGTATTTCGACAATCATGCCGCTAGTTTCTCAAGGATGTCCTGGAAACAGGATTTAGAGAAGCAACAACGTTTCATGATTTGTCCTTGTCTTTTTCTGCTTGTGGTTGATTATGACAAAAAGACTGGGGCAATCACGCTCTTAGTATGAGTCATGATCATCCTTGTTTGTGACTGTTTGTTTTACGTAATGGTATGACCTTGCACACCTTGATCTATGTCATATCATGGTGTTTGTTGGCCATCACAACAGTTTGCCCAATGATGATTAAGAGCAATAAATATTAAAGTCCTATGGCAATGTTTTGAAGGATTTGGTCTAGGAATTAACATGCATCTCCGTCAGTCTCGTCATCTTCTCCTCTGTGGTCTGGTCATTGTCTCTCATCAGTCTCGTCGTCTTCTCTCGTCCATCTCACGATGATATCCTGTGACATCCAAAAAAAAAAGAAGTGCATACATGATCATATAAGCATTGCATTAGGTCCATACATACATCATCCATGGCATTAAATCATATACATAATCACAAACATTGCATTAACATAATCATCAACATTGCATCTTTTACTAAATACATTATGCACATCATTAACATAATCATATAAATAAGCATTGCATCATCATGGCATCAAAATCACAAATAAGCATCATAAGACATCATACATATCATAATGCATTAAATCAAAGAACATCACATAACACATGTAGGCCGCATCAAAACTACATCATCATATAAATACCATCTCAAAAATGTATAATGTCACAGGATAAAATCACGGGATATCCCAAAAATGGAGCTCGCAGGCTCAATAATCTATACATAGTGTGTCATAATAACAAAATGCCCCTAGGGTAGACTCTCATCATCCCCTCATGGTGACGAATGTGGCAGCTGCAGCTCTGAACCTGGCACTGAAATGATAGGTGGATCTATAGCGGCCTCTGTCTGTGCTACCAGTGGAACTGAGAATGAAGGTGTCATCTCGACGATAACAAACACTTGTGATGTCACTGCTGCCGGACTCTGAGAGGTGGATGGATCTACAACTGGTGGTTGTCCCTGTACTGACCTCTGTACTGAACCAGTCGACCCATGGCTATGACCTGGGGTGTGCTGACGTGAGTGATGTGACCTGTGCACTGATGTGTGCCCTGTCGAGGTAGACCCTCTGACACTGGTATGGCTCCTACTGCCACTGCCACTGCCTGATCTGTGTCCACTACCTGTCCTTGTCTGTGACTGTGACAGGGTAGGATCCCGTCGCTCTGGTGGCACTGCCTGCTCGTATAATGTCCTATACTGCCCCAATCTTGTGCTCACTTTGGCCAACTCATGAGCCATGTCCCCTACAGGCCCTGTGCATAAAGCTACGAACTCTATGCACCACTGAGCTGAGTCCTACTGGCGGATCACTGCCTGATCTCGCTCTACCCGACCACCTCTAGCTCTCCCTGTAGTGCCCTGACCTGTGCAAGGCTCTCATCTAATCTCTGCTGTAAATCAGCCACCCTCTGATCTATCATGGCATCCTGAGGCAACACTGAACTGGAGGGTATCTCCTCCTCTCCCTCCACCATCCACCATCCGGTCTTCCATTCATCCATCCACTCCATTCCATCCTTCCACCCTCCCCCATCCACTCCCGTCCCACCATCCCTCCTCCTCCATCTCTCTCACCCCTCCTTTGTCCATTCCTCCCTCTCTCCCTCCATCCATTCCTTCCTTCCACCATCCATTCCTCCATTCCTTCCATATCCATCCACCTCCATCTTTGCCATCATCCCCACCTCTGCCTCTGTCTCCACCCCTACCTCTATCTCTGCCTCCGTCTCCACCTCTACCTCAGTCTCTACCCCTGCCACCTCGCCTGGCCCGCGACACACGAGGAATCACTGATCGTCTATCAACTGGTGCTGGCCCATCTGGATTTGTTAATGGCACTGGCCTGTGTGTCTGCCACCATAGGTCATAATTAGCTATCGTCCTAGGATTGGCTACTCCTCCCCTCCATCCCCATGCCTGGGCTACTAGCCTGTCAATCTACTGCTTCGTGAAGGCCACTGGAATGGCTGGTCCCCAAGCATACTCTCTAGAAGACTAGGCATACTCGACTGTCCCTGCAGGTACACCCTGCTGCTCTCTGAACTGCCTTAGGACACGCTGTGGTAGGTACATCTCAATGATCAGCGATGTCTACACTATCTATCAATCAGGTGCCTATACTGTCTACAGAAGCTAAGGTGCTCGTCCTCATCGTCCCACGGCTCGTAGTCTCTGTACGACCTCTAGATAAATGTCACCATGGTATCAATCTTGTGCCGCCACCAACCAATCTCACCCATCTATGTCTATTGTAGTGCACCCGTGTAGTAATAAGCATAGGGCATCCCCTCAGCCAACTATGGTCTCTCAATGGGAGGACGAAATATGGCAATGTGCTCCCAAGCCCAGATCATCATCAGTGTAGTCTCGCAGGAGATGCTCTCTCCTCTCCTATAGGTAACATCGTGTAACTGATGGTAAAGTGTCCCTAGCAAATAGGGACCCCAAGCATAAACGGTCCTATCACGCCTCATGCCAACCAAGATGTCTCCCCAACCAATAGGAAATCCATGTCCACGGCGCTCAGGAATTAAGATCCCTCTAATCAGAGTCGCAAGGAATGCATCAAAGTGACCATAGTGCTTGGCCATGAACTCCCATCTGATCTTGTATCTTTGGATGCCCAGTCCTGCACCCTGATCTCGGTAGTATGCTTGGAAGGTCTGCTCTCCATGACGAGGGTCATAGACGATCCGATAGACATCATCCAAGGTAATCGTGGCCTCACCTATCGGTAGGTGGAATGAACAAGTCTCTAAATGCCACCGCTCGCACAGTGCATTCAGTAATCCCCTGTTTGCCCGAATGGCGGGCATATAGGGAGCATAGAATAATCCCATTCGCATCAATCGTTGCCGCTCTCGTGAGCTCAACTGGTCGGCAAACCGAAATGTGGTCGGTCTGCTCTCTCTCGTGTAGATAGGGGCAAGCTGTCTTTGCAAAAAAGACGCACAATATATCAGTACTTTTTGGACAACTATTGGCATCATCAAAAGCATTAAAGATTTCACAAGTATCACAATTGGTCTCAGTAAAAGGAAAAAAATCAAATGTGTCGCGTTATGGCAGTTGCATTGCAAATACTCGATTGTGCCTCTAAAATCTTCAAATGCGTCGCAACATGACAGTTGCATCGCTTGGTTTCCCAAATGCGTCACATTATGGAAATTGTGTCACAAATTCAAGCGATTGCGGCTCAAAAAGGTGAGTGCGTTGCTTAAATGTGTAGTTGCGGCACAATATGACAATTGTGGCATTCAGGCATTCAATTGTGACTCAATAAGTCAAATGTGTCGCAGTATTTGTAAAATGCAGTGCAAACCACCGGGCTATTAAAATTTGTCTTCGCACTTGTGTCGCGACGCATCAAATGCCTCGAACATGCAAACAATTGCGGCTTACGCGAACGTAGTTGCGTCGCGGCGCAAATATTGTTTTCCCTATAAAGCTAAAAATAACACGAAAAATGAGAAAATTACAAAGTGGGACAAGGGTACTTACCACTAGCTTTGAGCCCTTTGGCCGTCTGAATGTCCGTACAATCTCCCCGCGATGTTTTGACACTGGATTCACCATCCTCGTTGCTATGCCTTTCTCTCTGAGCTCTCGAAATTCACAAGGTAAATAGTGAAAATGAATTGACTTTTACCTCGTTGTCAACTTATTTATAAGGTCAAAATGAAATTTTCTCAGGTGAGTTACTGCTGGAAGCTCATTTGACCACGTTTGACTACCCCGTTGACTATCTTAAACATGTTAGAATCCAAAACCGACTGCGCCATTGTTTTTCTGGTCATTAAATTGACTTATCGGGACCCTTTCAAAAAATTTCAGCCACCGACTCAAAATTTGAAAAATTTTCCGAGGGGGCATTAATACCCTTTACCTTCACTGGGGCATGACTTTGACTTATTTTCTTTGTCACAACGCGACAAGCGACATTATGACAAAGAGGGGCAAAATGTAGACACCTAAAAATGACCTAGGCCTGCAAGCTTCATTTTTACCACTTTCGTCCTAGCATAATTATGATATTTAATTATGTCCTTCATCCACATTCGACTATTCATTAAATAATTCATAATTATTTAATTAATTCATGTCCTTCCATTCTTCATGATTATTAAATAAATAAATTTTATTTATTTATTAAATACGCCATTAATTGTCTAAGTCTTCCCTTAATTAAATAAATTTCTTAATTTATTTAATTTCCTTTTTCCATTAATTCTTCTTGATTATTAAATTAATGAATTTCATTTATTTATTTGATGTCACTAATTGTCACAATTAAATAAATTTATTAATTTATTTAATTATTCAGTGTTATCTTCCAAATTAAATAATTATTTTTAATTATTTAATTACTAATTTCACTTTTCTTTCATTTTAAATAAATGAAAATATTTAAAATGATTTCATTTTATTAACTTTCACTCTTTTTAGTAAATAATCTGAAAAAGATTATTTACTTGTCACACAAAATCATCATTTTGAATTAATTAAATTCAAAAAGATATTACTCTTCCAAAAATCAAGTAATAGGGCATATTCTTGATTTTCCAAATCGAATCTTCAGTTCAACCCTTATCTTCTTGATTTTTCGAATCTCACAAATCAGGCAGTCTTTATCTTCTTGATTTTTGAAAATCTTTATTTTTCTAATTAATTTCCTCATTTATTCTCCACCGTTGATCAGATTATTTGAGATAATATTTTGACCGTTTGATTAAGGATTTTTCCCTAACCTTGATTAGGGATTCTCAGATTTAATCTGGACCTCTCATTCTGTCTTTCTTGGAATTCGATCTCATCCGTCCACTCAAAATTGTGTTTTCTATAAAAGACAATTTTGCTTATAATTTCGGCATTGGACAACTTCATTTTAATTTAGTAGTCATTATAGTCATTTGGCATTAGTAGTCATTATTTCATTTTAGCATATTGTCATAGACATAGGCATAATTTTATAAATCCTTCAACATTTGCATAGGACTTTGACATTATTATAGGTTGCTCATTTGAAATCTGAGGGCCTCATAGATTTGCTGCAAACTAGAAGGTGTAACAAAGGTGAACCATGGAAGATGGATATTTTTGGTAGTATTACTCCTTTTATTTTCATTATATTTCCTTTGTGCTTTGTTATTTCATTGGATTTTGATGTTTATTGATTTAATAAGTTAACAATCTAATTTTCCATTGATACACATTCTTTATATTCTTTGCTATTAGCAGAAATAAAGAATATTGATAGGGATCAGGAAGTAGTGATACCAATAATTGAAAATTAGATCCCTAGGGCCAGTGATCTGGATATCATGTATAAGGCCTCAAGGTTTGATATAAATAATAGGCCCCAATCATTAAAGCCTACTCATATGTTAGTAAAATCATTGCAAGGTTTTCAGACCTTACCAGATGACTTGAGTAGGAAGATTAGGGAGCTGGTGAAGAATTTCAATGATTGGGGTAACACATTGTTACCTGATATAATTGATCAGTAGGGGAAAATCAAGTCATTTCAACAATGGAAGGATAAGCAAGTGAGACCATCAATGATCAAATCAATTTAATTTGTGATGACTCAGAATATGATTTATTGGTGAGCTGTATGGACAAAATATTAGTACCAGCTCATTTTTGGAATCTTTTGAAAGGATGCGAATTAGTTAGCGGTAAAATACACACCTTATAATACCAAGGTGGATGAGGTAGTTAATATTAATTGGCTGACTGATGATGAGTACCAGAATTGGGTAACTAAATATTTGACTGAGGAGGAGTAAAAGGAATGAACTACTAATAGGTGGCAGATCAGATGTTGTGGTTGCAACGGTTGTAGTTTTGTGTTGACGGCTTTCTCGGTGCGGTTTTCTTGTGGTTTTTTGCATCAACGTTCCTCAGCTGATATGATGAACAAAAATATTTTTCAAGGTGGTGGTTGTTGTAACAAATTTTGGAATATCACCAGGTGCTCCAATTGACTGGTGAGAGGTGTACTTTGTAGCCCGGTGCTTGTTTGCTCCTTCATTTTCTATAAGAAGGATTTTAAGGCCAAAAGTACAGGTTAGCAAGTTAGATAATTTTTTTCGAGTGTAGGTGAAGATGCAGAGAGAATTGTAAATTCCGATGGTTTTAGAGAAATGCAATTTAGGTTTTGAGTCATTCTATAACAGGTTTTGAGTTCATAAAGATTTAATGTTGTATAACAGTACTTACATTTGAGTTGAAATGAAAATTCGAGCTCATTTCTCTCCATTGTACATGCATATCTGAACTTTGAATGAAATAACTAAGGGTTGTTTTATCCATCTCACTGTTGTTGTGTGTATGATTCTATTTTAGATTAAATTCAAGGAATTAATTAAAATGTTTGAATGGGATTATAGGCGGATATGTGTTGTATAAGGATTGATAAGTAGTCCTAGGTTAGAATGCATACTGATGAAATTGTAATGCAATATTGTTAGGTATCTTATATGTGATGTATTAAATCTGTTATAAACCTCTAGATGCTTATGAATTTGACTCCTGCAATGGATATATGGCACTAATCTAAGTTGTAATTATTAGTGTAGTTTAGTATTTGTTTGTCTTTTCCTAGAGCTTTCTACAAATTGCAAATCATTGACTATCTTATACAATGGATTGTGTTTAGTTATCTCACGCTTTAGATAGTTGATATTGTCTATGAAAAACCAATTCTAGTTGATATTATCTTATCATGTTGAGCTATTAAGTGAGATCATTTGCTATTGTTAATGTTGTTTATAATAATGGTGCAGAGGTTGTAAACACATTAAGGGATCACCCTCCTGGGTCTTGCAGAGCCCGAAGTGTAGGAGGCTTTTAAAGTCATCGTCAGTTGGTTCAGGTCCTTCGATCTTCTTTCGATTGGAATTGGAAATTCCATAGGTAGATTAGAAGACAAACCTGGTTACATTGTAAAAAGAACCGACATACACATCAACCACTAAACAACCACCTCTACAACTAACTTTTTAATCTTTTGTGATCACATGAAACATAAAACACACTAATTTTTAGGTTGTTAACATCACTATTGAAATGTTTTAATTTTTGACTTTCAAACATTAAAAAGTACATCATTAAATTAATTATGTAATGGCATAAAAATTAAAAACATCATGAATTAATTATGTAACCACATAAGTCAAATGTAATTCTATCAGGAAATTAATATCAAATAGATAATATAATCGCATAACTTATACATTTCAATGTCATTGATCTTCTTCTTCATCCAACTCTTTGTCTGTATCATCCGATCCATATTCGACATTGTAAGGATTGGTCATATCATCATCATCGTCATTGATATCAGTTTCGATAATGTCATCATCCACACGGATATCATCTTCATAAACATTAACTCCTACATCATCATGATCTAGTTCCTCCTCTTTGAGATCTTCGTCAGGGACATCATCAACTAACCATTGGTCATGATCATCATCTACATCATCTTCTAGTTCTTTCTGTGATTCTTCTTCCACCACATTATACTCTTTACTAGCCTTCCTCTTGGATCATGTCTAACAACAACAAAATGACCAACCCATATTTGGAACCTCTCGAGTAAAATACCTACTCACATTGGCTTGAAGAACATAGGGCTCATTTCTAGCTCGCCGATCAACCTTGTATTAACTATGGTAAATCCATTATCACATTGAATAACAATTCTCTTAGGATCATTTTCATTCAATAATAGCCTATACCATAGGACGACGAACAAAATTAATCTGAAGGACTTAAAGTCACACTCAAGTATATCATCCAAAATCTCATAGTATCAATTTTCTAAGACTTTTGGATGTATGTCGCTTCTAGATAAAACATTACTCACCTGGAAGACTGCAGTTATACCAGAATCAAAAGTTTTCTTCATGTCATCCAACATTTTGATTCAAAATTTATGACCATTGCACCACATAGCCTTGTGGTGTTTCACCTGCAATATGTCAAACATGTAAAAATTATTGCAATATCGTCAGTTGATAAACATATTTATTCTTGGCCTAATGTATGCAAAGAAAACAATCTCAACATATATATACATCAATATAATTGAAAATAATTAAATAATATGGGTGATTAATATATTTATACATACCTGTTTATCTCTTAAACCATATGCTAAATCAATTTCCCTTTGTGTAACATTGGAATTTCCATTACGATGAGCTTCTTTAACCAATGAAGCCACACCTTCCCATGTTAATGTGCTAATTTAGATTCGGATACTTGTTCAATCCATACCGGCCATCCAATCAAGATTGTTGTGATGTACAAATGTAGTGCATTCCTACTCGACTAACTGTATCAAAAATATTGAAATTACAAACAACGATACTAGTTAAATACCACAAAGATACCTAATCTTAATTTATAATTTCGATGTATATTAAAGATTTCAAAAATTAAATAAGTACAATATACATAAAAACTTATATGTAAAATGTATCTACCTAATTTCCAAGGACCATCTTATAATTACTCTTTTCACTTTCTCACCTACTCTTTCTACTTCCCTGCAAACCCCTTGTCTGCCCAACCCCAACCCTAGAAGATATTTACTAATGTACACCATGCTCTGGTATACCATATATCCCTCCACCATAGAACCCTCAGGATGTGCTCTTTGTCTAACCAAAGCCTTCAAAAATTTCAAGTGCCTCTCAACCATCCACATTGACCTTGTGTGTACATGTCCACACAATTCAATCTCCTCAACTTGGTGTATGAGGTAGTGTTCTTGTGCATTGAAAAATGTTGAAGGTAGACACTTTTTCATTTCACACATTAGATGAGGAATTTTTCTCTTCCAATAATTTATATCTTCTTTATGGATTTCTTTAGATGACAACCATCTACAAGTGATTAACGAGATTTAACAAAAATATACATTATATTACATAACAAGTAAAACAAATGGAAATTATAAGATGTATACAATGAATTGAACAAATCTCACTACTTACCCCATGTATTTTCCAAGATCATATATAACTTGCTTGACATTGTTGTCAAAGTTGTCTGCGAGAGATAGAGGTAGAATGCACTGCAACAATTATAAAATGATATTTTCATTATTTTTCCAAAAGTAGTAAGCACAATACACTGAAAAGTACATGCATTATACAAGTGTATATAATATACCAGAATAATTACCTTAATGAAAGTATGCCAATCATGCATTTTCATCCCTGAACCAAATTCACCTTTCTTTGTTATTATATTATTTATGTTCGCAGTAAATCCTGTGGGAAATTGAATTTTTCATATGACTTTTTTTATAGCATTGCTTTGCTACTCTTTTAATAACCAAAGAAGGGAACTTATATTAATTTGGTCTCCATCACTATTTAATTAAATGACATTTTTCATTGCATGATTGGCTTCCTGAATGTCACTACAAATTTTGACAATTTTTTCTTTGTCATGCCTTCCATCCAATATTTTCTATAACATTTCTGTTATATTCTTTTCGATATGCATTGTATCAAACAAATGCACAATTTTTAGCTACTCATAGTAGGGAAACCTACTAAATTGTCTGGGATAATTTTTCAGTCCTTGTGGAAGCCGACCATTAATGCCTTGACGACCTTCATGAAGCATATAAGTTAAACAAATTAACAACGACAATCATTGTCAATTGCAACATGAGTAAACACAACACAATATAAAAATATAAATTAAAAACATAGCATATATGATAGATAAACAATTTGATCTGATGTATAACCTTGACAATTAATTCTATTATATTCTAACTTCCATAGGCGAGGTGTCATTCTTCGTGGTTTTGATGTAGTCTCATCTTTCCCATTGAAAAGATGTTTTTCAGTAGTTCGATACTTATGATTTCTATGGAGGAAGTGCCTATACTCATCAAACACCTGCTTTCCTAAACTTGTTGAATGACGAGATTTCATCTTTGGACCATAAATTGGACATGCAAATTTTCCCTTTGTTTGAAGACCTGCAAGATCATATATAATTGGATTAAATATGTCAATTTTTTTAATTATATATAATGAATAGATTATTTTAAAAACATGCATGATATCTACTTCATTAAATTAAATATTGTTAAAGTGCAGTTGAACGTTATAACATACCACAAAAATGTGTTAGCCTTGGGGAATCATGAATTTTTCATACAAGGATTGCATGGAATTGAAATTGTCTTTGTCCTATTGGTCTAGAGACGTCATACATAGTGACACCATTCCATAACTTTAGTAACTCATTGATAAGAGGCTCGATATATACATTCATATCTTTAACTTGGTACTTACCTAGTTGAATGAACATAAACATTACATAATTATTATAACCATTTTACTGTAATATATATAAATTAATGTACATGACTATTGAATGAAAAAAATATAAGTCATTATACAACAAATAAGACAAATAAGATGTTACTACGTTAAAGAAAATTGATGTAAACAAATACCTGGAACAATCATTGACAACATTATGTGCTCCCTCTTTATTGACATCCATGGAGGAATGCTATTGTTGATAACAAAAACATGCCACACTGAGTAAATAGATCTTAGCTCTCCAAATGGATTGACACCATCCGCTCCCAATGAAAGCTTCAGATTACGAGGTTCTTCTTTAAAGTGTGGCCATTTTTCCTCCATGTCCTTAAATGAAGAACCATCCATAGGAATTCGAAGAATGTCATCTCCACTTCTATGTTGTGCATGGTAATCCATAAATTGCGCTAAGCTTTCACACCTAAATAATCGTTGCATACGTGGAATAATGGGAATATAATGAAGAACCTTGCGAGTCACCTTTTTTGTTAGTTGATATGTTCAATATCTACTGATATGCCATTTCAAGCATTCTATTGCAAATTCTTGTTGTTTATGATATATAATATGATCATTGGGACATGCATGTATTACTTGATACTCCATTCCAATATCTTTCATAATGGAACATAAATCTCGGTATGAGCAAGGTAAAATATTTGATGGTGGTAACAAAAATTCACCAATTAGTCTACAACAAAAAATAATTTGTTCATATAAAGAATATTAATGGTACATATTTCATCCTTTATTTACTAGTGATGAACTAACAACAATTAAAATAGATGAAAAAAAATATGACATATATGACATACCTAACATTTCTCTGTGAGATTTCTATGTTTGATAAACCATTCATAACCTTCAAGTTCAACAGCAACAATACAGTAGAGAGAAGAGTTGTTTGAGAGCCTTCAGAAAGGGGCTTGTATGTCTTCTCAAGTATAGGTAAATCATGAACATAATCAAAGTCATCTTGATCATCATGGATCAACACTACCACTAAATGTGTCATGGATCAATGTATTCGCATTCATCATCTTCAACTATGTTTTTTTACGATGATCATCTTCTTCCATAGGATCATTAACTTCTTCTTCGATATTCATAGCTCCATGTTCATCCATTTGCAAAACCACATTCTTTGGGCCATGATAATCCATATCATTTTCCCTAAGGTGCCCCACCTTTATAATAATGATAGACACAAATAAAACCATGATCATGATCAAGTGATTATATATATATAATGTTAAAACAATATAAACATTTACAAATTCAATCAATATAAACACATATAATGAACAACTTACCAATGGATGATAATCATGCCCCCTTCAACGCGACTCACATGCTACCTACAATGTTTCTTAGCTATTGTGATTAAAAGTCATCTCGTCTTTAAGCCCTTGCAATTATTGCAAGGACAATAACATTTCCCATCACCCTTTGTTTTCAATCTAGCTCACAATCTATCAAGTGTCTCTTCATTTCATTTTAGACTAATATTATCTGACATGATTTTTCTTTACCAAGCTTGACTATTTAGATCTTCAAAAAATATCAAACTCACACTCCAATAAATTTTATTCATAGATAGGTAACATAATCTAATAATTTTGATATTTTATACCAGAAAAATTTGGCATGCAACCACCCCTGCAAAAGAGAAGATAGTCTGAAGTTAATGAACCCAAAAAACACTTTCAAATGCTAATTCCAAAACTTATTAAATTCTAATTTTACTATGATTTCCAACTGTTAAGACTCCTAAAATCAGAATATTGAACTTGATTGCAAACTTCCTACAATGATGGAGGTAGCGAGCTAGTAAGAGCAAGTGACCCATTCCTAAGGAGCAACAAGTCAGAATCATCATTGCTAATGTCAATACGGATTTATCCTTTTAGTTAAAGATGCAATGTGTCACTTCTTATGGCGAGCTTATCCCCAGGACCCTCAACATTGAGAGAGCCCTAATAAAAAACAGCATAAGCATTGGTAAGAGCATGATTAGGGTACAAACCCTAGGCCTCTGTAGAAACATAAACAATAACTATAGTAGATTAGTGAGGTTGCAATACCAGAAAGATTGAGACATTGTAGGTAATAAAAAAATCTTGCAATCTAAAGATTGTAGCCAATAATAAGCACACTATGTAGCTTAGTGACATTTGTAAATGCAATGTATAGTAAGAAGAATGTGATAGTCAAAAAGAGGTTGAGCAGTGACAAGATAATAAATCTCAAACCTTGCATAGTAAAGTGGAGATTTTAACAGTGAATTTCCTTACCCCCTTGCTGACTTTAAGGGTTTTTCAAATTCTTTTGGTAGTGTTAGACAAGGAAAGTGCAATCAAGGAATGACTTTCCAAATGAAGTAATAGTGGTAATCATAGGTTCAATGTTTCTTCTTAGCCATTAATGTATAATGGAGGTAGTGGATTGCATGTTTGAGTAGTGTTTTGAGACTCATCAAAGATGGGAGAATAGTGAATAATACCTTGTGGACTGTGAAGTAGTGTCAATAAGGTTGAAGGATCTTAAGAACTACAATACCATGAAACAATGAGTCCCCTGTAGTAAGTAGGCAGTCTATAGGGCATAGTTTGATTTTATAGAAAGATGCTCATGAAAGGAATCTTCAAGTGATAGTGAGTGAGTTGTTTGAGATTGCAGCTGAGGGTGCAATACCCAGTCTTAAAGGAAGTTAGCAAAGCAGTAAATGTGCAAGAAAATCAAATCGTACACAACAAACAATTCACAATGTTATCTTGCATAATGCCTTGAGTTTGAAGACAAAAATCTCATTGTATCTTCATGATGAAAGTGGTGACCTTAATGGTCAATCACTAGAAACCATGATTTTAAAACATGCTATTGTGCTTATGGAGGAAACATTTTAAGCAAGGCAGTGAGTGGTGGTTTGGAATAATGGAAGGTATGAAGGATTTGATTTATATGCATACTATGTAGTCTAGCTTAAGACACCGTTCTTAGAAGAGATTGAAGGTGGATTATGGAACTCAAGGGTTACCATGAAAAGGATTAAAGCAAAGACTGAGATCTATTTAAAAGCCACGGTCATGAAGATATTAAAGATGTCACATGCAAAACCCTAGTAGTTGGAGTAATGAATACAGTGCCAAAGATGATAGTGTGCAAGGGAAAATTTAGGAGATCTCCACATTATCTAATTACAGGGAAATACATCATTTATTTATGTTTTTAATTAAAAGAAATCATTCTAAACCCTATATAGGATACATTGATACTTCAAAAGCCTCTAAAGGAATTTGAGATTATGCAAATATATGTCAAGTAACATTCATAAGGTTTAGAAAATATTGATCACTCTCTAGAATAGCCGATTAAACATGGCTTGTGCTTGAATGCACTACATAATTGATATAACACAACCACTCTGCATATCAACCAGAGTTATAGGCTCTTTATTGCAACAAGAGGTAATCACTCTTCAATCATGCTATAATTACATCCTAAACTATTAAACTTGAGACAACTTGAATGCACCCAATGATCATTGACACCTACACTATACAACTTGAATTAACTACATTATATGAGTGCCTCCATTTCTATCACAACATAGCCACATTAAACTTGGGTTACACATGAATGAATCATGTATTTGTTATAGCACAATTGTGCCACATGACCAATAGAGTTATGGATCACATAATTACAGTCACAATAATCTGTTCCTTGGTTGTGATCTTATGGTGATTACACACAACAAAATCTAGACATGAAATTCTCAAAACCCTAAACCTCTAAAAATGAAATCTGATGAGATGTTGCTTTAAAATATGATTTTCAAACCTGGAACTATAAATCTGACTTCACAATTGAATTCTGCAAAAAGATAATGACTACCCTTAACCTAGCGATATCTTCTTGAATTTTTTCTGATTTTTCCCAAGAATATCGTCCTTAGTTCTCCACAAACTATCTCGAGTAGAGAAAAACACTATCGCAATAAATCAGGCGTGAACTCACTTTTCATTATGTTGGCCACAATTTGATTTTTTTTCTATTTTTCATGTTTGTTGAAAATTCGACAAAAATGATAGCTGACATTTGGACGAACGTCAGGGATAAACTTTCAAAAAATTGAAAATTACACATCAAATTTTACAAGCACTCGACGATATAGCAAATTATACATATTTCGTCAAACAGTTTCATCAGATTTTGTAGTCAAATGAGTTAATGAGTCTTTCATAGGACCCTTAGGCTTCATTTTTCAAGTAGTTCTTTCATATTTTAGAGCTGTATAATAAAAAAATAGAGCATTGTAACTCAGTTTTCTAAGTCACGACACTGAGAAAAACACTTTGTAACACATTTTTCAAAGCAAAGACATATTTAAGTCTTGTATTTGTTGTAAGAACACCTATTGAGGGTCAAAACAACACAACAATATTAAATAGAATATTACTATTCTATTTCTCCTGAAAGAGAAAGATAACACATGGTGATCTAATTCCCAAGGTCCTCGTAATTGGTTCTCAATTATGCTCATATCACTCAGTGATTGATATAACTATAATATTCAGGGGGCCTTTTCTGGTAACAAGGAAGAAGACTACATAGCATCAATTAGTCTACATTTGGGGGGGTTTAAATAAAAGAAAAAGATGAATCGAAGCTTCAAATCAAATAACCATGAGTAAAATTCTTACATATCCAAACATGCATATCAATAATGAGTATTTATCCCACCTAACCACAACTATATCAAGATGCAATCCATAGAATAAACTATTCTACTACATACACCCATAATGCTAATTCAAATACCATCAACATTCACTAAACTTACTTCAAATAAATCACTCACTCATCATCTAAAACATAGATCAAATGAATACGATAACAACTTCATCCACAGATAATCCAATGATATAATCTTGAATCCAGTTCCTTCTATTGACTTTCATCAAATAAGAAACAATTAAGCACAACAAAAATCACTGGCATATGGATTGATCATGTACCATTAACCTTATCAAAATAGATCCAAACTTTAAAACCATAACATGAAAATGAATGAAAACTGTAAAGTAACCAAGTTTTACTGAACTTTTAGAGTATCTCTCCTAAAACATAGAAATCCTAGATCTAATCTCTATTTTCTATCATCAAGTGACTGATCTTCCTTCAATTAGCCGACCTTTTCAAAGTAGAACCTAATAATACATATATGGTGCCACATGCACAAGTTTCTCAATTATCAATCAAGATCCATAATTAATGGAACTAGAACTGAACATAGAAGTGGACTCATGAACTCTTGTTCCAAGGCTAATTACTCTATTGTGCCAATAATAAATCTAATATTCCAAGAAGAAAGTGAAACCGACGGCTCAAACTGAGAGTTGAGCTCATGTCAAAACCCACAAAAGAGGAGAAAAGCATATATTTGAGTATGGTGAAAAGAATCATTTAAATTTTACACAGAATGCTCAAGGATGTACTTGTCATAACTGGAGAACACTTGTTGAAGAGTACCCGAATCCAGCCCATCTAACCAATCACCTTCAAATTTGATCCTTTCAAATTTTTCAGAAACCAATCTTTGCATCTCCTTTAACTTGATTAACTCCTTTCTAGTAGTTCTTACCTCCTCCCTGATATCCATAAACTGATCTAATAATAGATCCTCCCCATCATCTCCCTTCTGCATAATTTCCTCAAACCTACCCCTCCATCTCTCCCTTAGCTTATCCAAAGATAGACCTTCTTTGTTTGAGGAATCTAGGTTAATTAAAATGGCCACAATTTCCTCTAATTCGACCATCTATTGATTCAAATCTTTTCTCATTTCTCGAACTTTTTCTTGATGCCCATGAATGGTCCTAGACTTATACCTTATGATGTTCATAGTTTTTTCCACAAAATCTACATTACCATGGTCAAGAATTGAATATTCCAGCAAGGTGGACTTGGGCACTTTGCTAATATCTTCAAGCTTTTTAACACATTCCTTGTATTCATCATCCTGCTTATCCAGATCATTCGCCTATTGGTCTAGATATTCTTCCAATTCAAGAGCAACCTTATGAATCTTAGAACCCTCAACAAGAACATCATCAACCTCCTGGTTGAGCTTATCCAACCATTTATCCATCATTCCTACCTTTCTTTTCATTTGAACTAAATCATCTACTTCCTTTTTTGTTAAAAAAAACTAGGGATTTAGGAAGAGCAACTTGTTGGGAAATGGGACTTGAAACATCTTTCAAAAACCTATGAAGCTGATCCAACCGAGCCTTAAGCTTATCCTTCCTTTGTTTATCTTTGATCATTTGGGATTTAGTTAAAGAGCCCACACTATCAATCAAAATCATTTGCTGGTTTCTTGTAGGCTTTCCCAAATTTACCACCCCCAACTTATAATCAGTGATTTGCATATCATCATGGCTCTTCTCCATTACGGGTATGGCACATTCAGCAACAATCTCTCTAGCATCAGTGAGCCTAGTAGAGTGAAGAACCCGGGCCTTCTTTTTTGGTTTCTCCTTCCCAATTTCTTTCATTATTTCCTCCCAATTCAACGACTGTGGTTGAACAACTTGTTTTCTTTCCAAGTCCAGTTTTAACCAAGTAGGAGCAATAAGAGTAGTGGCTGCCTGGGTTGAAGAAGAAGCAATAGTAGTGGAAGACAAAGGTTGTAAAAATGTAAGCCTTTGGATCAAGACCAATCTTCAGCGACTACTTTCGCGCCTGGTGACCTGTTTTTCGAAAGATGAGCCGGTTTCCTGAATATTCTTTCGATGATCCTTATTGCTTTTCTACTTAACATAGTCCGCCTTGATCTTTATATCTGCATCTTTATTGACTTTAAGCGCCTGGTTTTGAGTTTATTGATTTTCTATTTCTGGACCTGAGATCAATCACCCATTCTCTTGTATTTTGAGCTCCTATTCCTTTTGTTATTGTTTTTGAGCTAATTCATCAGCCTTGACCTTATCTTCAAACTCCTTCTGCTTGACCGCCAATTCAAATTGTGCCTTGGATTCCTCCTCTTGTTGCTTAGTTGATGCCTCAGCTTGTTCCTTAGCATCACTCTTTCTTTGCATCTTCAAAGAGTTTCCATTGATTTTCTTCAATCAATATTAGTTCAGTCACTACATCATCTGTCATATCAAAAGATGTTAATACATGATGCTCTTTATCAGATGGAGTCTTTTCTGAATCTGTTTCTATATTATGTATCTCAATTTCATCCTCCATTTTCTTTAAGACCTCCACTTCATGATGGTGGGCTCCCTTTGGTGATTCTTGACCTAATTCTTGTGCATCAGAGGGCTGAGTAGATACCTCCCCTGCAGCAGATGTAGAAGCCCCCACCTCTGTAATTGTTTCATCCTCTTGCACCTCTAGAAGGTCTTGAGGAACCACCTCCTCTTGTGTATTAGAAGGCATAAACTCTAAGGGTTCCTTAGGTGTCATCCTTCTCTTTGCCCTTTTATATCCTTGGGTGGTACCTGCAGCTTTCCTCTTCTTAGATGATTGAGGCTTGGCCTGATTAGGCCTCAAACTCACCCATTGAATACTCCTATCCATCACCGGTCTTGCAATCTGCTTTATGTCAATTGTCTCCTCAATATTCCAATCTATTGGATCAAGATCCTTAGTACCAATCTTTTCTGCATCATACCCAGGATCCAAAACAATCCCATCATCAGACAATGTTTCTGGAATGTATTCTTTTATCCCAAACTCAACCATAAGTGGGATAGGTATCCTTTCATTATTCTTTTTCCTAAGGTCATATTCATCCTGCAAGTCCTCCCAAAAATCCTCCAATAGATTAAAGTGCTTCTCAAAGACACTGGGAAGCAAAGCCCTCAACTTGTGCTTGGGGTCATAGTACTTCCTTGCAATGTACAAGCCCAACTTTAAATAAACTAATTCATCACAAACGACCTTAGCTACTTGAATGTGTGGATAGCTAAAGACTCCCACCTCATTGGAAACTTATGGCAACCTGTCTTGTGTTTGTTGCCAAACTGGAAATTAACAACCAAGGCTTGATAAATAAACTCCATTAGAATGATCCTATCACCACAACATCTAGGTAGAAAATGGGGGTGACCTTCAAAGCCTTCCAACCTAAAATAGGTGAATGTGGGGTATTGGATAAACCAATGCCCCCATTCATTCAAAAAAGCCATTGCCTCCCTGCTAAGCCTATATCCTGCATCACCATTAAGTTTGTTAATAATGACATAAAGAAAGGAATCATTAGCCCTTCTATAATGTTGCTTTGATGCCTGTAAGGTGAGCTGATTATAATACTCCCACACTCTCCTCTGTCATTGGGCTTCCCCCAATATACCCACTGTTTAAAGTCCAGGAAAAATCCCCACTCGGGCAACTACATAAACTACATAGGAGGTCATAAAGAAACGCTTGGTTTCTCTCACTTTTATCATTTGATTGTGAATGTTGTTTGATACTATCATTGACCAGTCAAATTGTTGCCTCCCATGCAAAATAGTTTGGATAAAAGGAAACATCCATTCCTTAAACAGTGAAGCATCCCTCTTTCCAAACACCCTAGAAAGGAACATGATTATATCTGCAATTTCTTTACTAAAGTCCACCCTCTTAGGCTGGTCTGGAAGCTTGGTCAAAGACTTCTTCTCCACCCTCATCCAAGTCTTATTCATGTGAAATCTATCCCTCTCCTTATTATCACTGTAAAGCTTCAAAGCCTCCGCCTCATTCAATTGCTTAGGATTCCTGGGATCAGGTATATTAAATAGGAATTTGATCATTGGAGGCATGAATTCAATAATGACATTACCCTTTACATCCACACACTGCCTAGTAGCAGGGTTATATACTCCAGTTGCTACAAGAATCAACTTCGGACATTGGATAGATAGGGGGAAGAGTGCAACATGTGCCAGCTTGGATTGAACAATCCTTTCTATCCTTCTCGTGACCTGCTCCTCAGTGAATGTCTCCTCATGAAATTCCTCATAGTTAAAAGGACCCAAATTGGTGTTAGTAATATCAACCCAGTCGAAATAAATTTTGCTAGCTGTGAGGGCAACCTCCCTATGCTTACATCTCAAGGTATACGGAAGTTGTTCCACCTTGATCTTCTTCGATCTAACTCCTTGCCATGAAGTTTCACCTGGTTGGCTTCTCTGAGAGGCCTCATCTGATGCCCCCGACATTTCTTTATTCCTACAACAACTTCCTATATTAGATGAACAAAACATCTAGGTTAGTCAATCATATAATCCCTTCTCCATCCTCCTTAGATAATATTTACTTAGTCAAACTCTTCCTTTATTGGAGGTGGAACTGTAGAAGCATTAGCCATAAAAGATATTTCTTATCATGTGGCAGGGCCAGGATTGAAACTGGATAAGAACCGAAACGGGGTCGGAAGCGAGACCGGAACGGGAACCGGACCAAAACTAGTTGTTAGTTCCCAAATTCAACTTCCACTCTGGATCCGGTTCTGCTCAAGGACAAGGTATAAAGACACATCATAATGAACGGGAGCAGAATAATTCTAGCAAACAGAAAGTGTTTCAAACAAGGTACAGTCATATGAACTTTAAACCCTGGGTCACATGGGCTTAAAGAAAATTGAAATAACATAGTTTAATCCTCCAATAGCTCCTCCATACAAAAGGTTAGTTAAACCCTAGAAAAGGTCATTTTGCAAAGGTTGTTGAGCAAAAACCCCAGTTCGCTCGACACGCTATTTCTAAAAACTAGGGCATAACGAGAATACCACACGGACAATACAAAATCAACGCGGGAAGACCAGGAACAGGGTTTCAAGATGAACTTCATCACCCCAGCAAGGAAACACCTCAAAAACTGAAACCCTAGTCAAACCAGAGCACGACAAAATGGACCTGTCACGAAAGTGACAGCAGAGCAAACAACAAAACAAAACGACAAACGAAAGACAAACCCAAAATAGAACAGGACAGAAAAGAAAGGACCAAACAAAAAGAACAAGAAAAGAAAAACCAAACACAACCAAGCGAACAAATTCACAGAACAAAACCCTCCTGCAAATATACCAAAACAACACACCCAAAAGAACAAATGGGAGATGGAAAAGCAAAGAAACCTACCTCAAAATGCTCCTCAGGACTGACCAGAATTTAGCCAAGATTCACTTCGCAATTCGCCTTCGCGATCAAATCAATCCTTTCGAGACTTTCCTGGCCATGGTTTGCTTAGATAATTTGAATAATAATGATAATGAGGCAGTTTAAACATGATTAAACCTTTAAACCTTAATTTGCGCGTGCAAACAAGCTGCATTTAATGCCATAAATGTGATAGTTCGGGGACGAAGCCAACGACGTGAACAGATAGTCAAGTCAAGTCCACAAAACATCAAAAAGGTAAGGAGGACACTGATTCAAGTCAGAGACAAGATAAAGAAACCCACACAAAGTTCCTTACTTAATTTCCAACCCCGGATCTGACCCGACAAAAGGACAATGACCAAAAATGACATAAGAGGACAAGGGTGGAGACAACCGAAAATGGAACTTCACAAAGTTCGAAGTTCGATTCCAGGTTTGGATCTGGTCCAGACCAAAAATCAAAGAACAACACACAAGCACAAGGGAAGCAGGACCGGAGCGAACACCAGACCTGGCCCAAATGAGGAAGAAAACAAGCAGAGACGGAGTTGGAACAAAGACACAATATGGAAACTTAAAATTTCATACTTTCGTTCCAATCCCGATTCCGCTTCCACGCGAGCAAACAAACAAAGCACAAAGAAATGACCAACAAACAAGAGAACATACCAACCCAAGTGTTCGTTGAAAACAACCAACATAACAAAGGAGAAACAAAAGAGAAGACGAAGTCAGAGTCAGAACGATATCCGAACTAGAAACCTTGAAAGAGTTCCATGTTTAGATTTGGTTCCGAAGCCGCCTCTGACAGAGCAAAAGACAGACTTAGGAGCAAAACAAACAACTCCTGAGACCCAACCAAACAACCAAAGGCGAACAAAATAAAAGAAAAAGGGGGACCCATTTTGTTCCAAAATAAAATGGGGTGATTATGCAAGGCATAACACATCTTAAATAGAAGAATGCCACACCAAAGACCTAGTGACAACATACCTTCTAATTTTTGTTTTTGATGTCTACTTTCTTTTTATGTCAAGAAGTGCAATCTATAATGACAATAAGAAGTAACAAGTGCCATGTAGTGGCTAGTACTTGCCTTTATAGTATTTCAAATTTAATAAAAATAAATGTAAGTTTTGTTAATGTGAATAAAATTAAATGTTAATTTTGTTAATTATAGTATTAATATAATATTTTAAAATACCACATTAATGTTAATTTTATTAAAATTATATGAATAATTAATCATTATAATGTAAATTGTATGATAATGGGTGCCTATATTTTAACTTAATGGAATAAAAGGTAGTTACATGTATTTATATTAATATTAATAATTATTAATTTTATATTAATTATATTATATAAAATCAATTATATATTAAAATTTTAAATATTATAAAAATATTATAAATAAAAAAAATAAAAATAAAAATCAAATGATAGTATAATATAATTAAAAGAAAAAAATGATAATTATATAAATATAAAATTTATCCAATAATATTATAGCTATTAATGATGAATTTATAATATAATATGTAAATTTAATTATATTATATAATTTTATAATATATTAATGATATATATATTTATTATATTAATATAATACTATATATAATAAACCAATTTATATATAACATTATTTTTATTATATATATATATAATAACTGTAATATCATATAATAATATTATAATTATTATATGATAACATATAATATTATATAAATTATTATAATATTTATATTATACTTATTATTTATATTTTTTTATTGATTAAATTATTTATATTAATACTATTATATTATTATAATATATTAATATTATATAACTATATTATTATTAACATAGTTAACAACTATGATATTGCTATCGGAATTCAACCATGTAGTTTTACAAGTCAAACTCATTGAACCATGTCTCATGAGTAGTGGTTCACAAGAACCCATCTCTCATGATAATGAATGATCCACTTAGCACTCATTGCATCTAGGTGATGCTCACATAGGTGAAGCATCGGGTCGTCTCGGGAGGTCACCCATCCCAATATTGCTCCAACTCAAGTGCGCTTAACCAAGGAGTTTTCCCCAAGGTTAAGCCCACTTAGCTTGCAACCCCTTTGTGAGCATCACCTAGATGTAATGAGTGCTAAGTGAAACCCCTCTGTGAGCACTCATTGCATCTAGCTTGCAACCCCTCTGTGAGCATCCCCTTGGTTAAGCGTGCTTGAGTTGGAGCAATACTGGGATGGGTGACCTCCCAGGACGGCCCAGTGCTTCACCTCTATGAGCATCACCTAGATGCAATGAGTGCTAAGTGGATCATTCATTATCATGAGAGATGGGTTCTTGTGAACCACTACTCATGAGACATGGGTCAATGAGTTTGACTCGTAAAACTACATGGTTGAATCTTGATAGCAATATCATAATTTGACACGCTGTGGAAAATACCTCCTACTTATTAATAGTTAACAACTTTCATTTTTTAAACTATCACACGGGCTTTATTCTATTGATATGTTACATAAAATCATAATATTTTAAAACCCTAAAACACGTAATGAAAAACATGAGAAGACAACGAAAAGGAGAAATGAAAAACATGTATGGTCTGCAAAATACAATGAACAACGGTAAAAAAGAAAAAGAAAGAGCGAAGGGAGGTAAATTGTGGTGAACGAAAATAGAGCATAGACAATAAATAATTGAGGTTAAGATGGTTTTGATCGCATTTGGATGCTATAAAGCAATATCATAATTTGACACGCTATGGAAAATACCTCCTACTTATTAATAGTTAACAACTTTCCTTCTTTTTTTTTTTTCTTTTTTTTTTTGGGGTAGGTCCTGCTTTCGATTGGTTAAGGTGTTCCACATAGCGAAGCCCGATTCGACTCTCGGCTCATTGTTACAGTTAGTGTGTCCTGCCGACCTTTGATCCGCGGTAAAAGTTTACCGGCGGTGGGGGTTATATGGGGGCCACTTTTAGATTCCCCTCATTAAAAAAAAAAAAAAACAACTTTCATTTTTTAAACTATCACATGGGCTTTATTCTATTGATATGTTACATAAAATCATAATATTTTAAAACCCTGAAACACGTAATGAAAAACGTGTATGGTCTGCAAAATACAATGAACGACGGTAAAAAAGAAAAAGAAAGAGCGAAGGGAGGTAAATTGTGGTGAACGAAAATAGAGCATAGACAATAAATAATTGAGTTTAAGATGGTTTTGATCGCATTTAGATGCTATAAAGTAGTATCATAATTTGACACGCTGTGGAAAATACCTCCTACTTATTAATAGTTAACAACTTTCATTTTTGAAACTATCACATGGGCTTTATTCTATTGATATGTTACATAAAATCATAATATTTTAAAACCCTGAAACACATAATGAAAAACATGAAAAACATGAGAAGACAGCGGAAAGGACAAATGAAAAAAGTGTATGGTTTGCAAAATACAATGAGCGACAGTAAAAAAAGAAAGAAAGAGCGAACAGAGGTAAATTGCGGTGAACGAAAATAGAGCACAAACAGTAAATAATTGGCAACGGCTATCCAGCCCCTAGAATGCACTTATGGGAATGGATGGCCATACACCATAACTGGTGTTCTTCATTCCTTAGTGACTTTCTTCAGTGAGTTAACTTGTCTTTCTGTAGAGACAACTATAGGTTAACTGTCACACCGTTTGGAGCCAATAAAACTGTAGTTTCTCCCAGAAAACCTACCTATCACTCTAGTTAATTGTAACAGCGTTTGTTTATTATGTTTTTTTTGTTTTTAATCTCTTTTTTTTCGCGCCAACATTTATTCTATTTAACCGTTCGCTATTTTTTTTTTCACTCTCATTCAAAAAAACGTTGGAAGCACTTATTGCAAAGCCTGCAGCCGTTCCATTTTGCATTCCAAGAAATAAATAAATTTATTTATTTGTTATTAGTGATAAAGAGAATTAATAAATTTTTTATTTGGCATTTAGTGATAAAGAGAATATGTTGCGTGCTCGATTGCTAAAGCTCTGTGTTATTTCTTTTAGTTTAATTTATTCTTAATAATTTTTCAAGTTAAAAAAATATTTGAGTAGTTATTAAAGTATTTTTATTGTAGGTTTTAATAAATTTATATTTATATTAAATATTTTTATTACAATTTTTTTAATAAACATTTTAAATTAAATTACATAAAATTTATTAAAATTAAATCAAATAAAATTAATATTATCTATATTTAAATTATAAATTGATTTTTTTTTTTAGACTATAGAAATTGGGTAGCACCCCCTATAAACTACATGTGCCTGGTAAACTTTTCAACATGACCGAGGCACTGGTGTGACACACCCTTCACTACCACGGGGTGGGGGAGACTATACAAATTGATCTTTTACCTTTCATTTTATTTTTTAGTTTTTAAAGTTTAATTTTACTTGTAATTTTTAATATAAAAGTTAAAATTTTAGTTTTAGCAAGTTTTAATATAGTTTATTTTTAGTTTTACTATTTTATTTGAAGTACAGTTTTACTTTCAAATTAATGTTAATACCAATATATTAATTATATTTTTTAGGTACATTTTTTTACAATTTTAATTCTATTATTTAATTATTTATTCTCAATAAGTTTATTATTTAGTATTTTTTAAAATTATTTGTTTAAAATGGATATTTTAATTTCGCATTTTCTTTATAGTATGATTTAACTTTGAAATTTATTTTACATATTTATTTATGTTTATGAAATTACAAATTATAACTAAAAGTTATTGGAAATAATTTAATTTATAATTATTCATGTTATTAAATTTTAATTATTGTAGAATAATTATATTTTAAATTTTTATTCT
Source organism: Sequoia sempervirens (assembly GCA_007258455.2). Taxonomy (NCBI): domain Eukaryota; kingdom Viridiplantae; phylum Streptophyta; class Pinopsida; order Cupressales; family Cupressaceae; genus Sequoia; species Sequoia sempervirens. The sequence continues at coordinate 63,605,968 of VDFB02256132.1, read as the reverse complement.
AATTTATATAATAAAATAAATTTCAAACTTAAAATCTAAATTAAATGTTATTGTGAGAGAGAGAGAGAGAGAGAGATTAACTTTTAATTAGTCACTTCATGCCAACAATCCAAGGATTGCATGTGTCCCTAGGGAGTTATACTCAAGGTAGCATGTCATTTGATTAAGGATATGATAATTCACCTTTCAAACCTCTTCAGTGTACCCATTGCACACTTAAGGAAGATAGAGAAGATATAAAGAGGCAAAGGGAGAAAAAGAGAAAGAAAGGAAGAGAGAGAGAAGTAAAGATAAAAATGGATGGATATAGAGAGGGAGAGGGAGATACAAAAAGAGAAAAGAGAGAAAAAAGATGGAGAGAAAGATAAATAGAGAGATGGAGAGATAGAGAGGGAGACAAAGACATATAGAGAGATAGAAAGAGAGATAGAGATATAGAGATAGAGATAGAGGTAGAGATATAGAGGAATAAATAGGGAGACAGAGAAAGATAGAGATAGTGAGAGAGAGAGAGAGAATATAAGAGACATAGATATATATAAAGAACCATAGGGAGAGAGATACAAAGAGAGAAATTGAGAGATAATGAGAAACATAGAGATTGAGAGGGAGACATAGATAGAAAGAGTGTCTCTCTCTTTCTCTTCCCATCTTTATACATATATCTCCTTATCTCTACCTCTCTTTATATATAACTTCCTATCTCTATCTTTCTCTCCTTCCAACACCCCCTATCTCATTCTCTCCCTCTTCCTTATCCTCTCTCCTTCGATCCTTGTCTTTCTCTCTCTTCCCCCTCCATCTTTCCCACTATCTATCTCTCTATCTCTCCCTCTTTCTAGATCTCTATCTCTCTTTCTCTCTCTTCCTCTTTTTATATCTCTAATTTACCTCTATCCTCTCTCCATTTCTCTCCCTCTCCCCCTATATATATCCCTCTCTATCTCTATCTTTGTATCTCTCTTTCTCACACACACATACACACTCCATTTCTCTCTCCTTATCTTTATCTCTATCTCTCCCCCTCTCTATTTATCTCTTGATCTCTTTATTACTTTTATTTATCATAGGTTATCTCTCACCCTTTCCTTCTCTACATATCCCTCTCTCTGCCTCTATATATATCACTTATAATATGTTTATCTTTCTATCTCTCCATCGCCCTCTCATTGTCTCCCTTTTAATATCTCTATTTCTCCCTCTCCATCTCTCTCTCAACCCCTCTATCTTTTCTAAGTTATATCTATCTCTATCTCTCCTTCTCTCTATCCCTATCTCTCCTTCTTTCTATCCTATCTCCCCCCTCTCTCTCTCCCTCTCTCTCTATTACTCCCTCTTCTATATCTCTTTACTTGTTTCTCTTCTCTCTATTTCTCTACCTCCCTCTCCTTCCCTCTCTATCTATTTATACAAATCTCCCTCTCTATCTCTCTCCATATATCTTTCTCACTCATACACACAAACACACTCCCTATTCCTCCCTCACTATATTGATCTCTATCTCTATATCTCTCTCCCTCTATCTATACCTCTATCTTCATTACTTTTCTTTGTCATGCCTTATTTCTCTCTCACTCTCCCCCCTCTATCTCTATCTCCCTATCTATCCCTACCCCTCTTTATATATATCTCCTTATATATGCCTCTCTTATTCACTCTCTCCTCTCTCTATCTCTTTATATCTAGGTATATCTCTCTATATCTCCCCATTCATCTGTCTCTTTGTCTCTCCCTCTCTATATATCAAGCTATATCTCCCCCTCTCTATCCTCTCTTCTATCTCTTTCCCTCTCTACCTATCTCTCCTCATCTCTCCACCCTCTTCTCTCTCTCTCTCTCTCTCTCTCTCTCTCTCTCTCTCTCTCTCTCTCTCTCTCTCTCTCTCTCTCTCTCTCTCTCTACCTATCTCCCTCCCTTTCTCTCCCTCCCTCTCTTTATATCTCCCCTCTATCTATCCCCATCTCTCCCTCTCTCACTCCCTCTCTATCCCCTTATTTTCCTCTCTATGCTCTACAAACAGTATCCACATAAAACATTAGGATTATGTATTCACTTGACACTTCAATCAACTCTTATCATGTATAACCATAAGCCCTTCTAGTATCTTGTCCACATAGTTATAGTACAACCTATGAAGGTTTAATTTCCTCCACATATAAAGTTTTCCTCCTACATAGGCTCTTTGCCTTTGTCTACTAACCCCAGGCTTATTTATGGACCTCTCCTATATAATTTGGTTTTTCCTTCACCTTCAAAACCCATACCTATCCTTCCTCTAACAACTCTATATTAGAAAACTCTCAAGAAAAATAATTTGAAAAGTCACAAACACAATTGAACATAAGGTATTCATATTACAAATTATGACATATATTTCCTACATATATAATTATTTATTAGTCATGTATATTTTTTCATTCCAATTTCAAGGATGTGATTGGAGCGGAAAAGAAAGGGGAGAAAATACTACTCAATGATCTTAAGAAGAAATTGTTATTAGTCAAGAGAAGAAAGGTGCAACTACAATAAACGTAATTTCTCTCCTAACCCTAGACAATTCATGCACATAACAAAATATTCATCTTGCATGATTGTCTCCATATAAATTTGTTCCTCTTGACTAATCCATATTACATAGATCATGGATGATAGCTATGGGATAGTGGGGGCCTTGGATTAGTTTTTGTTTTGAAATCCAAAAGAAAAATGTAGTGTAGCTAGCTTTCCTTTAAAGAGGTTTTCCTCCAATTGCATAAGAATCTTCTTCCCTTCATGGCTAATTATTTTTTATATGTGTACTATTGTTTGTTTATGTATATCTTGTCAGGAAACTAATTCAAGATGATTTCTATTGGAAAAAATATTCACTCAACAAGGTATTAAATAATGATTCTAGTAAGGATTTTGAATCTATAACTCTACTTTTATACTGCCAATATCTTGGGTCAACATCCCCCTAGACTAAGTATCTTATTTTTCCTTAAATAATATAACACTATAATGGAATTTTGATAGTTAAGTGTAACCACATGTAGTTCCAATCCCTTGGAACCTTTGTACACTATCAAAAGTATTATATTATATTCTATTGCACTTAAATAATACTTTGCATTGAATATGCTATTTGATATCTTTATACAAGGTACATGCAGTTATTTATCACTATATTTGTTTTCCCCTAAATTCTATGTATTTTATTAATGATATCTATCTATCTATCTATCCGTGTATAAATAATTTTAATCTATTTGTAAACTCTTTGTGCTCTAATTTCTTGATCAAGATCCACTCTTGAATTAAGGATCATGATTATTTTTCATGGCTAGGGTTCATCCTCCTTATTCTTTGACAACTATCATATATTCCATACATTTAATTAAAAACATACCTTCTAATTATGAATAAGTATACATTACCAAAAAAATAGTCATTTTTGTTAACAAATTAATATGAACTAGTATATAAAATAATATAAATGTTGAATCAATTAGTAACTAATAATATAATGGTCAACAACTATGAACCTCAATTATAATTATATTTAGTATAATTAAGCCAATGAGACAATTTTGTAAATTTATAATGTAAGTAGGAAGTTATATATAAAGAGAGGTAGAGATAAGGAGATATATGTATAAAGATGGGAAGAGAAAGAGAGAGAAACTCTTTCTATCTATGTCTCCCTATCAATCTCTATGTTTCTCATTATCTCTCAATTTCTCTCTTTGTATCTCTCTCCCTATGGTATTTTATATCTATCTATGTCTCTTATATTCTCTCTCTCTCTCTCTCTCTCTCTCTCACAATCTCTATCTTTCTCTCTCTCCTTATTTATTCCTCTATATCTCTACCTCTATCTCTATCTCTCTATCTCTATCACTCTTTCTATCTCTCTATATCTCTTTGTCTCCCTCTCTATCTCTCCATCTCTCTATTTGTCTTTCTCTCCATCTTTTTTTTCTCTCTTTTCTCTTTTTGTATCTCCCTCTCCCTCTCTATATCCATCCATTTTTATCTTTTCTTCTCTCTCTCTCTCTCTTCCTTTCTTTCTCTTTTTCTCCCTTTGTCTCTTTATATCTTCTCTATCTTCCTTAAGTGTGAAATGGGTACACTAAAGAGGTTTGAAAGGTGAATTATCATATCCTTAATCAAATGACATGCTACACTGAGCATAACTCCCTAGGGACACGTGTAATCCTTGGATTGTTGGCATGAAGCGAGTAATCAAAAGTTTCTCTCTCTCTCCCCTCTCTCTCCTCTCTCTCCCTCTCTCTCTCCCTCTCTCTCTCTCTCTCTCTCTCTCTCTCTCTCTCTCTCTCTCTCTCTCTCTCTCTCTCTCTCTCACACACACACACAACGTTTACTTTAGATTTTCACAACGTTTACTTTAGATTTTAAGTTTAAAATTTATTTTATTATATAAATTAGAATAAAAATTTAAAATGTAATTATTCTACAATAATTAAAATTTAATAATATGAATAATTATAAATTAAATTATTTTTAATAACTTTTAATTATAATTTGTAATTTCATAAACATAAATAAATATGTAAAATAAATTTCAAAGTTAAATCATATTATAAAGAAATGTAAAATTAAAATATCCATTTTAAACAAATAATTTTAAAAAATACTAAATAATAAACTTATTGAGAATAAATAATTAAATAATAGAATTAAAATTGTAAAAAAATGTACCTAAAAAATATAATTAATATATTGCAAACAATATTAACATTAATTTGAAAGTAAAACTGTACTTCAAATAAAATGGTAATACTAAAAATAAACTATATTAAAATTGTTAAAAACTAAAATTTTAACTTTTATATTAAAAATTACAAGTAAGATTGAATTTAAAAAACTAAAAAATAAAATGAAAGGTAAAAGATCAATTTGTAATTTAATTGCAGATAATATTAAATTGATTTAATTTAATTTTAATAAATTTTATGTGATTTAATTTAAAATGTATATTAAAAAAAATTGTAATAAAAATATTTAATATAAATATAAATTTATTAAAACTTACAATAAAAATACTTTAATAACTATTCAAATATTCTTTTTAGCATTAAAAATTATTACGAATAAATTAAACTAAAAGAAATAACACAGAGCATTAGCAATTGAGCACGCGCATATTCTCTTTATCACTAAATTTGAAATAAATAAATTTAGTAATTCTCTTTTATCACTAATACCAAACAAGAGCTGCAGGGTAGCGAAGTTCCTGCCAAAAAGTTATAGAATAGTTATGTTTTAATATGTTGTATTTGATAAGTTTTAGCAACACTTTTGAAAGAACAAATAAATAATCAATTAATCAATGAAACTACATCTAAAGGAGGTGATTAAACACATTTCAATTAAACTATATATTGATAAGTAATAAAAGGTGTATAAATAAATTATATGTGTGGTTGCACAGTTCTTGTTAGAAACGTGAATTCCACTACAACATGAAACAAATAGTATTTTCTTCAACTTAAACTCCTTGCTCCATACCATAGAACAACAAACTAATCAGCGAATAAACACATTTTAATTATATGAAAATTTTCTAGACAAGGCAAATGTAATCATTGTTTATTTGAAGGAACTTCTTTATGTGAAGCTCAATTTGAACCATTATAGCAAATAGTTCCTTATTGAATGAAGAAAATACTTTCAAGTCTTTTACCAATATTTCTATTGCCCTAGCTCTGGTTGACCTGAAATCATAAGAATATGAAAAAATAAAAAATGAATTTATGAAGTATATTTCAGTTCTAAAGGATATAGCTTTGCACTCACTACACAATTCATACTTTAGTTTATTAACAATGGATTTGTGGCATAGAATAGTATTGTATTGAATATTTTCTCCAACACAAACTCTTCTTTACCAGTCAATAGGAGATTTAGGAATACAAGTGGTAGTCAATAGGAGATTTAGGAATACAAGTGGTAGGCATACAGGGAGAGACCCACTATTTTCAAATCAAGGTACAGTGATACATAAATAAGCATATGGTAATATTATATATATTTTCATGAGGAGAGATGGAAAATGTGATTAAGGAATGGGACTATAGGGTTGGGCTTAAATGTCACACACTAAGCGTTGACTTAGTGTGGGCCTTGCTAATTGCAATATTATTTTCCTATAGGGTTATATTTTCCTCTTTCATTTCTGCTAACTAGGAAATGCACCCGCCATCCATCCATGCATCATGCCATTAACTGTTATCAGTGGTTCTATAGCATTTATCAGTCCGTTGTAAAGTACCCATGTTTGTGAGACCTAAAGGAATATAGGGAACTTTATCTAGCCTCCTGAAAAAATAAAATTTAACATGCAATATTTTTAACTTAGGTATATTGTTTTACTTATTCTTTATTACACAACTCTATTTTTAATTGTATAATATAATATATTATATAGTTTTATCTTATATTGCATATTATATAATGTGTACACAATAGTTATATGTGTTAAATTCAAATTAAAATTATTTAATTTAATATTTATTTTTTGTAATTGAAATATTTTATAAAATTTATATACTTTATTCCAATAAAATAAAATTTTAAAAATAATTTTGATGATTTTTTTTAATGCATTAAAAATATTATAATGTATAATAATGTGTTGTTATATTACATATAAATATTATAATATAGTATTTTAAATATTATATTATATATAATATTGTTATAATATAATATGAAATAATGATATGTTATATTATATATTATATTATATAATAATATATTATTATATAATAATATATTATAATAATATATATATATAATAATATATTATTATATAATAATATATTATTATATAATAATATATTATTATATATTAATATATTATTATATATTAATATTTTATTATATATTAATATATTATTATATATTAATATATTATTATATATTAATATTTATTATATAATATATAAGTGCTATAATATAATATATTATAAATATTATATTGTTATATTAGATATAAATATTATAATATAATAGTTTAAATATATAATATATTAAATTATGTTTGTATTATATATATTATATATATAAGTATTATTTATTATAATAAAACTATAGTATTATATATAATTATATATAATTAAATTATTTATAATATTATAATATATGATATGATATATTATAAGATAATAATATAATAATATAATATAAATCATAATAAAATATATAAACATTATATAATGTAATAATATAATAGAAAAATATAATATTATCATAATATTATTAAAAAAATATTTTCATCTTCATTTATTGAGGATTAAGCTATCATCAACCTTATAAATTTGATGTATTTAATTATTCCAACACTCCAAAATATTTAGATTAATTTTGATGAAGGATTTGGTGGGGTTTCAAATCTTTGAGGTGGATGGAAAGATGTAACCAAGTAAGTAACAATTAAAATTCTCTGTAAAATAATCACATAGACCTTCCAATAGTTTTCACAACACACAGTGGATTTCACAAGGATTCTAGGTGAGGTTTCAAGTGTTGAGATTAGGTATTGTACACCTTAAATATAAAAAATATATATTATAATATTGTAGATTAAATAAATATTTAGTGTGGTGCATCTAGGAGGTGTGTTTAGCCACATTAGATATTTAAATTAAATAAGATTAAATCATTTGTACAAATAAAATAAAATAACAATACCACTACTTGTCTTTGAGATAATATAAAATTTTAAAAAATCATAAGTTGCAATTAACCATAAAAATTTAAAATTTCAATCCAAAATTTTCCCTCGTATCTTTCTTTTACCATAGTACTCTATCTTTTCTATAGGAATACACAGGATGAGACAGTTAACAATTATATTGTTAATACTTTGTCTTTTGTTAAAATTTAGATTTATAACCACATGTTTATGAATATAAATGTTTATTATTATATTTTTGAGACACTTTGAAATAAATATTAATAAATTTATTAAATAATTTTAAGTACATTAGTTTCACTTTATATTAGTGTGGATTTAAGGCTTGAATTTTTTCCCCTCTATATTGTGTCATTTAGTCTTCATATTATTATAAAAATATATTATAAGGTATCAATTTTTAGTGCATTCTTAGAAATTTAATACCTAATAGGATTAAATACTTGGTGGCTATAGATCAACTTGTCCATTTATCTATGTAATATCTAATTTTTTGACTTTTATGATCAAACACTCTATTCATGATTAATGATATTTTTTGAAACTTTTTACATTAGAATTTTATGTAATTTTCTTTCAATTTACATAAAGTAAGAATAAAAGTCAAATAAATTAACTACCAATTTATTCAAACTTAGAGTTAAATAACACAATCTAAGAATAACAAATATTTCTTCTAATTTTTTAATAATTAACCATAAAAATATAAAATCTCAATCTAAGATTCTTATGTACTTAAGAGTTAAATAACACAATTTAAATTTTATTTTATTTATTTACTTTAAATAATTCTTATTTCTTCTTCACTTAAGAGTTAAATAACACAATTTAAATTTTATTTTATTTATTTACTTTAAATATTTCTCATAATTTTTTAATAATTAAATATAAAATTTTAAAATTTCAATCTAAATTTTTATTTTTTTTCATAGTACGTTTTTTTATAAGAATACAATTAAAGAAGGATAAAACAACTAACTATTAGATTTTTTTTTAATGTCTTTTTATACGACAGGGGTGTCCCTACCACCCAGCCCAATGTTTTCTATGTTTTCTATGGTTAAAATATACATTGCATTATTTTTATTAGAAAATTTTAAGTGCATTGGTTTTAGTGCAAATTAATAATTAATAAGATTAAATATTTGATGGTTATAGATGAATTGTCAATTTAATAAAGATAATAATAAAAAATAAAATACATTAACTAATCAAATTACTCAAAATTATTTTATTAAAATAAGTCATAATTTTTATAAAATATAATTATTTACTTTACATAAAAAATACAAACCATATAATTGATTTATAAGTACACTTAGTAAAAACCACTTAAACAATTTTAATTACAAGTAATATACTTAGTAAAAATAAATATTTATTTAGATAATTTTAGTTTCAATTTAGTACATATAACAGAAAAAGCATTATATAATATGCAAAATAATATAAAATTATATATTATATTATATTATACAATTAAAAATAGAGTTGCCTAATAAAGAAAGTAAAACAATATAAGTTAAAAACATTAACTTATATTATGGGGACGAGGTAAAGTTCTTGACAGTCCTCTAGGTTTGACAAACACCAACACACGGACAAATGGAAATAGGAAAAGAAAAATGGGGTTGCAAATAGGAGGGCCCCACACTAAGCATCAAAGCTTAGTGTGTGACATTTAAGCCCAGCTCATTATAGCAACAACTTTAATTAAAAAACCCCTACAATTTATTTTTAAAAATTATAAAACAGTAATGTTCTTTTTGAAAAATTCTAAGATTACCATATAAGGAGGATTAGCCAATTAATTAAATAACAAGAAGTTTAAAATAGTAATAATTACCATATTTTTTTAGTATAATTTTTTGAAGAAAGAAAAATTGTAGATTTTTAAAAAGGAGTATATTGTTTAAAACTAATAAGTAAAAAATTATGTACAAAGATTTTACAAAAGATCAATTAAGAGAAGAGATAAAGATCAATTTCTCATTAAATTCAATGCAAAGAATACTTCTAAACCTTATTATCCATACACTCAATACCAATTTTATATGCTCTGTAATTACATGCAAAAAAGAACCATAGACAGATTTTTCTAAAACTTTTTTCTTAGATTGTCCAACTTTTGTAAGTTCAACTTCCAAAAGAGAATTTACAATAATACCAAATTGTATTTCTAAAAAACAATTAAAAGAAAAAGGAAAAAAATATTCCTAGCAATAAACATGTAGCTGGCTTTAACTTGTCGATCCTCACATTCTAACATTGGTATTATCATTATATTGTGGAAGTGGTGCTCCAAAATGTATTTAAAGATTTGAAATTTTTTATCAATTGAAGGGAAAATATAGCTAGTAGAATCTGCAAAATCAAAAGAATATTATAATACATTTTATAAACTTTTAAGATATAAATTACAAGACAATTATTAGGAATGAAATAGAAACTACTCACAAAGCAATTCTTCCTCCTCATAAAATAAGATGAAGAAACTTCTACCCCATTTACATTCCAAAAAGAAAAGAATTCACATAAAACTTGAAATCTTCAAAGTTTAGATGGTCCTATGAATTATCAAGAACTAAGAAAATGCTTATGCTTGATATGTGATGTCTCTTATCTTGAATCGGTAGCAATTCCAGTGGAAGGAGGAGAATCCTCCAATTTTTCTCCCTAAAATCATATATAAATTGAGTTGGTATTGGTATTGATATTGATATTGATATGCATGAGGTGCTCGAAAAACATATAACTAACAGAAATTTATGCAATAAAGCTTATTTTTCTGCTCTTTATTAACTTAAAAACTACCACTAACAAATATTTATTGAAGATGTATTAAATTTAAAATATAATGTATGAAAAAGAAAATTATGAATTTTGATTGGCTACAAACAAAACATTTAATCACTAGTTAACAAACAGGGGTCCTCGCTATAGTTCCCTAGGAGGAACTAAAAATATTTAATCATGATGGAAGACAAAAATTAAATTGAATTAAATAATTCAAAACTATTTAATCAAGGAGAAATTAGTAAGAAATGATGAAAAATGATAAATTAATCAAATAACTGTATTTATTCAATTAATAAAGGAAAAAGATAAATTTAATCAAATAATTGAAAATTATTCAATTAAATGAGGAAATAGGTGATAATGAGGAAAATGATGTCAGAATAATTTTAGGTGTCTACAAGGAGGATTCTTGAGAGGATTTCCCTAGAATCAAGGAGATAATGGAGGTTGTTGAAATGTGAAGGGCTAGGATGTAGTTACTAAATTTGGTAAGTGGTTGTAACCATGAGGGATATACGGGATATGTGCATCTAGGAGGCTTGTATTCTTGGGTTTGGTGAAGAGAATATTGGAACCATAAGAAAAAGTGTTCTTATGTCTCCTTTATTCTTGGAATAGGTTGAGGGAATATAGCCATACTTAAATAATAATATTATTTAACTAGCATACTTATCTTTATAAAAATATATATAAAAGATATGAGAGATGTCATTATGAGGACACATATTTTTATTTACTATTATAATAAGAAATGCATCAAAAATTAATTAACATTATTAATAAACACTCAAATAGTCTAAATAATAAAATTTTAAAATTCAATTGTCCAAAAATAACAAGAGCTGCAGGGCAACGAAGTTCCTACCAAAAAGTTTTAAAATAGTTATGTTTTAGAAAGTTAGAACTAAAAAAATGATGCAAAAGTCTGAAAATATGTTTGATTTTATTGAGAAAACAATGAATAATTCTATTGATGTTTGGGTAATTCTGCAATCCATGCTTATCATAATAGCAAAGGTACAAAATTCAACCTAGATAAGCCCCCTTCTGAGGAATAAGAAATATAAGTTTTGTTCAAAAATTGTCATAAAACATATAATGTGAAGGCCTGGATCAAATATCAGAAATCTGAATAGAACTCATATTCTTGTTTTGTTGATTGTAGAGTAGTGGACAAAAGCATTGCAATAGTCATTGGACGAAGACCACAAGGTATAGGATTAACTGTTGAAGCTATTGTTGAAGCCTCTTCATAGGAAACATGGTAGACTAATTGGTATTTTCTTTTAGCACTTGGATCCTGCAAAAGTGGAAACAATAGTTTTAATCTAGCATGAAGCCGAAGTAAACATATCATCAAATACGTATAAATTGTCCATGATGTGCATAATTGACACGGTCTAAATTACAACACCCTAAATGCAAATCCACATACATATGAGCAAGGTCTTTGTTGAAGAAGTAATGCTTATTGGTAGTGGAGAAAATAAAAGTGATAATGAATAAAAAAGCCATGAGTAGAAAAGTTATAATTGTGTACATTAAGTAATTGAGCTGATCAGGTACAAAATTGTACATGGGGGCAAAGATATTCTTATCCAAGTAGCTCAAAAAATAATGAGTACACAGTAGCCTTGAATGTTATTTGGCAGTGTAGGTACCAAAAAAGATATACTTTGTAGCATGTATCAAAGCATTCTAAGTCTTCAAAGCATTCGAAGGTATAAAAGGGTTGAGTCAAATATGTATCAAAAATGGGGGTTGCTTATGCTATGCAATTTTCTTTCTATCTTGTTTTATAGTGCATTAGCAAACACTTGCGTTAGACTTCTTACTTCTAACTAAGAATAAAAATTGCACCAGATAATATCAGTGTTTCTTGAGCTTTGGAAGTGACAAATTTTTAAAAATATAAAAGTTTAATTTTTAAAAAAATATTTCAAACAAACTAAAAGAAGTTGAATTTGCAATGACAATTCATTGTTCCAGTAATCCATTTGATAATCATAATATGATCTTCGTGATAATGGTTGTAAATTTTAGCTTACATGGTACAGGCCACAGGGTATTAATCAACCACATCATTGTAAGCAAATTATTCTATTGAGCACAATCATAGTGGGATCTTCAAGCACAAAACTGAAATTGATTCACTTTTCATAGAATGTAGAGCATGATCAGGCAATGAATAAAATATAAGACCCCTTTCCCCTAACGCCCCCAAATCAGGTACACTTGTCCATTTTACCATGCCTTAAAGTTATTTGTTGCATCTTACACATGTTTTCATGGTAGTTTCACATTTGTACACAATTTGTTTTGTCTGCCAGCACATATTTCCAACTATTTGATTTGCTTATAATCTTATTAAAGTTGCAATGTCACCGCATGTCTTTCTAATGCTTATGGTTGACATCTTGATTATTCTTACTGCTTACAGTTTTAGTTGTTTTTTTCTTTTGATAAACAATTCTAATGTTTAGGTATGGCAGCCTTTTGCATCAGCATATGCTTGTAATTGTCAAAACATAGACCATGATAGCTGGAGTTGGCTTGTAACTAAAAAGTGGAATCATTTGTTAATTTGGGAAAAAATAAAGTTTTTGGTCAAGGAGTTAATCTCTGATCTGAGTTTCTTCTTTAAGTGACCCAAAAGATCCTAGATGACTGGTGGGGTTTTGGAGAAGATTATAAGAACCATTTTCACCTTTTTTTAAAATCAAGTTACTTGTAAAAGAGGTGTTTGAAATCTTGTTCTGCCATTTAAGAGACTCAGTGGAGTCCAGTTAATTTGCAAAATTGATTCATATTTCAGTAGTAACAGTTAAATAACTGCAAATTGGGCATGGGCAAAGTATTGGTGGTCTAGGACAGTTGCTTCTTGAGTATCATTAGCTTGTTGTGCTACCGCAACATTGATGGTGGATATCATTATTTCAATTGTGTTTTCTGGCTTCCACAGTGGATTGCAGCGTGTAACTTTGGGGTCAGATTTGGAAGCACTGATATTTTGGGGGTATTGGCATTTGATGCCACTTACAAATTTTGCCTACTGTTGGCAGCCAGTGGCATGACTAGTTTTGGGGCTGTTATTTGCTTTTGAGGGGTGTCTACAGTTGATGGCATTTTGGGTTGTCAATTTTGAAGACATATGCAATTGATTGACTATTAGATGTTTAAGGGTGTTGAAAGAAATATTGCCATGTTTGAATCTAAATGTAGAAAACTAATGAAAAAATTTTAATTTACAACTTTAATGGCAATAAAATAATCTTATGGCATAATTTATGTGTATAAATTCCCAATCCTTGTCTGTACAAAATAGGAATGTGAACCTTGCATCATTCATATATCTCTTTCTCTGAGCTAAAGTATGGAGGTTAGAAGCAACAACACCCCAATTCAAAAAACCATTGGAGGGAAAATTTGCAGAACTTGCCCTGGCTGTATGTACGAAAACATAGGAGGCTATGGAAGTAATCTGCAGAATCATAGAAGTATGACAACAAAAATTTAAGGTGATCCAGGATTACCATTGGACCAACTAGCAGGGAAGTTCCAAAATCTGCAATGGCAGCACAGCCTCCAGCGCAGAAGCGTGTAATAAAATGCCATTCATTATTTGAATTCTAAAGTGTCATTAGACTAATATTGAACTATTATAACAAAAAACAGGTCTAGAAAGCATACTATCTCTTGGACAAGGTTGTGTTCAATCATGTTATACCTGTCGAGAGGCAAGAAGAAAATAAGCTAGGTAGGACATAAGTTAAAAAGACTAAAAAATGCACAGACCTATACAGTGATGAAAGGATGACACTTACTATCAAAGTGTAAGAGCATCATAAAAATTTAGCTTGTTACAGAAGCCAAAACAACTAGGATAGCATTTGTTGTGTGCTTGCACTACAGGAGCAGAGTAAGAGATTGGCACAATCAAAAAGTTCATTATAGAGAAGAGACAAACAACACTCACCAAACTGGAACAACCTTGTCAACAGAAATCTCCTGAAATCCAAGCCCTAGAATGCCATCAAATTTGGGCACCAAGAATGTTAACCCCATTTCCTTTCTTGAAAACCTGCACTGCAAAAATTGAACTTCCAAACACTTGTCTATTCTTGAAAATCATTGCTTCTTTACAAAATTCAGAATGAAATCCTTACCAGCAATAAATAAGTAGAAAAAATAGTTTACTGTTAGGAGACAAAGCATATAGGAAGAGGCAGGTAAACTGTAAAACAAAAAAGATTGTTTGTTTATTTGAATATTTAGATGCAAAGGACTAAGAACTTCTCTCGGGAAATCAAAAATTTGGAAAATCAAGGAAACTAATTAATTTAAGAAATAAAGTTAAGATAATGAAAGACGACATTGATCAAAAGATTTTATTAGAAACTCAAATGAGTACAAATTTTATTAAACTATACAAATTACAGATAATTAAAATGTATAAAACAATAAGTTGTCTTATGGATGGTAGGTGCTCTTTCCCTTGGTGAGGATCATTAATTCCTCAATGCTAGAATCATCAGCTTCAAATCAAATGAGGAAATTTCTATTGCATTTCTCTTAAAGAAGCTTTTATCACATTCAAGTTAGATAGGACAAATGATATGATAAATAGAACTCCAAAAGCCTTTATTGCAAGTAGATCATCATGTTAATTCTGATTTGTTGTGATTGCATAAGCATTCAAATAAAACCAGCTGAAGCAGGAAAGCAGTAAATTCACAAAGCAAAAGTATATGTAATTATGTTGTTTTGGATTTGATTGCGTGTAAGTTTTTACACACAATCCAATCCAGAAGCAACATAATTACATTCAATATAGATTATAAAAATCTTTGTATCATTAAAAAAAATAGCATCCAGCAAATTCATATCGAGCAATTCATGGAAGGAAAATTCACCATTAGCAATTCGTTGTCATGGAAAATTTACTGTGAAAATGTTTTATTAATCTTATCATAATACCATGAACATTGATTAGAATCCCCATGTAGAAGCTTACATTTATTTTTTGAACAAAATACATAAAATTTGTAAAAGGCATTAAAGATAAAACCAGGAAAACAGCTAACCATAGGCCATTGATAAACAAGAACTGCCTATAGAATATCATAACAGAGCTTAACAACAATGAAACAGCTAGCTACAAGCTAAGACAATAGTACCAGGATTTAAGTATGGAAGATTTTTTTTATGTGAAACCAATGAAAGCAGAAAAGACCTATTTAAGTTTTCCATTGAAGGCAATCAAAACAGTATTCACTGACATAAGTGTTTGTAAAATCAAAATTGATTAAATGTAAAGGTTGCACAGTAAAGTTTTGTACCAAAAGCAACAAAATTGAAGGCTTATTGATCTAGTGTCTTTAAAATTGAATGTTGTAAAATTGAAACACAACAAAATTACTTATTTACATAAGACAACAAAATTTGTAGTTGAGTATGACGAATTGTTTGTGTAATTACAATTTATGGAAACAGTAAGACAGTCATTGTTGGAGAATTCTCAAAATGAAATTGTTAACAGAAATTGTAAAAGTTCCTTGTAGTTGGAATCTGCGTAATAAGAACACTGTAGGTGAGATGTCTTCTTTATATTGCTCATATGTTGTCTCTTGAAGCTTGGGAAAAAATTGTTTTAGCAGCTGTCCACTTAACCAACAGTCAATGTTTCCTTCTTTCCTATACAATGTGCAAGCGAGATTGTGACGGAAGGAAAGTTGAGTGCTTTTTTTGCAGAATGTGCAATTGGCAGATCCTTTTTAAAGACACTTGTCCAGTAGCATCGAGTGATGACATGTGCTACAACAAGCTTCAAAGGGGGGTAAGTAGACATTCTTTGGTTTCAATGTGCCAAGTACATGTCAATGAAAATAGCATGTTATGTATTGTGTAGGGAACTGAAAATATTTCATAAATGAGTTTATAAATGTAAAAATAAAATTCTTATTTTTAGGGATCTTTCCTAAATGTTATATTTTGCAAGAGTTTGCAACTGTGTTCTTGTACATGCATCATTGAGCTCCTCAAAAAATGTTGATTGTGTTGCGTGCATTAGATTTGAACCCTGTGAGCTAGTTCTAACTACATTTTTGAAAAGGAGCAGTGGCACGTCTGTTTTTGAAAACATTTGATGTAAAAATGCACACAAATCTATGTTGGCAGTTGGGATAACAACCTACAAAAGAAAATTGTTAATGAATTTAAGTAAATAAGTTCAGTTGCATATCAAAATAAAAGGAAGATGGTTAGGTATTTACAGTTGCCATGTCTTCTTAGAGGTCTCCATCTTTCACATGTACTTCAAACTAGATTTTGTTCAAATGATAAGATGTCGCTATTGCTCCAAATGAGCCAACAGAATAGCTAGAGTCTACTTGTATTAATTGGGAGATAGTGACATCTAGAGTTAATCTATGTTTTTTGCAAATAGTAGGTACACTTTCTACTATGCTTCTACTGGTTAGGGCAAGACAACAGTCTGCATCGCCTCTTTCATATTGAGTTTTATTTTTGATTAAAAAATTGGTGATGCGAATACTAGACCCAACAAACATACGGGCAAAAATGTATTTATCAAATTATTGCTAATGTTTACAGTAATAGTCATTTGACCATAGGCATCGACTAGATCCACATGTACTATTTCTGCCTTTTTTTGGGTGTTGTTGTTTCTTGTAGAAGCAGGACCATAGACAACAAGGACATTGCCTTCAAATACGAAACCAGTTTGCTCTATGGAAATTTCCAATATTGTACTGTAGTTAATTGTGTATTCTAAATATGCATTATAGTTGTGAACATTGAAGGATAGAAAATGTATATTATTCTTAATATTGTGGATGTAAAATAAAGATTTTTCACTATGTATGTTAGTGTTTGTAGAAATGTTTGGAAAATGTACAACTATATATGTAGATTTTTACTAATTGTGGATTGAAAGAAGAGTATTGAAAATTAATACCTTTGGTTCTTGCTTTTAGTAGTCATTTTTGTTGGCGATGTGCTATTTAATTCAATACTTTTCAACCGGCTGTAATAGGGAATGAAATTCTTAGTCATGAAATTAGTAGATGTTACTATTTAACATTTCATTATTTTGGAGGAGTTGACAATTGTCACTATTTTCTTATGTATTCTTATGTAGTTACTAATAATGTATGCTATTCTTAATTGTGTGAACATAAATTAAAGGATTTTGTCTAAGTATGTTCGTGTTTATAGAAATCTATGGAAAATGTACTTCTATATACATAGCTTATTCATAAAAATAGGTAGAGAAGAAGACTATAAAAAATGAGTACCTTTCTTTGTTGCTTACAATGGTCAGTCTCATGGGAGAAGTGGTATTTAGTTCAATGTCTTCCAAGCGCCTGTAGTAAGAAATGCAATTGTTAGTCATGTAATTTGTGGACAATACTATTTAATGTTTAACTAGTTTGGAAGAGATGACATGTCTTACCGTTTTGTTATGCGTTCTTTTTTAGGTGTAGAGAAAGAATCATCTAGATCATCTACATCAAGGTCCTCTTCAGTGATCTCCATGCTTTTGAAAAAGCTGCACAATACAATTTATTTTACTTGTATAGTAATCTATTGTTAAAGTAGAGTTTTTCCTATTACATTTGCATATATTCCTTATATAATTGGAAATTGTTTGTAATTGTTTTTTCAATAGTATAAATACCTTTCATCCGATGTAATATTGGTTGTATGCACAGCTGTTGCTGGAGTGTTGTTAAATTTGACGATGTCCAATTGGCTTTGACAAAATAGACAGGTTATTGAAGTATGATTTTTCAAGAGGATATTTTGTTAAAGAAAAAAAATTATGTATGCTCTCCATGTAACTTACTCTTTATTTGTTTCATGTTGTGATGTTGCAGGTAGTGTAGTAGACACTTTGTCTTTTTCAATGTTCATTATTGCAAGTCACCTGCAAAACAATATTTGGTAAAAAAAAATTTTATATGAATAATGATTTGTAGAATAGTAAAAGTAATGAATTTAAGTATTTTTTTTTGAATAAGAGTTAATGTATGTAGAAAATAAAATATTTTTTCATATAGAATTGTTGTATGTGATTACCTTTTCCAGAATGGAGAGCATGGCTAGACGATGTTGGCAACATGGAATAGAAGAGTGTCATGATCTGTCCAGTACGACTCGTATCTTTGAATGTTTGTTGTATTTTCAGAATTATTTGTCCACACATGATCAATAATGGTCCATGACAAAAGTTTTGTACTTTCCTATAATAAGAACAACTTGTGTATTTCCATGTTTTCTTTTAGCATGTCTAGTTTTTTTGAGGTGTTGGAAATGTCAATGTTAAAGTCACCTACAATATAAATAAGGCTTCCAGTGGGAACAATTGCCATTGCTTTGTTAACAACTTTTATGATATTTGTAAGTGATGTTGTTGGTATGGCATAGATATTACAAATATAAAGGCTTTGTTTAGTAAATATTAGTGTACTCAATATTGCTTCAACATTGTCTTCTGTAAGTGGAATTGCATTTGCTACTTGTATATGCTTTTTTGTGCAGGTCATTATCACATGTATATGGTATGCTATAAAGCAATTATATTCTGATAACGCATCATTATTTAAATTTGTTTCCAAATATGTCTCTTGCAGACAAATAATGTCTGATGACATCAAATCTTTGTCATGTTCAATGTCTTGTTTGTGTGGGTGGAAATGACAAGTGTTTAATGTAGATATGGTAATACATGATGTTTGAGATTTGTAATGTGTGTCATTTTGTAGATTCCACTTAGCCACTGATTCTAACCATGTCATTTCATCTATGATTTCTCTTCGTACTTTAAATTTTTTTGCTGTTAGAGGGCTTAACAAAAACAATGTTTCAATTGTTGATGTGCGGGAAAGGGCTGTGTAAGTTAACCCATGTTGGTGTACGCCTAATGGTTCAAATGCAAGGCCTTGCATTGTAAGTCCTTGTGATCTATGTATTGTTCGAGCACATGCTAATTGTACCAGGAATTGTTTTCTAACAATATTTTTATGTTGAGCATTTGGTTTTAAGATTGATCTAGCAACTCGGAGTATTGGTACCCATCCATTATTAATATATGTTTGGTTTAAATGTGATAGTTTTGTGGCTTGAGCTTTTCCTACACGATGATCATTGAACTCAATCCATATAATGTCAATGTCAACATGATGGGTATATGTTCTGAATATTCCATTTGATTCATTTACGAGACCATCCTGTGTATCATAGTTTCCACCGTGAATTTCAACTAGTATGTCTTTTTTTAACATAATATGGTTTGGTAGATTTGTATTATTTTTGAACAATTGTTCTAGATTAACAGAATTATCGTGTTCGTCAATTGCATTGATTGTTATTAGTTCTCCAGGAAGAGAAAATAATATTTTATGATTGTGTGCATTAACATCTTTTCTCTTGTAAAAAAAGAATGGAAATGTTGGATCGGTAGGTGTAGGACGTAAGCATTTGTTATTCAGGTATGCTATGTCACTATCTGTTTGAGAGTTTGTTCGTATTCTGTTTAGAATTTTGATGAAGACTTCATCTTTTTGTCTCATAGTTGTTTCTAAGGTATAGCATTTGATGTTTTCCCAAAAATTGTATGGAACTAGCTGGGTGTCTAAATTTATAGTTTGGAACACTGGACAATCATGTATAGGTTCTGCTTGGTAGAAATCACCACAAAAAATAATGTCTAAACCACCAAAATATTTAGTAGGTGTTTGCATGATGTCACGCAATCTTTTATCTATGCAACGCAAGAGTCTCGCTCCAACTAATGAGATTTCATCAATAAGGATAATACGCAGTTGTTGATATTCTTTTGTCAATATATCTAATTTGTCTGAGCTCAATGGAATAGTAGTGGATTTGTTAAATGGTATGAAAAGTGCAGAGTGCAAAGTTATGCCTCCAATATTGTAAGCCGCTTTACCTGTGTATGCAAGTAACAAGCCTTTTATCTTATCTGGGTCACTATCAATAGAGTTATTGTATATACGTAGTAGGCCTTGGTATATAGCTTTGGCAGTGAATGTCTTTCCTGTTCCAGCACCTCCTGTTAGAAACAAATACAATGGTTCAAGTAATTTATTTTGTTTTTTTACTAGTATGTCCTTTACTATGGCTTGTTGCTCTTTGTTTAGCATTCTTCGAAGATTGTAGTATTCTGTGTTGTCAACTAAGTTTGGATGTTTAGCAATTTCAAATGGCCTTTTGATTTGTTTGTTGTAGAATTTAAGTTTCAATGTGTCTAAATCCGATTGCAAATTGTATTGTTCATTGTAATCATTGTTCAAGTTGTGAACATTGTTTGTTTCTGTATAGTTCTCATTTTCAATATTGACATCATTAATAGCATTGTCCAAATCACCCCATAGCTCATTTATATGGTACGTGTACTTTGCTTGATTAAGTTTTACTATTTTTTCTTTAGCAATGAAAGCCTCTTCCCATATTGTGAAGCCTGTTTTCAACATGTTTTCATCTATGGAAAATGGGACATATAGTAAAAGTTGTTCCCTATAATAGTTTTCGATGTCAACATGTTTATTGTATCTTATATATCGAATAATTTGTGGTCTCTTTATTTTTTATAATTGTCCTTTTCCTGTTCTATATTCTGCAACAAATTCTGCTAGACAAACATTTACCAATATTTGAGGACGTGCAATATAATGGTCAATTAAATTTTTACAAGCAACATTTTTTGAATCATCTGGCTCATTTTTCAGTTGTGTGGAATTTTTCAAAATAAATGTACGGTTTTCAGCAGTTGATGTGTCTATGAATATGCATTTCCTTAAACTATAGTTAAGAGGAAGTGAAAGCACAATGTGTACAGCTTGCTGAGTAGACATTTGTTGTAGATTGAGCAAAGCATTGCCAAGTTTTGTTATCATTTTAATTGCATCAATGTTATGTTCTTTGTGCTCTGTGCGTATTTTGTTAAATGCATTTGTTATTGAGGCATTGCATTTTGTCATGTATGAGCTACAGTACATTGCTGTAGCATATGCATTTAGAACAAATTGTGCATCTGTATTTGCTTGCCATAGATGAGGAATTTTTTTACAAAATGTATTGTTCCAAATGTGAGCTGGCTTTCTTTTCAAAAACATTGTTGGTCTAAGCAACGTAGATTGTATGGCTAATATGTATTCTTCTTCATCCATGCTTATGTTCAATAGGAAATCCTCATAAGATGTACAACTATCATAGCTTGAACATTCTAAAGTGGATCTAAGTTTTTCAGCCAAACACATGTTTCTTTTTTCGTCGATGCATGGTTAAAGAATTCTTGTTGTTTTCATTGGTGGTTGTGGAAAACCAAAGCGACATTTATTTATTTATTATCTTGCCACACTATTTAGTATGGTGATGCATATGTATTTTAGCCATTTGTTCATTTAAAGTTTCAGTATTGCAAGTTATGTATTTGCCTACAAAATGTTCAATACTAGTATTAGTATCTTTTCCATATATAGGTGCAACTTTAACCCATAGCATGAAATGGTCATGTTCATTTCCTCGATTTTGGAATTCTGTAACTGAAAAGTAGTCCAATACCTTTCCAAAAAATGTCTCATCTAAGCATATTAATTGTTTCATTGCATTAATCCTATGTTTATAATAGCGAGTACAAGTAGTTGGATCCTTTTTAATCAAATAGGTAATGTCAACTTCATTAAGCAATTCTTCTTGGTTTTCTGTTGATTTTTTTTTGTGTGAGATGTATAATTCTTTCAATGTTTCCTTTAATGGCTCCCAATTTTGTTCTACACTAGTGAAAGTTACGAAAAAAGTAGGTGGACCCAACTGTCGTATCATTGCAAAAAGATTTCTTTTGAGGTGTTGCAAATAGTCTGGTGAATTTCTTATTTTTTTGAAATCTACGTACCCAATGTCTAATTGCAAAATATTTTCAAGGTTTAGTTTGTGCTTGACATCTTTTGCTAGTAGGGTTCTACCTTTTAATTTTCCTTTGCGAATTCTTATCCATAGTGTGGAAAATACTTGGGCAATTAAAATTTTAATGGTTTTGAAAAATAAGTTGGTGGTATGATAAGCAAATATTCGATTTGAATTTTGTAATTCCCATTGTGCAATTTTTTGGTATGAAATTTTCTTTTCAATTCGTTCATCACGTGGTTCTCCGAAAAACAATGTTGGAAAATTCATTTCTTCTGCATATTTGTCTTGGAATATTCCAAGAGGTTGTTTTCCTTCAGCAGGTGCAATTTCGATGACTTTGTCTTGTATTGAATGTATAGTTCTTGACTCAGTAAAGCCATGGATCAAGGTATCTGTTTCGATTTCCATTGGAATATTTGTGTCATTGTCTTTGTCACTATCACTTGATGAAGAGTCAATGCATGTAGTCTGCTCTTCTAAATGGTACAATTGGTCATGCCAATTTTTGTTCAATTTAAGATTTTGCATTTTGTACAACATTGTTTTACACAATTCGTTTAAAGAATTCATAATAACATTTGGTCGAACTCTTCCTTTTTGGTATGCATTTCGATATTGCAAACGTCTCTTCAATGCAATAGCAATTGTCCATGTTTCATTGGTGGAACGTGGCAACACTGTTTGTATAATGTTCATGTCTGTTGGGACATTGATAATTGTTCCACTTAGTCCAATTTGAGGTCTTTTGTATCCTAATTGCCAAATTTGTGCAAAGGCAAGTCGAAGGGACACTAGCCTTTCTTCGAGTTCTGAAAGTGTAGCAGTGTATTGTAGTGGCTTATTTGTTTTAATATGTTCTAGTGTTGTGTATATTGGTTTTTTGTTTTGCCTGAATTGGTGGTTACAAAACTTGCATATTTTGTTTCCAAAAAATCCTTGTGTCCTTAATAAAACTAGACCATATGTTTCCATTGTTTCTTGGCTTAGATTTATAATATTCTTTTTGAAACACAACTGCCCACAAATTGCACACACATGTTTCAATGTGTCTTTGATTTTCTCCATGTAAGATTGAACGGGTGTTTTTTTTTTCCCTCTTTTTTCTATTTTTTGGATTTTAGGCTTTTTGTGTATCTCTTGTTTTAGTTTATGAAGTGAATTATGGAAAGTTGTACTAAACCCGTTTCTAAAATGTGTAGAGTTGCAAGTTTTTACTTGTTCACTGTTTTCGATGGATTCTTTCAATTTGTGTATACTAATGTTTTGTTTAGGTTTTTTGCGTATTTCTTGTTTTAGTTTATGAAGTGACTTATGGAGAATAGTGGTGAAGCCATTTGTGAGATGTGTAGAGTTGCAAGTTTTTACTTGTTTACTATTTTGAATGGATTCTTTCAATTTGTGCATATTAAGCCTTTCTTTGCTTTTCATTATTTTATTTTTTTGGTTGTGCAGTATGAATGTCGTTTACCATTATTATCTCGACTTCACTTGGCTTATAATGTGTATGCATGTCATTGAATTTGTAACATATGACATTGTATACTTTTGTCAGTTGTAGACATTTGCAATATACTTTGGTTGGCATCGCACTATTTTCTGAGGAAACTTGAATTTTAATTTGCAAAATGTAGGATAGCCATTCAAAACAAAATTCAAAACCTTCAATTTCACTTTGTTCAAATGGATCTCCAACTTTTGCAATAAATGCTTCCCAATTTGTCACACCACAAGTATTTTTCAACTCGGCTTTTAAGGATGTTTGAAGGCATTCATTTGCTATGTTGTCTCCATTTAGCATTGCATTGCAAAAGGATTGAGCCATGTAGCGTCTAAGACATGGGCTGTCATATTCTTTTTCAGTCAAACTTGCAATAGTATTGAAAAGACTATCACCACAATGTGATATTGATAATGTGTTTTTTGCATAATCTAGACATTGTATCTTTTTTTTTTCTGTGGAATTCTTTTTAGGGAGTATATATTTCTTCCAAATTGTTTAGATTGGTGAGCCTGTTGTTCAGGTGTGTTAAATTTTTTCCTCACAAGCGGTTCAAAATTTCCATTTTTATGATCCTGGTCATGGAAGAGAAGAGAATATGTTGTACTTTGTGAATTTTCATTGAAATGCAAGTACTTTGTTTTTCCTATTAAAGACCAAATACATATCTCAATATCTAACCACTTGGATAGCCACTTAATACAAAACAAGTCTCCCCAAAGACCATACTCATTACAATTTGGCTTTGGAACTGCAGATAATCGCATGCGTCGCAGATATGTACTAACATCATGAATGCCATGCATTTTGGATAGTGTGTGCGAGTCTAGCTCATTTTGAAGTGAAAACAAAGCGTGACGATCATCAATTGCCAGACAATTTAGAAAATGATCAAATATTCCATTTCTTAGTTCAAGAGATGTGTATCGCATATGTAACAGTAGTTGTAATGAGTTGAAAAGACAATTGCCTGCATTGTATACAAAGGGCCTTATTCTAAATAGGTTATTGTCTTCTAATACTTCGTCAATTGAGATATCTCGTTCTTTGTTTTTTGATTGATAGTTCTCTACATCTATGATATTATCCAATGCAAAATTTGTTGTTGGTGATGCATATTTACTGAACTTGGACATTAAATCTATTGACTTATCCTCCACAATTTGTTTTCTCATGTTAGTAATTGTTTTTGAGTGTTTACATTGGTTAATAAATCGGATGGATAAGGCATGTATGTTGTAAGTATGTATTAGCATCAGCAACTTGATGCAATTCATTCAATCTTTCAGGATTTAGCTCATTTGTATATGAAAACAAAGCATCATCATCCTTTTTTGCTAGGCAATCAAGAAAGTAATCAACCATACCATTTCGCAATTCTATGGAAGTTAAGTTCATATGTAACAAATATTGCAAAGAGTCAAAAAGACAATCCCCTATGTTGTATACAAATGGACTTATTCTAAAAAGATTATTGTCTTTCAATACTTCATCTATTGTTCATTCTTCTTTCATATTCATTGGTTCATAACTTTCTACATCTATGATAGTATACAATGATTTTTTTGATTCACAGTTTTTTGACATTTTATGCACCAAAAAAAAAAAACACACTAGAATTAATAAAAACAAAATAGGTGTAATATGTTACTTGTCAAATTTTGTATACTGTTGAACTCTATTTGTAGATACTATTGTTGCTTTGCTTTTCAATGCTCAGGTTCTGCAAAATAGGAAAATTAAACACATTATCAATGATTAAATAAAGAAATCACAAATTTTTATAACATTAAATCAATAAATAAATAGTTTGTCAATTTTTAATAAATAGTTAACCTTTTTATCATTCTTGCTATTGAATTGTTCGATCCTTTGTCTCTAAATACTCTTGGTACATTTTTATAAGTTTTGATTATGGCAGGATGCATTGAGGATTTTGGATATAATTCTCAGGCAACATGTTTCCAAAAAGTATGTAATTGTTGGGCAATAGGTTGAATGCTTGTTGACATGCTTGACTTTTTTGGTGATGATATAGTTTGAAATCAATCTGGGGTTTTATTTAGTTTGCCTTCTGATTGATTGTTTTCTATAGGAACTATCTATTAGTGAAATCCTTAGATTCTTAAAAAGCATCTTTGTAAGCAAAAACAATACATTGTGTTGTTTCAAGATTTTCTTCTTATTTAATGACAATAACAAATTGCACTGGTGGTGTTGGCTATTTTGACTTCTGTGTTGCTTGAGGAAGTTTGTTGTCCTTATGCAGCTTGTGGTTAAAGTATATATGGTTGGTTAATCATAACAACAGGGCACACAAAACAAAATTATATATAACGGATATTGTTGAAAATGTGATACTCTGTAGGCTGTCCTCTCAAACTCACTTAGCAACTTTGCAATTTCTTGGACTTGGTAAGCTTTTACCAAAGGTTTGTGAAAAATTTGTCTACAATTGCGCCCTTGTTGACATACCAAATTGAAAGGGATGCTTTCAATTGGTTTGTAGAGGTGCAAAATGATTTTGAGGAGCTCAAGACGATTTTTGTGATTACTCGGCTACTAGCTATTACTAATGGATCAAAGTTGTTCATTATAAAATGTAATAAAAACTTGGTGCCTGAGTTTTTCCAGCTGTTACCCCACTGCCTTTAAATGGTAGAAGTTTAATGATAAAAAGGCACACTTTACCATATAGCTAGAAGATTTTAGCCACCCTATGTGTGGTTGAAAAGTGGCTTCAAATTATGTTGGGGAGCAAATACTTCATTGAGTTGACCATCTCAACCTCAAGTACTTGTTGATTTTGAGCACACTTATAAAGGAGCAACAAAAATGGATTGGTTTTTTTGTAGGCAGATGACTTTGAGAACATTGATAAGAAGGAGAAACAGAATGTGTTGGCAGATGCACTATCATGCCAATACAAGTTACCTTTATTTCATACCATTTCCATTAACTAACATATCAGGGTACTGAATCTCCTTGAGAATTACATAAGTGACCCTATTATAGTAGATTTCAGAGGAAACTGTGGAAAGAAAAGGATTTATCAGTCTGCAGCATAATCATGTTTTTTGATACTGCATTTATCTCAGGAATGGATCCCCTTTGGTGCAAAAGGCGGTGGAGTATGGACATAGATCCCCACCAGCAGGTCACTTTTGTTATCAAGAATCCTTGAAAAAGATCATCTCCAATTTATGCTAGTAGAACATCAAGAAGGATATTTTGCAGTTTGTTGTTAAATATATCATTTGTCAACAAATTCGGGAGTGTTCCACCCCTAAATCATCTCTAGCTAAATTTGATTCTTATAATTAAAAAGTTTTCTAGGTATAAATGTATTCAAAAAATTTCCCAGATTTTGCATACATTGATCAAGCTATTAAATAACATGAATAAAATGCATCAAAGAAAGATAAATTTAAAAGTTTCAAAGAAGCAATTGAAATCTTCAATAAAACTTTTACATTATTTCAAAAGTTGAATGATTTTTG
>VDFB02256132.1:63517229-63578423 GCA_007258455.2 Sequoia sempervirens | reverse complement strand
TCTTATATTCTCTCTCTCTCTCTCACTATCTCTATCTTTCTCTGTCTCCCTATTTATTCCTCTATATCTCTACCTCTATCTCTATCTCTATATCTCTATCTCTCTTTCTATCTCTCTATATGTCTTTGTCTCCCTCTCTATCTCTCCATCTCTCTATTTATCTTTCTCTCCATCTTTTTTCTCTCTTTTCTCTTTTTGTATCTCCCTCTCCCTCTCTATATCCATCCATTTTTATCTTTACTTCTCTCTCTCTTCCTTTCTTTCTCTTTTTCTCCCTTTGCCTCTTTATATCTTCTCTATCTTCCTTAAGTGTGCAATGGGTACACTGAAGAGGTTTGAAAGGTGAATTATCATATCCTTAATCAAATGACATGCTACCTTGAGTATAACTCCCTAGGGACACATGCAATCCTTGGATTGTTGGCATGAAGTGACTAATTAAAAGTTAATCTCTCTCTCTCTCTCTCTCTCACAATAACATTTAATTTAGATTTTAAGTTTGAAATTTATTTTATTATATAAATTAGAATAAAAATTTAAAATATAATTATTCTACAATAATTAAAATTTAATAACATGAATAATTATAAATTAAATTATTTCCAATAACTTTTAGTTATAATTTGTAATTTCATAAACATAAATAAATATGTAAAATAAATTTCAAAGTTAAATCATACTATAAAGAAAATGCGAAATTAAAATATCCATTTTAAACAAATAATTTTAAAAAATACTAAATAATAAACTTATTGAGAATAAATAATTAAATAATAGAATTAAAATTGTAAAAAAATGTACCTAAAAAATATAATTAATATATTGGTATTAACATTAATTTGAAAGTAAAACTGTACTTCAAATAAAATAGTAAAACTAAAAATAAACTATATTAAAACTTGCTAAAACTAAAATTTTAACTTTTATATTAAAAATTACAAGTAAAATTAAACTTTAAAAACTAAAAAATAAAATGAAAGGTAAAAGATCAATTTGTATAGTCTCCCCCACCCCGTGGTAGTGAAGGGTGTGTCACACCAGTGCCTCGGTCATGTTGAAAAGTTTACCAGGCACATGTAGTTTATAGGGGGTGCTACCCAATTTCTATAGTCTAAAAAAAAAAATCAATTTATAATTTAAATATAGATAATATTAATTTTATTTGATTTAATTTTAATAAATTTTATGTAATTTAATTTAAAATGTTTATTAAAAAAATTGTAATAAAAATATTTAATATAAATATAAATTTATTAAAACCTACAATAAAAATACTTTAATAACTACTCAAATATTTTTTTAACTTGAAAAATTATTAAGAATAAATTAAACTAAAAGAAATAACACAGAGCTTTAGCAATCGAGCACGCAACATATTCTCTTTATCACTAAATGCCAAATAAAAAATTTATTAATTCTCTTTATCACTAATAACAAATAAATAAATTTATTTATTTCTTGGAATGCAAAATGGAACGGCTGCAGGCTTTGCAATAAGTGCTTCCAACGTTTTTTTGAATGAGAGTGAAAAAAAAAATAGCGAACGGTTAAATAGAATAAATGTTGGCGCGAAAAAAAAGAGATTAAAAACAAAAAAAACATAATAAACAAACGCTGTTACAATTAACTAGAGTGATAGGTAGGTTTTCTGGGAGAAACTACAGTTTTATTGGCTCCAAACGGTGTGACAGTTAACCTATAGTTGTCTCTACAGAAAGACAAGTTAACTCACTGAAGAAAGTCACTAAGGAATGAAGAACACCAGTTATGGTGTATGGCCATCCATTCCCATAAGTGCATTCTAGGGGCTGGATAGCCGTTGCCAATTATTTACTGTTTGTGCTCTATTTTCGTTCACCGCAATTTACCTCTGTTCGCTCTTTCTTTCTTTTTTTACTGTCGCTCATTGTATTTTGCAAACCATACACTTTTTTCATTTGTCCTTTCCGCTGTCTTCTCATGTTTTTCATGTTTTTCATTATGTGTTTCAGGGTTTTAAAATATTATGATTTTATGTAACATATCAATAGAATAAAGCCCATGTGATAGTTTCAAAAATGAAAGTTGTTAACTATTAATAAGTAGGAGGTATTTTCCACAGCGTGTCAAATTATGATACTACTTTATAGCATCTAAATGCGATCAAAACCATCTTAAACTCAATTATTTATTGTCTATGCTCTATTTTCGTTCACCACAATTTACCTCCCTTCGCTCTTTCTTTTTCTTTTTTACCGTCGTTCATTGTATTTTGCAGACCATACACGTTTTTCATTACGTGTTTCAGGGTTTTAAAATATTATGATTTTATGTAACATATCAATAGAATAAAGCCCATGTGATAGTTTAAAAAATGAAAGTTGTTTTTTTTTTTTTTTAATGAGGGGAATGAGTGCCCGCCCCATATAACCCCCAGAGTAAACTTTTTACCGTGGCCTGATCTTGGCGAGGACACACCAAGCCGGTACCACGGGGGAGCCGAATCGAACCCATGGTGGTACTGCTCGAGGAACACCTTAACCAAGCGGACCGGCCCCAAAAAAGAAAAAAAAAAAAGAAGGAAAGTTGTTAACTATTAATAAGTAGGAGGTATTTTCCATAGCGTGTCAAATTATGATATTGCTTTATAGCATCCAAATGCGATCAAAACCATCTTAACCTCAATTATTTATTGTCTATGCTCTATTTTCGTTCACCACAATTTACCTCCCTTCGCTCTTTCTTTTTCTTTTTTACCGTTGTTCATTGTATTTTGCAGACCATACATGTTTTTCATTTCTCCTTTTCGTTGTCTTCTCATGTTTTTCATTACGTGTTTTAGGGTTTTAAAATATTATGATTTTATGTAACATATCAATAGAATAAAGCCCGTGTGATAGTTTAAAAAATGAAAGTTGTTAACTATTAATAAGTAGGAGGTATTTTCCACAGCGTGTCAAATTATGATATTGCTATCAAGATTCAACCATGTAGTTTTACGAGTCAAACTCATTGACCCATGTCTCATGAGTAGTGGTTCACAAGAACCCATCTCTCATGATAATGAATGATCCACTTAGCACTCATTGCATCTAGGTGATGCTCATAGAGGTGAAGCACTGGGCCGTCCTGGGAGGTCACCCATCCCAGTATTGCTCCAACTCAAGCACGCTTAACCAAGGGGATGCTCACAGAGGGGTTGCAAGCTAGATGCAATGAGTGCTCACAGAGGGGTTTCACTTAGCACTCATTACATCTAGGTGATGCTCACAAAGGGGTTGCAAGCTAAGTGGGCTTAACCTTGGGGAAAACTCCTTGGTTAAGCGCACTTGAGTTGGAGCAATATTGGGATGGGTGACCTCCCGAGACGACCCGATGCTTCACCTATGTGAGCATCACCTAGATGCAATGAGTGCTAAGTGGATCATTCATTATCATGAGAGATGGGTTCTTGTGAACCACTACTCATGAGACATGGTTCAATGAGTTTGACTTGTAAAACTACATGGTTGAATTCCGATAGCAATATCATAGTTGTTAACTATGTTAATAATAATATAGTTATATAATATTAATATATTATAATAATATAATAGTATTAATATAAATAATTTAATCAATAAAAAAATATAAATAATAAGTATAATATAAATATTATAATAATTTATATAATATTATATGTTATCATATAATAATTATAATATTATTATATGATATTACAGTTATTATATATATATATAATAAAAATAATGTTATATATAAATTGGTTTATTATATATAGTATTATATTAATATAATAAATATATATATCATTAATATATTATAAAATTATATAATATAATTAAATTTACATATTATATTATAAATTCATCATTAATAGCTATAATATTATTGGATAAATTTTATATTTATATAATTATCATTTTTTTCTTTTAATTATATTATACTATCATTTGATTTTTATTTTTATTTTTTTTATTTATAATATTTTTATAATATTTAAAATTTTAATATATAATTGATTTTATATAATATAATTAATATAAAATTAATAATTATTAATATTAATATAAATACATGTAACTACCTTTTATTCCATTAAGTTAAAATATAGGCACCCATTATCATACAATTTACATTATAATGATTAATTATTCATATAATTTTAATAAAATTAACATTAATGTGGTATTTTAAAATATTATATTAATACTATAATTAACAAAATTAACATTTAATTTTATTCACATTAACAAAACTTACATTTATTTTTATTAAATTTGAAATACTATAAAGGCAAGTACTAGCCACTACATGGCACTTGTTACTTCTTATTGTCATTATAGATTGCACTTCTTGACATAAAAAGAAAGTAGACATCAAAAACAAAAATTAGAAGGTATGTTGTCACTAGGTCTTTGGTGTGGCATTCTTCTATTTAAGATGTGTTATGCCTTGCATAATCACCCCATTTTATTTTGGAACAAAATGGGTCCCCCTTTTTCTTTTATTTTGTTCGCCTTTGGTTGTTTGGTTGGGTCTCAGGAGTTGTTTGTTTTGCTCCTAAGTCTGTCTTTTGCTCTGTCAGAGGCGGCTTCGGAACCAAATCTAAACATGGAACTCTTTCAAGGTTTCTAGTTCGGATATCGTTCTGACTCTGACTTCGTCTTCTCTTTTGTTTCTCCTTTGTTATGTTGGTTGTTTTCAACGAACACTTGGGTTGGTATGTTCTCTTGTTTGTTGGTCATTTCTTTGTGCTTTGTTTGTTTGCTCGCGTGGAAGCGGAATCGGGATTGGAACGAAAGTATGAAATTTTAAGTTTCCATATTGTGTCTTTGTTCCAACTCCGTCTCTGCTTGTTTTCTTCCTCATTTGGGCCAGGTCTGGTGTTCGCTCCGGTCCTGCTTCCCTTGTGCTTGTGTGTTGTTCTTTGATTTTTGGTCTGGACCAGATCCAAACCTGGAATCGAACTTCGAACTTTGTGAAGTTCCATTTTCGGTTGTCTCCACCCTTGTCCTCTTATGTCATTTTTGGTCATTGTCCTTTTGTCGGGTCAGATCCGGGGTTGGAAATTAAGTAAGGAACTTTGTGTGGGTTTCTTTATCTTGTCTCTGACTTGAATCAGTGTCCTCCTTACCTTTTTGATGTTTTGTGGACTTGACTTGACTATCTGTTCACGTCGTTGGCTTCGTCCCCGAACTATCACATTTATGGCATTAAATGCAGCTTGTTTGCACGCGCAAATTAAGGTTTAAAGGTTTAATCATGTTTAAACTGCCTCATTATCATTATTATTCAAATTATCTAAGCAAACCATGGCCAGGAAAGTCTCGAAAGGATTGATTTGATCGCGAAGGCGAATTGCGAAGTGAATCTTGGCTAAATTCTGGTCAGTCCTGAGGAGCATTTTGAGGTAGGTTTCTTTGCTTTTCCATCTCCCATTTGTTCTTTTGGGTGTGTTGTTTTGGTATATTTGCAGGAGGGTTTTGTTCTGTGAATTTGTTCGCTTGGTTGTGTTTGGTTTTTCTTTTCTTGTTCTTTTTGTTTGGTCCTTTCTTTTCTGTCCTGTTCTATTTTGGGTTTGTCTTTCGTTTGTCGTTTTGTTTTGTTGTTTGCTCTGCTGTCACTTTCGTGACAGGTCCATTTTGTCGTGCTCTGGTTTGACTAGGGTTTCAGTTTTTGAGGTGTTTCCTTGCTGGGGTGATGAAGTTCATCTTGAAACCCTGTTCCTGGTCTTCCCGCGTTGATTTTGTATTGTCCGTGTGGTATTCTCGTTATGCCCTAGTTTTTAGAAATAGCGTGTCGAGCGAACTGGGGTTTTTGCTCAACAACCTTTGCAAAATGACCTTTTCTAGGGTTTAACTAACCTTTTGTATGGAGGAGCTATTGGAGGATTAAACTATGTTATTTCAATTTTCTTTAAGCCCATGTGACCCAGGGTTTAAAGTTCATATGACTGTACCTTGTTTGAAACACTTTCTGTTTGCTAGAATTATTCTGCTCCCGTTCATTATGATGTGTCTTTATACCTTGTCCTTGAGCAGAACCGGATCCAGAGTGGAAGTTGAATTTGGGAACTAACAACTAGTTTTGGTCCGGTTCCCGTTCCGGTCTCGCTTCCGACCCCGTTTCGGTTCTTATCCAGTTTCAATCCTGGCCCTGCCACATGATAAGAAATATCTTTTATGGCTAATGCTTCTACAGTTCCACCTCCAATAAAGGAAGAGTTTGACTAAGTAAATATTATCTAAGGAGGATGGAGAAGGGATTATATGATTGACTAACCTAGATGTTTTGTTCATCTAATATAGGAAGTTGTTGTAGGAATAAAGAAATGTCGGGGGCATCAGATGAGGCCTCTCAGAGAAGCCAACCAGGTGAAACTTCATGGCAAGGAGTTAGATCGAAGAAGATCAAGGTGGAACAACTTCCGTATACCTTGAGATGTAAGCATAGGGAGGTTGCCCTCACAGCTAGCAAAATTTATTTCGACTGGGTTGATATTACTAACACCAATTTGGGTCCTTTTAACTATGAGGAATTTCATGAGGAGACATTCACTGAGGAGCAGGTCACGAGAAGGATAGAAAGGATTGTTCAATCCAAGCTGGCACATGTTGCACTCTTCCCCCTATCTATCCAATGTCCGAAGTTGATTCTTGTAGCAACTGGAGTATATAACCCTGCTACTAGGCAGTGTGTGGATGTAAAGGGTAATGTCATTATTGAATTCATGCCTCCAATGATCAAATTCCTATTTAATATACCTGATCCCAGGAATCCTAAGCAATTGAATGAGGCGGAGGCTTTGAAGCTTTACAGTGATAATAAGGAGAGGGATAGATTTCACATGAATAAGACTTGGATGAGGGTGGAGAAGAAGTCTTTGACCAAGCTTCCAGACCAGCCTAAGAGGGTGGACTTTAGTAAAGAAATTGCAGATATAATCATGTTCCTTTCTAGGGTGTTTGGAAAGAGGGATGCTTCACTGTTTAAGGAATGGATGTTTCCTTTTATCCAAACTATTTTGCATGGGAGGCAACAATTTGACTGGTCAATGATAGTATCAAACAACATTCACAATCAAATGATAAAAGTGAGAGAAACCAAGCGTTTCTTTATGACCTCCTATGTAGTTTATGTAGTTGCCCGAGTGGGGATTTTTCCTGGACTTTAAACAGTGGGTATATTGGGGGAAGCCCAATGACAGAGGAGAGTGTGGGAGTATTATAATCAGCTCACCTTACAGGCATCAAAGCAACATTATAGAAGGGCTAATGATTCCTTTCTTTATGTCATTATTAACAAACTTAATGGTGATGCAGGATATAGGCTTAGCAGGGAGGCAATGGCTTTTTTGAATGAATGGGGGCATTGGTTTATCCAATACCCCACATTCACCTATTTTAGGTTGGAAGGCTTTGAAGGTCACCCCCATTTTCTACCTAGATGTTGTGGTGATAGGATCATTCTAATGGAGTTTATTTATCAAGCCTTGGTTGTTAATTTCCAGTTTGGCAACAAACACAAGACAGGTTGCCATAAGTTTCCAATGAGGTGGGAGTCTTTAGCTATCCACACATTCAAGTAGCTAAGGTCGTTTGTGATGAATTAGTTTATTTAAAGTTGGGCTTGTACATTGCAAGGAAGTACTATGACCCCAAGCACAAGTTGAGGGCTTTGCTTCCCAGTGTCTTTGAGAAGCACTTTAATCTATTGGAGGATTTTTGGGAGGACTTGCAGGATGAATATGACCTTAGGAAAAAGAATAATGAAAGGATACCTATCCCACTTATGGTTGAGTTTGGGATAAAAGAATACATTCCAGAAACATTGTCTGATGATGGGATTGTTTTGGATCCTGGGTATGATGCAGAAAAGATTGGTACTAAGGATCTTGATCCAATAGATTGGAATATTGAGGAGACAATTGACATAAAGCAGATTGCAAGACCGGTGATGGATAGGAGTATTCAATGGGTGAGTTTGAGGCCTAATCAGGCCAAGCCTCAATCATCTAAGAAGAGGAAAGCTGCAGGTACCACCCAAGGATATAAAAGGGCAAAGAGAAGGATGACACCTAAGGAACCCTTAGAGTTTATGCCTTCTAATACACAAGAGGAGGTGGTTCCTCAAGACCTTCTAGAGGTGCAAGAGGATGAAACAATTACAGAGGTGGGGGCTTCTACATCTGCTGCAGGGGAGGTATCTACTCAGCCCTCTGATGCACAAGAATTAGGTCAAGAATCACCAAAGGGAGCCCACCATCATGAAGTGGAGGTCTTAAAGAAAATGGAGGATGAAATTGAGATACATAATATAGAAACAGATTCAGAAAAGACTCCATCTGATAAAGAGCATCATGTATTAACATCTTTTGATATGACAGATGATGTAGTGACTGAACTAATATTGATTGAAGAAAATCAATGGAAACTCTTTGAAGATGCAAAAAGAGAAGTTGATGCTAAGGCACAAGCTGAGGCATCAGCTAAGCAACAAGAGGAGGAGGCCAAGGAACAATCTGAATTGGCGGTCAAGCATAAGGAGTTGGAAGATAAGGTCAAGACCGATGAATTAGCTCAATAGCAACAACAAAAGGAGCAGGAGCTCAAGATACAAGAGAGAGATAAGTTGATGATGCAGTAGAAGATTCATAACCTTGAAGAGGAAAAGGCTTAGCAAAGAAGAGAAAAAGAAGCTATTGAAGCTAAGCTCAAGGCACAAGAAGACACTTATAGGAAAAAGGAAGAGCAAGAACATTCGAAAAGGGAAAGAGAGGTTGTTGAGATTTCTGAATATGAAAAGAAGTCCAAGGAGGCATGGGACTATGTTGAAGAGCTGAAGAAGCAGCGAGATCAAATATTAGAGAAAAAGAAAGAGGAAGAGGAATGTTTAAAGCAGGAGCTGAAGGCTAAAAGGCTGCAAGAGCAAAAGGATAAAGAGGAAGCAGAAAGGTTAGCACAGGAAAAGGAACAAAGTGATCAACAAAATGTGTAGGAAGTTGATTCTCAGTCGGGGCTTACATTGTTACAACCTTTTTCTTCCACTATTGTTGCTTCTTCTTCAGCCTAGGAAGCCACTACTCCTATTGCTCCTACTTGGTTAAAACTGGACTTGGAAAGAAAACAAGTTGTTCAACCACAACCGTTGAATTGGGAGGAAATGACGAAAGAAATTGGGAAGGAGAAACCTAAAAAGAAGGCCTAGGTTCTTCACTCTACTAGGCTCACTGATGCTGCAGAGATTGTTGCTGAATGTACCATACTCGTAATGGAGAAGAGCCGTGATGATATGCAAATCATTGATTATTAGTTGGGGGCGGTAAATTTGGGAAAGCCTACAAGAAACTAACAAATGAGTTTGATTGATATTGTGGCCTCTTCAACTAAATCGTGGATGATCAAAGATAAACAAAGGAAGGATGAGCTTAAGGCACAATTGGATCAGCTTCATAGGTTTTTGAAAGATGTTTCAAGTCCCATTTCCCAACAAGTTGCTCTTCCTGAATCCCCAGTTTTGTTAACAAAGAAGGAAGCAGATGATTTAGTTCAAATGAAAAGCAAGGTAGGAATGATGGATAAATGGTTGGATAAGCTCAACCAAGAGGTTGATGATGTTCTTGTTGAGGGTTCTAAGATTTATAAGGCTACTCTTGAATTGGCAGAGGATCTAGATCAACAGGCCAAGGATCTGGATAATCAGGACAATGAATACAAGGAATGTGTTAAAAGGCTTGAGGATATTAGAAAATTTCCCAAGTCCACATTGCTGGAATATTCAATTCTTGAGCATGGTAATGTGGATTTTGTGGAAAAAATTGTGATCTTCATAAGGTATAAGTCGGGCTATTCATGGGCATCAAGAAGAAATTCAAGAAATGAGCAAAGATTTGAATCAACAGATGGTTGAATTAGAGGCAATTGTGGCCATTTTAATTAACCTAGATTCCTCAAACAAAGAAGGCCTATCTTTGGATAAACTAAGGGAGAGATGGAGGGGTAGGTTTGAGGAAATTATGCAAAAGGGAGATGATGGGGATAATTTATTATTAGATCAGTTTATGAATATCAGTGAGGAGGTAAGAACTGCTAGAAAGGAGTTAATCAAGTTAAAGGAGATGCAAAGATTGGTTTCTACAGAATTTGAAAGGATCAAATTTGAAGGTGATTGGTTAGATGGGCCAGATTCGGGTACTCTTCAACAAGTGTTCTCGAGTTATGACGAGTACATCCTTGAGCATTCAGTGCAAAAGTGAACTGAATCTTTTCACCATACTCAATATATGATTTTCTCCTCTTTTGTGGGTTTTGACATAAGCTCAACTCTGAGTTTGATCTGTCGGTTTCACTTTCTTCTTGGAATATCAGATTTCTTGTTGGCACAACAGAGTAATTAGCCTTAGAACAAGAGTTCATGAGTCCACTTATGTGTTCAGTTCCAGTTCCATTAATTGTGGATCTTGATTGATAATTGAGAAACTTGTGCATGTGGCACCCTATATGTATTATTAGGTTCTACTTTGTAAAGGTCAGCTAATTGAAGGAAGATCAACCACCTGATGATAGAAAAGAGAGATTAGATCTAGGATTTCTATGTTTTAGGAGAGATACTCTAAAAGTTCAGTAAAACTTGGTTACTTTACAATTTTTTTCCATACATTTTCATGTTACGGTTTTAAAGTTTGGATCTATTTTGATAAGGTTAATGGTACATGATCAATCCATACACCAGTGATTTTTGTTGTGCTTGATTCTTTCTTATTTGATGAAATTCAATAGAAGGAACTGGATTCAAGATTATATCATTGGATTATCTGTGGATGAAGTTGTTATCATATTCATTTGATCTGTGTTTTAGATGATGAGTGAGTGATTTGTTTGAAGCCAGTTTAGTGAATGTTGATGGTATTTGAATTAGCATTATGGATGTATGTAGTAGCATAGTTTATTCTATGGATTGCATCTTGCTATAGTTGTGGCTAGGTGGGATAAACACTCATTATTGATATGCATGTCTGGCTATGTAAGAATTTTACTCATGTTTCTTTGATTTGAAGCTCTGATTCATCTTTTTTCTTTTATTTAAACCCCCCCAAACGTAGACTAATTGATGCTATGCGGTCATGTTCCTTGTTACTAGTAAAGGCCCCTTGAATATTACAGTTATATCAACCACTGAGTGATATCAGCATAATTGAGAACCAATTACCAGGACCTTGGGAGTTAGATCACCATGTGTTATCTTTCTCTTTCAAGATAAATAGAATAGTAATATTATGTTTAATGTTGTGCTGTTTTGACCCTCAACAAGATGGTTTTGACTTCAACATTATACTTCGCTATTAAATTGGAGTGTGTTGATAGACCATCTTCATTTTTATTTTATTTTTTTAAAGATTGCTAACATCTTAGTTATAGACCAAAACATGATATCATCTTTGTAGTTGAAAAGAAAATGAAGAATCATTTATAGTAAGTGTAGGTTAACTAATTAAATAATAATAATTAGTTTTACCAGATAGTCAAATATAAATAGACAAGCACACTTTTTGAAATGATAAAGATGGATTAGGATTATTTAGGTCTAGGTGTGACTTGATGATGTTGAATTGTAAACTACCACTTAATAATCCAAAATATTATCCTTACATTTTTATTTTTTTGTGTTCTTCACACAATCAAAAGGAGAACCCATGGTTGAGGAAAGAGGAGAGATAAAGTGATTGGGTCCCTAAGGACCAAAACACCACCATCTACATTAATCACATCTTCTTCTTTTTTGTATTGAAACAATGCAAAAAGATTACAATAAGAATAAGGCAACACGAAGGTTGCCAAAAGAAGAATTACATAGCAAACAACCATATACACCTCAAACCACTGACAACCATAAGCTCAAGGCATGGTAAAATACATTAATCATAGCTTGGATTGCTAGTATCCAATTGTGAGAATTCTTGTTGCATTTATCTTGTTTTAGATTAATTTAATTTTGATATAATAGATTAGTTATTAGTTATAGTTTTGATATTTCTTTGCTCTAAATTTGAAATATTGTATTTTAGGTTTGTTTCAAGGATAAATTTTGGAGTAGTTTTTATTTGATAGTGTAGATTTATTTCTTGTAAATTCATTATCAAAATAGTAGTACCATTCATTGTAAAAAAAATAAAAACATCAAAAACAAATTAATGAACAAGCATAAAACAAAATCAACAATGTAGTAGCTCAAATTGATTTTTCCATACAAAGATCAATTTCATTTTCTCAACATTTTTAAAGAAAAATCAACAAACATTTATAATTTTTTATAATTTGTAAAGTGTTATTTTGATTGGAAAATAATAAAAATTATTGGATTATTCAATTATTGTTTAAATTTACTTATCTTCTCTCTATTTTTTGTTCAATTAATCTTAATTACAAAGGGGGAAAACTTGTATTTCTAATCTTAGAGTTCATTTCCATTTGTCAATTTTTTCTTTTAAGCTTGCAAACATATGAACACAAAAACAAAAACAAAAAGAACATTTTAGCTTTAATTTCAACAAACTAGCATAATTAGAAATATTTTCTTTTGACATTCAAAACATAAAACATAAATAATTAATTTAGATGTGAAATATAGAGAAATAGGATGGATTAATTTGAAATGGGGAAATTATGGACCTATCTTCCTTTATTTCATTAGGAAATGAGATCCACACAAAGAATTGACTTACAACCCTTAGGTGAGTCAACTCAATCAGGGAATCTATTGATTTCCTTATGATTGAGGACGAGGGTATCAACCTGAACAACATTTTTGGGAGAAAAAATAAAAATACTAAATCAACTTAATTATTCCCACTAAAAATTGAAACAACAATTTAAATCTCAATACTAATAGAAACATAAAACTTCCTACAGATTTGAGAAGGGTAGAACACTAGGTACCAGTCACCAAAAGGTAGTTTCAAGAGCTTGTTTGGGACTCATTCGCCCATGGGCGAATGGATCTTTGCTCGGGGATTTCAAAAAACTTTCGGGAGCCTCTGATGTCAATCTAGAGTTTCTATTTGATCAGGGTTTCAGTTTCGGAAAGTTGAAAATCAAATTTGTAGGTGAGTTTTCATGAATTGATGACAACTTTTGCAACTTTGACAACTTTTCCAATCTTTCTCTTCAAGAGATCTTCCATCCTTCTTCAACCTAAGATTTGTAACACAAACATAAGAGGGAAAAATTATTTGTTTTTGGTGAATGGGGGTTTTCCTTGGTCAAATCCCGTTTGGATAATTAAACTTTGAATTGAAATAATTAAATGTGAAAGGAATGATGAATGAACAATGCTATGTTGCAACTCACCAAACCCTTGAATAAACCTTTGGAAATATGAAATGTTGATGTTGATCTTGCATGAAATGGCTTCAATGGATGTGGATCTTGATGCTTGAATGCTTTGACTTGATCTTTGAAACCTACATCACAATATTAGCTCCAAAAAATGCATGATGCAAGAAGACTTTGACATGATGCTTGAGATTTTGATTATTGCAATAAATTGCTGATAAATCTACTCTTGAATGTCTTTGATCATAATTTTTTCTCTCTTCAAAATGCTAGGAAAAATTTAGTAAAATAACCTTGTATTTATAGGTATGTATCCTTAGTTTCTTGAAAATTAAACATTACAAACTGACATTAAAAGTTGAATTTAGGGATGTTAAAATACCACCAAAAATATAATTTAAATTTAGGTTCAAAGGCCTAGGGTGGATCCATTCGCCCATGGGCGAGTGGGTCTCGAGTCTCTATTCTTGGAACACACATTGCTCAAGGTAAAGTGTTATGTGTTGGCATTAATTATTGTCGAGTTTCCCCTTCAAAAAATATAATTTATTAGGTTTGTAGATGCAAAATAGGGATTATTATGGCATAATTAAGTCCAATTTAATTAAGAGGGCCCAAACAAAGTGTTAAAATGTAAAGGAGTACATTTTCCTACACTACAAGATGTTTTTCACTAATACTTCAATCATCTAATAAAAAAATTGGAATATCAAACATTTCAACCAAGATTAAGCCTCAAGCATTCATCTTGCAATTTCATAAACAAATATAAAACAAACACAATGAACATGCAAACATTTAGAATTCATTTATACTAAATCCAATTAAAATAAAAACACAAATCAAGGCATCAAAGTGATTTCTAGCTATATTTTTCTCCATCTTGGTCATTATTATCATTTTACACTTATGTGTCTAGTAGGGAAGGAAGATTGGGTAGAAAATACTTTAAGTTAGTTGAGAGAGTTATTGTCAAGTCCTATAGCCATTGAAGTTGCAAAATAAACTAAAGTTTTAGAATAAACTCAACAAGAAAATCAACCTCACTAGCCATTAAACTCACTCATATTAACAATTTTTTTTAGTGAGAGACTAGACTTATTTTGATGCTCTCTTTAAAACCACATGATAAGATCTCAACATTTTACATGTAGAAGTTAACACTCAAAACACAACCCCCACACATTAACCAAACATCCTTATCATCCATCAAACACCCTTACCTCATGAAGAGAGTGTTTCACTGTATTCTCCACCATTACACATATTGAACTTTTGTGTGAAAAACATTAATCTACCATTTGTCCCATCAACATGAGAAACACATGTGCATAGAATTTATTAATCTACCATATATCCCATCAACATGAGAAAAACATGTGCATACTATTTATTATTCATGCATTGTGGTCATGAGTTAGATTTTGTGCATACAAATTTTGGTGAACCTGAGGTGAAGGAAAAATCCTTTTGGATGATTTCTTTTATCTTTTCTCTCATTCCACCCTATTTCCTTCACCTCTCTGCCCCCTTTTTCCACTTATCATACAACCTAGATTACTCCAAAATATGTTGATACCATAGATAGGTCAAGAGAAAGTCCCTTCTAATGAACCTGTTACACCTAAATTTGACCAATATATTCCCCCCTTGGATCCACTAGCTTCTATACAAAACATATATTATGCTAGGGTATATTGATTCTAATGGTACCCCATCAAAAACAAGAGAAAATATTGAGACCTAATAAATATCTCATCCCTTTCAACAATCCTATATGGGCACAATACCAAGAAACTATCATTCAACAAAACCAAAATCATCGAAGAGCATGATACATATTAGTTAGATCATATTCATCAATAACACCCTAATTTTATGGAATATAAAGACTTGGCCACTCACTTCAATAATAAGGAAAATAATTTAGAAAAGGACTTGGTAGATGTTTGAGCAACTCAAGAGGCTCATAGTGTAGTGTACCAAGATGAACAAGCTTCCTCACATCATATGCAAGCTAAAAACCAACTTTAAATAATGACAAACAATATGTTCCAACCTCCAAAAAATGAACCTCATTAAAAAATCAACATCACCCTCCCCAAAGTGGTGAAGCAAATGATGTTGAATATGTTGGAGTAATCAACCCAAGATCTTCAATCTACAATACCAAAGAACCTCCACAAGAGATAGAGAGAATCAACAATGGAAGATGCTATTCCACCAAACAAGGATTGCAATATGATACAATATGATCAATGCAATACTATACAATGCTATATGCAATGCAATACAATGCTAGAGATGCCTTGCTTATAAAGGCAAGGATGAGAGATAGGATAAGACAAGATCATGACAAGTGTCTTAATCCTATCACATGAGACAACTAACTCATAACTACCTAGGAAAGTGGAACTTCTAGATAAGACAACTAATGCTTATCTAGATATGACAACTAATATCCTAAGTAAACTTAACATGTGAATTAAGTCCCCTAAGTCCCTAGTAAAGGAATAAACTAGGTACAAGACTTATTCACACCAACACCCCCCCTTAAGTGAAACTTAGGGAGGTACAAACCAATGCATAAAGAAAAGGATGGGTCCCGACAACTAGGCCTGATGAGGTACCCATGTACAAAACAAAAAACTCTCACAAGCAGAGAAAAGGAGAAAAACCCTGTGGGAGAAAACTCCTCTCCAAAAGAGAGAAAGAAACAAAGAAAACTAATGAAGGAAGGAGGACTCCTCAAGACCCCCCAAGGACAACTTCCTTCACCCCAAGAATCGATCGCAACTGAAGATAACGAGGCGATGCCAAAGGTTTAGTGAAGATGTCTGCAACCTGCTGATCTATAGGCAAATACTCCAAGTTGAGAACACCATCCTGGATGAGCTGCCTGATGAAGTGCATGTGGATCTCAATATGCTTTATCTACTGATGCTCCACTGGGTTGCGTGAAATATGAATGGCACTCTAATTGTCACACCAAAGAGTAGTGGGTTGAGTGGAAGGGAATCCAAACTCAATCATCAACTGACGAAGCCACAAAACCTCCTGACTAGCCAACACGGGAACCTCGATACTCAACCTCTGTCGATGATAATGCAATAGTAGTCTGCTTCTTGCATGACCATGCAATTGGACCAGAACCAAGGCAAAAGACAAAGCCAGAAGTAGACTTCCTATCATTGACATCACTAGCCCAATCTGAGTCAGTGAAGCCCACAATCTGAGATGCATCTGAAGTGTAGTGAATGCCAAAATGGGTAGTTCCCTAAATGTATCTCAAGATACGCTTGGCGGCCTTCCAATGACTCTCATGAGGCTCCTGTGAGAAGCGAGAGACAAGTCCAACTGCAAAGGAAATATCAGGACAACTATGTGTCAAGTACAAAAGACTGCCAACCAACTACCAATACAAGGTAGGATCAACTGTAGGAGTAGTGCAACTGGAAGATAGTACAACACCTGACTGGAATGGAGTAGGGGCAGGCTTGCAATTAGCCATGCCAAATCTCTGAAGCAAATCAAGAGCATACTTCTGCTGGAAAATGAAGATCCCCTCAGAAGTCTGATGAACCTGAAGACCAAGGAAGTA
This sequence comes from Sequoia sempervirens, assembly GCA_007258455.2. Taxonomy (NCBI): domain Eukaryota; kingdom Viridiplantae; phylum Streptophyta; class Pinopsida; order Cupressales; family Cupressaceae; genus Sequoia; species Sequoia sempervirens. The sequence goes on along the minus strand of VDFB02256132.1, from coordinate 63,561,509 downwards.
ATGTAAAAGACCAAGGTCAGTCATATCAAATCACTCCATCAATGCTTGTTGTGTACTCTGAATCATGGAAGTAGAACTCCCTGTGAGAATCAAATCATCCACATAGAGCACAAGTATAAGTAGATCCTCTCCATGTCTCTGTGTATAAACTGTGGGATCGAAATGGCAACGAATGTAGCCGGAAGCAAGTAAGAAACTATCCATCTTCTCATACTAGGCCTGAGGGGCCTGTTTGAGACCATACAATGAACGTCAAAGCCTACACAAAACCTAGAGGATGCTCCATATAGATCTCCTCATGAAGATCCCCATGCAAGAAGGCACTCTTCACATCCATCTGAAACACTGACCATTCCTGTGATGCAGCTATAGCAAGGACAAGGCGAATAGAATCCATCTTGGCAATAGGAGCAAAGGTCTCAGAATAGTCAATTCCTTCAACCTGAGAAAACCCCTTTGCAACAAGACGAGCCTTGTACTTGTCAATGGAACCATCTGCTGCATACTTGGTACGATACACCCACTTGCATCAAACCAACTTTCTTCCCTTAGGAAGAGCCACAAGACCCCAAGTATGATTCTTCATCAAAGAAGAATACTCATCATCCATAGCACTATCCCACTCTGGAATACCCAAAGCATCTAAAAACTTTTGAGGATCATCTGAAACTGCATGACTCAAAAGACTAATTCTAGAAGTCTGAGAATGAGTACGACGAGTGTTTGTGGGATCACCAACAAGAGAACCAGCCTCCTCAAGAGTAACTCGAGCCCATCGTGGCCTAGTGGGTGAATGAGGAGGAGGTTCATCAAGACCATCATCAAAATCTTCCTCAAGTAGCAAAACATCATCATCTGAAGAAGATTGAGTAGGTTGTGATGAAGAAGAAGTCAAAGGAGGATCTAGCTGGGTGAAGGACTCAGAAAACTGAACATCACGTTGGAAATGAACCTCTCATGTGTCAGGATCAAACAATATGTATGCCTTCACATCCTCACAATAGCCAACAAAGATGTACCGCTAACTCTTCTTCTCCATGGATTTATGCCGACCATTCGGAATGAATGCCCAAGCCTCACTACCGAATACTCTGAAGAAGGATACATTAGGCTTGCGATGAGACCAAGCCTCCTCAGGGGTCATATTCTGTACTGCCTTGTGGGGCATACGATTCTAAATATAGTTGGCACAATTGACAGCTTTGGCCCAAAAAGCGGGAGCCATGGACCTAGACTGAATCATACAATTGGCCATTTCCCTGAGAGTCCTGTTCTTTCAATCCACCACACCATTTTGCTGAGGAGTGTAAGGAACTATGTGCTGATGAAGAATACCATGCTCATTGCAAAAATCTTGAAATGCCTGATTGACATACTCCCCCCCATTATCTGTGCGTATCTGTCGAAGAGAAAAACCTGACTGCTTCTCCACAAATGTTTTGAAGGTCTTGAAGTTGGTGAGGACTTCACTTTTGAGCTTTAGAAAGTAGACCCATGTCCGGTGGGAAAAATCATGAATGAATGTTAGCACATACTTAGCCCCTGAAAAAGAAGGAGTTGGGAATGACATAAGATCACTATGGACCAACTCAAGGGGTGTGGTTGCACATGTAGCTTGACCCTTAGGAAAAGGATCTTGATGTTGCTTGCCAAGAACACGTCCTTGACAAACACCATCTGTGCAAGTGATATTTGGAAGACCAACCACTAAGTTATGTGCTTTCATTTGCTAAAGATATCTATAATTCAAGTGCCCAAATCTCTCATGCCAAAGCTTGCTCATTGAATCAGCATGAGCAAAAAAACATGAACCCGATGAAGACTCAAATCCATCAAATTGATACAAATGATTCTCATGATCAACTATCCCTGTAGCAACAACCTTCTCATGATCCGGCAACTGTCTAATAGTCACATTCTGTGGAGTAAACTCAACTGACTTCCCATCTCCAGAATGACAAATCTGATATATGGAAAGAAGATTCGCTGAAATATCAGGAACAAGAAGAACATCCTCAATGCACCCATCTAGCATCTGAACAGAGCCTGTCCCCAAAATTGGAATCTGTGAAGAGTTCCCAACTGCAATCTGAGAAGTAGAAGTATGAACTATGGAATCAAGAAGTTCACGCGAATTGGTCATGTGATGTGAAGCACCTGAATCAAGAATCCAACTATCTGAAGGTGAATGCATAGCTCGTGCTGAAAGAGCTTGCCCTTTGCCCATGGAAGAAGGATTAGCCACTGAAATATTGTGCTTCTTCATGGCTTCCTCCAAGGCCTCTAATCTCTTAAAGCAATGAGATGCATCATGCCCAGTTTTTCCACAAAATGAACAAGGATCTCCTTTCTTTTTCTTGGACTTGGAAGAAGAATCTCCAGAGGTAGAAGAAGAAGGAGATTGAGTGGACTTCTAATTGTTCTTCGGCTTCGGTTTGGAGGGATTCTCACTACCAGAAGATGATTCTGCTTTGGGCTTCTTCTTGTTCTTTCCTTTACCCTTGGATGATTGAGCCATTAGAGCATGATTCTTAGAATTAGGTAAGACATCCAACTGAATTAACTTGGCCTCCTCCCTAGTAAGACGCTCACAAAACAACTCAAATGTAGGCATTTTGTAATCTTTCCCCATTGCATCCATAGTTGAATAGAAACTAGAAGAAAACACTTGATAAGGGCCCTTTAACTTAGACAGAATCAAGAAGATACATTCATCACTAGATACATCATGTCCACATCCTTTCAACTGTGACAAAATCATCTTGCATTGTGCAAGAAAATCCTGAATTGAAGGAAATGCATCTAGAGAGAGGGATTGTAGTTCTGCTTGAAGTTGCAAGGTTCTGAAATGATTTGTTTTACCATACAATTCTTCAAGTTTATCCCAAACATTCTTAGGTGTTTTGCACTCCGAAATATGAAACAACAAATTATCAGATACATGTAAGCCAATGAGCCCTTTTGCTTCATCCATTTTACATCTATGGACAAACTTTTCATAATCCCTTGTAAATTCAAGTTGTTCTACATCTAACATTGGCCATAGACCCTTAGATTGTAACAATTGAGTCATTTTTAGCTTCCATGTATGATAATTGTGTGGAGTGAGTGGTTCAATTTGCCTTAGATCCGCCATGAACACCAAAAGAAAGAAGACTATGTGGCACTGAAATTGTGCCTTTCACCCCCCCCAAAATGTATTAAAACTAATTTTGCAACCCCCCCCAGCAAATTACAATGAACAAATTTTGCAATTTTTACAAGTGACAAGCTCAAATCAACCATTTATAACACACAGTGATTTTTACAATTTTCAGAAAAAATAGCTTGTCAAAGCTGAAAACAGAGGTTACAAACAGATTCCTTGCGATTTTTTTGATCAATTTCAAAAAAAAGTTTGCCAAATTTCGACTTTGTTGGCAAAAGTTACATCAAGAACAAGCAATAAATGCACTTGTACCTTCAAGCTGAAAAAACTGGTAAAATTATTCAAAATCTGGAAAATTCACCTACACCACTGCGAAGTTCATTGAACTAGCTTTCTGATGATATCTCGTTTGCGAAAAACCAACTTCATGGCGAAAAGTTATGCAAAATTGAAAAAAGGCCTATTTTAGGCACTATGAACACTAAACAGGAGTAAAAAAGTGGCCCTCGGGGGCTGGCAGTCGGTCACCCACGTGACCACGGGCTTCACAGGGCCAAAAAATTCTGGACGGTTTCGTGGCGGTTAGCGGCTTGCAGGCGGTCGTCGGTTATCGATGGCGGTTGGACCGCTGGCGGTTTGAAGACCCGCCCACTGGCAGTTTGGTGGATTCACCACCCTCCTGGTGGTCACTCTACAGTCTGAGGCTACGGCGGAGTTTGGAGGCCGCTGGCGGCTTGAGGGGAGCCCGCTGGCGGCTTAATCGCCGCGGATTCAAAGTCCGCAGACTTTCAAAAGTCTTCGGCTAAAAAGCCGACAACACTTAAAGCGCTTTAAAAAATTTATATATATATATATTTGAATTTTTTTTACAAAAATCAAATAAAATACCGCCAAAATAAATATGCAGAAAATTATTTTTAATAATTTTTTTTTTGACGACGCGTACCTGCGACCTGGAGGGCCGTACGACCCTTCGGGTAAAATTTTTTTGCCCCGAAAACAAATTTTGTCAAATATAGGCAAATTTTATATCAAAAAACTCAAAAACGGCCACCCGGACGCAATGGAAGACTTATTTTTTTCCCAAAGTGCTCTTGTAAAAAGTTGTTCACTAGATTTGAGCTCGAAACCCTTCTTTGCCAAAGTTGCAAATGGTGACGAAATTAAGTGAAACAAAAGCCAGATCTAACTTTTTCGAGCCTCCTGGATGCAATGGGACAACCTAAAATACTGCCACTATAGCCAAAAGTGTTGCAATCACCAGATCTCACCAAAATGCAAGCATGCAATATAGGATACAAGAAACTCAAAAATCACAATAGAAATTGATGGAAACTCTCTAATAAAGAAATGGAAGGGGCTTGCCAGATTCAAAGCTCTGATACCATGTTGGAGTAATCAACCCAAGATCTTCAATATGCAACACCAAAGAACCTCCACAAGAGATAGAGAGAAGCAACAATGGAAGTTGCTATTCCACCAAACAAGGATTGCAATATGATACAATATGATCAATGCAATACTATACAATGCTATATGCAATACAATACAATGCTAGAGATGCCTTGCTTATAAAGGCAAGGATGAGAGATAGGATAAGACAAGATCATGACAAGTGTCTTAATCCTATCACATGAGACAACTAACTCATAACTACCTAGGAAAGTGGAAATTCTAGATAAGACAACTAATGCTTATCTAGATATGACAACTAATATCCTAAGTAAACTTAACATGTGAATTAAGTCCCCTAAGTCCCTAGTAAAGGAATAAACTAGGTACAAGACTTATTCACACCAACAGAATAGTCCAATGAATCCAACCTGGAGGCTCTTATTGTAATACTATTGTAATCAATCAAAGCACTAAAAGTAGGGCATGTTGAACAACCCCATCAAAAGTATTCACAAGCAAATATAAGACCACAATCTCCTACATAGAAAACCCATGCAAATCCTTTTGTTGCCATGCAAAATTACTTGAACCAAGAGGATTCTTGATTGCTCCCACATTTCAATTTCTATACAAAAAATTTGAGAAAAAAGGCCTTCATTCCTCCTCCTCATTTGCCCTATAATGCAACCAACATGTACCAACCTAGATGGATTCCCATGAACCAAACTCAAACTATGCAATCCCACGTAGTTTGCAACTAGTCAACCTTGTCCATCAAATTTATTAAACCTTTTTTGGGTTTCAACAACATAACCAAAGTTTCCCAATATAATCAAGTTATCAAATCCCACTAATAGGATCCACTTTTAGAGGATTGCCTCTATCTACTCATTATCCTTTCTCAAGGACCTACTTCAAGTACATTGAATAACCTTTTGATCATGTCATTCATAACATGATATTTCCTTGACCAGTCCCTAATATTACTAAATTCAAGGAGAGGGATATTCCATGCAAATATTAAGGCTTACACTATCTTTGTCTAAAATCTTACCCTAGGATGCGATAGTTGCTCATTTTTTTTACAAAAAAACTTAGAAGGGATTTTTTTGGGCTAGTATTATTGGTTGTACAAGTGCTTGATTCACCCCTTCCTATATATTTTTGGGTAGTTTTTCATATCTTTTTATATGAAAAACTTGTCAAGATTAGAATATGAGAGTTCTTAAACATTAAAAAATATAATATTGAGTCAATAGCTTACTGAACATGACCGAATGGAGGAAATTTCTCTATTCTTCAACAACTGAATTACACATGGATCATCTTGAGTTGTGCAATATCTTCTTTTAAACATTAAATGGGGCTCGACTTGTTCATACATATAGCTTAGTACAACACCAAGGTAGTTAGACATTCACAATACAATCATTTGCAACATCAAAACATTTACATTGACAAAGCATTAAAATATTCACATTGCAATACATATCTTTTCATCATATTTCATCAACATAAACATATTCATTCATTTCAAAGCAATAACATCTTAACGTATATTTCAATATTCAATTCTCCTACTAAACATATTAAAGTCACAATTTTTATTTATCAACACTTTCACTCATGAAGGTAAATTTAACTTAGTGACTACGAAATGAGGTGTAACATACTTCCCCCCTTGTGAATCATCATCCTTGATGATTCAAAGCACTAGTCAAATAAATTGTTACCTTTCATTTTCTCATCATATAGAAATAAACATATTCTATTAATAACCGACATTCTTCCCTCAAAGCATGACCTTTTGAAATCTCGTCCATGTTGGACCTTGCACTGAGGGTCTAAACTAACAAATAGAGTGAACTTGTGTGCTTCACACATACTTTACCTTAAAGTGCTATACTTCATAATCATATTAACTCCCTTCTACTTTGTATGCACAATAGTGACCATATCTTATATATGACACCTATACCTTAGTGACTGGAAAACACGTTCTTGTTGGCTAATGAATTTATCCTCAGTATAACCCAAATAGATAAGGAATGCCAATGTATTTTACACTACACATGGGTCCCATCCTTTCTTTTGATTTTTATGCCATCGGACAACTCAGAAGCCAAGACCGTCCATCATTGACACAACCATCTACCTTAAGCATAATTATACTGCTTCATAATTTAAACTTGTATCAACAAGTTTTTCTTCATCCTCTTGATCTACTATTCCATTTGACAACCTTTTTGTTCTAAGGTTAATCCTATCTCTTATCTTTTCTCAGATTTATAAAGATTAAATCCTTCTTCCCATATAATGGACCTAACCTCAACAAATAGAAGTTATAAGTATTCTACAAATCCACCAAGATTTGGTTTATCCCTTTTGTCGAATTATAGTAATAAATTATACATTCACTCAATTGAATTTTCACAAGATGATCATGGTTTACACAAAACCTTATCATTACTTTCTTATCCTCATATGAGATAACCTTCTCAAGAACATTAAGCAACTTCTTCACACAATTTGTTGTTTAGGACTGTTATCCTATAATTCAAATTTCCCAACCAAATTGGTTACCTTGGTGAGTCTATCCATCATAACATTATGCCATTTCCATTGACATAGAAATATCAAAACCATTCTAATAACCTACCACTTCCCTTCTGGAATTCCATGTGAGTATACAAATCCTGTCGATGTCAACATCCTGTCTTCATCCTCTAGCATTTTGGACATCAACTTGCTACATACCTAGCAACATTATATTCTATCCCCTTCCAGATTATAGTGGTTTCAGGAATTTGTTCAATAATTTTCTCATCACCATGTGTCCTAAGTATGACATCAATTTACCTCATTCATTCTTTCAATCTCCCAAAATTTTGGGTATATAGGTTCTTTTCCAATTCATTATAGTCCATCCCAACTAAGTGAAACCTCTTCCATGGACTCATACCATATTAGATTTTCTAGTACAATGATTATATATTTTTATAGAGATAAAAATCCTTCATCCTAGGTTATCCATACCTTGGATTTCTTTCGTCCTTTGATTATTTCCAAAGTTGTAATCCGATTTTCAGCTCAATTTATTTCTTCCAATGAGCATATATACTAGTTCAAGTAACAATTATCATTGAATCATGCTGACTTGACATTATCTTCCAAAAGATGTCAAAAATTATTATGTATACCTAGTTTCAAGCATGATCATTTCTTGATAACTTATAACATGAGTATATAATTCTTCCTTTATTGCATAGGCATTATTATTTCCTTCCACAATCAAGTATACTGCTTATCTTTCTCCAAAGTATCAATGATATTATCAATTTTTTTCTTTCGAAACAATTTCATATCTAGAATTTGTATTGCAAATATTTATTTCTCATTGGTCATAAACCTTGACCTTTCTACTACCTTTCCCAATAATTCCAATACTTTATATTTTTAACTTTACCAACCTTGTTGCAGTCATATAGGACTTCGGTTGTAGGCCTTTGAATCATGACTTATGAAGAAGTTATAAGTTCTTCCAAATTGGAAATACATTAATAAACTTCGTTGTATGGGGTACTTTATCCGAGTCTAAATACTCTCCTTCCCCCCTTAGTGTTTCCACGATATTAGATCATCATAAAGTTGAACTCTTTAGTAAACATTTTCTTTTCCATAAATTGAATTGATTTATCATTCCTTGTTTTTTGATTATTTCTTTCCTTCCTTACCCTTACTGGGTATGCCTTGAATACACCTTTCCATTTTATTTCTAAATTGGATTCATCTTCATCTTCCAATCTCTTTAATTTAACATTTTGATCCACAATAACAAGATATAATGAATATTCAACAACTTTACAAGCTAAGAGGTACTCGAGTATTTCATTCCAATTCTCTTTTTCATATACTATTATCATTTAATGATAGTAGAAGATTATCCCATATCCGCAAATCCCCTTTCATTGATGTGTTAATGAGCCTGCCTAAGGATCCTTTTATCAATTGTCTCCTCACCTTTGTGAGTTGTTTCCAAATTATTCTTTTTATTTGACACATAGTTTCCCTCCATAGCCAATTTTCTTCTTGGAACATCCAAACATAAGTTCACTTTCATTGACTAGTTGGTGAGTTCAATCTGAACTTTCAAACAAACTATGTTCTAGCCGTACCCTTTTGTCAGACTAATCTGATTCTCTTTTCAAATTTCAAACTTGCAATCATCTTTCCAAGTGATTTTGTCCCAATTCTTGGTAAATTTATTTTCTCATAACCTTAAACATTCTAAAATTGCTTGGTTCTTTTTTCCCATCTCAATCAAAACTCCAATTTGACCTCACTTATTTCGGTTGGTGGAATTCATGTTGGCTTTCATCTTCTCCTTGTAGGCTTATCAATATTACTGCCATTTCCTGCAGCATTGTTTTTATAGTTGTGGAAGTTTCTTCCTCTATGATACCTTCTAGATTCACTCCAATTGTTTTGGGGTCCTTTGTCCCCTTGCTTATGAGAATCAGATCCTCCACTAAACTTCTTTGGAGTTTGATTTTCCTGAAGCCTTTTGAAATTATTTTGACTCCGTAATTAATATGTAAGATCTTAATCTTGTGCTAAATCATATTTGTTAAGGGTTATCCAATCTCGTAGATACCTCTCTAGTTGGTTTTGATTCATAAAACATTGACTTTCTACTTTAGCTAAGTTTCCAATTTATGCTTGTCATTTAGTTCTATTCCAATAAAGCATACACATATTCTTACTAAATCCAAAATCCTAGACTCTTTGCAACTACAAGTTGCTATCAATAAGGGGGATTACTTCAATTCTCTCTATCCCTTAGAGTTATTTAGCTATTTCATAGCGTGAAGGTACCCTTTGGCAATCCTCCAAAAAAAAATATTGAACCTGGTTGCATAATCTTTCACAATCCAAGGTGTATCCTAATGAGTTGTTGATTTAGGAGTTTTTCAACTCCAGGGACAATTCTTTTCTAGTCCCAAATGCAAACAATTTTTTACGAACCTTAACTTCCCTTTTTGTTTCCCCTTTGTTATGTTCTCTTTCCATCTTGGCGTAAGAACTTCTCAACCTTTAACTTCCAATAAGGTTTACGTTTTACTTATGTAATGAGCTCATAGGCTCTAAATTTTAACCTGGTAGCTCTAATACCATGTGTAACATGCCCAATGTTCTACTAAAAAATATTCCTAAATTTTAACCCACTAGTAAATAAACCATGATGCCATAACATAGCAATAATTTTTTCTTTTCCAAAATGTAAACTATGTATGCACATTTGAAATAAACACTATTCCTAACTTCCAGTACATTCCATTGTAATTTCATAAATCTTTCCATAATATTGATTCCATATAGAATAAGTTCTAGTACAACATTCATGTTCACATCTTTTCATACAAGCGGGTACAAAGTGCATACATAGCTCCTTTGAGCTTCCAACATTAGAAATACATATGATCCAAGTTGTTCACCACCTTCAAATATTTGGCCACCAACTGATGAGGAGAAGCATCACTCAAGCACTTTTCTGCCAACCATGGACTTACTGCGATCCCTCGCACATCTACCGATCAAGTAAGATGGCCCTACCCTTCGACAAAGATATTGGTTGGATAACCCCATAATACTAGCTTTCCCCGAGCTTAGTGTTGTGTCCTACAACTAGAACTTAATCATATGGTAGCTTCTATCTATGAGTATGACAATCTCATACTAGAATTTCTACTAGAACACAGTGAATTGACAATGTAAATAGTGGAAAATTACACTAATTTGGCCAAAGTATTCATCACCCTAAATTTAGAGTGGATTTCATCCTATTCACACACCTCTACAACTCAATTTGTTAAGATCACATATATTCTATGCATAGGAAATTCCCTTCATTGGGTAATCTTTAATCCCAGGAACAACCCATTACCTCTATGTTTAACTAACACATTTACTAGGTAAATGATTCAAGTAACTCTTACTTACCAATTAACATAATGCCACATCATTAAATGAATCTAGTACAAAAGGTACAATTCCAACTATAAAAAGTCCCCAATCAAGTGTTTGTCTCAACACTAAATGACTCTCTTCAAAAGTATAAACTTAATGATAAATGACCTCAATTCAAAAGTATAACTTTCAACAATAAATGAATTCAATCAAAATATAATCTCATCAATAAAGGCCTCACTCAAAAGTATGGTCTCAACAATAAAACGAATCCAAATGAAAGTATATTCAACAATCAAACCATCAAGTAGATCATATAGGTTTAAACCTGACTTACTTGCTTCAATCAACAATCTCATAGACAACCCTACAAAATAGGTTATTCCTAACCTAGGGTTTCTAAAAAAAGTGATGTAATGATCAAGATATCACAACAAATCATAAAAATTCTACATTCAGTAAGATTCAAACATTCACATGTTCACATTGTTCTCTATATTTGAATAATATTTGAAGGACATTATCAACTTGCGAGGGTTTGGTGAGCTTCTACACTCATAGTCTTCTTCCCAATACGGTATAAATTATCTACAAAGTTCACAACCTATCAATGATGATATGCATATTATTCCCTTATTCACATGGTGTTACTATCCACATTCACCACAAGGCTTCACTTATCTTTATAGGCTATCAATTCAAGATATCACCTAGAAATGTAATAATATTATAGTCTACTTGACTAAGTATAATTTCTAATAAACATTCCAATATATAAAACATATACATATAAAAGAAGAAATGAATCCCAACTAAAAGGTTTTGCAAAAACAAGAAACCATCAAGATACAAAAAAGCTAAACAAGGCAATATTCTAACCTAAAATAGAAAATAAAGTAGAGAACTAGCATGCTTGTAACCAGATAGCTCCAATTGATATAGTAGGTTTCCTAGCACAATCTCCACCAAGCATTTTGCAATTCCTTCCCATGGCCAATTCCCTCAAATAAATCTCTCTATAACCTCACTAATATCACACTAAAAGAAACTCTCAACCTCACAACTCAATATTGTAGCAAAGTAACACGTAGAAAAATAAAAACTTAGAGAGAAAGAATGCATCCCAAATGAGGTGAAAGGGTCATCTATTTATACAGAAGGATCAACAACTGGAGGTTGGAAATAGGGTAACAAATGTGGAAGCAAAGAACAATGTATAGAAGAAACATACACAACTAAAGAATGAGTCAACTCAATCAACTGAACAATAGGAAAGATCAATATAAAAGCAAGGTTATGGTCTCCTATAGATCGACTTATTTGGTCAGCTCTCAAATTTGACCAATTCATATATGCTCACTGCTTCACATTTGTAATTCATATTTACAGGTAAAGACTTCTACTTGGTTCATGTTTCCTTAGTTTGAAGCCACCAAAACAACATGTTTCCTATTCCTTTGGTTTGCATTAAGCTTCTAGAAAAAGTCAAAGTTTATTTCATGCATTGCAGATTGCTATACTTACAATCGATGACTTGGTCAAACTCAAATACCACGTATTAACTTGTCTTATATTTGTGCATGCATATTATAGTGCTTCCCACTTTTAAAAAATAGTTTTAATCTTTTAACATTTGCATTTAGTTTCATGTGATTCATTTTAAATATGAATGAAATGTGTTTCATTCACTCCATGCGCTTTATAGTATATACAACGGTTTCAATATTTACAATATATAAACAATGCTATCCATATTTATATTTATATAATGTATATATTATATATAATATACACACATATATACATATATATAGTAATAACATTACACGTTATTATATATATATATGTGTATATATATGTATACATATATATTTATACATGTACAAATATATCAACTTACACTATTATACTATTCATCTTTTGATATTCGAATGCATATACATATATTCATTCATATAATAATAATGCACATGTATAAATATATATACATATGTATATTTATATATGTATTAATACACCCGTATGGACGTTTCCATTACGTCGATACATATGCATATATCAATGCATATATATATGTACATATATATATATTGTATATTTATTTAACATTGTCTCCTTACAATTCAACAACATCAATTTCCATATATACATTAAGTATATATATATATATATATATCTATTTGTTTGTTTGATGTTCCCATGCATATGGGTATTCTATCCATAAACATACATAGATACGTCAATCTATGTCTACTCTTGTACGTACTTATGTGCATGAGTTCATTGTAGACATGTACATGTATACGTATATATACATTCAATGTATATAACACATCGATCAAATGTAAACACATTAAGAAGAACCCACAATTGATAGAAACTCAAATACTTAGACTAAATCAAGAATGAACTCAAACAAAACCATAACCTCTCCTAGTTCATCCACAAACAATCTGACTTGGGTAACTTACCTTTTTTCCAGGCCATTGACTAAACTCGACTATACTTAGAAGTGAGTGTGTGAAAGCTTAGTTAGAATCATTTAGGGGTTACCCGACCAATTCTCTTCTCTTGAGTGATAATTCCCCTCTCTTCTGGAGGTTCAACTTGTTCCTGCATATAGCTCAGTACAACACCAAGGTAGTTAGATGTTCACAATATAATAATTTGCAACATCAAAACATTTGCATTGACAAAGCATTAAAATATTCACATTGCAGTACATATCTTTTCATCATATTTCATCAACATAAACATATTCATTCATTTAAAAGCAATGACATCTTAACATATATTTCAATATTTCATTCTCCTACTAAACATATTAAAGTCACAATTTGCATTTATCAACACTTTCACTCATGAAGCTAAAGGTAACTTAGTGACTATGAATGGGGTGTAACAAAAAAAGATATAGAACATTGTTCTAAAACTAAAATGAATTGCAAAGATCAAAATTGCACCCTCCCAATTGTCAAAATTTATAACCAAGTAATCCCTAGGACACCCATCAGGGAAGAATTGAAATCACAATATACTTGGTATAGAAAGAAGAAAATTTTCATGGATGGCATGATAGAGCTCCTTAATAGCTTTCAAATTTCAAAAGAATTGCATAAATCAAAGATTGTGGCAAAAAGTTATGAGCTCGGGAGCCAAAAATAAAAATCTGACTTCAAACAAAACCACATTCCTCCAAAAAGATTTTTTTTGGAAAATAATCTACACCATTAAAATGCTGATGAAGCCATATTTTTGATGATATCTGTAAGGACCGGAAAAACACAATTACTAATTATATCCCTTAGTTTCCAAAATAATTTAAAATAAAATAAAATAATTATAAGAAGGTGTTGGATAAGAAGAATAATTTAATTACTTTCATCACTATATTCAAATGGAATAACATACATCAATGAATCAAGTATATCAAAACAAGGTCGTGCCTTCACTAGATTTAGCCATGTAGGCTTACACAAGAATTATCATCTTAGCAATACATGTAAATTCAACTATTGTAATGCAAATTAAGGAAATAGCAAGATCATCAATGCATCCACAAAAGAACCATAACACAAGAATTTCATGAGTAGAAAACCCTCATAGGGATGAAAAACCATTCGTGAAAATGCCTCACTGGCTTAATGAAATGCCTCTCTGGCGGAGCCTTAATGGCTACAAAATCTTACTTGTTACAAGATGCCTTACTAGCAATGATACAAGATGCCTTTCTGGAAATGATCATACTATCTTCTGGACATGACCATTTACATCTTCAATACACATTTCTAAATAATAAAGCAAACAACTATAGAGGATCACACAGTACTTCTACATAATAGTTATCTTCTTAACACATCCACATTTCATATCCTAATATTCATAAGAACCGGAATCTTAACATATAAATAGCCCAATTGTCTTGCATGTAGTTACAAGATACTTTTTCTAGTTTCACCAATGCATCATCCTTGCATATGAAATTATGGTAATGTCAACACTATCATGAATCACTCCCAAGTATTTTGCAACTGAGACAATTCTACCTCCAACGACCTCTCAAATGTCACACAATTGCACTGATAATCATAAGCCAATCACATAAAGCTTTATCAAAGTAATCCTAGCACTACTAAAATGCACACATGCCTAAGCAATTATAACAAGAATGTTTACTTCTAAACTCATTGATTCATAGAGGGTCCAACAATAAGAGAATAAAACTATAAAAGAGTTAAGAAGGCATAGCTCATGTATGTATGAGAATACATACATAAGCTAGTGAATATATAGGAGTATACATTCTTATGCAATAAATCTCAAGATAAACTAAGTGAGGGAATAAACCATAACACATGAGAAGAGTGTCATCATTGAACCTAAACTTTAATAAAGTAAGGTACATGATTCAACATTTATTTATCTTTTTATAAAATTCCCAATTGATTCGCAATACCTAATATGCATAGGTTAGTTGCAATCTACATCTATATAGATCAAGTGTTATAAAATATCTCAAATTCCATATTCAATTCTTTAATTTCATCCTCCTATATGAATCACATACTTAGAATATTTTTCTTCAAAAGAATACATTAAATATTATTTATTTTAGATTGAATATAATTAACAATTTTCTTTTCAACTTAATTTAATTTCACTACTTTATTAACTATTTGTTAAATATCAACAACAACCTATCATGGCCTCGTTTTGGCTAAAAATCAAGGGTTTCTAAACTTTGGTTGGAGGAGGACTCTATTAATGTTATTAATTGCCTCTTGAAAAAATGCCCTCCCTCATGGTCTATTGTTCATTTTATCAATGATTCTATCACTATCTTAAATTCTTTTGAGGAAATTAAAGTCTCACATGTTTTTTGTGAAGCTAATAGCTTGGTTGATGGTGTTGCCAACGTGGGAGTGGTGGAAATAGTTGATTGGGGTTCATTTGAATCTCTTCCTCTTAATCTCAAATGTATATCTAATGATGACCAACTAGCTTGTTTTTAAGACTAATGTTTTTGGGGAAAGGTTCTTCATAATGTTTCATAGTCAGGATATGCATGATGAACCTTTGGACTGTATGATTCATTATTATTTCCTTGGTTTCCATATTATGAAGGCCTGGTAGCATAGGCAAGGAAGTACCTTCAATGACAAGCCCACACATATTGTGGGTGTAATTTTTGTTGCTTTGTGGAGAGTTTCGTTTATTTCAATTTTTCTTAATTCTCTGGTGTCATTGGGTTTTGCAACTTTTCATGCCGCCATGGGTGGAGACCGCTTTAGAATTAAACAGAGTTCTTGTGAGAAATTTCAGAAAAATCATGTTGTTTGGGACCATTTGGAGCTGGGTGGTGTTACGCAGTTCATGCAGAGAATTCAAGGTCCGAACCCTGATGCTACAAATTTTTTTGTGAAAGGTTGGAATGGGAGGATGTTGCGTTATAAGGGTGTGGAGTTTAAAATTGATGAGGATTTTATAGTGGAGGCCACTGGTCTGGTGGTCTTTGGGAGGAAATTCTTCAGGGATAGGGGAGTTGCTAAGAAGGCCTTTGCAATTTTTTTCAAATTCGATGAGAAGAAGAAGCTCCGAGAAATTGGGAGTGGTGGCTATGCTCGTAAGTCTTTGAAGCCATTATGGAGGGACCTTGTGTTGGCCATAATGCACTATTTTACACTTGAAGGTAGATTCTCTATTGTTTACAACTACCATTTCATGCTTTTGAATCATTTTAGGCACAAAGTGTTGGTCTCCTTTTCTTTCTACCTGTTAATTTCCATGGAAAAGAGTATTGAAGATCATAGAAAAAACCCTAAGAAGGTGATTTTGCATGAGGGTCTTATGAATATCTTGTTTTCTCACATTAAGCTTAAGTTAATTGCGGTCTCTCCTAAAAGTCCTAGTAAGAAGGTTGTTAAAAACTTTGGTTATGATACTAGAGACTCTGTCACGGAATGGGTTGGGAGTTCTGAGGATGAAGAATCAGAGTTTGAGGAAATGTTTGTGGATGACGATGGCTTTGAGGAAGGGGATGATGACTCAAAAGAGTGGAGCAAGGGCTATGAAATAGATGTGGAGTTGCGGGATACCATGGCGAAGTCTGTGAGAAAGAATTTGAAAGGGAAATAAAAAGGCTCCAAGAAAGAAAAACTTTCAGCAAAGAGGAAGATGGAGGTGGCTCCTAGTTCTAGTGAGAAACCCTTGTTGTCTCCCGGCGAAGGTGGTGTGAAGGATAGCCCATTTGGGAAGGGTGGTGAGAAACGTTATGTTAATGTTGATGTTGAGAATGTCTCTATTGGGGATCCTTTGCTTAGGAAGGGGGAAATTTCCTTTGCGACTGGTCTCAAGGCTCCTAGAGATGAGGGTTTGTGTTTGAAATTTCCTAGTGGTGATGTCAATGCTTGTATTGATGAGTTGTTGAATGGGCTTGGGCCTATGGAGATGTAGGGGATAGAATCGGTCAAGAATTCTCAAGGGTTTTCTCCAGTTGAAAGGGTTGTTAAAATGGAATGGTTGGAAGTGTTAGCTAATTTAGCTAACTTACATGATAAGGAGTAGATTAAGGTGGAAGTGGTAGAGGTTGAGGACTCCCCTATCGAAGAGGATGAGGAGCAGAATTTGGACCGGTCTGATGCTCTTGGTAACATTGAGCTAAATGATCAACCTCCTATTAATTGGGATGATGTGAATATGAATATGTTTTGCAAGATGGTCGAGGATGGGACGTGTAATTTGTTATCTTTGGTGAAGTGGTTATTTTTTGAGGTTAAGGAGCTCAATATTCAAATGAAAAATTGGTCGGAGGTTTGTATTGCTATGCTCCATGGCAATTAGAAGGAATGGGCTATTAAAGGAAAAGTTAAAACTATGAACGTCATGTTGGATAAGCTGGTTATTAATGCAGATCATTTGGGGGTTTCTCATGAGGAGAGGATTTCCTCTTTGGAAATGTTGGTCAATAAAAGTTTAGTGGACCGTGTTTCCAGATTTGAGGAGAGAACTAGTAAGATGTCAGATGATTTAAGAACTATGGTTAATATCAGCAATAACTCTTTGAAGACTATAGCTAGGGGGCTCTCTGTTTTAAACAAGAAATCCCTTAATTGGACAGGTAAACATCTTGACTTGGGTGATTTAGAGAAAGTGATTGATAAGATCAATTACTTGAACCAGGTGGAGAAAGCTGAGGAGTTTGCTCCAGTGTTGGAGAAAGATGTGTAGGTTGGGTTGTGTCTTAGGACAAGGAGCAAGACTAAAAAGAGAGCTATTGTTTCTATGGATGAGCTTAAAGATGTTGTGGATATGCAGGAGGAGGTCATTAAGGAGAATATGGCCTCGGTGAATGTCTTGGATAAAATGTTGTAGCTGGCGCTTTCCTTTTTGTTGGATTAGCAGGGTTGTTGATGTTTTTGCTATTGTTCTACTGACAGGTTCCTTATGTTTTATCTTACGTCAGCATTTTGGTTTTTTGGGTTGCTGGTTTTTAGTGCTTAGTTTCTCTTGTAGCTTTTCATTTTTGTAAAGGGTTTTAGAGCCCCTTCAAAACCTGTTTTTCCTTATCAAAAACTATTTGTTAAATATTTATTCTTTCTTTTAAAGAGAGTCACTCCTTATTATTACCCAAAATAAAATAAAACATACATGTACACACATATTTATCCACAAGAAGATAAAATTTACATCTGGTTTTACATTTCACAATGAACTCGATTTAATCAATTTTCCAACACCCAATGAAAAATAGCATTTAAATGCATATGTGTACCGTTCTATTTGCTTACAAAGTATCCAATAACTCATTACCAATTCTAATGGTTTAATCTAAAGATTTCAGATTTTTACCTAATAAAAAACAATACTCTCTCCATTTAGAAAAATATGTATTTTAGAAGGTAAAACTTGCTCATTCACGTATCTTGATATGTATATATATGTGCAAATAATGGGAGAATATTAGCTTCTTCTTCCCAAAACGATATGATGAGAGATGTGTATACTTTACGGCTTCAATTGAATGCATCTTAAGAAGGAAGTCAAGAAATTTCCTTCAGTTTGTGTTGCCTCTTCTTGTTTTCTCTTTTTTTGTTCTTGATGTGTTGGAAGTCACTTTTACTAGATTTTTCTCCCCTTCTTTCCACCATTTTTAATTTACTATGCTTCATAAACCCTCTCCCCGACATCTATTTACCGTTATTCTTTTGCAAAGAGAAGAAAGATCAAGAAAATCTAGTTGTTTGTTTCCATTATAGTTTTCCCCCTCTTTTAAAGATTTCTCCCTCAAATTTTCCAATAACCGAATATTAAATAAAATCAAGATTTATTTTCACGCATCATATTTATCCTCAGTAATTAATAAAAATACCATTTTTAATTGCAAAATTGAATATCTATTTTGAGTAAATAATAACAGAATATCTTTTATTTGCAATTTAAATATTTATTCAAAATAGTTAGCAAAGAGGTAACATTTAATTGCAATTAAAAATAATTATTCTAAATTACAACGTATAATCATTTATGTGCAAAAATAGATTTTGTATTTAAAATATAATTAATTCTTTTATTCCTTTGCACTTTCATTTCACCACAAATTAATTTAATTAAAATTTGTAAAATAAGAACAATAAAAATAAGGGTCATGCCAATATCTCGTTGGTGAAAAACCTCTTAGATTGGAAGTCATGATAGTTTGAAAAAACACCCAATTTGGGCCTCGAGGGACAAAAGTAGGGTGTTTGGGGCTAAAAATTTGGCACTTGGTCCTCCCATATGACCACAATTGGTGTTGAGTTTTTTTTTTAAAAATAGCACCTCCCTAGTGGCAATGGTGTTGATAGGTGAAGCACTTAGGCCATA
Source organism: Sequoia sempervirens (assembly GCA_007258455.2). Lineage (NCBI taxonomy): Eukaryota > Viridiplantae > Streptophyta > Pinopsida > Cupressales > Cupressaceae > Sequoia > Sequoia sempervirens. Next base: position 63,542,137 of record VDFB02256132.1, on the reverse strand, counting down.
GGTTGCACCACCCGAGGACTTTAAGCTCCCCTTGACTAGGCGGAGCCTACAAGGAAAAAGCCCCTATGACCTGGGCTTATAAAACTTTGGTGGTGATAAAAATATTTTAAAAATAAACTTATTAATTAAAACTTGCATAGAGTACAACATTTGTACCAACAACAATAATTGACAATGACAAATTTGTTGCATAATATGATGATGCCAGACGAGTACGGGAGGTACAAAAAATGTCAAATGCTAGGGAATATTTTGTGTCTGTACAAATTGTTGACCACTGACGTGACCATTCCATAAGGTACATATTTATACTATATGGATTTTTTTGGTGATGAAATATGAAAAAACCTCTTATACCCACTTGGAAAGAATTCAAAAATTGATGGTCAATTCTTAGGTTCTCTGGCATTTTAGATGCAACAACGAGGTTTTTTCCCCAAAGAACTCCAAAAATTAGCTACCTCCAAGATCTGGCAATTGAAACCCTTCCTTGAAACCCTTGCAGATCAACCTTGAAACATAACAAAAATCAAAGAAACAAAAGGGAAACCTGACTTTCTCTGACACTCTAGATTCAATGGTGAGGTCCTTGAAGCCCAAACTCACACCTAGAAATAATTTCATGCTAATATTGTTCCCTCATATCTAGGAAGAAGTATGCAACATTGAAGCTCTGATACCATCTAAGAGTTTATGGTGAGCTCCTTAACACCCTAACATCACCTGCAAGACAACAATAACTTCCGCAAGAGATAAATGGTAGAAATATCATGCTATGATTATGGATGCAAAATTTTCAGATTAAATATTACAATACATACATATGATTCCTTGCTTATAAAGGCAAGTTGTGAGATAGGATTAGACAAGATCATGACATGTGTCTTAATCCTGTACAATGAGATAACTTCCTCAACAAATATTAAATGACTTAGGACAAGATCATTAAATACCAAAAGATAAGATAAGATCTAGTGACAACTAACACTAACTAGAAAGACTCCCTCTTAGGACCTAAGTGGACTTCATCTACTTAGTTATCCATCAATTAATTGTTCAAAATCACATGCAATCACAAAAGGAGTTGTTGCAAGTCATGTAACAAGCTTAGAATTCTATAATGTTGCTCTAAAATTGCTTACAACCACAACAATAGATGTGGTGAAGAATACATTCTATAAACAATATATGTTTTGAGTTTTCCCACACATAAATAGAGATATAAAACTGACAAATGACATCACAACACTCTTTTAACAATCTAACACTAACTTTGCCTCTTTATAATTGCTTTGGATTTTTTTGTGTTTATTTGCTCTTATGGATTATTCTTATGTTTTTCTCTATCTATAGTACTACCCAATGATCAAAATGAGGGAGAAAAACCAAGTAAAAACACTCAATCAAGCTAAACCCTAGATTGTATCATAGTAGCAACCTTGAATCTATGGTCGAAGACAAATTGTGCCTAAAATGAGTGATGTAGATTGAAAGATGAGGGTTGTAGATGAAAAGAGGCCATTTGTACTTAATTTTGTTCATTGATCTAGGAATCACCATTAATATGAGTAGATGGATGTAGTTGAATTTAAAATTTGTACATTGACCTTTTAGTGCCTAAACACACTTATTGAAAAAAACAAGCACGTGCCACATATCTTCATTCTAAGTTAATTTTATTTTATCAACACTTTCATTCCAATTGGGAGCCTATCATGTACTTGCACTTGTACCCCTTTGTTTTTATTTTTACCTTGGTCACAATCCATTATCGTTCCACATGCACTAGGAACCAAGGTTCCTAGTGGGTATCCAACCTCCAATTTCCAAAAGAATCAAATTTGATTCCCAACAACAGAGCAAGGTGATTATGGATCAATTTAGCATGGGTTTATAATGAAATTGGAAAAATTATTCCTCATGCAAAGTGTAATTTTGATGGTATTGGTGAATATATTAGTTAATTGAAATTTACATCTCTAAAATTCTAGATGATTCCCCATAATAAACATGGAGTATATTGTAGCAAAAATATTATTCAATACAAATGTTTCATAAATAATTTTCTAGTGATTTAACTCCCATTGGATTGATAAATTATATTACTAGTGATTTGAGCCCCAACCATTCATTATATTCCCTAAAATTGAATTGGCCCATATAGACTATACACCAATTAACAAATATTCACTACTAAACAGTTGTTAAACTTCTTACTTGTGCTTTGTTCCTATCTATTTGAGCCTATGTGATCATTCCATATATGTTGTGATCCACATTTCCTATTCTTCCATTTACCTTGGTTGTCCTTACACTTTAACCTTTATATCTACATCTTATTTTTTTCATACTTATTTCACCGTCTATCTTTTGTTTCATGCTTATTTTCCCTACTTAATGATTCATGTTTCCTATTCCTTTTTCATTTTTTTATTTACATCATCTTTATGCCTCACTTCTCGATTTTCCTTTGTTTTATTCCCACTTACAATGCCTATTTGCTTTAAAGCTCAACCCTTTGTCTATATTTAGACTAGCTTTATTTCCAACATTACAAATATGCTTATGACCCATTAATTCTATGTTGTTACTTCATGCTTCCTATAACAACTTACCTATTGATTTCATATTATTATATCTCACTTTCTAGATCTTACATATTATTCCTACTTCGATACATCATGCTATACTGATTATACTTGATCTTACATCAATATATCTCTCTTTCTAGAGTTTTATACATTGAGTCTATATATTGACACATATTACTCCTTAAAGTTACTTGTTGCATGTTCCCTTTTTGATATCATGCTTTTAGAGCCATACCTCTTGATCCTACATTGTCATATTTCACTTCTAGAGTCACACTTACTTTGGGGAACCATGCCATCACTTTCCCCATAACACATTAATATTAATTTTCTAATATTTATATTAAGGGGCATCATGTCTTCTCCCTTACATGTTCTATTCTAATTACCACATCGTTAAACTTGGAGAGCATAATTCCTTTCCTCTCATTCCTTATGTGTTCCCATTGAATTTACATTGGGGGCATAATTTTTAGCACTTTACTCTCTATCACATTCAGGATAATTATGCTAAGTACTCCCTTTTTCTAGTACACATGGGGGAATCATGCTTCCCTTCTCTAAATATTATGTCTTTATTGCTATATATTTACATTGGAGAAATCAAGCCTTCCCCATATCATTTATGATAGTCATTTCATTATTCAATGCATTCATTGTAACCACCTCCTAATTAGATGGAATATGCATGTTCTCTCTCATCTTAAAGCATAAAAAACTATTATTAGTGATTTATTTTGATTTGTTGCACCAAAAGGAGTAACATATCTATGTACTAGGGCTCTTACCTACTATTTTCAATATTTTGTACACATTTCTAAAAGGTTGACCTAGGAAAACCTATCTCCTCATGAAATAAAGAGAGTCCTTCAATGATATTTATAACTACCACAATCTTGTAGATATAAGAAAAGAAAAGGATATAAATATGCACTAAATAAGATCATAACTACATAGTGGATAGAGATGATTTATAATTTAGAGAGCTAGAACTTGCAATTGCAAACGTGTTCTTGAGACCTACAAACTTGCTCTTTAACAAAAAACCAATCTAATATAAATACAAAGACACTTCATTGACTAAGAGACATTATTTTCTAATATTATATTTTACAATATTTAAAATCCTCTTTAAAAAGAAACCAATTTTTGATCATCTAAATGCATTTATTGTCACATTACAAGTTCAAAAATTATTTGTTGTAAATTGTTTGATTATCAGTACTCAAGTACTTTTAATTAACCTAAACTCATTATACTTGATTGATTAAATTTATATAATTAACTTATGTTAGTGTGGATGCTAAATCTGCAAATGGCTAAAAACAAACATTAACATTGTTATTTAACACAAAGCAAACTAAAAGCATCCCTGTGAAATAATGAAACATGTTAATCATACAATAAAAGGAATCCAAAAAAGAACTAAAGAAGCATACAAACAACATGAATCAACTTCATCTCATAGTGGATTGGTGCTATTGTAGAAAATAGCCCTTTCCCAACCCTTGATCAAGCTAAGCTAAATAATGAAATTGCTATGAATGTGATATGAAGATGGTGTGGGCAAAATCAGTTCTCAAGGAGAGTGACTTTGCAAGAGATTATGGAGAGGATGAAATTGTGGAGTGGACAAAATCAATTCTCAGTTTAAGAGAATGACTTTGCATAAAGATTGTGAAGGATTTGCTAAAGAATGAGGCCTCTATTTGTAGATTCCCAAATTGGAAGAATGCTCAAAATGGATCAATGCGGGACAAAGATTGGACAAATGAGAGGAAGACACTTGTCAAGTGGTGATAGGCCAATGTATGTGCAAGATTTGGGAAGTGTGCCCATGAGAGGGAGAATTTGAATTCAAATTTTGCAATAAATTTTGAGAGGGGGACAAGAAAATGAGCAATAAATGCAATGTTGGAGGGACAAATCAACTTGTCATGATTTTCAAACTTGAGGGCCATGTTGAGTGAAAATGAGGGTTTTAATAAATCAATAAATTGATTTATTTGTGCAAGTGGCATAATCTAGAGAATGCAAGTGGGTGAGATTAGCATTTAATCATGGTTAGATTAAATTAATGATGATTAGGATGATTTGACCTTTTAGGACTTGGATATTTGATTTATTTAAATTAGAAAATGATGGAATATGATTTGGGATTTAATTTAAATGGATGTTTGATTTATTAAAAGGTTGATGATAATGTTTATTTGATTTTAAATAAATGACCTTAGGAGATGAGATTACCTAATGAATGGATGGAAGTGAACCTGATTAACTGATGAATGGACCTAATGTGAAATCTAGTTTAGTTAATGAATGAACCTGATTGAATGCACAATGTTAATTTTGCGTGTCTACAGTTAGCTCTAAGAAAATATAATAATTAATAAAAAAGAAACAATTATAATTATTTTATGATATATATTTTAATACAAATAATTATATAGAGAAGATTTTAAGCAAACTTGCTAATTTTAATTTTATAAATAATAAATAAATTTTACAAGATTTAATTTAATAAATGCATATTAATTAATTAATTTTAAAAAAAATTATTGCTATGTAAAATACATAAATTGATATCACTAATAAGCAAGCAAAATAAAAAATAATTGACATTAAATTTTTGAACATTATAAAAAATATCTTATTTTAAAATATTTAAATAAAGTTGCACAAACATCCAATTAAATTTTAAATTTTACTTTGCTCTACTTATAAAATATTGTATTTATTTTTTTAAATGAAAAATTACTTTTTAATCTTACAATATAGAATAGTTTTTAGTTTTTTTGGGGAAGTGACACTCTTTTTCTCTCTCCCAATACACCTACAAAAATTCATCATAAATTTACTAATCATTCAAAGCTTACATAATATTTTGGAAAGGCATGTCCTACATTCCTAAGTAATGTGCATATATACGTCATGAAACTTGCCAGTGCCACATGTATATAGTCATAAGGAGAAATTTTTCTCTCATTATATATTTTGTATTGTCTTTCTTAAATGATGGTGTATGTAGTGCAAGGATAACTTTCTAACATGGAAATTTGGGAAATTTTAGTGAATTCCTTTTATTTTATTTTTCATTGTGCTTACGCATCCAAATGAGTAGCATCCGATGCTATCAATTTTGAGTTCCATGTATAGAGGGACTATGAGAGTGCCAAGTGTTATTGCATATATTATTTTTAGCATATAGTTGTACATATGGTGTTAATTCTAGTTATGTGTTTCAGTTAGAGAGAATTAATTTGCTACCGTTTACATGTTTTAAGGAAGTTAACTTGCCACCACTTTTTGTTAGTGCCTGATTACTCTTTGTTAGCAGGAGTTGACTGCTTAGTCTTCTCCATTAATCATGGTGGTAGTTTCTTCCCTCTTTACTATATGTACATCACATTCATTGATTAATTAACATGTTGATCTATCCATTCTTACAATGTATTATGTTGACACCTCAGTATTTTGTGCCCCATTTTATGCCTTAGCCATATTGGCCCATTAACAATAACCTATCTAAGAGATCTTAATAGGACCATCTTGCATGATGTTACTCCTTTGGACCTTACATTAACCCTCTTCATCCATGTCTTAATCAAATTTCAAGTTGCAAAAATCCAAAAATCAACTAAGTATAAGGTTGTCAGGGTTTGGATTATCAATGTCTTCCTTATCTTAATCCCTTTATAACATGAATTTCATTGTCTTCCCACTCCCTGACCTCCAAAGTCTAAGTTATTGATTTAATCCTAAGTATTGAATTTTTCGGGGATCAGATTTTCAGTGTTCTTCATTTTCCTTGTCTTCAGCAAGCGTTAGATGAAATTTGTAAGGCCTGATGGTCAATGACTGACAAAGGTCTTCTCGTCGAGGTTTCAAGATCATGGATGCTTTCTTCATGGATTTCCAACAAGAAATCTATGGTAGGCCTAAGGCCTGATGCCCAATAGAAGCAATCTTTTGAGTTCGTGAACATTTTAATATTTTCCTCATTTGTTTGATAGTAGGCTCGAGCCATAAACTTTGACAATACCCGTAGGAAACATGTTTTTGACCCTTAAATTCCATTGAAGCTCAACGATCCCTCTCAACCATTAGACCTCAAATTCTAAAGATTTAGGAATGGCATTCAATGTATTTGAGCTCAACTAAGATAGGAGAGGTGCCCATGCCTCATTTATTATTCGTAGGTGTCCCTTTTGTCAAATTTTTATACTTATATCATGAATTTTATGGGTGATCTTCATCCTTCTAGCACTCAAAATTAGAAATCATCATGACAAGATATAGTCCAGAGGTTCATAGATGTCCTATCACACCTACTTGGTCATCTCTTCATGATTAAATCATGTTTGCAGTGAAAAAATGTCATTTGGGTGTTGGAAGAAGTCGCAGCTGGGGTTCCCTTGTCCATGCACAACCCTTTGACAATGTACAAACTTCCTAGTCATGGGTATATCTACCTTATTGTCCACTTTGTTGAAGACAAGAGAAAAAGGATAAAATTTTAATAGAGGAGAGCAATTTTAGATCCAACAAAAGAAAGATATTGACAAGAAACTGGATAGGTTTCAACTTCTAAGTCTGGGTATAGCTTTGACAATGCACAGATCTAGGTTTGTCCATAATTATGAAATAACACTTGTAATCTTTGTACATTGACTCATTAATGAAAGAATCAACCTTCATTGAGTGTCTCCACATGTATGCAATGTATTTTTGGATGTGTGTTGTTTAGTTAGTTAACTAGAAGACTGTAAAATCCTTGAAAATATTTTGTAAGGTAGCTTTCAATATAATAAAAGAGATATATCTATATACTTTTAGATTGTTAAGTACACTCTCTTAATATTCTACAAATATTTGTGGTTTTCTTGAATGTATGTGTAGAGCCCAACTTTCCTATGCATCCTAGAAAACTTAGTCTTTTGTGATGTATTGATGAATGCATCACCTTGGTTTTAACTGTTATCTCAAGTTTTATTTTAAGCACAAAGACTTTGTTTCCCAATTAGATCTAAAGGCATTGTTCTATAGTTGAACTTCTCTCCTACATCCTCAACACACTCAAAATCAAACAATCAAAATATTTTCAATTTCCATTAGTGTGTATGTTCTACTGTCATGACTGAATGCTTGTAATAACTGATAGGGGTTATCATAAAACTCATTTATTGACAAATATGTGGTATATTATCTATTTAAGTAGGTGCTCACCTTTGCATATGGGTAAAAGAACAAATTTGTGTCACACTTTTATAAAGGAATCAACCAACACTGATCCAAATTTTTAACTTGAACCACTAAAAAGTGACATATATGTTTTGAATCTTGAAATGAAATAAGCTAATAAAATATTTATTTTTAAATAATGTATTTTATGTTTGTATTTTTTTTTAAATTAAAAAATTATTTGAATATATATTTTGTTGAATTGACACTATAACTTAGTTGTTGATAAAATGCTAAAAAATTAAGTTAAATGGGATGTCGCTCTTTATATACTAACCTTTTTTTTTCCTTCAATTTTGTGTGTGTATTGTATTTATAAGTTAAAACATTAGTGCATAGATTTTTTTTTTCCAATTCTAATGAATAAATATTAAAATGTGTGTATTGAAAATACAACTATTCTCATGAGACATCACCTTTTGTCTTAACTATTTATTCAAAATAGAAAAAAATTATACCATCTTAACATAAAATCTTTTATTTAGTGCACCGTATTTTTTCAATTTTTTTTTTTTAAATAGTATTTTTTCTTTATAGAATAATTGACCTTATATTTTGGTGCTAATAACCTACTTTTAGTAAAAATAAAAATAAAAATATAAAAAAAATAAAAATATTGAAAATTATACATATTTAAAAACTACACATATAGAAAGAATATTTTTATATATTTTAAAAAATATTATTTGTACATGAGTAGGAATTGTTGAAACATCAATTTTTTTTTAATATTTTTTTTTTTTTGGTAAATTGGTTTCAAAGTGGTGCTATATATGCATTTAGTGAACACTTTTATTTGAATTTTTTTTTATCTTATCTAACTTAGCTACACTGAATCTAGCTAGATTATATGTTAATTTATTTTTAGTTAGAAATACTTAAATTCACTTGTGCTAATATGTTAGTGTGACACAACTTTGTACTTTTACCGATATCCAAACTAGTACATAAGTATATTGTGACACTAGTATTGGGATACACTATGCAATGAATATAATTTGTTGTAGGGGATTTTAGTCTTTCAATCATTAACTCAACACCTTAGGAAAAACCCCCTTGATCTTGGAGAGCTAGAAGTGAAGGAGGTCTTACCTACCTCAACCATTGGTCCTTAACTTCTTAACCTAAAGATAGGTTTGTGGTGATCTTCCCAAGTTTAACACCCTTGGCACTTAGAAGATTATCAGATTTAGGAATTATAGATTAAATCACCAACATATTCTTTGCTTTCATTGTTTATGTTTTTGATCTTGCAAGAGCACACTAATCCATCTTATGTGGCTCATCAGTACAAAAATCCATTCCATTGAACTTGACAATTTCTTCATGGTATCAAACATATATCGTATTTGGGCACCAATTCAATATTATTTCTTGAGTTTATTTTTAAAATGGTAGTCTCATTGTGTATACAGGTTTGTGTGTTGGTTATCTATGTATTTATTTTGGCACATTGTTGGAAGTATTTTTGGGTTATTGTAAGGTCGTTGATGCCACCAAAGAGGCTGCATTTGTCTTGTGTAGGGTGTGTTTTTCTTTGTGTAGGCCACATTTTGGTTGTGGTAGGCGATCTCTGCAAGAAAACCGATCTCTTGACTGATTTATTTGAAATGACCTAATTTATGTTTTAGTCAACTCAAAGCACATTTTTGGCGTCGATTAGTGTTAATACCACGTGATGCATGTTTAAACCAATGATGAAAGACACAATTTCATGATGTTGACCTGTGTGTAAGGTGTTTGGACATGTGAAGAGCCACATTCAAAAGGTGTAAACCTATGATCCTTGATAGAAGTCATTCGATCCATATAGGCGCAGGCTGTGAGAGGTAGGAGGAAGTCATTAGAGGCTAGGAAGAGGTTGGTAGAGGTCTGTAACAGTCCTTGCAGGCTATGAGGAGGTAGAAACTGTGTTACAGTGCAAGAACCATCATAGATCAAATCTCCATTTTTATAAGTGATTTCATTATTTCATATGTTGTTTGGTGCAAATTTTTTTGCATACAAAGACTTCATCAATTATGTGATTTCAAACCAACAGATTATATTCTGATAGCAAAAAGTCTGATTCGTCGAAGGCACGTCAAATCCTTTATTTGAAGGCACATATCCATTTGTGGGAGGTCGCAAGGAAAGAAACCAATGTTTGAAGGCACCCAAAACCCTATTCCAAGGCACAAATCACCTATTGCAAGGCATCAAACCTAAATTTTTTTGTGAAACCTGCAAATTTCAATGATTCAATTGTTATTGATTAGTTGTATGTGTAGGCCATAGCCTTTTTATAGGTCTTGTCACAATGGGAGGTGGATTGGTAAGGTTCCATGTTCCATTGATTATGAATGGCATTGATTGTTTTAGGGCACATGCTTTTTTATGGGAGGCCAAGAATATTTGTGCAGGTGTTGTTGCATATGAGAGGCATAGGCCTCTATTGCATGTGAGTTTTTTAATATATTTTTTGACACCTAAATTTTGTTTAAGGATTTTGTGACTAGCGTCAAAATTATAAGGATTACACTGATATAAAATTATATGTATGTTAATATGTTAGAGAGTACTTGAAAAAGCATGCAAATTCAAATTCTAGTTGCATGTGATTGGATTAAACAATTAATAATAAATGCTAAATAATGGAATGAAATAAGCTTAGACTATTCTAGATTCTTTCCTTAAAGAAATTAAGTATTATTTGATTATGAAATATTCTCATACAAATTTAAACATATAGCAATGCAAATGAAAAAATAAAGTTGTCATTAAATTGACTAAAATGCTGCAAATGGAAGTAGAATGTTCCCATCCAATTATTAAATCAATATTTATCTGGCTTGTATGTGATAAGTGAGATTTTGGAGATTTTCACCATTAAACAACAGTTGGTTTACCATTAAACAACAGATGAAACTTGTTTTTCGATGACTCATAGTGGTTTGCAAGCGTGAGACTTGTTTCAAGCTCAAATCTCACTCTATATATAGCCTATCGACTAATTATTGTATTTTTTGTTGGCAACTCGAAATTGGGTACTATTTTTTTAAAGTGAATTTTTTTTATGCTTGATCCATTGGAAATTTATCACAATGAAATTATAAAGTGTCTTATTTCATTCCATTGAAACATATAAAGTGCCAAATTTGGGGGATTCGAGTAATGAATCAAGGGGGGGGGGGAGAGTATCTTGTGTTGTGTCTTTGTGTACTTTCGTATTCCCTTCCACACTTTATTTATGCACTTTTGAAAGAAATCATCCAAACTATCACACTATTAACACCCTTTAACTATCACAATTGAAAACTAAAAGTACAACTTGTACTAAAGAATAAAGGGTTGTATAGGGTAACAATGGGAATAAAAAAAGAACCTGCTGGTGAGGAAGCGAAAGAAAAGTGGTATAAAAAATGTGATCAAGCCTTTGGACTACTATGTATTAATGTGTCTCTTGAATTCCTCTTTCATATATAAGCTTTCAATATACCCATTGAAGTTGGTTTTGCATTAAAAAACTCTTTGGGAAGGTAAATGAAATGAAAGTTCATGATTTTGAGAATGAGCCCATAAGTTTGAGCCCCAGTTATTTTGACACCCTAGAGTACTTCTTCAATTAGTTCAAATCAATAAGATTGTAGTTGAAATAATATGGAATACAGAAAAAAGAGGATCAACTTGTTCTTTCTATACTCTCCAAAATAGGTTATGACTACTTCATGTTTGTATCTACCTATTACTCCACCAAATGGGCTTTTGGAATCATATGGAAAAATCCATTCTCTAGATAACTTCATTTCTATAGACACTCAAAATATCCTGACCAACATCATGCACTCAATCCTGATTCACTAACATCAATTCTTCCTTAATCATGTCCATACTAACCATTTAATTAAATAATATTTATTTGATTAAATTCATTAAATTCCTCCATCTTCCTCTTTTAATTAAATAAATCAATTTTATTTAGTTAACTCCTAATGTCTTCATTTAATTAAATAAATCAATTTTATTTAGTTGAATCCTAATGTTCTTAATTTTAATTGAACAAATCAAATTTATTTAATTAAATTACTAATATCTCAAATTCCTCTCATTTTGATTTAAATAAATCTAAATATCTAAATCAAATGTCAAATCAAACTAACTTCATCTAAGTTAATTAATCCTAATTAACTCCTAACACTAATCCTCCATTCCTCTAGCTTTTGCAAGTTGCACATGTAAATCAATTTATTTGATTTATTAATTCCTCTTATTTTTATTCAAATATGGCATATTCTTGGAATATTCCACCCATTTGAATTTTCCCTTCCAAAGGACTTTTGTCCTCCACCTTTGCATTGAAGGCTCTTGCATGGCATTAAAAGGACTTACAACTCTTCTTTCACAAGCCATCTTTTGAATTTCAATTTCCACCTACATGCATTTAGCATGCACATTGTTCAAAATGTGATCCACTCTCCTTCATTAGCATGTTGACAAGTGGCACAATGCCATTTGTTCATTCTTTAATCAGGCACATTCATCCTATTCTCCATTCTTCCATCCTTCTTCCTTATAAATAAATGCCTTCTCTATTGTATTTGGGGACACAATCTTAGGCATTTTGAATCTACAGGTTTATGCATTTCTATTATAGTTATTTGAATTCATATAATCCATATTTTCATCCAATTTAGCATAGAATTTCACCATCTACAATCCATATTATTGGCATTTTTGCATCAAAGATCACACATTCATCATCAATCTTGTCAAGGGGTTGGGAAAGGGATTCTTTCCACATCAAAGTAGCACCAATCCACTATGGGATAGGTATGAATCACGTGTTCATATGCTTTTATTTAGCTTTTCTTGTTTCCTTGGTTGCATATTTAACATGATTAAATATTTCATAGAGATGTTATGTTTGCTTTGCTTTAATTGACTAACCATGCTAAAGTATGTTAGAGTTTAAGCATTTGTAGGATTTTAGCATCTACAATTTCTGAATTAAATAGGGAGCAGGATAAGTTAATTCAAATGGGAACATTGAAGTATTAAAAAACTCAAGCCCTCTTTGTTGGGAATGGGAAACAACATGCTTCAAAAAACAAAGGGGAGAAAAAAACACCTAGAAGGATGAGGAGACCAAGAAAGATAAAAAAATTTAATTCTTCAAAACCAACAAAGAAACTTCTTCAAAATAAGGGAAACCTAAGAAAGAAAAAGTTAAGTGTTCCTATTGCAATAAAATTGGGCATGATGAACACAAATGTATGAAGAAGCAGATTGACCACCTCTCACATCTTCTTAAGAAGCACAACATAGGGGTCCTTGAATCTATTAAAGAATCCATCAACTCAATTTAATCTACTAAGGAAAAAAAGTAAAGAGAAAACTAAGGGCAAGAATTTAGTTTCTACTACATTATCATCAACCCCATCATAATCATTGATTCATATGTGCCTTACACCACATGGGTTCTTCACAGATTGAGTTTTAGCCTTATGGAATACATATGATATCACTTTGGGTGATGATAGCCTACTATCAACTATAGGGAGAGGGTCTATTGAAGTTGAAGGTGGAACATAATTTATAAATGTTCTAAGTGTACCTTCTCTTTCAGCTAATTACTATTAGTCTATCATATTACATAGTGGGTAAAACAAGACCGTTGAGTTTACACCCGATTTAGTGCTTATAAAAGACTTGCAAAGTAGAGTGCTTATTGCAATTAGGAAATTTGATCATTCATATTGTTTGTACATACCTTCTCACATTTTTCTCCAAATGATCTTGTAGTATCATTGATTGGTTTACACTCTCATGTATTTAGAATGGATCAAATACATGAGGAGAAGTTTGGTTGCTTGAACCTACATGTGTACTTCCATCCACCTTGGTTCCTAAGAGTTGTGTTGATCTTCCATCTCCTCCAAATCTTGTATCTTCAAAATTTAGTTCAATTTAGTAGGATGTTACTAGTCTTTCAATTTTAACTTTTTGGGATGATTCTTTGCCAAATATTATATATAGAGTTAATTGTTGAGTCACACATTGTAGATTTGGAGGACACTATTGAAGATATTCATATTCTCTCTGATGTTACTTCTTCTAGAGTTGCATCATCTTCTTTACATGTTGTGGGGAGACATTTAGACTCTCTTGTTCCTTCTCTATATTTTTTAATATTTGGAATTAGTGCAAATAGTCATGGGTAGAACTTGGAGGAGCCATATTTATTTTTGGATTGTGTTTTACATCATTTTATACAAGTTTTTGAATTTTCATATTCATCAATGTTGCCTAAAACGCCTACTTTGATTGTGAAAAATTTCAGCATCAACATGGGGACACTTTAGTAGAATTCAGAGACATCACACATCTTCATCTTTCTTCTCTCATCTTCCTTTCAAGAATGGGAAGAAATCCTATATACATTCTTGGTTTTGTTTCTTCCTAAGGGAGGAATATTGTTCGACGAGATTAGATCATCTTTAGTATTTAATGGTAGGCATCTATCATCATTATAGGAGACTCTAGAACTTTGAGGGGGGGATGCATAGTCTCTCTTCTTCTTCTCTCTTATGGGGGACCTTTTCTTCACATGGATTTTTGTTCTTCTCATCTTCTAGAGAATATTTTTATTATATTTTTCTTTTGGAGAGGATTTTTATCCCATTGGGTTTTCTCCTTGTCTCCACTTTATGGATTACATTATACTTGGGTACCTTATCAAGCCTAGTCGTCAAGGCCTGATTTCATTGTGCCTACCTAAGCTATGCTTAAGGGGGTGTCAATGTATATATTATTTTATGCACACGGTTATACACATAGCATTGATCAATCCTAGTTATGTGTCCCGATCAAAGAGAGTTAACTCACCACCTCTTGTGAGTTTTAAGGAGGTTAACTCGCCACCACTCTTTATTAGTGGGAGTTGACTACTTTGTCTTCTCCACTAATCATGTTGATAGTGTCTTCCCTCTTTACTATATATACATCACATTCATGATTTAATTAACATACTAATTTATCCATTCTTATGTTTTTCTTGCATTGTTTGTGTTTTGAGTCTTGCAAGTAAGAGTGTGCATTGGTTTATCCTACATGGCTTGCTAGTACAAATTTTCATTCCACTAATCTTGGTGATTTATTCACCACTTTTGGATTGACATAGTATGAAATAAAGTCTAGTTTGGTGTTGAAGATGTCATTGTTGGTTAAGAAACAACTACCTACTGTAAAAGATACTATAGATTCAAGGGTACTTTGATCCTTATTCATGATTCATTTTGCATAACATAACTAAATTTACCTTATGCAATGAAAATTTTCTTTAGCTTCTCTAGAAAATCACCAAAAATAGAACCTTGAATTTTACAAAATATGGTACCATGAACCAAATATGGATATATGTGTAGGCAAGGACAAAAAATAGCCAAAGGGGACAAATTTTTTTGACAAAGATAGTCAAAATTTATTCATTGGACATCTTGAGAGCAATGTCATTATAAAAATCATGTAAGATGCTCTAGCAAAATTATTCTTTCACAAAAATACAATTAACCCCCATTCCTATTATTAAGCTTCTACTTGTCAAATATTCACCAACCAACAATTGATTTTAGGAAAACTATTCTAAACATAATAGTGAGCTTAGAATAGCTCTACCATTCACCAAATATGCCAAAAATTTATATCTATGTGCTTTGAAAACCTAGAAATGGATTGACCTTATGATATAATGGCTTTGATACCATGTTAGATTTTTTTTATAAATAAAAAATCTATCTAGGACTAATGCTTATAAGCTAACCATAAAATCATGAAAATAAATAAAGAGTATTCAATATAATGGAGAAAATTGTAAAGAAGTATATATAACTATATAACCCTAGATTAGATGGATGAATCAAGGAAGTGACATATCCAAGAGGTCATTTGTTGACTATCAATCACTTCCACTCAGGAGGTGAGCTAATTTAGTTTGACTGAGATGAAGTTGGCCTTGACTAAACAAAGGTGACACCTAATTACTATCAATCAAGAATTGATGAGGCAATGGTGGCACTTAAGTACTTCAAGCGAAGGAGTTCATGTTATTATTAGCTACCTAGGTGACAAAAATTGAATATTCATAATATCTTATACAAAATTAATTAACCATGTGAAATACTACAATTGAGATAAACACTAGATCCCAAGTAAAGTATAATGTTTACACCAATAGGGAGAAGTAATCACTTAGCTATCTCATTGTGTCATTTTCCTTGGAAGTAGGTGATGCACAATGACTAAAATACACTGAGTGTTGAATCTAGAATAGGAATGAGGTGCAAACAACTATGACACATTGAATCTTGATATTTTATGATTTTGGACAAAATCATGTTCATGATTATGAATATTTTTTTGTCATCTTCTCCTTCATCAATGATCCTATCCTTTGTACCTCCAAAATCTAAAATTTAGTTCATTTTCACTTGATAGCTAAATACAAAATGTTGTGTTAAGGAACACCTTTGGGAGTCAATTTTTCAAGGGTTTTTTTATACACCTCCTTGTGCTTAAAATTTAGATCACTATTATTGTTTTTACATTATCAAAGACAACAATGCAATATGTCTAAGGTGAAACACTGATGTAGTAAATGTTCATATAGATGTTGATGCAAGCCTATGATGTACAAAAGTTCATGATTATTTTCTCTTGATTAAATATCTACTCAGATCCCATTTACAATAATAAAGATCTAGGGATTGTCTTTAATATGACAACCTATATTCAATTTGAACATTTTGATATGCAAGCCAATGAGAAACAATCAAAATTAAAATGAAGTCAACTTAGAATAGACAAGAAATGAATTTGAATATATGTAGATGATACTGTACTAGCAATTTCATCTTGACAATAAAATCAAATCTACAATTGTGTCTTGGATATAGAAATGAATGGAATATGAAATGTATTCTTGAACAGAAGCTAATGAAAAAAGGTGAGAATCTTTTATCAACTTATATGCTAAAATAACTCAAATCGAGTGTTAGGAAATCATATCTCGAGACACAACCAAAATGAACGTAAAACAAGTGGTTTTTTTTTTAATGCACTTTTCTCCTACAAGTATGAAGGACTCTCTCAATCCATGAAGGAACTAGAGAGTCTGTAAATAGTTGACTCTAAAATGAGAATAATGTATAGAACAAATCGTACATAGAATTGTTATTTCGTTTTAATTGAGAACTTTTATCTTGTTAAGACGAGTTGAAATATGGAGAAAGCGTAGATTTGATATACATTACACTGCTATTAAAAACATTCCCAATTGTAGATAATGGAACGTTCGGCTTATCCGGCTCTTAGAAAGTTTATAGTCTCTACAACTCATGCACCCAATCTTTTCAGCGAGTTTCAGGCAAATTTTTAAAAGAATTTCAGATAAAAACACCTTGTCGATTACAGTCACTGTCAATACGTTAGAAATGACTTGACATAAATATAAATATTGAGTTAAGCTGTAAACAAGGGCACTTTCTGCGTTACAAAAGCTTAATTACAAGCCTATATATAAATTTGATGAACTTATACATGAAGAATGTGTAGATTCTAGATACACCTATACATGAAATGGCTTTGGCAGCATTTTTATTTATCAATTCCCTTATTTCAACTATGTTGGTCTTATTTGCGCCTCCACTGTGTAGAGGCCCTCACAATCTCTGCGTTGGCATCACGGCCTTCTCCTCCCTGCAACCGAAGAAGATGAGTAAACTCTTGAGATGGCTCAACGCCCAAAAGCCCCTCGTTTTCCAAAAGACCAGATGTCAAGCTCAATAGAGGAGAATCATCTCTATTATCATTGCTTGGCAAGTATGGGAAGGTGGCAGATTCAATGCTCTCCCTCTGATGAACAACATGCTGGCACAACGACTGCACAATATCTGCCCGGCCACATTCTCTTCTGTATTCTAACGTTATGCCCGCTAGCTCATGCCCCTCCTGTACGCATTCTGGTACCGTCTGCCAAAAGAAAAAGAAATAACTGAGTACCTTAGTAGTACTAGTGTTCACAGTCCATTAGTGAAAACTCTCTACCAACTTATTACATAGACATTGTGGAAGAAGAAAATGTAACATTTTTTTACAGACATTTTTCACTCCTAAAAAAACTGTGGAACAACTTATTACATCCGATCACATTATCTGATCTATCATGAGAATAGTTTAAACAAGGGTCTAAATTTTCGATAGATTGTTTTTGGAATCAAATTATGTATATTTTTGTATTCATTTTGGATTACTGAATTGTTGAGTGTGATCCGTTGATACAAAAACATACACAATTGATTCAGGAAGCAATCTTTTGAATACTACATGGAAAACTTAAGCCACCTAAGGATCTAAAATATTAGATAACGATTGGAACAACTTATTCCATCCAATCAAATTACCTTATCTATGATGGGAATAGTTTAATCAAGGGTCTCAATTTTCAATTTTCCAAAGATTGCTTTTGCAATCAGCTGTGTATGTTTTTGTATTGACATAAATTCCATTACTTTCCTCTTTCTATAATGGATCATTGAGTGTGATCAAAAACATCCATACAAAACATACATAATTGATTCAAAAAACAATCTTTCAAATACTACAAGAATTATGAAAAATTTATATAAACTATAGATAACGATTAGAAACTTATAACGATTAGAAACACTTTAATATATCATATTAATCATTAGAATATGAAAAACCATATTTTAAAAAGATTTAAAATTAAAAAGTGGTCAGTTGGATCTATCAAAAAAATCTTTCAAAAATAAACTGAAACATCAAACACAAAGCACTTGGTTGAAAATTGGGTGGGAACTTTAAGATAATGAGTTAAAATACCTCGAGCATCCAGCCAACGTATTTGACGTTATTGACGTGTTGATTCATGTCAAGATCACTCCTTCGAGGCCTCAGATCTGAACGAATATAATCTGCATTGTTGTCATCCAGCTTATTAATTTTCTCGTTTGATTCGTCAGGGATGGCCCTTCTCGGCAAAAACCAGGGTTCAACCTCGCCTCTCACCACATCTGGCATCTTCGATAGGCGTCTTGTCAGCTTATTCATCATTACCCAAGTACTGTCCCACGCCACAACAAATTTCAGTAATTTACGAACTGTTTTCAAAGAAAACCAATACATATTCCAACTGAGATCACTCTTGCTTTAATCGTTATGTTCATTTTATTTTTTGTTTCCAAGACTAATTTGAAACCCTGGTTCTATGTATCGTTATGTCCAAAGTATACAGTTAAACTGTATCTAAATTAACGTTTACCTTGTGCCCCGAGCAAATACTTGACCAGTGCCATTACTCCTGAGCAGCCAATCCCTTCTCATCCCATTTTTCCCGGATGCTCCTACCCACGTATCAATTTCTGCTATCTCACCCCTGCAATGTTTATCATCATTAATCAGATTCCTTGACATGACAGGACTAATGGTAAATATAAGATTTTCATAAGTAATAAACATGGGTAATAGTAATATTGACAAATAATTATATTTACTTTATTCCAATCAACATTTTTCTAATTACAATCACAATCTATAATTAAAATGAAAGAAAAAGAAAAACAGAAATTGAAACAAAAATTTATGATTTATATTACACACCACACAGGATAGCTCTCTATTTGAACTTGCATACGAGAGACAACCCAGATGAGATCATTACTAATCATGCCATGGGTGGCACCCATTCCATCACCCAACAGCCCGGACATCCAGACATGGTTCAAAGCAGTCTCCTGCACACAAACAATATGTATATCAATTAGCTCTACATATAATATATACTATGTATAAATACAAGTATTTATAGTAATGATTCAAATGCATCCATCTTTCTTCTCATTGTCATCCAAAGTATTGATGCAAACCCAGAAGCAATTACTCTCATACAATAGCTTTCTTCTGCAATAATCCATTTTTACCTGGAAAAGATTAAGGAAGGTTTCTATAGTAGCAGTCTTATCAGGGCCAACTTCATATGACCTAACGACTACCGTCTGCCGATAAGCCAATCCATTTTCTATGAGCCTGCCTTGTCTGAAAGGATCCACCATCTGCTTTGTAGCAGGTATAAGGCTTCGCTTCTCCTTCTCTTTTACAGGGCTCGTATTTACAGTTATGGTATCCAGGGTTGAAACTCTGGCGGCGCCATTTTCTGTCTTGGATGCTTTCACAGCTATTTTTGGCAGAGATGCTTCTGTTTTGGAGAAGCTCAACTTGCTGCTCATTTTTAAGACAGTTTGATCTGGTTTCTGAACAGAAGCAGGAATTGAGTTTTCGCCTCTGAGGGAACATCTGCAAATGGCAGAATTAGATTTGACTATAAGACCGGCCATGGGGGTGTCTCAAAATTCAATGGAATGTTTCAATACTCAGAACTCAAAATTGACTGTTTGTAGATTTAAGTTCACCAGAAACTAACTTTTAGAAGATTCAAGGAAGTTATCTAAGGTGCATACAGTCACTTTTTTTTTATCAGAAGAGTTATTGAACTCTTTTTTTGAAACCAAGGCTGAAGACTCTCTCATTTTATACGCACAAGTTGTGGGCAGTATCGAAGGTGGTTTGTATGTTTACGACGGATGCACCGAGGGGACGTTAGTTTATCTCGACCAATTTGTCCTGGTCATATAGACAAAGCAATTCATTACTGTTACAAATCTGTTATTAGTCTTCTGGTGTATATTCTTCGACCTTGATTATTCCCAAGTTTGTCTCACTTCTATTTTGTATTCTGAGATTTGAAAAAACAAAACCCACCTCTATAGAATTGTTCTCTGTGCTAAATAACCCCCAAATTATGGAATCGATTATGTCAATGTCTTCTTGCAATACATTGGTAAATCAGATCTCTTCCCACATACATTCCTCTAAACCCATAGTATTATGCAGCCACTGCCTCTACCGATGATATTTCAAATATTAAATGAGAAGGCGGAGTGATGAGTTTGATTTTATATATATTCGATGCACGCTGGCAATAATTTACCTTGCTACAGACAACAGTTTAATAGAAGAATAGCAATGCATGGATTAAAACAATGATAAAACTTAGTTCCATGGGAAACTCTTAATTTCTACATTGCAAACAAAAGAAATGGGACTCCTAGTGAGTAAAGAAGACTGAA
The DNA here is from genome assembly GCA_007258455.2 of Sequoia sempervirens. NCBI lineage: Eukaryota > Viridiplantae > Streptophyta > Pinopsida > Cupressales > Cupressaceae > Sequoia > Sequoia sempervirens. The sequence goes on along the minus strand of VDFB02256132.1, from coordinate 63,521,124 downwards.
TAATTGGAAGAAACACAATATGAAAAAGACACAAGTAATTTGATTTTTTTTTGGCATATTAAGACTTAAATAAATTTTGATTTTGTTTGACACGGTGTGCCTTTCATTACAATCACATGTATCCTTGGATTAATATAACCAAGATTTTCAGGTAGATCTAATTTATACGAGTATGATTTTCCAAATAGTTTTTAAGAATTAGAAGGTAATTTTAAAGAAGAAAAATTCAATAGATCATCTTTCATTTTCTTGGATTGCTATTGTCTTTCTAGATTTGGCATCAACTTTATTTTTATCTTAAATATGAGGTTTTAAAATGCAATTTTATGGAGGGGGTTTTAGGATCTATTTTTATGGGATGAGAGGTCTCATGAGATGAAAAGAAATCTACTATAAGATGAATTGAAATCTTTTTCTTTAAAATATGAGCATCTATTTTTAATTCTTGAAATTGTAACATACTATCCCTTCAGTGAAGTAAAAATTCCTTCAATAGGCATACCAAGTCAAATATTATCTTATAATAGGCATCGACTGAGTCTCTACCATGCGTTGACATAATGCAACAAGCTTTAAATGAAATATATGTGTTCCATAAAGCATGACAACAAGAGTAAAACTCGACTTCTCTAAACACAGTCATAAGCAACTTATAATCGACCTCTAATAATTGGCCTCTATTATGATAAATGATAGTTGATCTCAAGCAATGGTTTATATATTAACTATATATTAATATATATAATATTACATATACATATATATATTTAAATATCATCATATATATATTTAAATATCACCATATATATATATATATATGTATATTTATATATATATATGTTAATATATATTTACATATATATCATAAGCCATTAATGTAAGTATACATTCGACATAAAAATAAGCATAAGCAAAATATTATTCATATAATAAACACAATATATCAATTGTATACATATATATGTATATAAGTATATGTCTCTATGTACACATATATGTATGTATACCTATATTGATACATTCATATGGGCATGTCCACTCGCGAATGTACGCGTGTATCAATACATATATACATATGAATATGTTTATATACTATATATATGTTCACATTTGATTCACATATAGTTATTCACAATTACCATTGTATTGATAAATGTTTACATGTGGTACATCTATACATGTGCATATACATGTCATTAGATCCCATTGACATATATATACGCATACTCCATGTACATTCTTCTTATCAACACAATCATAATAGTACAATAAAGAACTCTAAAGCTCAAATATATAAACATCACCCAATAATGCATTTCAGTAGTAATCAAGACTTTTACTTATGCAAACACATCAACTAAGGATGACTTACCCTCTTTCCACAAACTGAATCAACTCAATTATTCTACTGTGGTGTGTGTATATGCTCAAATAGTTTTGTTACCGTTACCCGACCAAGATCTTCTCCTGAGTGATACTTCCCCTCCGCCTGGAGGAATGAAACATATACCTGCAACCACTAACACATGCACACAACAGTCAATTGTTCATAACATATGTAGTATACATAAAACATCTCCAAAGTTAGAATATCAATTCAATAACCATCCATTCACATATATGCATTACTTTTCCATGAGATAATGTCAAATGAGATAATCATCCACATATAATGCATTGATAATAAAGTACAAACACAATTTATTCATCTCCAAAATTCACATTACATTCATATTTACCCTACATAGTAATAGTAAATAGTAATTACTCAATTAGGGTGTAACATACTCCCCTTGGCCTTGAGAATCATCATCCCCAATGACTTCAGGTAGCAAAATAAAACACAATAAAAAATAACATATTGTTTCAAGCATTCTCAAAAGCATCAAGAACACGAGGAAACTTTTGTTGAATCTCAACATAGTCCTCCCAAGTAGCTGAGTCTTCTACATACTGGTCCCACTGGACTTTGCATTGTAAGACTTCTCTGTTATGCAAGTGAAGCTTACGTGTTTCGAGCACCTTGATGGACTTGAGAGTTACTACCTTGGGGCCCTGTACCTGTAAAGCAGACCAATCAATCACATGATTATTGTTGCCCAATTTTCACCTATGGGATCAATCAGGCAAGACAAATTATGTTTCATGTGTTCATGAAGGCCAATGAGAACATTCGCAACAAGGGCTAAATCATACATCTGATGCTAAGTCACAAGGAGGTCTATTGGAAGGCATCCTTCATTCATATTTGGCATAAAAATCCTGAGGAAGAAAGTCGTTGAGACCAATTAAATGTCTTGCCGACTAGCAGTGTGTTATACCCATTTGAAATCCTCATGGTCACCAAGAAATCTCGGTCGCTGTGAAATTTTATATCTCCCTCCGCATGGGAAATGGTCTCGGCGAAAGTTGGTGCTCCCATTGTGATGTCTCTTCGACTACATAAAGTCTCAACGAAAGAAAGGAGCTCGATATAAGGTCTTGCCAAGAGAATAGTGTCTCATTGATAGAGAGGTGGTTGCAGTAAGACTCATCGCCGAGAGTTTGCATTCGACAAAAGGTCTTGCTAGCTCGCGGAGGTCTTGCCGAAGTGAAACAGAGTCCCAGTGAAAGAGTGAAGTTCGGCGAAAGGTCTTGCTCACTGAGAAGTCTTGCTGACTCGATAGGGTCTTGCCGAGATGAAATGAGTTTGCCATGATGTCTGGCCGAAAATGATTGTCTTGCCAATGCTTTTCTGAAATATCGATATAACTTTTGCACTCGATGAGAAGTCTTGCTGACAATTGAGAGCTATGTCGATAACTACAGAGGGGCATAATCGCATCGGTGAGACACGTCTAGTGTCTCACCGACATGCGATTCTGATGAAGCAACCTTTGACCTTCTGGGAATCTACGTGACATTATTTCAACCAATCAGAGTGAGCTACAGGCGAACCGTTGGCAGCTTGACCAGTGCTAGGAGGATCAACAAAGCATAAATGAAGTGGATCCACTTCGCTTCAGTGGATGATCAGGACATACGAATTTAGTTCAAGGGGCACTTGATGCTACTTCTCGAAGAAAATCAACTTGAAGAAAGATCTGAAACAAGAGGAGAGTAGAGAAACCGTGAGTCACAGTGACAGCTGGGATGTCAGTTGGTAAAGGAGATTCAAGAGTGGACAATGAGGATACACATTATACACAACATTAACTTCATTCTAAAGATCTAAAGGCTTCCCCTGAGGGCAATCTGGCACTGACATGGACACGGGAACACAACTTTAGCTTCATTCAAAAGATCTAAGGGGCAGATCTTTATGAATGGATATGTTGTAAGCCCTGAGGGCCGACATCTTTTTGTATATAAGGCATTTTTTCCTCTTTGTAAAGGAGTTCTTTGGATGCTTTTCAAAAATTTGTGAATTTTGCAGTCCTTTCTCAGATTAGCAAACTTTTGTAACCCAATTTTGGAGATGAAATTTAGTAAAGACCTTGATTATTATTCATTTGAAGCTCTTGCCTACTTTCTCTTTGCATTTTTGTGTTCAGTCAGCTGATTGATCAAGCTTTTAGTGAGTTAATGTTTATTTCCTTCGAGCTTTGTCTCATATTTTAGAACCTTTATGTAGAAATTATGTTTTTTGTAGGTTACAAATTGTGTCAAAAGATGTAAAATGAATTTTAGATGTGAAATTAACTTTCCTTCTAGGAATCTTAGCACCAGGACCTGTTTGTGAAACACTTTTGCAAAAAATATATACAGAAGTGATTTGTGCAAATTTATCTTCAGTCATTGCAAGCAAGTGTATGAAGTCTGGTTTCAAATCCAAGTAACATTTAGGTGCATCACCATAGGATTTAGTTTTAATTTTAAAGCATTATCCTCTCCCTTTTCTTTACAAAATCAGTAG
>VDFB02256132.1:63000517-63517129 GCA_007258455.2 Sequoia sempervirens | reverse complement strand
AAAAAGCTTTGAAAAAGCAAGATTTTACTAGAAAAAATCTTCAAAAAAACTTCTAAAAAAGCAAGATTTTTTCAGAATTTTTTTTCAAAAAACTCTTCAAAACACCTCAAAAATTCGTTAGAAAATCTGGAAAATCAGGCCACAAATCTTTGAAGAGCAAAACCCTAGGTTGCCCATAAAAAAACTGCAAAGATCCGCGGAACCTAGAAAAAGATAGTCACTGCCTTCAAATAGAGATACACCCGTCGCTGGAAATCAGACGAGATCTTCAGAAATTTGCAAGAAAAAGAGGACGCGTAGGTGCAAGAACTTCCGAAAATCACCAAGAAGAAATTGCTACCTAATTTAGCTTTCAACTCAATCAAGTAGAGCTGAGATAGTGTTTTGCAAAGTAAAGATAAAAGGTATACATTGAATTTTGCTATTTTCCATTCATATGCACGAAGAATTATCAAATAGACTGCATTACATTATGCAAATGTATACAACAAAGAAGAGAGAGAACAAATGTTGCATAAAAGTTGTCTTTATTGATAATCATAAATGTATGGTGTCCCACACAAGCTGTGGGACTAACTATTTCAATGCAGTAAAAGAAATAAACTATACATTTGAAGATATAGAAAGTAAAGAATGCATATGGAAAGAAAGGGGATCCGTCATTGCCTGAATGACGAATCCCAGTTGAGTTGAATTGCTGCATCTGCTTCAGTCCTCCAGCTTGTCCAGTCTCCAGAAGTTGCTTTCTTGCTGCTCCAAGATTGTCTGCATGAGTGAGAAAGGGTTTGTTAGAGCTCGGGACCCGATATTTTTACACATGCAACATCAACAGACATATAGCCTATTCTTATAAAGCATTGAAATGGTTTGCATATCACAGATGTCCAGGAAAACAAGAGGTTATCATAAACATCCATCATATGCTTTATTTGATCTAACATGTTTGTTCACTGTGCAGGTATAGGCGAAATTTTTCAATGCTGAATCATTTTCATTTGATTTTTTAGGAAGTGGAGTGAAATGGGCTCCCTCAAGGGTTGAGCCCAGCATGCTGCCCTCTATTTTAAAGAGGGATGAGAGTGCAAAGGAAATCATATTTATCAACTTGGAGCACATATCTCATCACCTATGATAGGGAGGAGTTTTCCTCATTGTCATAAATGACATTATTTGCTCGATTGATTTGAATGAGAAGGAGGCAGTGATCTTATGCATAGAAATAATTACAAAGACTATTTAGGGGATAGTCTTGTTGATCACATGATGCATAGTGCCCATACAAGTACAAGGGGAAGTGACCTATAGTCATTTTTGTTGGATTGCAGTCATGTTAAGGAATCAATTCATAATTGAAAACACTGTTCTCTCAAATTTAGTTCATCATTCTTCCTACAAGTATCTCAGTCTAGACCCTTCAACACATATGACAGTGAACAATCTTCATGACTGTCTTAACAGTTTAAGGAGGAAGTGAGAAGATCCGTGAGCTGACAATGAAAGGTGAATGTGTATAAAAGCATGTCAACAATCCTTAGGACTGTGAGAGAATAGACTTTGAGTATGTATGCTCAAGGAGGTTATATGATTGTGGCAAGACAATAACCCTTTGTGACTATGTGAACTAAAATTGTCAGGCATGTATTCTTGAATGTCTATACAATTACAAAGATAGGTTACCAAGGGCTAGGAATAAAGTCTAGATGACAGTCCAAAAGCTCATGCAATCATGATTGGAGGTTTGAAGCTGCCTTAAGTTGTTTGAGCAAATGCAATATGGATGCCCTTTTCTAGATATTGTTATAATTTTATGTTGCTTTTTGTTTGTATAAGATGCAGCATGGTTATGATCTCTTGGCTGAGATGATAGGTTGTATAAGATGCAGCTAAATTTGGATTGTAGAGGTAGTCTACAGTGAAAGGCCAACATGTCATGACAGAGATAGGCAATGCACTCCATTAGATGGAGAGTCACTATGCAAAGTCTTAGTGAAATGAGGATTCTTTGTGCAGTCATTAATCTCAGAAGAATTTTAAGTTCAAGGCACAGTGACATGAGAAAAGCTACAGGAGACACAATCATGATTGATTAGTGTCATAGACAGTGGATAGTCGAGCATATATAGTGGACAAGGTATCTTAAGCAAATGCTTTATCAATTTCTTGATGTTTTATTAGTTTCTTGATGCTCAACAGAGGGCACTCGTGAAGATGAACATGAAGTCTTTAGAACTCAAGTGTAAAGGCATGACAGAGGGACTGTCATATCAGTGAAATATAAAATGATGAATTTGAAAGAGACAACCATATTCATGAAGATGACTGTAAGCAACAGATAAGAAAGTGTGTTAAGACAGTAATCTACAGGCAAGGTGCATAGCCTCATATATGCAAAATGGTAGGAAAACCTCGGCCATAAATGAAAAGGTTCAAAAGGATGGAGAGGCCGCGGCCTATTGTTAGTTCCATGAAAACTAAGTTACATAATCAAACCATTAGGTTTGCAAAAGGAAAGTGAAGCTCGGTTTCTCACTATGGAGATATATGAATGAAGAGAAAAGTACAAAAAATAAAAACATTTTCAACATCTTCATTATTTCAATAGCAACAAAGCTCGAATGGAGCATATTTTTCTATAGAAAATGGAAGAGAAAAACAAAGTCTACTGAAGCAGAGAGCTTACTTGAGCTCAATGTTGTTTTTTTTCTCATTGAATATGCAAGATTTTCCTCCATGAAAGCACAGGAAAAACTCCATGAAAACCCTATGTTGGCGGCGCCCTTGAGTATCCAGAAAGTGCAAAGTGAAAAAATGAAAATGGTGAATGCTTTGCCCATGGCTATGAGTTAGGGTTTGGAATCCTAAGTATGCCGATATCTCAAGGCATTTTTGCCTTTTGTTTTAACCTTTTTCAAAATATCGACTAATGCCCCATGGAAAAGTGTTATGCCTTATGCTTCTTTTCACATTTTGCAAATTTAATACTTGAATGTTTTTTAAACATGGTCAAGTCAAAAGTCCTTTATCTTTGCATTATGTTTCTTTTGAAAACCAAATTTGAAATGTAAAACATTTATTTAGGTGATGTTGTTATGAATCACCTTATTTAAATGTTATATGAATTGCAAAATAGTGTATGTGTCTTCAAGGTACGGTTAAAGTTATGGTTGAAATTTATGTTTATGCAAGCATGTAGGGGAGGTGGAAGGAGGTTGGCAAACATGTGCCAAGAATATAGGGAGCAATTTGACTCAGTTTTGAAGACCTTGGAAAGCATCTTGGAATGTTTTTAGGGGTTATTATGGTGGGTAAAGTCATGGAGTGACTTTTTCTTCTCTCTTGTGCCTTTTTGGAGATCTTTATGGGGCTAAAAAATAGGGCTTTTGTTTTTGCACGACCAAGGGGGTTTCTTGTTCCTATTTTGGTGGAACTGATTGGAAAAGCATAAAGCAAACTCCAAGCATCAGTTTGAAGTGAGTTCTTTCTTCTTTCAACAAGTATTGTAGCTCTTTTGGGGTTCTTTTTTGTAAAAGATAGCATTGTAACTCAGATTTGCAGACATATGCAGCAGTGTAACACCTTTTTCAAATCAATAAGGTTAAGCAATTTTACCTTCTCAAAATCTGTTTTTTTGTGTGTGGTTAAATGATTGATGCAATCACATTGTGATACATGTGATCCTTGTTGTTGTGTCTCGTTGTTAGCACCTTTAGGCAGAATAAATATGAATGTTGTAGGATGTAGGTTGTGTCGGTGATACAAACAAATTCAGAGTTGTGGGGAGAGTTTATCTTCCTTCTAGGACTGTGAGTATCATGGCCTTCTTATGAAACATTGATGCAAGAGCATATAAGCCTCTGAGTTGTGTATGTAGAACTTTGTTGATTAAAAACCGTGTGTAGAAGCAGCTGTGTAAGTTTGAAGAAAACACATTAAGTGCATCACCCATGTAGGTAGAATTCATTTTATGCTTTTCTTTCTACCCTTTTTACATCACAAGGAGTAGTTTAGGTGAGTACCTTAGGAGCCAGCCTTCTCTGGAGGTCCATTCCAAGTTTAGGTGACCCACAGCCTAGGAATGTTACAATGTTTCTTCAAAGTGCTAAGTTTTACAACTTAGCAAGGGTGCAACTTTGAGAGATAGTAGAAATTAAAAAAAAACCCTTAAATCTGCTTTGAAAATCTTTCGATTTTTTTCTTTTCTTTACAAACCCTCAATTTTTATTTTAAAAAAATTGGGAAAAAAACTTATGAAAATTTCCAAAAAATCTTCAGGTAATTAGCTGTGAATTTTTATTGCTCAAAAAATTTGCCAAAAATGAGCCTATGCTTTGATACCATGAAATGATAATTGATATTTGATATTTGTTATTTACAAAGGAGTGGAATACTCCTTATATAATAAAGTACAAGACGATGTTTCTAAAAAGAAACAATCGTTAACTAAAGAGAACTAAAACAAATAACTGAAAGTTACTAAAAGCTAAGTGAAGTAAACTAAATTAACTGAAAGTAAACTACCGACTAACTAAAAGCTAAGATGACCATTAAATATTACAACAATACTTTAATACATTTTTGGTTCTTGCATGAATCTTGATAGATAATTAACAACAAAATTAATATCTGGTTTGGTGTAAGTCAAGTAAATCAAACCTCCAATCATTTGCCAATAGAGAGTTGCATTTACCCGAGGAGATGGATCAAAAACAGATAACTGCAATCTTAATTCCATAGGTGTAGACATGGGTTTGGAATCCATCATTTTGAATTTCTCAAGTAGTGTCTTGGCATATTTTCTTTGAGATACAAAGATATGATGATTAGTTTGCCATACTTCTAAGCCTAGACAATAGTGCAATAGTCCGAGATCTGTCATATCAAATGCCTTCTTGAGATCAGTCTTGGTTGTCTCAACCATTGCTTTTGAGCTGCCTGTGATAACTAAATCATCAACATATACATTAATTATCACAATCTCGCCCCTTGTTCCTTAAGGTAGAGATTTGGATCATATGGATGCGTAGTAAAATCATGTTTTAGCAAATGTTTATCACAATCTCCCCCCTTGTTCCTTAAGGTAGAGATTTGGATCATATGGATGCCTAGTAAAACCATGTTTTAGCAAATGTTCATCAACTTTAATATACCAAGCTCTAGGAGCCTATTCGAGACCATATAGGGACTTAACAAGTTTGCATACCTTTTCTTTTTTACCAGGTGCAATGTATCCCTCTGGTTGGGTCATATAGACCTCCTCCTTAAGGTCTCCATTTAGAAATGCACTCTTTACATACATTTGATACAACTTCCATACAAATTGTGCAGCTATAGCAAAAATCATTCTAATGGTTTTAATCTTTGTTGTGGGAGCAAATGTTACCTCATAGTCAATCCCTTCTTTTTGGGCTATCCCTTAGCTACAAGTCTAGCCTTATGTTTGTCTATACTACCATCTGCCTTATATTTAGTTTTGAATATCCATTTACATCCAATTGCTTTCTTACCAGGTGGTAGATCAACAAGCTCCCAAGTTCTGCTTTTCATGAGGGATTGATACTCTACATCCATAGCCTCCTTCCAAGGCTTTGATTCTAGTGCTTCTTGAACATTAGATGGTTCAAAATTATCAATAGCTGAACTCATGAGTGCTAGATTTACCTCATTGCGAGTCATACTACGAGTCCTTGGTCCTGATGTTGAAGTGTTTGGGACTCCATCTAGCTTTGCATCACGAATGGTACTAGTATACCACTTAGGCATAGGTCTTGTGACATTTGTGGGTGTTGAGTTAGTTTGATTTTCAACATCTCCATTATTTTTCCCATCCAAGTTGAATATAGGAGCACTATTTGGATTAGATGATGATGTTTAAGGTGATCACTCTTCTCATCAAAAAGGACATCTCTGCTGATGTATAGCTTCTTTGTGTTAGGATCCGTAAGACGATATGCCTTAGACTCACTACTATAACCAAGAAAAATACATTTCATGGATTTCTCATCAAGCTTCTTTCTTTGTTGCTTAGGAATGTGCATGTATGCTATGCGATCAAACACATGAAGATGAGAGATAGATGGCTTTACCCTTGTCCATGCTTCTTTTGGTGTGATGCCATCAAGTGCTTTGGTGGGTGCGCGATTCAAAAGATAAACTGCTGTATGCACAACTTCAGCCCAATAAGCATGTCCCAAGTGAGAATTCTTCAACATGCCACAAACCATCTCCATGATGATGCAATTTCTTCGTTCAACAACTCCATTTTGTTGAGGTGTATAAGCTGTAGTCAATTGATGTCAAATTCCATTTTCCTTCATGTAGGTGGAGAATTCTATGCTGGTGTATTCCCCCCCTCGATTTGAGTGGAGGACACTAATATGATGATTCGTATCTTTCTCTACAAGAGTGTGAAACTCTTTGAAGTAGGAAAAGGATACATCTTTACTCTACAAGCAATAGACCCACATTTTTCTTGTGTGATCATCAACAAAAAGCTGAAAATACCTCAATCCATGGTGACTAGGTGCCATGGGCCCACACAGATCAGTATGCACTAGTTGTAACGGTTGGCTTGCACGATGCTCACTTGGGTAGAGGGGTGCTCGATGTTGTTTTCCAGCAAGACAACTCGAAACAAATAGCACTCAACTTCTCAAGTGAGGGAAGCCCTTTGACCATGCTTTTCTTACTAAGTGTTAGCAAGTAACTAGTGCTTAAATGACCAAATCTACAATGCCATAGCATAGCAAGATCATTATCCTTAGTCACTAAGGCTTGATTATTGGCAATTGTATCAAGCCTAAACATTTTACCAATTTTTGTAGCACTTGTGACAATCTTTGCACTTTTAGACTTATCTCGGATGAGACATACCTTTTTATCCTGGTTTTTATCAAATTCAATCCTTAGGTTGTGATCAAGAAATTGATTAACAGATAGGAGATTTTTGGTTAGTCCTAGCACATACAAAACTTTAGTGAGCTTGCAATGATGAATGCTAAACTACAAGGAGATTTCACCAATACCTTGGATGTCATAGGTGGTATTATCTCCAAGAGAGACTTTACCATGATGGGGTTTCAATGTGAGAAACCACTCCTTTTGTCTAGTCATGTGCTTTGTAGCACCTGAGTCCACATGCCAAATTGAGGTTGATTGTGAACTATCTTTTGAATTGTGGGCTGAAAACACGTATTCCTCTTTTGGAGACTCTTACTTTTCAGCAACATTGCCATGTTGCTTCTTTTTGTTCTTCTGCTCTCATCGTGTATTGCCACTTTGAAATGGCTTCTTTGGATGTGATTTGTCGGATCATCCTTTGGCCAAGGAGTTGTACCAACAATTTTTCACATCATGTCCAATCCTTTCACATATTGGACACTTCTTCTGAGATCTGGATGAATTATCAGATATGGGAGGTCCACCAAATTGCTTCATAGGCTTCTTGCCTTTATGACGTGTGGTCATTGCACGATCATCCTCACCATGATCCCAGCTTAGAGATTCTTCTTTCTGAAGTAGGTTCACAAGCTTCTCAAAAGTGGGTGTTTGCTCTGTGACATTCAAAGTTGTCACAAACACTTTGTATTTAGATGGCAATGCTCACAAGATAGTGCGCACTAGAACTGCATCTTCAACTGTTTCTCCTAATGCTTGTAGAGAAGCTCTCAACTCAACAATCATAATTGTTCTCCATTCTTCATCTTCAGGTTGTGTAGCTGACTTTGTAAATTCAGGATCTGATTTTGATTCTTCGCCTCATATATTGTCTTGAGCTTGTCCCATGCATCTTTGGCTGTGGACGAGTCTCGGATAAAGGGCTGAGCTTCATCAGACACGCTGAACATTATGATCAATTTTGCCTTTCTGTCAGCTTGATCAACTTTTCCTTGCACATCAACATCATTGGCTTGTCAATTTAGGATCTGATTTTGATTTTTTGCCTCATATACTGTCTTGAGCTTGTCCCATGCATCTTTGGCTATGAATGAGTCTTGGATAAAGGGCTGAACTTCATCAGACATGCTGAACATTATCATCAATTTTGCCTTTCTGTTTTGCTTGATCAACTTTTATTTGCGCATTGGCATCATTGGCTGGTCGTGTTGTACCATTAACCACATTCCAAACTTCTTCAAACTCAAGTTGAGTTTTCAGTTTTGTCTTCCACGTTGAATAATTATTCCCACATAACAACTAAGATTCTGGAAGAAGGAATTTCGGAGAACTTCCTGCCATTGTGTTAGTGAGTTATTTTATCCTATTTCTCATCACTTAGATCAGCAATATGCTGCAAAGGAGAGGATAATATAGGAATAAGAATAACACCTTAAAACATAGCTGAGTTGAAGCGCTTTGAGTGTTGTTTGCAAGAAAACAGAAGGTTCTGAAATTTGTGATCTACTTTCACCATCAATACTGATACAAAGTGTCTAATTTGATTTGCAGCCTAATACAAAAGGAATTTCTGTATTTTATTCTCCCTAGCATATTATAGCATTGACTAAATAAAGTAGTAGCACGGCTAACCATACTGTAATAGCACTTATGTGTGAAGATGCCATTCTTTCTGAGATCGTTGAGCAAATCGAGACAACATTAATCTCTAGTTTGGGCTCTCCATCAATGACATCCCGAAAACCATACAGTATGATAAGAACATTCATTGGAATCAGTCATCTGCGGAAGAGTATTCAATCTCCCATGTATATCTGAAGGTACAATCTTAGATATATAGGCGGCACAAGGGTAATGACCAATCTAATCCCAAAGGGAAGTGTACCCAGCACCGACATAAATCTTTAGGCAGAATTTGACATATTATCAAGCATTAATATGGCCTTTGTACACATAAGTCATGAGTGATTCAGAAGTGATTCAATCATCATAAAACATAATTATTTCAGAATGGAGATCTCGTTGTTGAGGCACTCCCTGTCAAGGGTGTCATGCAGATCCGCTTTGCGTATGATCTTGCACGACAAATTTCCCCAGTCTGTGTGTTTACACACTAGTGAATGCTTCCAAACCTACCTCTACTATGCCCTGGATCGGCCTCAGATTGGGTCCAATTCCACCTCAATAAGCATTCAAAGAACAAATTGTAGCAATAGATCACAGGTCGCCCTTCAATGGTCACGCTTGCTGCTCTACTAAACCTTTGATTGCAATTACAATCATCTTCACAACTGTCAATCCCACAATACAAGCGCTGAAAGCTCTCGACCTATGGAAGTTCCAAACTAAGCCAAAATCGATTATCAATATCACGAAATAATAGGCATATAATCAATTAAGCTCGATACTATATCAGAGCTTATTAGGCTCGAGTGAATTTTATTACATAATAATAGGCATATATATAGCTATAAAATAGTTACAAATTAGGAACTTAGGGGTTCCATATGAAACTACAAATAACAAATATAATCTAATATAGAGTAACAACCTACAACAAATTACTAACAAATAAACAAACTATTAACAAATAGGTAAACCAAACTATACGAGTAAATGATGGAATAACCAACAATATTGCCATCCCCAAAAATGGCTCTTGGACTGCTGTCACTAAAACACGTCCCTTGCCTTCCCACCATCCCTGTCCCCATCTTGGAAATGCTATGGAACATAGGTTTTTTGCTGTCCAACAATAGCCGGTGATCCATGAGACGATCAAGGGATGCCATTGATGCCCTTGGCCATTTAGGGGATATGGATGGGGATGGTTAACCATCCCTAGATGTTTCCGGCAGTTTTGGTGCTGTTTTTGGGATATACCCAGTTTGGCATGGAGATTAAGAATAGCTTAGGGATGTTTTCAAGCTGCCCTTGCATCCCCAAAATGTTATGAGAATAGGGACACTTCAAAAAGAGTTGGGGACATGTTCCCATGTATCCCTTGTTAAGACAATTTCTTTTTTTGTGAATCACAAGGAAGATACTTGTCTTATTTGTGATTTACATCATGAGAATGTTTGCACTTGGATAATTACTGTTGACGTTTAGGTTATTTTTTGTTTTAGGTTGTGATAATGTTTGCATTTCTTAAGAAGAAAAGGGATGGCCAGGCATCCCAGATGTTTCCTACGGTTTTGGTTCTGTTTTTGGATGTACATTTGGCATGGGGAAGGGAACAGTTTTGGTATGTTTTCGAGTTGTCTCCACTTCTTAAAATGTTATAGGGCTAGGGTTACCTAGAAAAGAGCCTGGTACATGTTCCCATTTATCCCTTGTGAGACAATTTTTTTTAACATTCATGTGGAAAATATTTGTCTTATTTTCAATTTACATTATGAGAATGTCTGCATTTGGCTAATCACTGTTGGCATTTAGGTTAGTTTTGTTTTAGGTTGTGAGAATGTTTGCATTTCTTAAGAACAAAAATACTAACAATAATCTGGAAAGGATGAATCTTCTTTGTGTTTCAGGTTGTGAGAATGTATGCAATCAGATGATTACAATTGACTTTCTGAATACGTTTGCATTTGCTAAGAAGAAAAATTCTAGCGATCTTGTGGAAGGATGCATATTATTTGTGTTTCCTGTTGTGAGAATGTTTGAAATTGACATTTAGGTTATTTGTGTTTTAGGCTGCAAGAATGTTTGCATCGCTAAGACCAAAAATTCTAACAATAACGTGGAAAGGATGTGTCTTATTTGTGTGTTAGGTTTTGAGAGTGTCTGCAATTGGCCAATTACAATTGACATTCGGGTTGTTTGTTTTTAAGGCATTTTAGGTTGTAAGAATGTTTGCAGTTGTTAAGAAGAAAAAATCTAGCCATCATGTGGAAAGGATTCATTTTATTTATGTTTTAAGTAGTGAGAATGTTTGCAATTGGCCAATTGCAATAGATATTTAGGTTAATAATAATTGCGTTTTAGGTTGTGAGAATGTTTGAATATGTTAAGACAAATTTCTCACAATAATGTGGAAAGGATGCGTCTTATTTGTGCTTTCGGTTATTAGAATGTCTTGGTTTGGCCAATTACAATAAATACTTAGGTTATTTGTGTTTTAGGTTGTGAGAATGTTTTTGTTTTTGTTAAGACAGAAATTTGTTAACAATAATGCAGAAAGAATGTGCTTTATGTCTCAAGTTGTTAGAATGTCTGCATTTGGCCAATTAAAATTATGTCAGCACAATTATTTTCGTATAAAATTTGGTGAACTACAATCCGTATTCCCTCTTTTGTTGAGGTTATGACAAATTTTGCAGCCAATGAACTACAAGTATAGCAGCATATTTTTTTTTTTTTGTTATTTTTGTGCTTTAGGTTATGAGAATGTTTACATTTGGTGTCCCAAAATCCTTCACTTTTAATGAAGGGGAACAACAGAAATGCAAGAAGGATATCACAATTTATTTCTGATATTGATCTCGTGATTACCTAGACTAATATCATGATTACAAACTAAATCCTAGAATTATAAGCTGAAAAAAGATGAAAGGCACAAAGGATACATCTTAATTGTGTTTTATGTTATGAAAATTGATCCGATTACAATTATTTCAGAAAAGAAGAGGAAGTCCGGCTATTATTTTTTGAAGAGGATCCTAACAGAACTGTGCAAAGGATGTGCCTTGAAGATGGAAACCTATGTGGAATTTACTTTAGAATTATTTGTTAAAAATTGAGGAACTGCAACAGAAATATATAAAGGATGTGATTTATTTTTGTTTTAGGTAATGAGAATATTCACATTTGGAATTTTGTTAATATTTTTTGTATCTAACTGCCTTTTGGTTTTATTTGTGGTGGATTTGTCTGTTGTTAAAACAGAGTTGATGCATACTTCCCCTTCCCTGCCTGGATATGGGTTACTGCACATCAAATATCGGATATGTATATGATACTCCTGGATACAACATAGATACCATATCCAGACATGTTCATATTTGGGCCATATCCAATAGATCCAGAACTGCAACATACTGTCTGATGTTGTATACAGTTCATAATTTATGAAAAAACATTCAAAATTTGCAAAAAAATGTAAAACATAAAAAAATTGCACACACAGAGACACATAGACATAAACATATATTTAAATCACTACAGACACAAGCATAATATAACAGAATAAATATTATAAACTAACAACTAATACTAAAAATACGTATAAATAAATATTCATAAAACTATGTTCTATACACTTAGATGTATGAATAATTGAATATATGTATATTTTTATAATTGGTGCATCTAACTGTATCTCTATCAGGGGATCCAAAACTTCAACATTTCTGTATTTGATACTGTATCTGTATCTGTTTCCATGCAACTCTGTTTTAAAACGATATTTATTATTTTTGAATCAACTTATAAAACATTAGAACTTGAACTTGTCTTTGTCACCATGGTGAAAACTTAGACAAACATGATTTAAGGGAATTGTCTACCCTGCAATATTCACTTATGGAAGGATGCCAATACTTTCCTGTATGGTTGGGGTGCTTTACAGTGGGAATAGTTTCCCATAGAGATTACTCAATCAGCTACCTTTCTATTCAGTAAATTATTTGTAGATATGGGATGTTTCACATACTTTTCTGTAAAGTTGGAGTTGATCTGGACTGCTTGTTGCAGTGTGAAATATTTGCCGGAGGGACATGTCCTTAAGCAGTGTGTCTATCCAGAAAACTATTTACAGCAACATAATAATGGTGCAGATGCTTTTCCATATAGTTGAAGTGGATATGTAGGAACGTTATGGTACAAATACTTTGCTGGTTAGATGGATCTTGTTTTAAGATTCATCAATATTAGAACTGAAGCTGATTTTGAGATGTCTTCAATTATTTTTGCAGAATATTCGAAGACAAAGTTTGCAAAGAATTGTGCCAAAAAGCCTCTTCAGGTGAGTTTAATTGTGGATTTTGTACATCTGTGATTGGTGTTATTGATTCTTACTTCTTGCGCTGTATTTTAGCCAGATAATATTTATTTTGACTAAGTAGTAAGAGTTGATGTTGTTTTGCACTGTCTCATGCTAATGTTTTTTTCTCTCCCCTACATAAATTGGGGGAGTAGAGTCCCCCACCCTTTATATTAAATTTCAAAAGAAAGAAACACATTTCAAGTGTGAATATCACTTTCAATCATTGATAGAAGAGATCCTTAACTACTACTGAATTTTGGGGTCCTGCTTGGAAAACTGAAAACTCCAATACAAAGAAACATTGAAAAGCTGAAACAAGAAATAACCTAAACAATTACCAACACATAAACCCACATATCCTTTCTTGACATGGGAACAGAAAGGCATCTTGCATTGGTCCTAACTTTCTTTATGGATGATTTCTTTTTTTTAATTGCTTTCCAATTATCTGAACCTAGGGTGCCTATTTGTGCCCTGTGGGTCCTGTTTGAACCTATTCTTTCTTGACATGGGAACAGAAAGGCATCTTGCATTGGTCCTATCTTTCTTTATGGATGATTTCTTTTTTTAATTGTTTTCCAATTATTTGAACCTATGGTGCCTATTTGTGCCCTGTAGGCCATGGGTTTGGCTCCAGTTTGAACCTGCTTTGGATTCTAGATCGATCTAGATGGGGCATGCTTTTTCAATGTGGGTTTATCTCAGATGACCCTTGGCATACCTAGAATGAATTTGCAAGAACCCAAATGAACCCAAGTTCAATCTACTGGCAAAATGTGATTTTTTATTTTTAATGTTTTTTCTTTTTTAATTATTTCTGGACTTTGACTTTGACTATTATTGACAAAGATAGGATTCCTAACCTAAAAGTGACATGCAAAGCATTTGAAACACTAAAACAAACTCATTTTACCTCATTGTGAATGTTCATTCTTGTTTTCCTTGACACAAATTGAGCTGAAGTTTGATGATGGAAGGTTCCAAAGTGGTTGGATTGCTATTCCTACGTGTGTGAATGTGTTGCTTACCAAGTTGTTGCCAAAGGATTACAATGGCAGTTAGTTCTAGATCCATCTGCCGGCCTTGCTTTAAAACAAACCCAAACTCTTTGCTTTAGAAGTATGTTGAAATGATACAATAGTTTTGAGGTGGTGGGGGATATGCTTGGTTTGCAACATGTGTGGTGTCAAATATACAAGTTTGTATGGTCAGGTGAAAGTCCCTTTGTGTGGCATTCATAGAAGGGCATCAAAGCTTGCCCTAGAAAGAATGGTGCACCGGTGCCACAAGCTCAAGTGATATAATATGTTAAAGAGAAAGAGCAAGCAGATAAAGTATTCGGCCATAGACTAAATCATCCTTTGTCAAAGAAAGAATTTCAAGGAATAGAGCCCCCTCTTCCTTCATCTAATCCTAAAGTTGTGGTAGAGAGCCACCCATTTTTGGCCATGTTTCAAGAACAACTCGTTACACATAGAAGACCAAAGGGATCATTAGAAATGAAATTTCCAAATGAGGCTTGAGAGATTGTTGATGAATACATTGTAAGAAACATCTATGCTAATGGATCGCCTTTCAATGTTGTTTTCTCACCATATTGGCAAGAAAAAGTGAGAAAAATTAATGAGGCTCCAATAGGGTAGAAGACAAATTGTAGAAGATTCATTAAAGTCCATTGAGGATTCATGAATTGAGATAAGGATGCCCATTGTTTCCAATGGATGGAAGGATGCCAAAAATTGGCCCTTGATCAATGTGATTGTAGTGTCCTCCAAAGGGACAATGTTTTTGAGAGCCATGGATAGTGAGGGCTATGTGAAGGATGCCTAATTTATCACTAACATCCTTATAGAGGTCATTGAGGAAGTGGAGCCTTGCAATGATGTTTAAGCCATAACATACAACATAATTTTTTTAGAGTGGCTGATTTGTTGGTTGTGGAACATTATTCACACATATTTTGGACAGTTTGTGTTATCTACTCCTTC
Organism: Sequoia sempervirens; assembly: GCA_007258455.2. Taxonomy (NCBI): domain Eukaryota; kingdom Viridiplantae; phylum Streptophyta; class Pinopsida; order Cupressales; family Cupressaceae; genus Sequoia; species Sequoia sempervirens. The sequence continues at coordinate 63,502,261 of VDFB02256132.1, read as the reverse complement.
GAACTTATGCTACAATAGATTAGCACCAAAATTGATTGGATCAAATAAATGTATGCCAAGGCCAAATAGATTTGAATGTTTATCACCAACCATCAGATGTTGTAGCACATATTTAGAATATTCCTGAAATTGGAGCTGTTGAAGGTAAGTGAAATAATATAAAATTTTATGTTTTACTTGAGTTTTTTTTGAATTAATTAGTTAGAGGTTTTATTGGGGTTCTCGTCCTTGAAATATAAAAGACAATACATGAAGAAATCAACTAAATTCCTCAAATAGAAGCATATCAAGAAAAGCCAATGGTTGTCCACAAAAACTAGATAACAAACATGCACCAACACACAAAGATCATGTAAAGACCGCCCAACTCCAACCAAGAATGCAATTAAACATAACCAAAATATGAAGACACTAGACTGCAGCAGTAGACAATAAAAAAGGGCTTCTTGCACCAGCAAACAATCAGTACACTCCTCACTACCCAACCATAAACATATCCACACCTCTCCATTCTGCAATTTCTTCAACTAATCTACTAGCTAGACATGTAGAGGGATCCAAAGCAGAGAGCTGCACCTTGTGGAGAATTTCATGTGCTGTTTAGCGCTGTGGAGAAAGTAGCCACAAAGCATGGGCATTGCGCAATCACTTGTAATCTTTAGGTGGGTTTTATTGCAGGTAATCTTAGGACCCAACACCAGTTTTTTGATGTATGCACAATATGCTTGGAACATTGGAAACTTCTTGATGCAGAGAAAAATGATTCTCCTCTTTCATTGAGACCTACTTCATGCCTTCTGTAATGTCCCCTCTTCAATAGCCTTACTGGACGTCGCGTTGCCTTTTGTATTCCCGGAGGCATATGTTGTGGTTAGGGAATCGTTTATTTAATCACTTACTATTTACCTAAGTTTCAACTTAAATCTTTTATGGTGATATAAGTGATTAATTAAATCAATTTTTGTAAAGTGACTTTTTGGAATATTATAAAAGGGCAAAAGGAAATATTTCATTAAAAGAACTTTTGCAAAGTCACTTTAATATTTGAAGGAGCAAATACAAGTGAAAATGAGTCTTTCATCGGGCATCATGAAAATATATGGAAAAAGGACTCCATTTGGAACACACTTTTTGAAAATTCCATAACTCTTTACAGGAGAGCTCGAGTTCATGCCTTAGGGTTTGAAGATTTAGCAGGTCCAGGTTCGGATGTGAAACAACATCCCTAGCTGGAAGATTCACGAGTTTGGGAAGGAAGGGATCTTTCTATTGCAGGTCGAGTTTGGGAATAAATGCGAAAATGCAACTCACGGTTTCATTCGTCATTTTCGTGATTGCAGTTCATTGAAATTTCGGTTAACTCTTGAGTCGGTTTTGGAAGCCAATACATTCTTTTTGAAGGCGTCTTGATATGATATAACCCCAGGCGCCCATATTTCCACCATGAAATTCCACCTATAAGCTGTTTTGTGAAGAAGCTGGCTGAAGAACAGGAAGATGCGATTTCTTGAGTAAGACGGCTGTTGAAGCTAGCCCTTGCTGGGTCGTGGTTATCTATCAGCTTAGGGGGAGGCTGCTCATAGCTGGAAGTGATATTTTCTGGAGAGTTTTAGCATCCATCAAACTGCTGCAGCATTTACCAGACCTGGTGCCTCCTTCTGGGCAGTCTGTGGTCTTTCCCAAGGACGTATCAGATTTCCAGGTGCTAAACACAGGTTAGAGACCCTTGTAAATACATTTTAATTGCTGTTATTGGTTCTGCATTATCGTAACTCATACTGAGCACCATTGTCTCATGAAACAAATTATCAAAGTTTCCCTAGCTGCTTACATTATATTTCAGTCAGGTCTGCAATAAATTTCTGGTAGTTATTGTGTGTAGTCCTGTCAAAAGTCTAGGAGCAAACCATTGTTCAGCTACTGCAAATTTCTGAGTAGTTTTTATTTCATCATATCTGTGTACAGTGCTCAGAAATAGTCATTTCTAGAGTTGGCATATGGTTCAGGTTGGGGTCCTTAATTGCTTGGTCTTTCATGAATGTAAATGATCTGATTTCATTTGTATTTCTGAGACTAAGGGATCTGAGTGTAAGTCTGGGCAGATTGTGATCATATAAAGTCCATTAATTATTTGGTCCTATTCAAATGAGGTGATGATCTATGTATGGTTGACATACTGTTTACTTGAACTGCTGCAACGTAAACGTTGATTTCTTTACATGCCATAAGCATTGTTTATATTTCATGCATGCAATCTATTCTATGTGGTTTATATGAACTAACATTTAAACGAGCTCCCTTCAAATCAAACAAGCAAACATAAATGAGAACCAACAGATACAGTTTGCACACCAAGTGTTCGACATAATTCCAAAGGAGTCAAAATAGAAATTTTAGAGCAAATTTTGCAAGGCTCTTTACAGTGGTATTAGAGCTAGCATTCCTGCCAGCCTGTGTGTAGTTGGTTATGAACGAAGACATCCCAGTTATCAATCCTCTTGACATCCATTACAAAAGAGTGAGAAGAGGGTTGGGACCACTTGAATTCATGGGGGATAGAGAAGAAATACCTGAGGGCAGCACCCAACATATTTTGAATGACCTAGCAAGAGGTCAACATGAATTAGCACAACAAATAGCACAACTTGTCCAGCAACTTGCGGGTGGTAGACACAACAATGGAAATAATGGCAATAATGGTCAGAATGGGCATAACGGTGGACAGGATAACAATGATACAGCTCAGAGCAATGCTAGGGCAGCTAGTAGGGTGACCCCGAGGCCTCTCATGCCTCAATTCTTGGGTGGACAGCCTGCTGGAAATCAGGAGCAGCAAGCACAAGGAGAGGGATTCACAGATTATTTGAGAGAATATCAATCATTGGGGCATGAATTCCATGTTGCCATGTCATTGGCGGATTTTTGCACTATCAAGTATAGGAATAGACCTAGAAATAACAATAGCGGACAGCAAAACCAGGATCTACAACGCAAGGTTGGGAAACTCACAATCCCTTCCTTTGACGGGTCTAGTAGATGCACAGCTAGAGCGTGGGTACAAAAGTTGGACACTTATTTTCAGCTAAACCCCATGTTGGAGACATAGGCTATTAAGTATGCCACGCTACACTTGGATGGCGAGGCACATGAGTGGTGGTATCATGGGCTTGTCACTTTAGGGCATGCCAACATCACCTCCTATTTGGAGTTCACACAGAAGATTATGGATAGATTTGATCAGAGGGATCCAGAGCTTCATTTTCGTGAGTTAGCACAGCTTAAACAGAATGGATCAATAGATACTTATATTTCAGAGTTTCAACGGTTGGCTGTCATGGTGATAGATATCTCAGAGCTGAGGTTGGTTATGCTCTTCATTGAGGGTTTATTCGAACCCCTTCGTGGTTGGATCAAGGCCTTCAAGACTGATTCCCTACAGGATGCGATCACTAGAGCTAGAGACATGGAGCTCTCTACACTTGACAACAAAACCTCTTTTAAACCTTTCGTCCCTCAGAAGAACAAGGGCAAGAAGTCTTTTCAGAAGAAGGGAAACAAGAAAGGTGATTCAAATGAGGAGTATCATAAGGAATGCAAAATTAAGGGAATTTGTTACCATTGCAAGGAACGTTGGGAGCCAGGTCATCGTTGCCTAGGAAAAGGCAAGGCTCACCTTATTGAGGTTGTGTCTGAGGATGAGAGCAGTGATGACGAACTTTCTCAGGATAATGATGACAGTAGTTCAAACGAAGAGCAACCTCAAGGAGATGGTAAGAGTGGTGTCATTGCTACCTTATCAGGCACTCCTAGATTCAACTCTTTTAGAGTTAGAGGAGTTTTACAGGGACATCGCATATGTGTGTTGATTGATAGTGGGGCAACCCACAACTTTATTGATGCAGCCCTAGTTGAGAAAAATATGCTACCCGCAGAGGACTTTGAAGGATTAAATGTGATGGTGGCAGATGGATACAAATTGAGATGCACTCAGAGGGTCCCACAGTTGCCTATTACCTTGAGTAATTACACAGCTACAGATGACTTCTATGTGGTGGATTTGGGTGACACCCATGCTATACTTGGAGTTCAGTGGTTACACTCATTAGGAAAATATTCTCAGAACTTTCAGACCATGGAACTTAAGTTCAGGACAGCAGAGGGGCAGCGGGTAGTGCTTAGAGGCATGACTAATGGATCAGCCAAGGTTGTGTCTGCTAGACGCATGGAGAGCATTTTCTGACATGACGACATAGCTTGGGTAGCAGAGTGTTTGATCACCACCAAGGAGTCTTCAGATTCAGGGCAGCCATATCATGTTGACATTCAGGAGCTATTGGGTAAACATGACAGGGTTTTTGGAGAGATACCTCCAGGGAGACCACTTGATCGTGGTTTTGAGCATACCATTGAGTTAGAGGAGGTGGCCAAACCAGTGATCACTACCCCCTATTGTCATCCTAAGAAATTCAAGGATGAGATCGAGAAAGCAATCAAAGAATTGCATGAGATGGGACGCATCAGACCAAGCTCCAGTCCATTCGCTTCTTCGGTGGTCTTGGTGAAGAAGAAGGATGGAACCATGCGGATGTGCATTGATTACCGGGCTCTTAATAAGAAAACCATCAAGAACAGGTACCCTATACCTAGGATAGATGAGTTGTTGGATGAACTTCATGGGGCAGTGTATTTTTCGAAGATTGATCTTCGTTCAGGGTATCATCAAAGAAGGGTTAGAGAGCAGGACATACACAAAACAACATTTCGTTGTCATTATGGGCACTATGAGTTCTTGGTCATGCCATTTGGTTTGACAAATGCACCTGCCACATTTCAATCCTGCATGAATCACATATTCAATAAGCAGTTGCGCAAACACTTGTTGGTGTTCTTTGATGACTTGCTCATTTATAGTCAAACTTGGGAGGAGCACTTGAGACATCTGGACGAGGTCTTGAGTATCATGGAGGAGCAGTCACTCTACGCTAAGGCTTCAAAATGCGAATTTGGCCTTAAGGAGATATTATATTTGGGTCATGTGATCTGTGCAGAGGGAGTACAGGTCCATCAGGAGAAGATACAAGCGATACTTGATTGGCCACCACCTAGGACATTCACAGAGTTGCGAGGCTTCTTGGATTGTGCAGTTACTATAGGCGGTTTGTGAGGGGATTTTCACAGTTGGGAGCACCTTTGACAGATTTGACAAAGAAAGGTGCATTTAGTTGGTCAGAGGAGGCACAACGAGCTTTTGATAAGCTCAAGCAAGTGATGAGTAGTTGCCTAGTATTGGCACTTCTAGATTTCACGCAGCTGTTTGATTTGGAGTGTGATGCATCAGGTGAGGGCATAGGAGCAGTGTTGATGCAAAACAAACACCCCATAGCTTTTGAGAGCCGTAAGTTGAGGGGACCGGAGAGACTATACTCCATGTATGATAAGGAGATGCTCGCCATTATGCATGCCTTGGCGAAATTGAGACAGTACTTAGTTGGAGGGAAGTTTGTGGTGAGAACCGACCACAACAGTCTCAGATACTTCTTGGAGTAGAGGGATTTGAATGAGAGGCAGCAAAAGTGGGTCAGTAGGATACAGGCTTATGACTTCGATATAGAGTATGTGAAGGGGAAGAAGAATGTTGGGGCAGACGCCCTCTCCAGGAGACCTTCAGCTTGCTCACTTTCAGAGATTTCCGCAGATTGGAAATCCCTCTTGTTGGTAGAGTACTCCAAGAATAAGTTTGCTTGTGAGTTGATGGATGGGTTGGTTCAGGATGACAGGTATCGAGTAGTGGACGATATGATTTACTACAAGGATAGGATTTACTTGGTGCCAGAGTCTAGATTGAAGGAGAAGATATTGCAGGCTTCTCATGACACCCCCTTAGCAGGCCATCAGGGCTATTTCAAAACTTACAGATAGGTTAGAGAGAGGTTCTCTTGGAAGGGCCTCAATGATGATGTATTGAGACATGTTAGGGAGTGTGTGACTTGTCAGCAGAACAAGTCAGAGCATACGCATCCGGTCGGATTACTATAGCCATTGCCTATCCCAAAGCAGAAATGGGAGAGCATTTCTATGGACTTCATCACAGGTCTACCTAAGGTACATGGGAGAGATAGTATCTATGTGGTGGTGGATCGGTTGACGAAGTACGCTCACTTTTTTCCTATTCCGACAGAGTACAGGGCTCTACAGGTGGCTGAGTTATTTTTTAGGGAGATTTTCAAATTGCACAGGTTACCCCACTACATAGTTAGTGACAGGGATAGTAGATTCATGAGTGCATTCTGGCAGGAGTTGTTTCGGTTGGCAAGTACTGAGTTGACTTCGAGCACGAGTTATCACCCTCAGACAGATGGTCAGACAGAGATTGTAAACAAATGGATTGAGGGGTACTTGCGCAACTACATTGCAGGGCAGCAGCGAGCATGGATTAAGTGGTTGCACTTGGGGGAGTATTGTTATAATACCACCTATCATATGTCCATTGGGATGAGTCCTTTCAAGGCCTTATACGGTTACGATGCACCTTCATTTATGGAGATGGATTTTGGTGATAGTAGGGCTCCCAAAGCCAAGGATTGGATTCAGGAGAGTCAGGATATCTTGAGGGCACTCAAGGATAACCTCCAGGTGGCACAAAATCAACAAAAGATATATGCTGATAGACACAGGATCGAGTGCAGTTTCAAGGTTGGGGATTTGGTATACCTTCGTTTGCAGCCATATAGACAATCCTCTCTGAAGAAGAGCGGAGTCGAGAAGCTCAAGCCTCGATTCTATGGACCATACAAGATTATCAGGAGGGTTGGAGAGGTGGCATACGAGTTGGAGCTACCATAAAGTAGCAAGATTCATAATGTGTTTCATGTTTCGTGCCTTAAGAAGGCGCTGGGTCAGCAGGTTACTTCTTCTCCAGAGCTTCCACCATTGGATGAAGAGGGACATTTGGTCCTAGTCCCTGAGGAGATTATAGACACTCGAAAGAGGAGGTTGAGAAATAGGGTGGTGAAAGAGTATTTGGTGAGGTGGAGAGATTTGCCATCCGAGGATGCCACATGGGAGAATGAGCAGATTCTGCAGCACCCGAGCTTGCAATTGCTTGAGGACAAGCAATCTTGGGAAGGGAGGACTGTAATGTCCCCTCTTCAATAGCCTTACTGGACGTCGCATTGCCTTTTGTATTCCCGGAGGCATATGTTGTGGTTAGGGAATCGTTTATTTAATCACTTACTATTTACCTAAGTTTCAACTTAAATCTTTTATGGTGATATAAGTGATTAATTAAATCAATTTTTGTAAAGTGACTTTTTGGAATATTATAAAAGGGCAAAAGGAAATATTTCATTAAAAGAACTTTTGCAAAGTCACTTTAATATTTGAAGGAGCAAATACAAGTGAAAATGAGTCTTTCATCGGGCATCATGAAAATATATGGAAAAAGGACTCCATTTGGAACGCACTTTTTGAAAATTGCATAACTCTTTATGGGAGAGCTCAAGTTCATGCCTTAGGGTTTGAAGATTTAGCAGGTCCAGGTTCGGATGTGAAACAACATCCCTAGCTAGAAGATTCACGAGTTTGGGAAGGAAGGGATCTTTCTATTGCAGGTCGAGTTTGGGAATAAATGCGAAAATGCAACTCAAGGTTTCATTCGTCATTTTCGTGATTGCAGTTCATTGAAATTTCAGTTAACTCTTGAGTCGGTTTTGGAAGCCAATACATTCTTTTTGAAGGCGTCTTGATATGATATAACCCCAGGCACCCATATTTCCACCATGAAATTCCACCTATAAGCTGTTTTGTGAAGAAGCTGGCTGAAGAACAGGAAGACGCGATTTCTTGAGTAAGATGGCTGTTGAAGCTAGCCCTTGCTGGGTCGTGGTTATCTATCAGCTTAGGGGGAGGCTGCTCATAGCTGGAAGTGATCTTTTCTGGAGAGTTTTAGCGTCCAACAAACTGCTGCAGCATTTACCAGACCTGGCGCCTCCTTCTGGGCAGTCTGTGGTCTTTCCCAAGGACGTATCAGATTTCCAGGTGCTAAACACAGGTTGGAGACCCTTGTAAATGCATTTTAATTGCTGTTATTGGTTCTGCATTATTGTAACTCATACTGAGCACCATTGTCTCATGAAACAAATTATCAAAGTTGCCCTAGCTGCTTACATTATATTTCAGTCAGGTCTGCAAAAAATTTCTTGTAGTTATTGTGTGTAGTCCTGTCAAAAGTCGAGGAGCAAACCATCGTTCAGCTACTGCAAATTTCTGAGTAGTTTTTATTTCATCATATCTGTGTACAGTGCTCAGAAATAGTCATTTCTAGAGTCAGCATATGGTTCAGGTTGGGGTCCTTAATTGCTTGGTCTTTCATGAATGTAAATGATCTGATTTCATTTGTATTTCTGAGACTAAGGGATCTGAGTGTAAGTCTGGGCAGATTGTGATCATATAAAGTCCATTAATTATTTTGTCCTATTCAAATGAGGTGATGATCTATGTGTGGCTGACATACTGTTTACTTGAACTGCTGCAACGTAAACGTTGATTTCTTTACATGCCATAAGCATTGTTTATATTTCATGCATGCAATTTATTCCATGTGGTTTATATGAACTAACATTTAAACGAGCTCCCTTCAAATCAAACAAGCAAACATAAACGAAAACCAACAGATACAGTTTGCACACCAAGTGTTTGACATAATTCCAAAGGAGTCAAAACAGAAATTTTAGAGCAAATTTTGCAAGGCTCTTTACACCTTCTCCAACATCCACTAATGGCATAGAAAAATCTTCATAGTAGTTTGAGAGAGTCAATTCGAGTAGCCAAACCCTAATCTCTAGCTTTAGAATAAAAATGCTAGCTTCTCCACAAAATCTCTCCTTATCATGGCCTTTGACTTAGGTGGATTGTGAGTACCCATCCTAGCCTCCCTAAGCATGGCTTTGATAAAATCCAACATTGGATGAGATTTATAGCTAAAAATTGCTTCTAGGCATTTGTTAGAGACCATGCCTTGACGCTGTAGATCCCTACAAGCCGAATTCTTTTTATGTGCCATCCCTACAACAAAAGCACCAAGAGATCTCACACAACATCAATTGAACAATTAGCCAAATAGGAACCACAGCCACATCAAATGCCAAGAAACAAGCCCAACATGCCTTCATATAATTGCCCACACATGCCACAATAAACGAGAATAATACTGCACAATACTCTAGATAAACACCTCACATGTCACCTGATATGATAGAATTTCATATGAGGCTATAAGATTTGACACAAAGCCACCACCAGAAATGATGAATTAAGATATAAATTCCCACAAGCTAGCATAATATTGCCAATTGCAAATATTATATGAAAAGTAGATAACAACTTCACAAAGGTCCCATAGTACTATAGAGGAAACTAAACATAAGTTTCAAGTAGGTTTAAATTTTATATGCTTATCCATCCCATCCCAAGAAGAAGAAAGGTGGCTGAAAATAGCTGCTACATGATTTTTCCAAGAAATCTACCATGCAATTAGGATTGCATTTTCCAGGATGGAAACTAATTTTAACAAATTTGTAGCTCACTACCAAAGCCTCCTTAAATATCTCATAAGCTTCTCCTTTGTGAATAGCATTGATTAGGAGAAGAGAGTCCCTTCTAGCATTAATTTTTTATAACCATTAGAAGATGTAGCAGATAAGCTTGCCACAAGATCTTCGTCTTCAATCTCATTCTTCAATGTTATGCTTAGGAAGAGAGATTCCATACTTGGAATCACCTTGATCATTACACAAAATGAACCCAACACTTGTAATCCTTGAATTTACCCAAGAGGCCCCACCAAAATTCAATTTAATAAGACCACCTTTAGGGGAGGAATTCAAGACTCCTCCAAACATTTTTCCTTCTCCATATTAATTGTGCTTCCAATATTGTTGGCTCTTAACCCACTAATGGGGGTTAGTAATTTTTTCTTTAAAAAATTGAGTATGTTTTCTTCTTTGTTTTTAATTCTTTTAGTTTTTATTTTTGAATAGGTTGTTGAGACCTGTTTTGCTTCCAACACAATTGTCTTGAGACAACTTGTGAAGGTTTGGGATGCACTTTCTACCATGGTCATCAACCAAGTTCGGTTCATATGTGTAATGCCCCCTGAATTGTGTCACTAAAATATAGAAATAACCAATCATTGAAATATAAATAAATGAGAAAATAAATAAAAGACATATATTAGCAATTTTATTATAATTATAATTATCAAGATAATATTATAATTATAAACATAAGTAGTTGCCATTTAAATATGGGAACTTAAATATTATTATAATATATAAATAATTAAATATATTACAACTTAAATATCATTAATTATTATTATTGATAATTTAAAGGAAACTAATATAGATAATAATTAATACACATTATATATATATAAGGAACAATTAATATATTAGTGTAAACTAAAGACAATTAATTATCCTTGAAACAGTGATCACTACAAACTACAGAATTGGTAGCTATTCATTATTCCAAGGACAGCGATTACATAAGGGAACACGTCCCAGCCAAAGGGTGCAAGGAAATGATTTATCAATTTAAGAAGATATGAAATGATGCGATAGAAAGACAAGGGCCACATGGGCCAAGAGGGGTGTATTGCTCTTGGGCTTAGAGGAAGTGACTGCTCAGGATACCCTACTGTAGTTGCACCCTCAATCCCCCAACATAATAATGGTTCTGTTAAGGGGAACAGTGATAGGACGCCTCACTAGGCACACCACCCCATATGGATGGCAGGGGCCACATGGGGCCAAGAGGGGTGTACTGCTCTTGGGCCTAGGGTAGAGGGTTTCTTGGGCACCCTATCAGGCCATTATGTCCAAGGGAGAATGAACTAGAACATCTAAAGAAACTCAATATATTTTACTACGATATTGTCTTTATTTGCAAATGTCTACTAACATATTATTAGGTCTAAACAGGTAGTTGTATCCTTAACCATGTTCTCTTTTGATTTCCTTATATGCTTTCTAATTAATATTATCTTGCAAATATTCTAACTCTATTTTGCAGGGGCCTACTCAAACCCAAGGTGATCACTTGGAATTGATAAATTAGGGCAGATTTAGGGTTATCCCAAAAAGGGGACATTACAAGTGGCACCAGATCATTTCAAACGGGAGAATTCAATTGAGAATAGAACCTTAGTTAACCTTGCAAGAGACTTAAATTAGGTCCTCAAAAAAGTGAGGAAGTATGTGATTCCTAATGTGAATAGATGTTTGGAATTGTGATTGCTTGAGGGCAAGCAATCTTGGGCGGGGAGGACTGTAATGTCCCTCGAGTTGTGTCACTAAAATATAGAAATAACCAAACATTGAAATATAAATAAATGAGAAAATAAATAAGACATATATTAGCAATTTTATTATAATTATAATTATCAAAGATAATATTATAATTATAAACATAAGTAGTTACCATTTAAATATTGGGAACTTAAATATTATTATAATATATAAATAATTAAATATATTGCAACTTAAATATCATTAATTATTGTAATATATAAATATATTACAATTTATTATTGATAATTTAAAGGAAACTAATATAGATAATAAATAATACACATTATATATATATATATATATATATATATATATATATATATACAAGGAACAATTAATATATTAGTATAAGCTAAAGACAGTTAATTATGCTTGAAACAACGATCACTACAAACTACAGAATTTGGTAACTATTCATTATTCCAAGGACAACGATTACATAAGGGAACACGTCCTAGCCAAAGGGTGCAAGGAAATGGTTTATCAAATTAAGAAGATATGAAATGATGTGATAGAAAGACAAGGGCCACATGGGCCAAGAGGGGTGTATTGCTCTTGGGCTTAGAGGAAGTGACTGCTCAGGACACCCTACTGTAGTTGCACCCTCAATCCCCCAACATAATAATGGTTTTGATATGGGGAACGGTGATAGGACGCCTCACTAGGCACACCACCCCATATGGATGGCAAAGGCCACATGGGGCCAAGAGGGGTGTACTGCTCTTGGGCCTAGGGTAGAGGGTTTCTTTGGCACCCTATCAGGCCATTATGTCCAAGGAAGAATGAACTAGAACATCTAAAGAAACTCAATATATTTTATTATGATATTGTCTTTATTTGCAAATGTTTACAAACATATTTGTAGGTCTAAATAGGTAGTTGTATCCCTAACCATGTTCTCTTTTGATTTCCTTATATGCATTCTAATTAATATTATCTTGCAGATATTCTAACTCTGTTTTGCAGGGGCCTACTCTAACCCAAGGTGATCACTTGGAATCGATAAATTAGGGCAGATTTAGGGTTATCCCAAAAAGGGGACATTACAATATGGAGGCAATCCAACATTGAGGGCAACAAATATTAAGTGGATGATCCTAGATGACACTTGGTGGGATTGTATGGAATGTCTTATTAGTTTCATTGAGCTCATTATTGAAATGGATGAGTCTTATTTGTGAAAGATATATGATTGCATTGACTTAATGATTGAGAAGATGAAGACCATAATAAATGGAAAAGAGCAAGATTTTGAAGAAACTTTCCTCAAACAAGTGCACTCAATTGTTTTTGAGAGATGGAAGAAAATGACTAACCCACTACATCTTTTTGTCTTTGCATCGTGTCCAAATTATTGTAGTGTTGGGATCCTTTTTGTGATGACGACAGTTGCATCATAGAAATATTTTGAACGTAGCAAATGGTAGAAGGCAACATTTCATAGACTCTTCCTTGATCTTGAGTTGGAGGATGTAGTAACGAGTGAACTTATTGATTTTGTACATTTCAATAGTCAAAGTATTTCCATTCTTTGTGACAAGTTTAAGAAGGATGCTCAAAGTTGGTGTCCTCCCATGGCCAAGCATTACAATACTTACAACCTCTTGTGATCAAAGTGTTATTGCAGGTAGGTTTTTTATTTTTTATCAAAGATAAAAAGACAAACATTTTTCAAGTTTGAAGTTTCATTTATCATTTTAAATTTATAAGTCTAACCCTTTAATTCTACCTCAATAGATTGCTAGTTCTTCTACATCTAAGCGGGATTGAAACACATACTTCTTCATCCACTTTGTAAACCACAATTGATTGCACTCAAGAAAGGTAAAAGACTTGGTGTATGTGTCTTCCAATTTGCGCATCTTTTTGCACAAAAAATTGACTATGAGGAAGGGGACATGAAGATGTCAGATATAGAGCCAAACTATACTTGAGTTGGATGATTCCATTTCCCAACATGCTACATTTCTAGAGGAGTTAGATAGTGAGCATGCTTTTAGTGCAAGTGCTAGTGGAAAATTGCCCGTGGTTCTTCTAATCTACCTACATCATCTAATGTCAATGATGACAATGATTTTATATAGATCCATATGATGCTGATTGTTGATTAGTGATATTATATTATTATTATTTTAATATTAAACAATGAATATCCATCATGATATTTTAGTTTGACTAATTGACATTGAATTAGTATATCTAATTTTTATGGTGGACTGGTTTTGTTTGTTAATTATTATATGATGCTATGTGGTATTATGAACTTAATTCCTTTTTTTAAGCTGCAAATATATATGTATTTCTGATTTTTATAAGTTTTTTGTAAGGAGGAGCCCAACACCAATTTCTATCATGACTTTAAGTTTGACTAGCTGACATTGAAGTAGTGTTTATAATTTTTATGGTGGACTGATTTTTTTAATTATATGATGCTATGTGGTATTCTGAACTTAATTCCTGGCTTTAAGCTGCAAATATGTATTTATTTCTGGTTTTTATATGTTTTTTTGTAAGGAGGAACCCAACCTCATTTTTTTTTGGGCTGAATCTGTGAAGCTGAAGATGAAGGCAAAGCCAAACTGACAACTTAGATCTGAACTATAGTCTGCAAACACATAAGAATTTGAATTTCGCAAACAAAAGGGCTTGTGACTTCCCATTGCAAAAGTGCCAACTGGAAGAGCCTCAGTTGAAAACCCCTGCTTAGGGCACTCATTGATTCCACTGGAAGAAAGAGATTCCTCTCCCTTAAAACTGCTGTTTTACCTGGAAAAGAGGAGTGTGAAGACTTGCTCCCTGGGAAATCAACAGAAGCACAAACAAAGAGAGGATGCTCAAAACTGTTTGAGGAGTAGTTGCCAAATACAGGCGAGGAGGGCAGCCATAGTCAATTGAAGAGTTCACAGAAACCCTGCAAGAGGCACGATTGCATGCAAGAGAAAATGAAGTGATGGGAGTCTTTTTTAATACAAATATTTCCTGCATCATGCTAATGTTTTTCATCCATAGAAATTTTATTAAATTTGTATAAAAGTATTTTGATTGGGACATTCTGTTAAGTTGCCAACCATAGTTTATTTTAATTAATTTGCTCCAAAAGGCTCATATTTCTTATAACGTGATCCTGATTTACATTCATTTATGAGTGAAGGATTCTGATAATGCAAATGAGTTAAATGAAAATCAAAATGTATAAGACAATTCCTATATTTTAACACTCACAATCATATAAATTCCAAAATAACCACTTTGTTTATACAGCAAAACATAGGTTGGCACTTGGACTCTTTTGAATACTTCTTAGCACATGCCAAATCTGGGTGAAGATGGATGTGTACTAGGCCATATTGGTGGACAGTGCAAAGTGTGTTCACATTTCTACAATCAAAGTCTTTTTGGGTTGTCCTTGTAAACCAATGCTGAGTCTAAATGAGGGTGGTTTTTGCACGTCATTGCTGATAAACATAGTTTATGCATAAAATGATTGTCATTTTATGAATATTGACATAGATAAATGTGCACAAACTCAGCCCAACTCTGCTCCAATTTTGTACACAGGTTAATTTAAGATTATTTTGGTCAATTAAGGTCTTCTTTGCCCTGGAGTTATGTCAAGGTACAGTTTAACAAGGCATGGTGGAATGGCTTACCTTTTGTTCTATTGCTGAAGTTTTTCGTAAGATTGGAGTATATTTGAACTCTAGTAGCTCTAAGCCCTAAATTAATTGTTGGAAATTTGTAATATATAGTTTCATGTGCATAGCCACTTTCATGACTGGGGTATGCCATACCATCAAGTATAGTCCAGCTTTTGTGGTAGTTAAAGTACAAGAAGAATATCCTAGAAACTAGATGTATAAATCAAATTAATGCTTCTAGTAATAACATTTTTTCAATCTGCACAAAATAGGATTGGATGCTTCATTGTTAACTTTTTCTGTAGTGCTGACATCATAATTCCTCTAGGACTTCTCCATTAGGCACATAAAATCACAGGGCACAAAGTAGGATAGGCCATTGGTGTGGGAGAAATGACAGAGGGAGGCTGGTTTGTTGTTTGGAATGCACACAAAGGCATTACTGTGTCTCCTAACTGGCCAGATGGTATAGGAACATCTTCTGCTGCATTGCAAAGAAATAGCAGGAAGCTTAAGTCACATCCTTTGAACACTTCTGTTACCAAAAGGTTTGACTGCATTTTACTGGAACTAAATACGCTTGGTTTAAATTGGAAATGATAGGTGCCTAGGGCAACCAGTAGAGTACATTGAGAAAATTCATCCTATAAATAAAGTGTTTTTGCATGGAGATGATGCTACGAAGTTGATTTCTTTCTTGAGAAATACAGATAGTATTGTACCTAAAGCATGCAAATTTGTGTTCTTCAAACAGGACATTGGACAATATGTTGAATGAAATGCTTCTCATCTTCACAATTTGACTTATATTATGTGCCTGCAGATTAGCACAAATGATGCCTACAGTGCAGATAAGATACGACACCTCCATTACTTGCTCTCTTTGGTTCTTCCTGTGCTGAAGCAGATCCACCAAGAGCAATGCTTAGAACAGGAAGTGGAGGCCAGAATCCAAGGTAAGGATGTTGCAAGCTGTCTGGTTGTTAAGTATTGAAAATTTTGGATATTTCCCTGAGGTGTGTGTGTTTCCACCATTAGAAAGTTTCTAAATCATATGTTGTGGTTAGCAGGAGCAACAACAAAGCTGGAAGTGCCCAAGGCCAACCTTCATATGGATGAAATGCTTTATTGGTAATTTGAAATTCTCTTTGTGTGAATCATGTATTTGAAAGTAGAAGTTCTTTAACTGTTTGAGTTGCATACAACATGTGAAGTCTGCAAGTGCATATAAGAGTCAAGTTTTTAGTTTGTAGCTTTTTTCTAATTGTCATGCACATTATCTGATTTTGCATTTGTTCTCATTCAGTGACAATTGCTATGCTTCAATTGTTGATTACCATAGAAGCTGCCCAAAATGTTCATATGATCTCTGTCTCACATGTTGTCAAGAGCTGCGAGAAGGCTGCAAGCAAGGATGTGAAGAAGCTGATGTATCCCACCAGCATTCAACAAAACAAAAAAGCTCGAAATTGCTGAACGGAAGACCTAGCTGGGAGCTTCAGCCTCACTATGCAAAAAACATCTCGGAGCCTTCACATGTGCTACCTGATTGGAAAGCCAATAATAATGGTAGTATTCCTTGC
Source organism: Sequoia sempervirens (assembly GCA_007258455.2). NCBI lineage: Eukaryota > Viridiplantae > Streptophyta > Pinopsida > Cupressales > Cupressaceae > Sequoia > Sequoia sempervirens. The sequence goes on along the minus strand of VDFB02256132.1, from coordinate 63,485,689 downwards.
CCACCAAAGGAGTATGGTGGTTGTGGCAGCCAGCTGTTGGTTTTGAAGCGCATATTCAAAATAAATTGGGTTGCCAAACTTAAGAAAAATGCTGCAGAAATGGCAAGTAGCTGTAAAGTTCCAGATGCTTCAAACATTTGTAAGCCATGCACTTCTTGCTTCAAATCAGATTCTTATGCAAAGAATGCATTATCTGATGGTAAGTTGCGTCAAGCAGCATATAGAGAGTCTGGTAATGATAATGTCTTGTACTGCCCGACAGAGCATGATATTAAGGATGAGGGCTTTGAGCATTTTCAGAAACATTGGCTCAGAGGTGAACCAGTGGTAGTTCGAAATGTGTTAGGACATTCATCAGGTCTGAGCTGGGATCCCATGATGATGTGGCAGGCTGTTGAGGAGACTAATGGAAAGCTTAAGGATGACACAAAGGTGAAAGTCCTTGACTGCCTAGACTGGTCTGAGGCAAGTTTGCTATTTGAATTTCTCCCTACACTTATTCCCTTCTCCTTTTTCATTTTGTGTGAATTTTTCTGATGCTTGCTCACTGTCTTGTACTATCCTCAATATTCATTTTGTGTTTTACTCTTGCCTCCTGACTTTTTTTGAGCTCTTGCTGTGCATGTGCAAGCAAGGGGTGTAACTAGTAGATCAATCCTTGCAGTAAAGTTCATTTTCTTAAATTAAATGATAATAGAATGGATTTATGATTTATTAGTTGCTTTTTGACTAGTTTTAGCCTATGTTCCACGGCCTGTCAGGGGCGGGGACGGCAGGGGACGCATTTCCGGGACGTTTCCTAAGGGGCAATTTTTAGGGGACGGCAGGGGATGGCGACATACAAAATACACACACACACACACACATATATATATATATATGATTTTTCAAAATTTATTAATATATTAGAGCGAGAGAGGGAAAGAGAGATAGATATGTCAACAAATTAATAATTGATAACAACAATATCAATATGTAAGTAAATCACGAGAGTAGTACTATAACAGCATAAGAAATGTCATTAAAGCATTATAAAATATATTACAGTAGTATCAAAGATCAATAAAACCATGGTCTATCAATATGAAATATCCAAATGTCTCAAACATGTATCCAAAAGTCTCAAAGTTCAAACATGAAAATCAAAATATTAAATACAACAGTCTAAGAAATTATGCCTCATTCGGACTATGAATATCCAAAGACTCAAAACTTTTGGAGTCACCATCATCCTCTGGCAAGAGTGGAACTAAAAGATTTAATATTTAGTGTTTTTCAGACTTCAGCCCAAACAATTAAAACATTAAACAGTTGGTGGGCCCCGCGCGAAGGAACTAAACCTTTAAAAAATCATTTTTTAATATATTTTGACTTGCAGCCTGCGGGGGACGGCTAGCCGTCCCCGGCACAGGGAACCGTCCCCAATCCGTATTGGGGACGGGGAAACGTCGCCAAAGTGAAGGAAATGTTTCTTGGCGTTTCCGATGGATTTTGCATTTTCGGGGACAGTAGGGGGACATCCCCTTTGCGTCCCCCTGTCCCCGGGACGGTAGGGGACGGGGACAGGGGGTTTTGGGGCAGGGGACGCGTCCCCGTGTAACCTTGGTTTTAGCATTTCCCCATGGACGCATCCACTTCATTAGTGTTCTTGAAGCACTTATTGTGTGTGGATCAGCTATATGTTTCTCAAGAGATATATTAATTTGCATAAGATTTGCTATGAGGCTTGCTGGTTTTTCTGTTTATATACATCATGTTGGATGACATGGACGTAGATTTTATTTTTATTTTTGTAAGTGAGGAATTAAAATAAGTAAATACCATTTGGGGTTTCTAGTAGCATTACAATTCAATGTTATTAGGTCTTTTTACAGCAATATACATCAACAATTATTTTGTTTTCCACATGTAGAAAATGTGCATTTAGAAAGTACAAATTGTCATAGATGTTCACGACTGAGTCATCATATGACCTGAAATTGTTCCAAGCTCTTTTTAAAATGTATAAAGTCTGTTGACCACTTTATTAGTTGTTTAATCATACAAGAGTGGATAGCTTTATATCCTTTATTGTAATGCTAGATGATAAAAATTTATATACATCATTGTATTTGGTTTTCAATTTATTCTACTTTAACCAAAGTAAAATTTGTCTCAATATGTTTCATATATGTTGAACACTAGTGCAATTTTAAAAATGATTGACAATATTTTTTGGTTACTATTCGAGCTAGCAACTGCTATCAGTTTTAACTAAAATTTGTTCATGTACTGTTTGATCAAGATAAATTGAGTTGCCTATGAGCGCTTTCTGTTTGGTTGAATTTGTCATTGTGCCCAGGACAAAACTGCTTCATATAGTCTAATCTGGCATTTTATGATGCAGGTTGAGATCAACATTAACCAGTTTTTTAAAGGGTATTTAGAAGGTCTTACTCATAATGATGGCTGGCCTCAGATGCTGAAGTTGAAGGATTGGCCTCCTCCAAATTTCTTTGAAGAATGTTTACCACAACATGGAGCTGAATTAATTAGTATGTTGCCCCTTCCAGAGTATACCCACCCCAATGAGGGTATTTTCAATCTGGCATCAACACTTTCTCATTGTGGTGGCTTGAAGCCTGACTTAGGGCCAAAAACTTATATTGCTTATGGGACTCGTGAAGAACTTATCAGAGGTGATTCAATCACAATGTTGCATTGTGATATGTCTGATGTGGTAGGTGCCATTGTTGATTGAAGATTTCTGTATTTGATTTCTTGAATTTCTAACTTAATGAGAGACTTATAATGAATATTTTTTTTGAGGAATTTTAAGTCTGTTTCATTGCTCTATTTTGTGTTTATTGATATTCGTTGTTCTTATTTTACTTGAACAAAAATAATGGTGTAAATTAATCTTAAAATTTGTCACACATACTAATTGATCGATCACACTTATAAGATTTTCAAACAAAAGCATTGACATGGTCAGAGTTTGGATTGGACTTCAAATTCCAAAACATTATTGTTGAAGTTATCTCAAGGTTTAGTTGTAATTCATTTACATGCCCTGCATCTGTTAAAACTTAAAATAAAATTCTGCCATGGTGCTATTTTTACTCAAACTGTGCACGCTTGAATGGTTGCTTGTGTTTAAGCATTTCAATAACGTCTACATATTTGCTTCTATAAGGACAATCTTCAACTTTATCTTGGTTCTGCTGTGCATGAAGGCCTTAATATTTCATATTTTTCTTAGTTATTGGTATTACCTGCAAATATGAGAGTATTATTTATAGCTTTCAACTTTTCCTTTCAGGTAAATGTTTTGTCACACACTGCCGAGGTCAAGTTCCCAGGTTGGAAAGGAGCCAAGGTAGAGAAAACACAGGGATCCTTCAAATCATTAGATTTGAAAGAGCTGCACTTAAACTTTAACAAACTGGGCAGCAGTGTCAGGCAAGAAGATTCAAGGAAGTCAGCTAGAAAAGAAGAACCTGAAGCAAAAGAATTTAATGTTTTAGGTTCTGATTGCATTACTGACATCAACTACCCCTCACCACAAGAGACTGAAGTTAAGGCAGCAAAGTCAAATGGCTCACGAAAGCATGAATACTATTATGATTGTAAGGCAAATGGTACAGTAAAGTCAGGAGTGGAAGAAAAGGTTGCCTGCAAGGAGGGAAAGAGAGACGGAATATTTGGAGGAGCTCTTTGGGACATTTTTCGTAGACAGGATGTACCAAAATTACGATGTTATTTGCAGAAATACTGGAAAAGATTTAGTCATAATAATGCCTGCTGCATTGATTCTGTAAGGACTGGATCATTCATTTTCTTGCTTTTAATTCAGAGTTGGATATTAGCTTTCCAATAAATGATTCCATTTATTTGAAATTTTGAAACAATAATTTGTGTGCCAGAAAATAAATCCCATTCTTGATCAAACAATATTCTTGAATGAAGAACATAAGAAGAAGCTGAAGGAGGAATTCTGTAAGTAGTAGTTCAATTTTCTGAAGGAAATTAGTCTTTGTTGGCAGCAATGGATAACTGTTTTCAGCCAGTGCTTAACATCTGGAAAATGGACTTCTCATTTTATATGTAGCTGTGGAGCCATGGTCATTTGAGCAACACCTTGGTGAAGCAGTTCTTATTCCAGCAGGATGCCCTCACCAAGTTAGAAATTTGAAAGTGAGCTTGTTTATGTTTATAATCATTTTCGAGTTTCTGTAGTTCTGTGAAGATATTTTCATTGTTCCATGTTTGGTTGATGGAAAGTTACTCCTTGCACGTTTTTGTTAAATCCTACTGCTTTGATGATAATCTTTGCATTTTTTATGCTAAAAGTACTCTTAACCTTCTGTAGTGTTTGGGGTGGTAGCTAAGTTACTAGAAACATACAATTCTGCATGATGCCATAATTTTTTTGTTGTTAATGATTTCATTCTGGTTTCTTCATTAATCATAGAACTGCATTGATGGAAACAATGAACATGATAGCAGTTTCCATTGACTTAGAATGAAGTTCAATATCCATGTTTCAACATAAAGTTCCCAATCATATATTTTTCTAAAAATCATCTGATGGCCGCACCTATGCAGAACAAGATCAAATTTTCAGCAGTGCTGCTGCTATGCTGATTGCCTGTAGAGATAAAACTTCTGCTCCTAATTTGTCAAAATGATTTTTAACATACTATAATTCTTATATGATTGAATTAGACTGCTGTCCCTTCAAAACTATGCTAAAGGGACAGGATTATGCTTCTAATTGTGATGCCTATGTGCTGAAATTTATGACAGTTTTTACATAGAATTGAAATAAAATTTTAAATGACCAAAATGCACACGAAAAAGAGAACTGATGAAATTTTTAGTGGAGAAACTCAATATAGGAAAACTCTAGAAGAATAAGGCTGTACCTCTTATCTTTTAAAATTGGCAGATCAATTGCGTCAAATTGCTAATTACCCAAGAACACCCGTGCCTAACTACCTTTCAGAATACCATTCAGATTCATACAAAAATACAATTGCTATAGTAGACATGCAACAATTTTATTGAGCTAACTATGAAATTCCTACTACAAACTATGAGAAATTAGCCTGCCCATGCTCTACGAAACTCACTACTAAAGGCCACATATACCACCTCTATTTATAGAGGGATGTAAGGTAGGTCAGTTGGAATACCCTCCATGTGAATAGTGATCTAACATGTGTAAATTGCACATATCAGTTCAACTAAGTGGACACCTACAAGTGCACACCTACAAGTGGACATGTTCACACTCAAACTAGGGGCTAGAAAGCCAAGGTTGAGTTTATCTACCTAAATGAAACTTAAAATGGTTAAGTTAATGCAAGTTATTCTTAACATTATTTTTGCACTAACATTCCCTCTTAAGATTTCTAAGGGAATGTGAAAAATGAGGCTAAACCTCATATATGGGGCTGGACAACTAGGCTGATTAGTTACCTATTTACTCTAGATCACAATTGCCAGTTTGGATCTTATAACAACACATTTCTGCCATTTTAGATCTTCTGACAATGTGGAGTGTCCTTATGGTAATAGCCCATCCCATCAAGTTGCATGGGTGATCAACTTGTGCAATCCCCAAGCAATATAAGCCATGGTTATGTTACTAGGTTCACTATATGTTCTTCAATTACACTATAGTTCCCGTTTTTGCAATATTTGGGAATAATGTGCGCTAGAGAAGTGCCATGCTAAAATTTGAATTCGTGGGCATGTGGGTCCCAAAAGCTAAATGGTTATATTGATGTGGTAGAGTTGTTGAATGGAAAGGGGGAAAAGGGGATTGAGGGGAGAGGGGGGGGGGGGGGGGGGCGCATAAATGGGGGTTGATTACTTGTGAGACTAGCTTTCACCCACTGATCTTTGATTGATTGGAGGTGAAAAGGTGATCTTCAATAGAAAGTGAAGCCAATGAGTTTGGTACTCATGAGCTCTCCACATAAATTTCTTAACAAAGCTTCCATTGCCACTACACCACTCATACGAGAGTGTCTAAAATTATAACTTACAATTAATAAAAACTCACACTCTAAAATAAACAAATCAAATACTAAACGTTTTTTGTTCACATGACATTGTAAATTTTTGAAAGCTCAATAATTAAAACATCATAGGACAACCATTGGGCAAATTCTAGTGTGTCTAATTGTGTGTCAAAGAGCATGTGGTTTCAGTCTCAACCTATGCCAAAGGTCAATTGTTTGGAGGGTGATGCTAATAGAACAATGGAAATGGGCTTTTGTCAAAGAGCATGTGGAGCTTGTGGTTTTGGTCTCAATGTATGGAAAGGGTCAATAATTTGAAGGGTGCCATCGATAGAACAATGGAAATAGGTCTGTGAGTTGTGAAAAATAGGCTACCAAGATAGTAAAAAGGTGGCTTGCAAATCACATGTGGAACTTGACCAATAGAATTTTTTTAAAAAAAAATTAACAAGAGAGGGTTTGTCTATTGAGGATGGGAAGGAGGATAGGAGGTGAGAGCTACCTTGTGGTGGGGTGTGGCATGCTTGTGTGCATTGACCAAAGTTAACTAAGTGCACACCTACAAGTGGACATGTGCACACTCAAACCATGGGTTAGAAAACTAAGGTCGAGTATATCTACATAAGTGTGATGGTTAAGCTTTTACCTATTCAAGCTTAACATTATTTTTGCACTAAAGCCATCTCCACTATCATCATATAAGAATTACAACCTAGTTACTCAAATTGGGCCCCCAAGAACACTACGGGAAGTTAAAATGCCTATTAGCTTGGTTTGTTTAAAAATCTTTCTTAGACACCTTGCTTCACTGCTATATTTTGTTTGTACATCCTATAAATACAATTACATGATCCTAAGGGGTATATTTATACATGTTAGTGTTTGAAAATGTCACCTCTTTCTATCAAAAAAATTGTATTTGACTTGCATAATGTATAGTGACAATTCTACTGATTGTGTGTGGGAAGGTCACTAGAAATGATGTGATTTCCTTTTGTGTTGAAAGGGGCAGCTCCATTATGCCAAAAACAGATAAAATTATGTACGAGACTTCAATATTCACAAACTTTGATTTGAGCATTGGAATAATACATAAAACAAAAACATGCAATGCAATACTTTTGGCCTTTGCATAGGATGTAGGGTAAAATAGACACCAAACGCCTCATTCAAAGATTTTATGGGTTTTCTGGAAGCACAAGCATACATCATGGATTTTTGGATAAATTGTAGAGATAGGACTCTGCATACACAAACAGAACAAGGATCGTTGAAATAAACTCAGATTCACAAGGTTTTATGGACTAAAGGAGGAGAAAGGTGAAGTAGAGAGCAAACACCATCACAATTGTTTTGGTATAATCTGTAAAATCTTGCACATGGCTACAACACAAGTTAAGCAATTATTAGGAAGGTGCATATGCAATTTGAATAACAAAATTACTTCTATTACATCAAAATCATTATTCGCATAATGTAATGTCCCCATTTTCGATGTCCTCTTTTGGATTAGTCTGGTTTTGACACACTATTTTTAGTAAGTGCTATATTTAGTAACTGGTCTGGCAGGCAAAGCAGTGTAGGGGTTCCTGTTTGGGCAATGTGTGGAAGTTGTCTAATGAGCTTTAATGCTTTGTGCCAGTCCTTTCTGTGGGGTTTTTCGATGTTTCAAGCATGGCTTACTATTTTTAGCAGGGGCCAATTCCAACACTTCCTATTTACAGTAAGTCGGGTTGCATATCGATTTCCACACCAGCTTGAGTTTTCAGAGTATTTGCTATTTTTAGTGTTTACTAAAAATAGTAAGTCTATTTATGGAAGGCTGGTCCAGGTTAGTTAATTGTTAGCAGTGTCATTTTAGTTGGCATTGGGTTTGCTAAGGTTAGATTATTTAAATATCTGTATTTCCTCTCTTGAAAATGATTTTAATAAAGTTATTTTATAACTTTATATTGAGGGTCAGAGGGGTCATAAAATTGTACCTTGGCGCGTAGTACAATGACTTCAAGTTGTTTTAAAGAGCAACAAAATCACATTTGGAGGTTGGATAAGAGGGACGCCTAGGAGGAGTAAAATGAAGTTTTAAAATGAAAATTAAAAATAAAGTCAAGGCAAAAAGGTGTTGCTTTTGGGGGGAGCTCATGTTCAAACCTAATATCACCCTAATTTCTCATTGAGAGAATATAACTTCATTTTAGAGCTTCATTTTGAGTATGTTGAAAATGGATGCATAAGGAGATGCTGCTGGAATTGTTCCAGAGGTCTGCAATCAGGTGTTGAGGACGAAAACCCTTGGCATTAAGGAGCTGGTTTCGGTAGTGCAAGACCTACCCTAGTTGGTTGAGGTGTGGTTCCATCCATGGATCACTTCAGAGCTTCATTGTAGCAGTTTCAGTCAAGAAAATATGAAGATATTTGAGTATTTCTGAGTTGTAGTTTGTGGTTTTGGGTTTGTGAAAGCGTGGCTCCATTTTGGTGTGGTTTGGTGTGGTTTTGGAGGTGATTTCCAGTATTTTCTGAGCACTTTTTGTTTGGGTCTGAACTTGGTTATTTTATCATAACTGTCCAATGGATTGAGTTTCCTTTGTGGCATTGATCCTAAAGATGCTACTCTTCATGGCGCCTCCATGGATGTATTTGCATGAATTTATGGAGCAAGCAATGATTCTATAGAGCTGATCGCCCTAATCAGCTAGTCGCCCAGTTTGAGGGTTAACTCCAGTTTCCAATCTGCTATGAACAGTTTCAGATTTCTGTCATTGATATGGATGTTAGACAGTTGTTTGGTGTGAAGGTTGATGGTCTCTTCTTTGGTGAAGGGCGTAGCTGGTGGAGTTCTTTATTTTGCTGTTGTTGCTCATCAAAAAACAGGTCTGAAAGTATTTCCTGAATCTGAAAATGTATTTGAAAGTGATTGTAATTTTCTGTTATAATTTCTGAGCATGATAAATCTGAAAGTGTCCTTTTTCAAGCAAGTTTCCAATATTATTTTCTGCATATATGTTATCTTTCGTTTGGCATGTTAACATCATGAATGGCACATGAAATATCCAAGCAAACATCAAGCAGACATACTACAAAACAAACACAAATCAGAACATCAGAAAATTGAAAAAAAAATTAGGGGTCTTAAATTATAGTGGTATCAGAGCTCAAAATATCCTGCCATCCTGTGGGTAAATTCATTCTATGAGCATTAGTGATAGGGAAAGGTGGTATTGGGAAAGAGTTAGGAAGAAAGAGAAAAGTTGTTGGGAACATTGGCCTTCATTTGAAGAGGGATAGTGATCTGAAACTCATTCTGTAGAGTCATCTAGTTCAGAAAATATGGGTGATAGAGGAGAAGGGGTTGAGAGACATGAGGCACCACCTGATAGGATGATGTTACTGTTAGATGCTTTAGTTAGGGGGCAAGGGAGTGCAGCCCAACATGCTCAAGAAACCAACCAGCAATTAGTACAGTTGTTACAGAGGATGGAACAGTTGGGACAGGGTAATGAAGTAGAGCAATGAAGAGCAGTTAATCAGTAGAATGGGGGAGCAATGGCAAGGCCCCAATTGCCCATTTTTCCACCCAAAGTTGAGGCTCCACCTAATCCAGAGCTTACCTTGGTTGAACAACAAGAACAATTTAAACAAGATTGGTTAGCTGCAGGACCCGGTTTCGAGCATGACATACCACTCCAGGATAATATAGATCTCAGGATGAGGCATACGCCCAATAGGGGCAATAGAGAACACCGTAATGACTTATGAAGGAAAGTTGGAAAACTTAGCCTTCCTTACTTTGACGGGTTTGGAGAGATTTCAGCAAGAGCATGGGTTCAAAGGGTGGACGCATACTTCAATCAAAACCCCATGCCAGAAGAAGAATCCATAAAATACGCTACTATGCACCTTGATGGAATTGCACACAAGTGGTGGCATAATGGGATGATCATAATGGGGGATGCTCATATTACATCATATACTGAGTTTACTAAGAGAATCATAGAGAGGTTTGACAAGAAGGAATCATAACTTCATTTTAGGAAGGTGGCAAAGTTGAAACCTCATGCGTTCAATGAAGAGCAGGTGGTTGAAGAGAAGTTCATAGGAGAAAAATCAGATGAAGTGATTGCTTTGAAGCTTGATGACTGTGAGACGGAGCATCCGGATGACTCTTTGGTCATGCATGCAACTACTGTAGATGAGGTTGTGCATGAAGGAAATGACAAACCAGCAGCCTTGTATACTCCCTTAGAGCTATCCAATGAAGTTGAGATACCTTTAGATGATGGGCATGATGAAAACAAAAGAGATGATGTCTTTGAAGTAGCTAATAATGATGATTCTTTACCCCGTGTGGGTAATGGTGACATAGGTGGCTTTGGGATGGACTACCAAATCTGTTAAAATTTGAACCAGAAATAAAAGCTAACAGAAAGTTAACAACAGAAACAAAACACATACAAATTTACCCTGGGAAAACCCTCCTCCTGAGGGAGAAAAACCCAGCCAATAATATCTCTTATATTATTGAGTCACAAAGAGAAGCTCCTTTACAATAGAGGCCAATTATGAAGGCCAGAACACAGCATTACAAACTGATACAAACTGTCAAAAGTTATCCCTCCTTTTACTCAGTTCACCATCTGCTCTCTTTTTACCCTCATGCTATTTAAAAAATTCGAACTTCATCACTATGAACTGAATACAGAATCAATGTAAATTCAAAGAGGTTTTCTAAACATAGCATGTCAGATACATGCAAGTTAAATACCTTTGCATGTCAGAAGATGACTGCAGGACATTTACAAGAGGACGCACAAGAAGAATCATGCAACTAAATTTAGGAGGGGTTACAAAAATATTCTAATGCATGACAGTTACAGTTTTGCATGCTGACAGCTGGAAGAATCTGACTGACGCTGTCATAATCATTAACACTCCCTCTCAGCTAGGGAGGATACTTCCAGCTGCACAAGACAAATCACCTCATCGTGATGTAGTCATCTCATTGTGATGTCCACCATTGCTACTCCAAGAAAAAGAAACAAGGGCTTTCACCTCAAATTTCTCTCGCAGAGAAAGATGCACTAACAAGGGCTTGCACCTCAAATCTCTCTCGCAGAGAGAAATGCGTTAACAAGGGCTTGCACCTCAAATCTCTCTCGCAGAGAGAAATGCCTTAACAAGGGCTTGCACCTCAAATCTCTCTCGCAGAGAGAAATGCCTTAACAAGGGCTTGCACCTCAAATCTCTCTCGCAGAGAGAAATGCATTAACACATGAAGCAAGAGTCACTGAGGCTAAGACTCTCTCTCAGCAAGAGCAACATTCTCCACAATACCAAGCTTATCTCGAAAATAAGAAAACTTTACTCTAGGAAGTGGCTTGGTGAGAATGTCAGCTGTCTGCTCATCCGTGCAAACATACTTGAGTTCAACTGATTTCCTTTGAACCATATCTCTCAAGTAATGATACTTGATCTCCACATGCTTGGTTCTATCATGAAAAACAGGATTAACAGAAAGCTTCACACAGCTTTGGTTGTCACAAAGAATCACAGTAGGTTCCAAAACCTGTCCAAACAATCCTGCAAGAAGCTTTCGAAGCCACACTGCTTCTCGAGCTGCCACACAAGCTGCCACATATTCAGCTTCTGCTGTACTTTGGGCCACACATGACTGTTTTCTGCTGCACCAAGAAATCATAGCAGACCCTAAGCTGAAACAATAACCAGAAGTGCTCTTCCTATCAGGTACACACCCTGCCCAATCTGAATCAGAAAAACCTTGCAATTTCAGATCTTCACAAGAAGTATATTTCAGACCATATCCCACTGTACCACGTACATATCTCAATATATGCTTAGCTGCAACAAAATGAATCTGTCTAGGCTCAGACATGAACTGACTAAGAGTGTTAACAGCATAACATATATCAGGCCTAGTATTGATCAAATACATTAAAGAACCAATTAACTGCCTGTACATAGTAGGATCAACTAAATCTGAAGTGGCAGCAACCTCATGTAGCTTTTTCAGATTTGTTTCCATAGGAGTTGACATAGACTTGCAGTCTAACATACCAAATCGTTTCAAAATGTCAATAGCATATTTCCCTTGACTCAGGAAAATCTCATTTGGTCTTTGCCATACTTCTAAACCAAGAAAGTAATGCAAAAGACCAAGATCTTTCATCTCGAATTCAGAGGTTAACTCTTCCTTACATTTAGCAATAAGATCATCTCCTCCAGTAATAAAAAGATCATCAACATAAAGAACCAAAATTAATGCTTTATCTTCAATTACCTTGAAATAGAGATTTGGATCTGCATCATTTTTGAGGAAGCCCAAGCTTACTAAATAATGATCAATTCTTTCATACCACGCACGTGGAGCTTGCTTAAGGCCATACAAGGCCTTTTTCAATCTGCATACATGAGATTCCTTCTTATGAATCACAAAACCCTCTGGCTGCTCAATAAATACCTCTTCTTCAATTACACCATTTAAGAATGCTGTCTTTACATCCATTTGATGTAATTTCCATCCTTTAACAGCAGCAATAGCAATAATGGTTCTAATGGAAGTATACCGAGCTACAGGAGCAAATGTTTCCTCATAATCTATACCTTCTTTTTGAGAAAAACCTCTTGCTACAAATCTGGCTTTATACTTTTCAATACTTCCATCAGCTGCATGTTTAATTTTGAACAACCACTTAGAAGAAACAACAGATTTACCTTTAGGCCTTGGAACAATGTCCCAAACATCATTCTTGATAATAGATTGATATTCTTCTGTCATGGCATCTCTCCATACTTGCTGATTTGAAGCCTCTTCAAAACTTGAAGGTTCAGATTCAATAATATGACTCATTGAAGCAACATAACCTGCAAACTTATGAGGTCTCTTACTTTCTCTGAAAGTACCACGAGGGGCTGCAAATTTTTCAGCCTCTTCCATAGTATGCCTGGCCCACAAAGGTCTCTTCTTGTCAGATGAAACATTACTTGGTCCAGAATAGGAATCTAAAGGATCAACAGGACCAAGAGAGTCTTCTAAATCAGGAGTCTCCCTCTGAATCTCAGAAGGGGAATCAGGAGCAGCAATGTCCATATCTTGAGAAGTCTCATGATCTTCTCTATCAATTTCCGTAGAAGATCCTTTAGATCTTTTGCAAGCTACATCTTCTTCAAATGAAACATCTCTGCTGATTTCAATTTGCTTTTGTCCCGGAATGTAGACCCTATAAGCTTTTGAAGTTTCACTGTAACCAACAAAAAATCCCTTCTTGCCTGAAGGTTCTAATTTAGATCTTTTTTCTTTAGGTATATGAATGTAAACTGGACATCCAAAAATTCTAAAATGACCAACTTCAGGTTTGATACCTGTGAATGCTTCTTCAGGAGTTGTATTGTCTAAAATTTGATGAGGGCTACGATTTTGAACATAAACAGCTGTCCTGCAAGCTTCTGCCCAAAGAAAAATTTGAAGGCCTTGATCATGGATCATGGCTTTCGCTGCCTCAACAATAGATCTGTTCTTTCTTTTTGCAACTCCATTTTGTTGTGGATTATAAGGGACACAAAACTCCCTCTTAATCCCAGCATCAATACAGAAATTTTGAAAAACACCAGAAGTATATTCACCCCCATTGTCAGACCTTAAAACTTTGATCCTCTTATCAGACAAATTCTCAACTTGAGCTTTGAACTCTTTAAATCTAGACAGGACTTCATCAGATTCTTTAGATTTTAGAAAATAAATCCAAGTCTTACGTGAGAAATCATCAATAAAAGTCACATAGTACCAAAAACCACTCAATGATGCAGCAGACATAGGTCCACACAAGTCTGAATGAATCAAGTCTAAAATTCCTTTTGCTCTACTTTCACTATTGTGAAAAGGACTTTTAATGTTCTTACCTAAAGCACAACCTTTGCAGACACCATCATGTTCTTGATTGAGCTTTGGGAGACCAATGACCACCTTCTCCATGGAAGAAAGAGTTCTGAAATTTAGATGAGCAAATCTTTTATGCCACAACTCGCTAGAACTCATGGAATCATGTGCTAGAGCTTGAATAGGACGAGCTGAAAGTCTATATAGACTCTCATAATGGGCACCAATCTCACGAGCTGTCTTAATGCTGGAGTTCTTCTTCCATGCAAGAACTTTGCCTTCAGCAAATGCAACTTGATATCCTTTATCTTCCAATGCTGAAATAGAAATCAGATTCCTCTTGATTCCAGGAACGAATAGAACATCACTCAGATGAAGAGGAATTCCTGAATTTAAATGAAAGGATGTAGTTCCAGCACCTTTCACAGAATAACAAGCATCATCACCAATAATAACCTGCAAGTGGGTATCCTTTTCTCTTAGATCAGAAAGATGTTCTCGATATCCCGTAAGATGGCGAGAAGCACCACTATCAATTAGCCAAGTCTCACTATCAGTAGGAACATTACTTGAAAGAGCTGATATAAACAAGAAACCCTCTGAATCTTCACTTGATTCTCTATGAGTAGATTCATTTTCAACATTTGTAACAGCAACTTGATGCTTAGGTCTTGATGGACAATCTTTAGCAAGGTGACCATACTTGTCACATCTGAAACACTGAATCTTAGATAGATCCTTCTTCTTCTTAGGTTCAGGGGCTGAACCAAAATTCCTATCTTCATACCTCTTGAAGTTTCCTTTCCTTCCTTTCCTTTTAGAAGTATGAGCAGCAAGGACATGCTCTTCTTCATGGTGAGATCTTCGCCCATTTCCTCGTGCCTCCAATCTGCATTCCTCTTGAATACAATCAGCTCTCAAACGATCAAAATTGGGTAACTCAGCTCTTCCACTAATTCCTTGAATGAAAGATTCCCAAGAGTGAGGAAGGCCATTCATGGCCAACATAACCAGGTCTTTGTCTTCAATAGAATTTCCAATAGCATTTAGCTGATCCTTCAATTCTGAAATCTTCATGAAGAAGGATACAACAGATTCTCCTCTAGCCATTTTAATATGAAGGAGTTGACGTCTTAACGCTAGAGCTCTGCTAGAGTTGTTAAATTCATGCAAACTTTGAAGACACTCAAACATCTTTTTAGCTGAATCTAGCTTGGAAATGACAGGTACCAAATGATCCTTAACAGAATCAATCAAAATCTTCTTTGCCATAATATGGTTCTTCCTCCATTGAGCTTTCTCAGTGTCATCAGCAGGTTCAGCTACATCAGTCTTCACATAGTTGAGAAGGTCATTTTCTTCAAGTGCAATTAGGATTCTGAATTTCCATGAAGTAAAGTTGGATGCACCATCCAGCCTGTCTTCAACTTTGAGTCCGTTCACCATTGAAGAAAGCTGAAATAAACAGGCTAGAAGACAAGCAAGAATATTTCAAGACTTAAGAGTTCTGGTTCTGGATCTTTTCTTTAGACCCGCTCTGATACCATGTTAAAATTTGAACCAGAAATAAAAGCTAACAGAAAGTTAACAACAGAAACAAAACACATACAAATTTACCCTGGGAAAACCCTCCTCCTGAGGGAGAAAAACCCAGCCAATAATATCTCTTATATTATTGAGTCACAAAGAGAAGCTCCTTTACAATAGAGGCCAATTATGAAGGCCAGAACACAGCATTACAAACTGATACAAACTGTCAAAAGTTATCCCTCCTTTTACTCAGTTCACCATCTGCTCTCTTTTTACCCTCATGCTATTTAAAAAATTCGAACTTCATCACTATGAACTGAATACAGAATCAATGTAAATTCAAAGAGGTTTTCTAAACATAGCATGTCAGATACATGCAAGTTAAATACCTCTGCATGTCAGAAGATGACTGCAGGACATTTACAAGAGGACGCACAAGAAGAATCATGCAACTAAATTTAGGAGGAGTTACAAAAATATTCTAATGCATGACAGTTACAGTTTTGCATGCTGACAGCTGGAAGAATCTGACTGACGCTGTCATAACCATTAACAAAATCAAGCCTATGGAGAAAGATGATTATGATGATTTCGGTGATAATGAGTTGGAGAGTGACTTATTCAGAAAAACAACTACTCATGAGGAGCATAGTGAAAACTTATTCTCTAAACAAAGTGATCAGCCTTTCTACACATGGGATTCGGGTGTGTTGGCACCTAAGTATGACAAAGATCCACATTGGGATGAATTCCTTTTTGTTTGTAATAATGTCCTTACTTCATCTCGAGAGCCATGCATAGAGGATGACATCGATAGTGATGTTTTCAATCTTGAAAAGGAATCTGATTTCACATTGCAAGTAGTTGTTTTTGAGTAGAGACCTTGTAGCTTGGTTGATTTGGATTCACAATCCACTATTGGGGATGATAAGGGAGAGTCTTATCTGATTTGGGAGGCAACCACTTAGGAGATATACATTGAGCATATTCTTTCAAAAAGAAAACATCAGCTCATTGGACCATGGGATCCAGGTGTTTGGGGACCAAAGTATGATGAAGAATAAGTTTGGGAGGAATCTTCTTCTGACCAAGCTGCTGCCCCAACCTTAGAGCATAAAGAATGTAAAAAGGATGCCTTAGTGGGAATTGATTTTGAGAGGCATGATCTCGAAGACAAATCAGAAATGTTTCTGCTTGGGGCTAATTTTGATTGGAGGCCTAGTGACGAAGATGAAGCAAGCTTTGAAGAAGAGGCACATGAGATTTGGGACAGCCATGGAAACTTTGATGACAAGTGTGAATAGATTTCTGATTTTTACATGCCACATAACAACAGTTCATCATTTTTGCTTGATCATGATTGGAAAGGACAACTCTTGGTATCCGCTGAAAATGAGGTGCACATTTTATCTAGTTTGGACAACAAACATATGCATGTGGAAAATTTAATTCAAAATGCATCTATGGGACAAAGTGAGCTTAATATCTCATTTTCTGATTTACATACATTGAAGGGCTCTACAGAAGAATTTAAAACAACTTACTTCCACATGATGCATGATAGAGATATAGCCACCAAGTTTGCAGATGAAACCTTGTCTATGTCTAAGCAGTTAAGGGAGGAGGTTAGTGAGCTCACCATCGAGCTTAATTCCACAAAGATTGCTTTGGAAAGTGTCCAAGAGGCACTTCTTGAAGCAAACAATTAGCTCTATGAGACTCAACAGTTTAAGGAGAAGGAAGGTAGAGAAAAGGAAAAGGAGATCAAATAGGTAATGATGGAGCTTGTGTAATGTCCCCTTCCTAGTCAATACAATTGGATTTGAGGTTAGCCTATCATTCTGATCCTCGTAGGCTGACAGTTGTGTGTAGAGGATCAGTTGTGGCAGTTATCCAGTGTTCGGGAACATTACTCCTTCAGTTGATTCAGGTTGGGCCTTCGCAAACTCTTTCAGAGAGGTTTTTCAGATACTTACTATTTATAGTAAGTCAGCAGGCAGAAGCTGCTATTTTGGGCAGGGCACCTGGTTTAGCTGGTCAGCTCAGTATTGACCCGGTTTGGTGTTTGGTTGAACAATCGGGGTTTATCATAAGCATTTAATAATATTTGAAGGAATAATTAATTTGACTTTATATTATAAAGTCATTTTAATGAAATATTAAAGTTAATATTTAAATGGCAAATTATAAAGTATTTTTAATACTTTATAAGGAAGGGGGAAAAATTAACATTTAATGAATTTAATATTCATTAAAATAAAAGGGACGCCATTTAATCAAATATTAGCCTAAGTATTGAAAAGGGCGAATATTTATTATTAAATGCAATTTAATGGATTTAATGAGAAAAGTCGAATTATTGAGAGAGGCTATATATTCTTTCAAAGAGCAAATCGAACTTATGTGATTAATTATTCGAATTTGTTATCTTTTCTCTCTGAGAGCATTGGGGTTTGAGAAACCAGGGTTTCTGCAGATCGACAGGTTTTGAGGAACGTTCCCTCTTCAAGATCTGACATACTGAGACTGTGAAATAACAGTTGAAGATTGTCAAACATGGTGACTTCATACAGAGGTTGCAGTTGTGCTTATTGAATCGATTCAGGAAGGGTTTGAGAAGATTATTTATCAGTTATTGGTGGCGACTTATCTGAGATCATTTCACAGTGTTCTGGTACTTTCTTCTCGAGGCCGTACCATATTTATTGCTGCTGGCTGGGTCGTACTTTTCTGTACCAGCAAGGGCCGTACTTCATCAACTGGAGAATACGCCTTTATTTTGGGTCTTCTGCTTCTTTCATCCTGTGCGCCTAGGGTTTCCTGGAGTTCTGGCGTGGATTTTGGGGGTTGCAATTGGCTTCAGTCCTTTGGCCGTACATTTATTGTCTTCACTCTGGCGGCTGCAATATGTCCAGGTTCTTTAAATATTTGTTTGCCTTTTGATTGTAATGTCCGTATTTCGCAGTGAGATTATTTGGGAAGATAAATAAATCATTTGGCTTCAGTTTGGTAGACTTATTTCCATCAAAATAGTCTTCTGGAATTTTATTATAATTTTTCAAGCATTTCTAGCAAAATCGCATTTCTTCTCTTTTACTGCAAAAACACCAAAAAAATCACAAATTCAGAAAACAAACAAAAACTTAGTATTTCCGGACAGTGTTTGGGTTGAGAGACACCTGGTCTCTTACAGCTTGATCTTATCCAAGAGGAGTATGACCTTGCACATTGTCCAAAAATATCAAAAAATAGGAGTTCAGATCAGCAAGAGGATTGGTTTGATTAAGGACTTGAGGATAACCTTTAGTTTATTGACAATCCTTTGTTTGAGGTAGATGCTGATATGTCGTATGACAATTCGCTTTTTGAGTTGGATGATGGGATTACTCCTAGTTGTAGCATTGCTTTGGGCGAAAATAGTAAGGTTTGGGACCCATGTGCAGTTTCCAGTCATGGGTAGTTGTCTTAGGTTTGGAGTAGTGGGTCAAGTTCCTGTATTTGTACTGCTACCCACTTTCCGATCAGCTGGTACATGACTTCGGTTTTGGATCCGTAGATGAGTTGGATGGTTTCTTCAGTTCAACCGTTGGGCAGCTCATGGTTGAGCCTGGATGGCAATGATGATTGGATCCTAGGAGATGATTCTGTTTCTACCTCCATACTCATCTCTCCTATGTTTTCAGTGGGATTTCAATTTGAGTACCGCTGCCCTCACTTTCTTTCGTTGGTTATGATGACATCTTTTAATGAGCAGACTGATTTTAAGTTTGGGCAAGCTTTGGGACAGTTGGCTGTGAATGTTCTTTCGAACACAGTTTACCCATTTGTTGTTTCCACTCTGGTGAGTGACTCATTGCAGTTACTTCATGGAGATGATATGCATTATTTCAGATGATGTCTTAATGATTGCAGTGGTTTGGGTGTGTTGGTGCGTTCAACATGATTCTTTTGACACTTGGAGGTTGAGAGTTGATGTTATGATTTTTGTTTGCGTCGGCATAAGCATTTCCTAGTTGGCAGATTTTAGAGATATGGCAGTGACTGACTTGCGCCATACTTGGGGTATCATGAGGTGTCATGCCGAGGTTAATTTCTTATGGTTGAGCAGGGTGATTTTCATGGTGACCAGGATCATGATTGGTAGTGAGTTTGTTGATGTCGTCTTCTCTGAGTTGCCTTGGTAGGATATATTGTTAGAATATATTATATTCTTATATTATTAATGGTCAATATGATGTATTTAATAGATTAGATATTTTCTATCTGTTAGGTTAGATATTTTCTGTCAGTAGGTAGATAATTAATATCTACAGTGCTTTATGCACTTCTATATATTGTAAGCTCTTTTTCATGTTAATACAAGAAACTTTTTACCATTTACATGGTATCGAGCAGCTAGGGTTTCTGGGCGAATTTTAAATCTGTAATTCGTGAAAACTCCTCACGTGAGATTTCGTGGCTGCTTGGTTTGAGAATTTTCGAGGGCTTCTGAAGTCTGTAATTCGTGATTCCTTTATCACGTGAGACTGTCTAGGGTTAGCAAGCTACCTGGCCTCGTTTTTTCTTCATTCCCGTGCGATTGCTTTGTGCAACCTTCTGAAACGCATTTTCGTGTTTTCTATCTGGTCGCATTTTATAGAAGTTTGGACGCGTTTTTTCAGAAGCGTTTTTCGTGCCTTACAAAAACGCGTTTCTTGAATTTCTGCCTGGCCGCGCGTTTTACAGAGGTCGCACGTGTTTTTTCTTGCCCTAACCACGCAATATTTCTCTGGTTTTTGCGTTTCTGGGCAGGATCTTCTGGTCGCGTGACTGAGGGCTTTCTTTGGACGCGTTTCTTCATTCTTGGGGCTGCGATTTTCAACTTCTGTGAAGACGCGTTTGTTTATTGTTCCTTGCCCGCATTTTTTTTGTTTTTGGGCATATTTTTCTACTGCTCTTTGGCCGCGATTTGGTGGCATCTCTGGTGGTTGCAAGTTTCTGGCGAATTTCTAGCATTTTCTGCAATTTTTTTGAAGCTTCCATGGTTGCCTAGGGTTTCTGCTAGCTCGACTAGGGTTTTGACCCTTAGTTTGAAGTCGAAAAATTATTTTGATTGCAGATTCCTTTTGGGTTTTCTGAGATCTCAACTGGGTCATTGCTCATTTTTTTGGGTACCTCGTTTTCTGTGCCTCAAAATTTGTGTTGTCAAAATTTTCTGGGTATTCCTTAAATCTTCTGGGTTTTTATATATCTTTTCTGGGTTTTCAGTAAAACCTCAAAATCCGTGCTAGGGTTTCTGTATTTCTGTTTTCTGTGCATTATTTTGTCGTCACCAGTTTGACCGCGAGGTACTTGATGGCATCTCTGACGAATATAATGCTCGAAAGTAGCCAGAAGTTCAACGGGAAGAATTACAACACCTGGAAGCAGCGCATGTTGACGATCTTTGAATATCGTTGTCTCGATCAGGTCGTCTTGGGGACCTCACCTCGTCCCACTGTAGCCGGAAAAGATCAGGATAAATGGGATGAACGCAATCGGGAAGCCGTCATGCTCATCAAGCTTTCAGTCACTGATGACTAGTTGCCACAAGTGCCATAAGGCAAAACAGCTGCTGAGGTATGGATGAACTTGAAGGATCTCCATGAAACGTCAGATAAGAGTCGTGCGTTCTTTCTTAAGAACATGCTCTTTTTGATAATGATGGATGAGAAGAACACCACTCTCCAAGAGCATCTGACAAAGATCAAGGAGATTCGTGACCAGCTGGAAGCTATTGGTTGAAAGATGGAGGACGAGGACATGGTCGTCATTACTCTGAAGAGTTTGCCAAAGTCTTACGAGCATTTCATTGAGACGCTCAATATTACTTCAACAAACGTTGACTTGAAGTTTCCAGACTTGTGTAACAAGCTTCTACAAAAGGATCGTTGGAGACAGCAGTTTGGAAGCAGTGCCAATTCGTCCTCCACAGAACAAGCGTTCTCTGCCAAATCTTCTGCTCAGAACAAAGGGAAGGCTCAATCTTCTTAGCCGAAAGGCTTTGGTTCTTCTCAGGACAGCAAGAAGAAGAAGAACGTTCAGTGCAATTTTTGCCACAAATACGGTCACATTAAGGTTGATTGTCGCACTCGGTTGGCTTCTAAACAAAAGAAGCAGGGAGGATCTCAATAAAAGGCACATGTCGCTGAGCACACTGAGCAGAAAGAGTTTGCATTCTATGCGTTTATGGCCAAGAGAACTGCAGATCCGGTACATTCTTCTGCTTGGTATATCGATTCAGGGGCATCGCGGCATTTTACCCATCGTCGGGATTGGTTCACAAAGTTCGAACCCTTCTCCGATTTAGTCATTTTTGGAGGCGGCGAAGAGTACACAGTTCCTGGTAAGGGCACTGTCCAAATTCACTCAGGAGGAAGAAATTTACTCTTTCTCGATGTCTACTATGTTCTAGGCATGGAACATAACCTCCTCTCTGTCAGTTAGATCATGCGGCATTCTCCCTAGTTAGATGTTGTTTTCAGTTCCTCCACTTGCAGCATCATTGATCGGGAGACTCGTACTACGATAGTTATGGGACTTGAGGATCATGGTCTGTATAGACTTGTTGATTCCGGTGTTTCTCAAGAGCATGCTTTGGCTGCTCGAAGTACAACCATCAACAAACTTTGGCATCAGCATTATGGGCACTTGAATGTGCACTATCTCTCTCAACTGTCTCGGGAGGGTTTGGTTGCTGGTCTACCTAAGATCCAAACTCAAAATCATGGAGTTTGTGGAGCCTGTCAAGCTGGCAAGCAGCATCGGACATCGTTTTCGGATGGTGATTCTTGGCGAGCCTCCAAGTTACTTCAACTGGTTCACGCTGATGTATGTGGACCAATGAATACTCCTTCTGTTACTAGGTCCAGGTACTTTTTATTGTTTGTTGATGATTTCAGTCGGAAAATGTGGGTGTATTTTCTCAAACATAAATCAGATGTGTTCATTACATCTCAGCAGTATAAGGCCTTAGTTGAGAAAGAATCGGGTTCTCAGATTGTTACTCTAAGGTCAGATAATGGGGGGGAGTTTTGTTCAGCTGACTTCTCTTCCTTTTGTGCTACACACGACATTAAGCACCAACTCACTACACCATACACCCCTCAACAGAATGGTGTCGTTGAACGTAGGAATCGCACCATTACTGAAATGGCTCGTTCTATGTTGAAGTACAGAAATGTACCTAAGAAATACTGGGCTGAAGCAGTCTACACTGTCGTCTACCTCCTGAATCGGTCACCTACATAGGCCGTTAAGAAGATGACTCTAGAAGAAGCCTGGTCAGGATGCAAGCCTAAGGTGGGCCATCTGAAAGTCTTCGGTTCTACCGCTCATGTATGGATTCCAGACGCTAAGCGTACCAAGTTGGACTCCAAGAGCCAGACACTTATGTTTACTGGCTACAGCGACAATCACAAAGCCTACAGGTTGGTTGATGTGGAGACAAATCGTCTCATATTCAGCTGTGATGTTGTGATTGATGAGACTACTGGTCCATTTGTCCCTACTACCAGTCCTGCAGATCAGTCTATGAAGGTTCCTGATGAGGGTGTTCGTCTTCCTCTTGGTTCCCATGATGAGAGGGCTTTAGAGCATTCTGACTTTGAAGATGAGGTGTCTACTGATCTTGATATAGCACCCCCCGATTTTCCTCAGGACTCACATCCAACTGACTTTGTTCCAGACATCCTAGGTGATGCTGTTACTCCTATTCCAGATGTTGGTACTTCTACTCGTCGGCCTAAGTGGTGGGCCAAGACAATCGGCGATCTTCACGATGATGAACTCATTGAGAGCAGATCAACTCGTAGCAAGAGCAAGTAGCGACACACCGTCAATCTTGCTCTTATGGCCAACATCCATAGCATCTATGAGCCTCATACATACTCCGAGGCTAAAGGAATTCCAGAGTGGGAACAGGCTATGCAGACAGAATATCATAGTCTTCTGAAGAATCACACTTGGGTTCTATCTGATCTTCCTCCTGGGAAGAAACCTATCAGCGGCAAATGGGTTTACAAGGTGAAGTATCATGCCGATGGTACTCTAGATAAGTACAAGGCCAGATTAGTTGCTCGAGGATTCACACAGCGGGAGGGCATTGATTACAAGGAGACATTCGCTTCTACTGCCAAGATGAGCACAATTCGTCTTCTTCTCACTATTGCAGCACAATTTGGATGGACAGTTCATCAGATGGATGTCAAGAGTGCCTTCCTCAACAGTGATTTGCAGGAAGAAGTCTACATGACGCAGCCCCCTGGTTTCAAGGTTGCTGGCAAAGAACATCAAGTATGTAGGCTTGTGAAAGCGCTCTATGGACTGAAACAGGCTCCCCGTGCATGTTCATCACATTTGATTGCAGCAATCAAATAGGATTTGTGTCAGACTTTTGACATGACAGATTTGGGGCTTCTCCATTATTGTTTGGGTATTGAAGTTTGGCAGACCGATGGTAGCATCTTTATCTCTCAGTCAAAATATGCTAGAAGTTTGCTTGACAAATTCCGGATGCAGGATTGCAAACTTGCTTCCACACCCATGGAGAAGGGGCTAAAGTTGTCAGCCAACTTTGATTCACCTCCGATTGATGAAGCGACCTTAGAGGGCAACTGAGTAAAATGATCTCATCTATCTGCTTTGCTTACTAGACGATATCAAGTTTTGCGGTGAGGCTACAATTCTTGCTTCATGGCCGGCTCCAAAGGCGATCATTGGATTGCAGCGAATGAGTGTTTGAATATATATTAGAGCACTTCAGAATGTAGCGTGCGTATAAGGCGGGGTGCAAAAAGGATCCAAAGCTGATTAGTTGCATTTCCGGATTAGGCAGGTTGATGGATGACAAAAATCTGCGCCCATGGCAGGTATACAGTTTAGGTACAAGTCTTTGTAACATGGACCCGGCAAACGTGGCGGTGAAAGCTCTTTCCCTCGACTAAAATGAAATGCTCGAGGCTATTAAAGCGTGACATGTGAAGCCCGGTTTAGCCTTAAATGGGATGCTAGCATGCACATGTCTAAAGGACCTTCTCCTTTGTACGATGTCAAGGGGTTATCAAGTACGGCCAAAATCCAGATCTTCCATGAGCGTACCAAGCATGTCGAAGGCTTCATTGTCACTACATTAAGCTAAATTTGGTAGAGAGCGGATCGAGTTGGTGCAGCTGCAGTATGTTCCAACAGCGGATCAGACTGCAGATATTCTCACCAAGTCTCTGAGCCCGGATAAGTTTGTAAAATTCAGGGGGCAACTTGGTGTTGTTGACGGATTGGCCATTAAGGGAGGGTGTTAGAATATATTATATTCTTATATTATTAATGGTCAATATGATGTATTTAATAGATTAGATATTTTCTATCTGTTAGGTTAGATATTTTCTGTCAGTAGGTAGATAATTAATATCTACAGTGCTTTATGCACTTCTATATATTGTAAGCTCTTTTTCATGTTAATACAAGAAACTTTTTACCATTTACATATATTTCATGACATTGACTTTAGTCCTTTCAGGTTTTTCCATATGAGCTTTGATGATTTTTACTCTTGGGAGGTCCAGGATAGGAGAGTGTAGTTTGGGCACATTGGTTTGATAGTTATGTTCAGTGTGGCGCGGTGTTAGCATGGTGGTTCCTTTTTGAGATTCACTTGGAACTCGGGAATCACACTATGTTGTAGTTTAGCTACCGTTTGGGATGAGAGAGCCAGTGTTAACCTTCTAGAGTTTACTCTTGTAGCACAACAGTTTGGTTCTCTCAAGGGACATTCTTTTGAGGAGTTGATTGAGTCTATGCAGTATTTGATTACACTTATTATAGGAGGTTTTCAGGAGGTCTCTTGTGATGGTACCCCGTAGGTTAGTGTTGTGAGCAGATGGTGCTACAGATCTCCAATATTGATTTGGGACCTTGGGATCATTTTTGTATTTAGTGTAGATTAGTTTGTTGGTTGCAAGGTGTTGTACCCAAAATTAAAATTTTTGCTCCATTAAGGCATTTTGGTAAAATGGTCAATATTTTGTAAAAATTGTCGTCAAAGGTAAAAAAAGGTCAAAATGTCTAAAAATAGGAATTTCTATTTTTAGTAATTTTTGAAAGATAAATAGACCATAGGGTTTTTCTGGGTTTATTGTCAAAAGGATGCTTGTAAATTTTTTCTAAAAATAGAAATTTGCATGTTTGCCCCTATTTTTTAGGGATTGACGCATGTTGATGAAAAACTCAGATTTTTCAAAATTTGACGATCTGGGTCTCTTTAGAACAAAATTATCTACAAAACCCAGATTTCAGGTTTTTAGCCCTATTTTTTAGGAAAATGGCTAAAAATAGAATCTTTGCAGAAAATACTCAAACTGATTTTGATTGGTTGATTTTACACCCTGATCACGCTGGTCCAGTCAGAATTGTCAAAAAGTTAGTGTTTCTTTGGTGGGTTTATTTTGTTTTTGCAGAAGAAAATTCAAGACCTTCGAGGTCACCAATGGAGGATGGCCATCTGCCAGGTCTCAGAATTAAAGTCTCAACTACTGCATAGATCGATCCACGTTGAAAGATGCTTGAAAAACGGTGAACGGAGGGGAATCTAAAATAGTGAAAATTGTAAAATTTTTTCTATAGTCTGGAAAATAAAGGCGCCTTATTTCAAGGGAGGCGCTTGGTAGTCAATGCCAGCCAATTTTTTAGTTTTCACAATTCATGCACGCGCAACGGTGAACACGTTCAACACGTCAACGATGATGGTTGACGCAGTCGATGAAGGTGGTGAATGGTTGGCAAGGAAAGTTGGAAATCATCAAAAAATGGTTAAGTATGCAGAAGTTGGGCGCCTTTGCCCCATGAGAGCATGCCTTAAGATTTTTTTCATGTTTTTCGGAAAAAGTGCAGTTTAACTTGTCAGCCCTAGTTCAGATCCAATCAAATGTAGTCAAAGCCAGTTTTAGGGTTGAGAAAAGCTGGAGGTCATCATCAGATATGTTCAGGCTCTTCAACAAATCCATCATCTAGTTCACATGACCTATCAGATAGTCGGGAATTGCAGATCAACGGAAGCATTTCACACGAAAAACGAAAAATTCAAAGAAAAGTTGAAAGTTAAAAAAATAAACTAACATTGGTAATCTTGGGTGACTTATTTCAAGGAGGGTGCCCAAGACATCAACACTTAGAATTTTTTTTATGTTTTTAAGAAAACTTCAAAACTTCTTCATCAACCTTGTGCCGACTTTCTTAGAATTAGTCAGTTGTAGTAACGGAAGCTAGTATGAGATACCATTCATTTCAGATTTGAATAGGCTTAGCAAAATGATTGACTTCCAGTCTTTGCTGTTCCCTAGCTGGCGAAAAACAACGTTTGAACATGGGTCACTAGCTACATGCGAAACGGAGCAAGCGAAAATTGAAAATCTCAAAAATAAAACTAAGTATGGAGAACTGGGGCGCCTTATTTCAAGGAAGGCGCCCAAGTGTTCAACACTTAGGATTTTTTTTGGCTTCGACTCATTGTTTTCTGTTTCGCTTTTTGTCGACAACTTCTGGGGTATGCAATCATGGTCAAACGTTGTCAGATGACAGAATAAAGCTGGGGATCACTTCAGCAGTGGTCAAAGGTCATATTGCCATGGTCAAACAGAGATTATCAACTGACAATGCCAATTTGATGAATTGTGAAAGATAGAGGCAGGCTTCAATGGAGTTCGAATTGAGCAGAAATTGAAAATGATGAATTTTTTTTTAATCTCTGGTGAAGATGGGCACCTTATTTCAAGGAAAGCGCCCAAATCAACTTAAGTTAGAATTTTTTTGAAAACATCTTCATGAATGCATGCTTTGACCGCCCTATTTTTTAGGAATTCTCCGTGTTGATGCAAACGAAGTCAAATATTTTTGCATGCAGGCTCTAAATTTAGGGTTTTTGAAGTAAAGTGCTTGTTTCACCTACAAACTTTATTTAAAGAAGCTTTGGGCGTCCATTCTTCATTATTTTACAGGTTGACATCTAGAAGAAGAGAGCTACCATTTTCTTTTCATCAAGATTTGAAGGCTCAAATGGAGTGATTTTTTAGTGTTCTTTGTGGATTCGAGATTGGCAAGCACAGAGACTCACTTTTTCATCGTCTATTTTTTTAGGGCATCACTTTTCAAAAGCAGGTGGTCAAAATTTTCAACTTTCATCGATCTAGGTCTACTTGTTCTTCGCTCCTTTTGAAGATTGCAAAATTTTATAATTTTCAAGAGTCTACTTTTTTCGCATGTCCAAGAAATCCTCAGATTTTTCAAAATCTGATGATTTGGGTCTCTTCAGAATAAGATTATCGACAAAACCCAAACCTCAGCTTTTTTCTGAAAATTTGCATGATGACTTCTAATTTTTAGGGGATCTTGCATGTTCTTGAAAAAATCAGCTTGTTCAAAATCCGACGATCTGGGTCTTTTTAGAACGACATTGTCTACAAAACCCAGACCTCAACTTTTTTTGGAAAAATCTTCCTTTTTTTGAAGAAAAATCAGCAAAGCTATTTTTTAGCATTTGTGCAAAACTTGTCCGAACATCTTACTAATACCAATCTGAGACTCGTTATTGTTCTATGTGTAGGATCATGCCTAGGCGACGTGGTAGAGGTCGTGGTAGAGGTCGAGGTGGAGGCCGAGGGCCAATCCCTCAGGTTACTCCCCCTCTGAGCCCTCATCAGAGTGATCAGGCAGAGCAGTTGGATTAGAGGAATGAGGGACAGATTCCTGAACAGTCACGAGTAGAGGGTTCACAGTTATGCCCTTTATTAGAGGAGGTCCTAACTCGACTTGGTCCTAGACAGGAAGTTGAACAAGAGGTAGTTAGAGAGCGTGATAGATCTCCAAGGAGAGTAGATGATACAGTGCATCAGGATGCTATTATTGCAGGACACATGCGGGATTTGTTGAGGGCACGCCCTCCTACTTTTGATGGTACAGGAGGTGGTTTAGAGGCAGAGACTTGGCTATTGGACTTGGGTAGATGTTTTGCTATGCACCCATACGGTAGCAATACCCGAGCGAGATGCGCTATCATGCATCTGAGAGGATTCGCCTCTACTTGGTGGCGTTTGGAGGAGCAGAAGCTCCACTTAGATATTGGGTCAGTGTCTTGGGAGATGTTCCTGGAGAGGTTTAGAGCACGGTTCCTATCGGAACACTGGAGGCAACGACGGGCTGACGAGTTTCATGATTTACGTCAGTTGGCTCTATCTGTTGAGCAATATGAACGTAGATTTTATGAACTCAAGCAGTATGCAGGTGTTGGTGATGATGAGTCTATGTTGGTTTAGCACTTCATCAGGGGCTTAAGCCCACATTAGTGGTGGAGTCAGAGGCTTTGAGCCAAAGACTATGGAAGTTGTTGTGGAGAAGGCTCGCATAGTGGAAGAGAATCTTGTTATGGCGTTAGGTGGTCACACAGGTGTACAGATAGGCAGTGCTCCTGCAACAGGTTTTAGTCCACGGGGTGGACAGGTGTAGACAGGGGGTTCCTCTAGGAACCAACAGACACCCTCTAAGGGTGGGCAACAATAGTAGCAGCGTACACCTCAAAAGAATAATAATGCACAACACAGCAAGGTATAGCCCGCAATGTGAAAGAACCGCGAATCGGTGGCGTAACAGTTTAATAGACAGGACTCAGCCCTCGCCGTGAGCAGCCCACCGCCGCAGAGGATTTCCAGCCTCCCTCACCTCGCCAGAGGATCTCGACAAGGCAATGAGGTTACCGTAGGGTGATACATTGCCAGCGGTCCGATGAAGGTTCTTCTCAGCCTCACCCTGTCAGCCTACGGGGTGATGGGACTCATGCACATTTATGCTTTGCGTTAATGACCGCCAAGCCGATCACCGAACACGCTGGAGACTTTAGGTGTTGAAGTGTTAGTGTTTCTATTCTTTGATTCGGAGCTCCAATTTTATTTCACCTACCATCGTTGGACGATGTGGTCTTATGGCGGTAAAGCAAGGTGGTAAGGGCGGGTAGAATTCATCGGGGTGAAAGTAGCAGTAGAGAACCTTGTACATAATTGTGAACTTAAAATTGGTACGTTAATTACCTTAGTGGATCTACATGTTACACCTTTAGGATCGTATGACATAGTTTTAGGTATGGATTGGTTAGCATCTCATCATGCTGTGATTGACTGTCAACTTAAGACAGTTAGTTGCATTAATGATTTAGGTGCGAAAGTGGAAATCATAGGTATACAAAGACCTATCTCTTTGCGGATGATATCTGCTATGCAATTAAAGAGATGTCTTCGTCAGGGTTGTCAACTGTTTGCAACAACAGTTACTGATTTGGAAGAAGGTGAGAGTCGAGAGATATCTCTTGATGATCATCCTATTCTTAGGGAATTCGGCTGACGTGTTTCCTGATGATATACTTGGAATGCCACCGAAAAAGAGATATTGATTTCAGAGTTGACTCTAGTTCCTGGAGCTGAGCCTATTTCAGCTCCATATAGAATGACTACTTAGAGTTAGAGGAACTTCGTATCCAGTTAGAGGAACTATTAGAAAAGGGTTTTATTCGTCCAAGTGTTTCCCCTTGGGGAGCACCTGTCATCTTCGTAAAGAAGGATGGGTCACTTAGATTGTGCATTGACTATCGTCAATTGAACAAGGTAACGATTAAGAATAGATATCCTTTGCCTAGAATCGATGATCTTTTTGATCAGATCAAGGGAGCTAATGTGTTCTCTAAAATCGATTTGAAATCTGGTTACCATCAATTGCGAATTGCAGAAGCAGACATTCATAAAACTGCATTCCGAACTCGTTATGGGCACTACGAATTCACAGTAGTACCGTTTGGGTTAACGAACGCACCATCAGTATTTATGAGTTTAATGAATGGTGTTTTTCGTACATACCTTGATCGCTTTGTCCTTGTATTTCTCGATGATATTTTGATCTATTCGAGAAACATGAAGGAGCATGAAGAGCACTTGAGACGGGTATTGCAATGTTTAAGGGAAAATCAATTGTATGCGAACCTGAAGAAGTGTGACTTCTTTCAAACTGAGGTAAAATACCTTGGACATGTGATATCTGGAAAGGGTATTGCTGTGGATCCTTCAAAGATTCAAGCTATTGTTGATTGGCCCGTGCCTACTAATGTAGGTGAAGTTCGTAGTTTTATGGGTTTAGCTGGTTACAAGACGGGGCATTACAGCCCATAACCCACAAAACCTAGGATCATTCTCACCTGAAAATTTGGTTTAAACTTTTATGTGAAATGAAGTGTACCTTATCTACGGGAAATTGCTAGTTGATTGTTTAGAGAGAAATAATACATGTAGTAAGGACACCTAGATCTTTTTCCTCAAATATGAAATTGGCTTTGCACAAAGGATCTTGGTGGTAATAAAATGAGAGAAAAATTTGTCTTAAATAATAAGTCTTGGCAAATTCCAACTCTTGGCTTTGTTGTTGAGGGTTATTGGGAAATAACACATAAGTTAGAAAAACATTAGAGTCTTAGACAATATATTGTCCTCAAAACTTTGAGGATGGTATTAAACCTATTGGTAGTGAGTTAAGGCAAGTGTACTTAGAACTACTCTCCAAGGACATAGGGTCAAACATGACCAAAACAATCATCACTTGGTTTAGAATTCCTTTCAAAATATCACAACTGAAGCTAATATCATCACAAAAAGGAGCAATACTTAGTTACAAATCTTAGTTTGTGATTGCTTGAGGACAAGCAATTTTGGGCAGGGTGGCCTGTGATGCCCTCGCCATGATCAATTGCAACACTAAAATATAAAAGAAACCAAGTGTTGAAATGAAATAAATAACCATATAAATATTAAAAATATAAATATAAATAATAACAATTTAAATATTATCATAATTATAGCCATTATAAGATAAATATTAAAAAATATATAAAACTAATATTAAAATAAATATAGCCATAACTGTTCGTCGTTTCCCAGAAACAAAGGAGTCAGTCAAATTTCACAATGTCTGATCGGGTTTTGGATTCCGATCTGATTGCTTACTTGTTGCAAAGAAGATTGGACTTCGGGGTTTGTGGTTGCAGCTTGCGATGATTAAGCGGTGTAAAGGGTATGAGGGATCCCCTATCCTTGACCCCCAAAAAAGGGAAGTAGTAAAAAGGTTTCGTGAGTCGGTGATGAGGCTTGCGCTCTACATGAAGATGGTAGCCTGTAAGGAGGACATGCGAACCCTGACCACCGACAAGGTAAATGCAAAGCTAGTGTTTCTGGGTTTCAATGTTCGGTCATGCTTCATAAGTTCTAACATGGATTTCATGGAAGCGGTATCAAGGAAGTGAGACTCCCGACTCCAGACAAGTCTAATGGCATGACGGGCTTCTCAGACCGGACTTTCGGAGATTGGGCGCTTTTGTAATTACTTAGGCCCTTTTCAGCACTTTTGTAATTACTTAATATTATTATTAATGTGATATATAGGGTATTAGCCTTTTGCCCAAAAAAAAAAAAAACCATTAAAATAAGTATATTAAGAAACAACATATATATATATATATGTATTATTGGAAATGAAGTGCAGTGGTTAAAGGAGGGCAGCAATTAATGAGCAAACAATATTATTTATAATGAAATAACTAAAGTGATGAGAAGGCAACAATTCAGAAAAAGGCAGTAATAATTAAAGATTAGTGAATACAAAAAGACATCGGAGGATTAGCAAAGGGACACCCCTCTTCATAAGGTTATCTCCCTCCATATGGTTGCCCCTCTTGGGTATTTTACATGGTATAAAAGGAATAAAGAGGAGATGGAACATAACCATCAGGAAATGAAATGAATAAGTCTGATATGGAGAGATCGGCAAATGTAATTTAAACTGCATTAAGAACAGCAGCAGTATGCATTTTACGTATATATATACAAGGGTGATTATTGTAAGTTTAGAAACTAATTAGTAATATATATATATATATATATATATATATATATATATATATATATATGTATGTATTATATTCGATTAAGCAATAATGATGCTTGCAACAATTATTGAGTCATATAAGTAATTAATGATTCTTTAATATAAATGTGGATAATAGATTCTGATTTGTTTGATTTACACTAAGCAATCATATGGAGAAGAGGAAATGCAAGGAAGGGGAGCAGATACAAGATCGCCATCTGAGTAGACCACCACATGTTGGATGTCCAATGTGCCTGCCACTTGTGGCCAAGACAGTGAGTGTCTGCTCTTGGGCTTAGATAGGGGGATTTCCGGGCACCTTATTGCGGTTTCCTTTCCAACCTCTATGATGGTTGATTGTGGAGAAATCACAAGTCATAAGAGGATTGAAGACATATCTGTAGGCTGATATCTATAGTGGAGCACCTAGAATAATTATTTGCATTAACAGTTATCTGCACTCTGTGATTATAACAGTAACACAGTTCATAGACATTGGTATGCTATTTAATGTATATGTTTGAATATATTGACCCCATTTATTGCATATAATAGGAGTTGTAATTCATATTGCCTACAGTGGAGCACCTAGAATAATTATTTGCATTAATAGTTATCTGCACTGTGTGATTATAACAGTAACACAGTTCATAGACATTGGTGTGCTATTTAATGTATATGTTTGAATATATTGACCCCATTTATTGCATATAATAGGAGTTGTAATTCATATTGCCTATAGTGGAGCACCTAGAATAATTATTTGCATTAATAGTTATCTGCACTCTGTGATTATAACAGTAACACAGTTCATAGACATTGGTGTGCTATTTAATGTATATGTTTGAATATATTGACCCCATTTATTGCATATAATAGGAGTTGTAATTCATATTGCCTATAGTGGAGCACCTAGAATAATTATTTGCATTAATAGTTATCTGCACTCTGTGATTATAACAGTAACACAGTTCATAGACATTGGTGTGCTATTTAATGTATATGTTTGAATATATTGACCCCATTTATTGCATATAATAGGAGTTGTAATTCATATTGCATTAACAATCTGTATTGTCCCCTTCATACTAGCCACTCCTGATAATTATTTAGCCTTATTTATTCCTGAAGGCTAAATGGAGAAATAAGGGAATATTGATTAAATTAATTATTTATAAAGTTATCTCAATATTGCAAAATTATAAGGTAGCTTTATATTTGATTAGTTTAATATAAGTGACTAAAATAAATATTATATCATAAAGTCACTTAAGTGAATAAAATAATATTTTATTCTAGAAGCTTCTTGGAGGAGAATGAGAATTCTTTTTAAGGAGCTCAATGCAAGCCATTTTCATCATGTCTTGAGTTATTCTACTTTCATACCTGTTTGGTAAAGAGCTGTGTGCTTGCATTGCCTAAGGGTTTGAAGACTCTAGGGTGCTGGTTTCGGTTGTGCAACATCAACCCTGGCTGGATTGGAGAGGGAGATACTTCAATCTTCCATTGGAGCATATTGGTGGCAAAATTTAATGGCCTATGGCCAAATTTTGAGTTGCAGATTGAGGACAATTTATTGAAGATTATTCAGGGCGGAATAAGATCGATTTTTATTGCACATATTATCACTTCATTGGCAGTGATTCTTGAGGAAATCGATTTTCATATTGGCATCGATTTGGTACAGCATTTTACTTCAGAATTTTAGTAACCTTGGAAGACGATTTTGTGCACTATTAGAAGTTCGATTTTTCATATTGGAGACAACTAGTTCTGGGCAATTTTATGAAGCATAGTTGCTGGTTTTTTCTAGCTACCTGGGCGCTGTCACATAGGGCAGATTGTTGCGATTTTCCTTAGAGCTGTTGGCATTTAAATTAGCATCTCTGGAGTGCTATTTGTAAACAGTCAGCTATTGCAAGTGTTAGTGTTTGCTTCTTCGAATTGGGAGGGGAAGATCCCTCTTGTTGCTGATTTATGCGTAAATGAAAGGAGTAAAGTAAGTAAACTACTATCCTATCCTTTTTACTCAGTGGTAGGACACAAGGGTGCATAAACACAATGCGCCGTAGCTAAGATTTTTCTCTGGTTTCGGCAGATCTTAACTACGACTAAGCTGGATTTTAATCTATCCTATATCCTCAAGATTAATAGAGCATGATGGCATAGGAGTGGGAATGGATGGTTCGATCACTTGGTCGAATTGCTCTCTCAGGATGCATCCGAAGGCTCTGAACTCCCAGATCCGTACTGAAATAGAACTCACACAAGTAATCCTTACGGTAACTTATATCTCAGGATTCCCAAGGAGGTACCAAGACCTTTGTGAGGTGTAGGCTGAAAAGTATGTTACGAGAAACAACGAAAGGATGATAATCTTATCTCCTAAATTCCCAAGGAGGCACCAAGGCCTTTCTGAGGTGTAGATTGAAAATAGATTATTGATCACAACACACAATGATAAAACCTTGAGACTTTTGGATCAAAGGCATGGTAACTCTCCCGATTTATTATCTCAATACTTCACTAAAGAATACACGTTGGGACAACAGCTTATCTCAAAGAGACAATCACACATGCTGCGATCAAACCAATGATACATGAACAAAGATTGGACACACCTATCCGAGTAGAGAGAGCACAAGCTGTACTTCGTGCTTAACTACAACAAATATGATCCAAGAACATATACTAAGCGAACAATATGAAGGCAAAATTGTTCAGTGTTTTGCTGTTGTGAAGTAAAGTTACAAAATAATGAGCCCGGGGCTCTTATTTATAGAACTCAAAGGAGTAGGCAACCCTAAAATCTCTTTGAGTTAACAATCAGTTCTTGCCAATCAGCAAAATTTATTCCTATGTTTAAAAGTAGGTGAGCATTCAGTTAACTGGAAAACTACTTCAGTTAACTGAAACTAAACAAAGAGTCAACTGGAAACTACTTCAGTTGACTGAAACTAAACTAAAGGTGAACTTTAATTATGAAATGTGTCTCCAAAATAAACATCCACATTTAGTGGAGATCTGAGATCCACAAATTATGGAAGTCAAATTAGACATCCTTAATTAGTGGGATCTGACATGCATGATCTGTGTGACGTGGAGTTAATTTGGAAGGGGGCATATAGTTAACTCCAGTCACATTTAATGCTATTTTGAGTTGACTTGGAATGAGGCATCAAGTCAACTTTTAAGTGCCATAAATGCCATTTGGAGGGTAGGACGTCCCAACTAAGCTTCTAACACCTCATCATCTTGAGTCAACAACTCCTTTGACCAGTCGTTGACTTTTTCTGCCTCTTGCAAACTGCTTTTGATATTTGATCTTTTTTGCAGCTGCGTCATCTAGCCTTGTTGACATGGAATGTGGAAGGTAGTGTGGTAGTAACCGGTGGTGGCTTTGTGTTGGGAATGACTACCTTTTGTATTTGGCTATGGTGTGAATGGTGATGTCATTAACGCCTTCCAAGGCGTCCAATCCTGACTACGGACTTTACTTGATGCATGTCTGTGCCGAGTGT
The DNA here is from genome assembly GCA_007258455.2 of Sequoia sempervirens. Lineage (NCBI taxonomy): Eukaryota > Viridiplantae > Streptophyta > Pinopsida > Cupressales > Cupressaceae > Sequoia > Sequoia sempervirens. The sequence goes on along the minus strand of VDFB02256132.1, from coordinate 63,449,771 downwards.
TTTCAGAAATTCGTGAATTAGGACCATTTTGGTCTTGATTTCAACTTGAGGGTACTGTATTTTGAAAAACTCGACTGTTGACTGTAAACATGGATATGTTTAGACAACTTTTTCTGCAACTGCTAAAAATAGTCTGCCGAGGGGTAATTTTTATGGAAAAATCTGAGATGTGGGTTTTGTTTAGAATAATTTTCTAAATGGACCTAGAATGTCAGAAATCCCAAAAAATTACTTTTCCTCGTGCATGCAAGAGCCCTTCAGGGCAGAGGTTTCAGAGGTAGCAGAGCCTTATTTTTCCCAAAAAAATTTGACACATGGGTATTGTTGGCGCTTCAAAGTTGAACAAACCCAGTTTGTTTGATTTTTGAAATTGTGACTTTTTTCGAAAACCCTAAAAAAATAGGGGCAGCAAGGCAACTTTTTTTGGTAGAATCTGGCAGGTGGGTTTTGTTGAATATGCTATGTTGATCATACCCAGCTGGTCAGATTTGTGATTATCTGTTGTTTCTTTGGACATGCAAGAAGTTTAAGACAAAAGAGAGGAAGAAGACAAGAGGAAGATTGGAAGTTATTTTTTTCCTTCTTGTAAAAAAGTGCCTCTAGATGCAACCCCTGAGAAATCATCCTTCTGTGCTATTGATCTTCAAAAATAATGAAGAATGGTCAAAACCCTCTGTTAGATCTTGAAAAGACGTCTTGGAGAGCAAATGACTGTTCTTTAGCTCCAACCTGCAAAGACAAACAATGAATAATGATGTCCAAGCTTGATACATAATGATTGATGCCTGAATGCATCAAGTATGGGCACCAACTCATGATTGAGGAGTGATTTGGCTTGATCTGGAGTTCTAAAGACCGATTTCCACTGATTGTGGGATGTTTTGGCCAAGTTTGCCTCCAAAATCTCTAACTCAAGTTAACAAATCTCTTTTTGACTTTTTAGCTGTCCTTGAGTTTTGAACACTTTTTATCATTTTTTTTTATGCTGAAGTGCCTTTGTTTGATCCTTCCTCCAGATTGATCAGTTGATCCTAAGCAGCTGCTGATAGATTCACTATTGAGTTGGATCTATGCTGAAGAGATGTGCTTGGGAGATGCTAAGCCGGAAAACTGAGTTTGAGGCTCCAAAAGACTGGGCGCCTTTCTTTAGCAAGGGCGCTTTTGCACTTGCCTTAGTCAATTTTCAATGTTTGTTCTTCAACTTCTCCATTTAGACCTTCCGTGCTCTGATTTGATATCCCCGTTGATTGACGAGTTAGACAATCTCGCTTGACGATTCATCAGGTGACCAGCTTAGTCCTGAAAAGGATGGCTGGTGTCTCAGTTCCTGAAAGTTAGTTTAAGGCCTCGGTGAGCAAGGGCGCCTTTCTTCAGTAGGGGCACTTTTGCTCTTTTGATCAGTTATTTCTTGTTGAAAACTGCTTCAATTCGATCTCCGTCATCAAATGATTGCCTTGTTGGAATCCTTCGCAGAGGGTTTTGTTGTCGAGGTTGATCTAAATGGAGAAGATCACCTTGGGGGTCCTTCAACTATTTGACATCATCTGGGTGCCCAAAAGAAAGGGCGCCTTTCTTCAGCAAGGGCACCTTTTTCAAGAGAAGTTGTCATTTTTGGATTTTCTTTATAATAGCCTCTTCGCCTTCTGTTGATGATTGCCGGTGATCACTTTATCAAATGATCTCGCTGAATGTTTCGTTGTCGAGCCAACAGGAGAACGCCGAGGATGATTGCCTTGGAGGAATCAAGTGACTGCATTTGGCCCCTGAGATTCAAGGGTGCCCTTCTTCAATAAAGGCGCTTTTTTAGCATTTTGAACTGACTTCTCCTTGGTAGCCCTTCTAGAGTTAGCCAAATTTTGGCCTTTTCCGGTTTCAGAAATCTCTTCACGTCTCACGTTCGCCATGTAGCTTGACTGATTCGAGTGTTGTCGTTGACGATGCGAACGCGAGCGTTTGGGCAAGCAATCACCTTCACCATGCTGCGTGTACGGGTGTTGGGAATTGACTAAGTCAGTTGACTGCATAGCCTCCTCTTGGTAGCAAGGCGTGCATTCTCCAGACTTAGCCAATCTTCAACATTTTTCACTTTTGAGAATCCCCTCCATCATAGAGCATCTTTTCGAGCATTTTCGCCATGTATTCTTCGTTGAAGCTTTTGAAGCTTAGCCTTCAACACCTGGTACTGGCCAATCTGCCATTAATGGCTGCGGAGCTCCTAACTTTTCTTCTGAAAAATGAAAACATACCCACCAGAGTTAAACATGTCTTTTGATGATTTTGACTTGACCAATGTGATCGTGAAGTTGATTAATCCTATCAAAATCATTTTCAATCATTTCCGGGAAGGTCCTATTTTCAAGGGTTTCCCTAAAAATAGGGGTACAAAAACCTAATTTTCAATTTTTTGAAAATTTGCACATATGTTCCTTGACCGAAACCCGCAAAGACCTTTGGTTTGACCTAAAACATACTTTTGATGACATTTTTACATGATTTAGCTCAATTTAAGCGGAATGTCAAAAATTTATTTTGGGTACAACAAGAGCGACTGGCAGAAGTGAAGGCGTCTCCTTGCCCAGCTGGTTCGATTTCATCATGGCATTTGCATTCATTACAAACTCAGTTTGAGGCGTCTAAGATAGGTTCATTTATTGCTTTGCATTCCTTACTTTGGGCAAGTCGATTTACATAGGGGATTGCCAATTTGTATCAGCAATGGATAAGTAATAAAATCATTGCATATTGGGAGGGTTTTGGGGCTGCCAAAGTCATTGTAATCATTCCTATATTTTATTGCTGTCAAATAAAGGAATTTGAGTATGCATGCCAACTGTTTGTCATAATGTCAGAAGCTGTAGCAGCATATTAGTTCATTGCACTTTCATTTTCAGTCTTCTATCACTATTGGAAAATCAGAAAAAATACATTACATTGCATTTCCCAATTTATTTCAGTCAATTGCATTTTTCCATTTGACCTATTTAAGTTCATGTTATCATCATATGCTTTAAAAACACAAAAAGAGACAATAACCAGCAGTTAAAGAGCTTGCAAGACAACTGTTGTCAAAATTCTTGTGCACCAAAATCAGAAAAATTGGTTCAGATTTGGCAAGGCTCTTTACACAATCTAATTTATTAATGCCTCAATAATTCGTTCATGGGAAGAAGAGTTGGAAGTACATGAAGAGGGGGAGAGATTCCTTGCTAAGTAGACAAGGGGGTTAACTATCCACCCTTGGGCTTAGAAGTAGAAAAGACTCCTAGCACCCAATTGAGGTTCCTTCTCTAATCTTCCCCAATGATTGATTATTGAGGGGATAATAATTTAGGATCAGCATTGTGAGTTACAATGTGGCTACTGGGGAATTATAGAGCAGTAGGGTGCAAAGTCAAGCAACTTTTGTTTACAAAAGACAAGGCTTCCTTTTCACTTGTGTAGCGACTAAGTTATGCTGCACAACAACTCTAATACCTATTGCGCAACAACTAAGATATGCTTTGCAGTAAATAAGACCTTTCTTGCACAACTATAAACTAAAATGACATGATCCTGATGGTCTAGATGTCAACTTCATCTGAATTTTTGGATTGGGGACAAGATTGTTGAGGAATTGGAAAGTCTAATAACAAGCTAGGAACACAAGAATAAGCAATGGAGAAGTAACTTAGCCACATAGATTGTGAGTTGAGGTTTTATCACTTGCCACAGAGGGTTCCTTGGGGCAACATGGCAAGCAGGGTGTTCTTAATAAGTCTTGATGATTGGAGGTAGGGACATCCTTGTGGGATGTCTTAGGTGTGGACTATCTCCAATTGTAGCACAAAAGTGTAGTCAACAAATTGGGGACTAAAAAGTTGGTGTTCTGACAAATTTAGAAGGCAGGGCAGGTGATTTTGGCTTTGTGTATCTAGGAAAGGGTGGTAACAAAATGCATGGACCCTTGATAACTCTTTTTAATAAATCACTCATATTTGAAGTTAGAGGTCGAACTTATTTTTTTTCTCTAAAATTAAATTCACTTGACTTAAATGAAGTTGAGTATCCTACAGCAAGTTGGAGTGTAACTGGACTGTCAGTGTGGTTTGTGCATTTAATTCTTGTGTACTTGTTGCCATCTATCATAAAACGTAATCAAGGGCCATGTATGTGCAGGATTGGATGTATGTTGAACGATGTCATTCAAAAGGTTTTTAATTCTTTCCCTTGAATATACTTCAAGCTAACTGGATCATGTCAATAAACAAGCAGCCTTATTCTGGGCTTGGTGGCAGGGGTTGAGTTTATTCTGGGGTTGAATATACTTCAGAGAGTGATACTTGCTCTCAAGTCTTTGTTGTCTGGTGCCTAGGGAAACCAGCCTGCAAAATGATAATTTAAACTTCTTAAAAATATAAACTTTCTATATGATATCATTCATAATCATTGATAAAATTGGTGCCATGTCCTGAGCCCTGACCCAATGCATTTGCACTACCACTACAACTATTTCCTATTTGGTTTTTGGATCATGTGGGTAGGAAATTAGAGATTACATGACAAAAATGAGGGTTGATGTCACAGTCAGTGTGTTGGCCTGACATTGGGAGATTTGTTTCAATAGATTCGACCCTCTTAAAAGATTCCAGGTATGGTCAAAATCCCTGGGAATTTATATTTCCTCCCATCTATGACAGAATGTTTTGAGACAGAGTGGAATGCTGTGGAAGGCAGTGCAAGCAAGGTGAAAACATTAATTGAGTTATCTTCTCCTTTCAGGTGCTCTATTGATACTCCAATTACTGTACTTTATAATGTTGAGCTCAAGCATGATGGCTTTTCTTAATTATTTGAGCTGATGTATTAGAATATATTAGATTAATGATGTAATAAAGTGCATGCTTACATTTGTACGTAATAAATTAGGTGGTTAGATGAAGGTCATTAAGGTTGTTGTATCTCATTAATGAGCTTCTTGTACTATATTTAATATAATAGTTGTATCATTAATGTGGTAGTTGTAATAGTAAATTTCTAGAACTATAAATTGCTATGTTCTCTCCAAGAGAGACTTTTTTCTTTCATCTCATTCTTTTGCTTTTACACATTTTGGTATTAGAGCCATTGATTGCTCTTATGAAGGATGTCAGGGAGAGAAGGTTGGAGGTTCAGAGGTTGCAGGCTTTTCAAGGTGGGTCATGGGTTAGAGTGGTCAAAGAGTTGCAAGTCATAATGGGAACGGATTACAATCATAGGTTTTTGAAAACCCTAGAGCAACTAGGTGCAGAAGTTGTGGGTAGAACAAGTATCAAAAGTTGGTGTAGAAAATTTTAACCATGGACAAAATCCTGTCAAAATTGTGAAGTTGAGTTTGTTTTTTTAATTTGTGTGGGCAGCAGTCACAGGTGCAGGTAGAAAGGCATGATTCGGATAGAGAAATTGCCATTTTTGCCAAAAATTGCAGGTCGCTTATTCCTTTTTTCATACTCGATTTCCAGTAAAAATTATGTGGTTTCCTAGTAAAATACACGTGGATTTCTAGTAAAAAATCCTTAGAGATTCATGATATGGAATTTTGTTTTGGACACATTAAGGGCACATGATTTTTATTAGTTGTGTGGGCAGCTGATACAGGTTGTGGCTCATTTTTTGCATTCTTTGTGTGCAATTTTTGGATAGTAGCATCTAGGGCATGGGCAGTAGTATTTCAGGTATTTCAGTTTTTCAATCCTTTGAAAAGTTTGAATTTCCTAAAGTCCAAAACTTTTAAAAGGGTTAAGAAAAAATATTTGTGAAATTTGGGGTTTTCAATAATAAAATTTGAAGGGGATCTAAGAATCAAGGTTTTGGGAAAAGTTTATTTTGTGGGTCAAATTGAAGGAGTTGTTAGGGTTTTCAAAATCACATTTAAATTTTTTGGGGTTAGTATTTTCTTTATAGCAAAGATACAGAATTTAATATTGCCAAAAACACAAAAATGTAGAGGGGAAAATTATAATATCTGGAGCCACAAAATACTCGGGATTGTTGAGTATTGGATGTGTGATGGAAGTATCATAGGGACTGAAACTAGGTTTGCAACCAACTTAGATGATTTGGACAAGTCTCACTAGGAAGCCCTATTATTACTGAAGTATTTGTGTCTAATGACTTAGCCTTGAAGTTTGTAATGCTATGTTAGCATTTGCATTATGGAATAATAAAAAAAATCAAATATCAAATCTTAGGAAACGACCGGGTCTTGTATTTAGAAAGTTTGTTGTTTTCCACTAGATTGCATGAGCGTCAGAACTTCTGAAGTTTACGGATCTCAGTGGTCAGTGTGGTGTTGTCAACAAACAAGTAGATGATGTGGATATGGTTGCTTTAACTATTAACAACTTGCCACTCTCCTTTGAGACTTTTGTGGAGTCTTTAAATCTATTAGCTGAAAGTTAGACTTTGACTTTTGATGAGGTTAGTATATACCTATTGCAAAAAGGGTGTAGACAACAATAGATGGCTGAATGTACGTTAGGGTATACAAAAAATGCTATTACTGCCTAAACAGAAGTCCTTGCAAAGCCTTGAGGAATATATCATGGAGGAAGCTTTTGTCTAGTAACAAACCTGAGCTAACATCTTTTCGTATTTTTGGTTGAGTCATACCTGCATACACTTTTCTTGAGTAGAAAATAAATAAGTTAGATTCCAAAAGTATCAGATTTTTCTTTGTTGGTTATAGTGAACAATCTAGGGAATACAAATTTATTGATATTTCTATGAACAAAATCGTTGCTCATTGAGACGTTGATCTAAAAGAGACAAAGCCATATTTTTAATGTGTTCAACAAGAGGTTAGCAAAGTTCCCGAATCTACTATTCGGGTACCTTTGGAAGATGAACCTTCTAGCTCATCAGGTTGGCTTGAATGTCAACCTTTGACTAGTTCTTCTCCACTTGTATATCATAGATGTAGGACTAAAGTTGGTTCCACTCTAGTTGAAATAACAATTGAGATCTTTCCTTTATAGCATTTGCTTGAGGCACATTAGATGCCTAAGTGGTATTATATCACTTTGGAAGGTGTACATGAGGATGAACTTTCTCAATTAGATGAATGACCTTAGAGAAAAGAAAACAAATCGCTGGTTTAGCTACTGAGCATGTTCATTTTGTTTTTTCTGCATATCTTTCTCAAGTGCCTGCTGTCATGAATGTTGCTAGTGTAAATATTTCTCCCTGTTTCAGCATATCTTAGGATCCATATTGTAATTTGATAATAAACATCTTGATCCTTTTGGTTTAGTCATTAAGGGGGGTATTAGAATGTATTAGAAATTTAGAATAATGATGTAATAAAGTGTATGCTAACACTTGTATGTAATAAATTAGGTGGTTAGCTGTAGGTCATGAAATAAGGTGGTTGTAGCTGTTGCAGCTCATTAATGAGCTTCTTGTATTGTCATTAATTTGGTAGTTGTAAGATTAATGTGGTAGTTGCAATAGTAAATTTCTAGATCTATAAATTGTTGTGCACTCTCCATGAGAGGCAAGCCCTTGTCTCTCATCTCGTTCTTTTGTTTATTCTAGCATGGTTAAGGCCAAGGCTTAAATGCACACATCATGTTTCTTACATTCATCAAATTTACAGCCCAAGCCACTAGGGAGGCTCCTTAAACTCTCACCATAGGGAGACTCCTTGATCTCTAGGTTATTGAAATATGCCAACCAATTTTTTTCTTGAATTATCATAACACAAGCCAACACTATGCCAATGGATTAGCATTAGCATCAAAACTGAAATCCAAGCTTGAAAGAACTCAACGCCAAGAATGCACACTCAATCCCAAGGAAGGATAGGTGTTGTCATATGGCGGAGAAATTAAAGAAGAGTACTTGAAATGAAACAAACTCAACGTCAAGAATGTGCACTCAAGATCCCACTGAGGGCGAGGTGCTAACATATGACGGAGTTATTAATTGAAAATTGAAACAAATAGGCAGATAACCAGCCATGAAGAAATCCGCTCAACCACTTAAACAGTGGGGGGAAGAAAACAACATAATCCAAACTAATTCCTCCGTTGCGGCGGGCATCCACTAAACAGTGGGAATTCTCCACTTAACAATGGGTGATAGAAAATAAATACAAATCAAATTCCTCCACACTGGCGGTAAACCATCCAGGGGTTATGATATTTGCATTAAAGAGCACAAGTAAATGCAATAAATAAATGGTTGGATTAGTACTACTAATTCTCAACCTTACAATTAAGAAAAATTGCAAATTACAAGTGTTACAATAAAAGAATGAATGCAAATATGTGAAGGATGAATTTAGCTAGTTTATATAACTCTCAAAGACTGAAATTGAAGCCAAATTATGAACTTATTGAAGTCTGATAATAAAAACCAGCAAACTGAAACTGTAAACCAGCCACCTGTAAAACAATGAAATGCTCTTAACTTTTTCAATATACCTCTAAATTGAATGAAACGAAATGCAAAGTCTCTTTGGAGGATAGGTGCCCAAACTCAAACCAAAAAACTGCATCAAAACTCAAGATATTATTTTGCACGAATCCCAATGCACTCTCAAGATGGTACGGCCCTCAAGAGGGGCGATTTCTCTTGCTAAAAATCAAATACTTGGAATTAAATTCTGAAATTCTCCAAATATGGTCGCCATTAGCATAGAATTGCAAGGATCAAATACCCATAACCAAAATAAATTCACATCAAAAGCTGTAAATGAAAAACACCTTCAGCTGTGTATACACCAGCAACATTAAAACTGAAATTCTCACCAAAATTCACCAACTTTGAAGCACAATCTGCTAGTCTGATTGAGAAGCAGCAATAAGACCAACTAGGTGTTGTCTTTCAAACACGAAATTGGATTGGAACTAGGAGGTAAGCATCCCTCGAAGTATTAAACAAGTTGTCATTTTGACAGCATAACATTAGCATAAACATTGGATAATCAGCTCTTCAAACAGCAGCAATATATAAGCTTTAGTTGGCAAATGAAGCAACAAGAACTCTTCAAATTCCAAGAAGTTGAATCACTTCAACTTCCAAAAGGGACGCCACCTTTTGCCTTTTACTTTTTGAAATAATAAAATATTACTCAACCTCCTTTAGGCGTCCAACTTCACTTTGCTACAATAAAGCATTTAATAAATCATTAAATGCACAATTGACCCCCTTAATGGCCCCTCTTTTAAAACAACATGAAGTTATTACTCTTAGGCGTGGGGTACAACTGAGAAACATGAAATTTGACTAAGTATAAACTCAACTCATGAAGAAAACCAAACCAAAGCCAAACTGAGACTGATGGATAACAAGATGACTTGAGTTGAACTGCTGATGATGCCACTGCCAAAATTAGACTTACTAAAAATAGCCACTGCCAAAAATAGTAAGTTTACCTCAAAACCAACAGAAAGCAGAACTGAGTTGGAAGCAAGACTTAATGAAAGTGGAAACCCTAAATTCGCACATCTGAGTAGCCTATGGATTTCCGGAAATAGGCTAAAACCAAACGAAGAGCGTATGGCCAAAATGGGGACATTACAGTCCGCCCTTCCCAAAATTGCTTGTCCTCAAGCAATGCCACAACACTCCAAACTGATCCCAACAAAACAAATAGGATCCCAGGGTCCCAAGTCCATCTCTGAAAAGTTCCACCATGCTGATGCTGCTCCACTCTGATCATAAAAATGAAATCATTGCACCATAACTGCACAAACCATCCCTGCAACCTCAAAGAGATTACATGCCTGAAATTCAAACTGAAAAACATGTAAGGAATGGAATCAAAATCAAGTAGCATTTTGTGCCCAATAAACTCTGAGGAATTAACATCTGCAATGTCAATGTCAATCACCATTTTGTGAACCAAAAAGAATAACCTAATCAACTCAAAAATATCCTCAACAACATAACTCCTCAAAGCAACAAATTGAGTCACCACAGCAAGTGTGTCTCCATCATAGCTAATTGCAAAGGGAAAAACAACTCTTTGCAAAGTCATAACAGCTGCATCATCCAAACTCCTCAAGGAAGAATAATGCCTCCTTTGAGTAACTCTGACATAATCAAGAAGCTTTTTGAAAACTTCAACCAATCTCTCCCCAAAAGACTCAAAAAATTGAACCCAAACAAACAAAGGTTCGCTGCCCCAAACACTAATGCAAGAGATTGTACAAAGGAAACCACTGGAAAGGGATTTAAACATCATCCAAAATTGATCCGAATCACAATGAAACATCATTTCCCACTTTAGAGGCCATAAACCCTCACTGAAAAGAGATTGTGAAAAGAAAAAATGAATGTACCAGCTGCCCATGAAGTCTGAAATAAACCAATTAAAGTCTGATTTTAGGAAAATCAGCATACAAGGAGTTGAACAACTGCTGCAACTTTGGAAATCAGCGTTCATAATATGACAACTGTTCATGCTCAAGGCTGGAAACATTCCCTTAAGGAACTTCAACCCATTATTAAACCATGTTTTGTTCAAAGCATCCCTCCAATCCATCAATTGATGAGAAAAATGAACCATCGAATGGCTGGTAAAGATGGGGGCCGCATCAAAGATTCTGAGAATAGAATTCTTATCTCTTCGAAGATCCTTTTTTTCTACTTGCAACAATCTCCATCAAGCCTTGTTGAGAATTCCAAGCATGAATTCCCAACCACAAATAATCTCCAACACATTGGGAAAAATTCCCATCATATCTCCAAGAGCCATAGTGAAAGTTTCGAGCACATAAATCCATGTAATCAGCTGCAACCATCAATGCAAAGTTTGAACCTTTAATGAACAACATTTTAGAATAATCACTCATCAACAAAGCACAATCTAGGAACCAAAGGGGCAAGTCTTAAAGTTCTCCCACAATTTGATGCATATTTCCGAGACTTGACCAAATCAACCATCTTAAGATAGGCGGCACTCTTCCCTTGGTCAATGCTGAGTGAAGACCAGCAAGTTCAAGTTTGGACATCATTAAATGCTCATTTAATAACCATCCCGAGAGAGTGCTGCCTGACATATAGCTTGGATCCACCAACATTATCTTATACTTAACCATGAAATCATGCATGTCAAAAACATAAAACCTCTTATCAACGTCATCCATGTAGAAATTGTCAATCACCTTATGATTTAACAAATTATGTGAAGATGGTGGATTATTGTACACAATCATAGAAAAAATATTTCCTTCATCCCTTTTGTTGGTATCTTCATAGAATTCATGCACATCTTCTGCAACTTGAGGATACCCATCATTAGTTGCTGATCCGTAGAATGTAGTGTGATGAATATCACACACATTACCAATCATCACATCAAGCTCATGGCTGCAAGCTATCCCTTCTTGAGGCAAGTTCTCTTCCCAACTCAAGAGTTCACACTCTTGATTTACCTTCCAATTACCATCATCTTCATGAATCTCCTTAAAATTAAGCAAGGTTTCATCATTATGGAGTTCATTAATACCTTCAACTATTTGCTTGATCTCCATAATCCTTGTATTAGCTTCTTGTCCTTCAAGTGTGGCTGCAATAAGAGTTTGATTTTCTCCCTTGCATAAAGAGTGATGAGCTAAGGAAAGATCAAGACAAAGCCTATCAACCTCATTCTCCTTCTCTTGATAGGCATCATAGGTTTCCTCTGCAAACTTAATAGCATGATCCCTATCTGAGAGCAAGTGCAAATAATTTGACTTTATGGATTCAAATGCTTCTTTGATGGTTCGCACCTTAGAAAGAGTGTCTCCACCCTTAACTCCATTCTGTCTCTCTTCAAACTGCAGCTCCCAGTAAAGTTCTTCAATACAATTGTGTGTGCTATCAAATCTTGATAACACCTTAACAATTTTCTCTTTCGTAACCAATAAGTTATCTTTCAAAACTTGCAGCTCTTTAGGCCCATGATCATAATCAGCAAAGAAGCTTTGCTCATCAAACATCAACTTTTCTGATTTATTTTTTTTGACTTGATTCTCAAAATCAGCCTCCTTTCTAATCTTATCACTGCATAACTCTTGAATCGAAGGCTTGTCAACAACTTCTTCAAACAAATTAGTACCTCTATCTTGACCTTTCAAGTTCTCATACTCTTCTTGTGCGTAATTCTGAAAGGCATCCAAACCATTTGCTGATTTTAAAACATTCTTCTCTTCAACATAAGAAATCACGTTCTCATTAGCCATTGCTGCAACTTCTCCTCCAAAGATCACTTCATTACTTTTATTGCAAACTGATTTTTGAACTTCATCAGGATCAAAGGGGAATTTATCCCACTCCGGTTCTTTATCATACCTTGGTGACATCGCACCCGGATCCCAAATGTGAAAGGTTTGATTGCAATGATCAATAGGAAAGAGATCATCATGCTCCTCTTGAACTATTGACTCTTTGAATGAGTCACTCCTCAACCCACTTGAACTGAAATCTTCATCTATAACTTTCTCCACAGATGTAGTTTGATAATCAAACCCACTACCACCCAAGTCACTAGCATTATATCGGATTAAAGAATCATCAAAGCTGGTTGCTTTGAATATTTTGTCATTCTTTTCTTCAATGAAATTATCTTGAGTAGATGTGTTGCTGATTTTATCATTAGTGCCCACATACATACCAAAGAAGTCTTCTTGGACACTTGTCATTAATTCTTCATATGGAATTGGCTCAGCATAAAGTAGAGAATTATCCTTCACTAAATCTTCAACAAGAGGAGATAAAAACACATCGGAATCACCATCAACAACATCACTTTCGTAATGGTCATAAGCTGGTTCAAAGACACCATTAGTATTTGCTTCATCTTGCTCTTCTTCAACGTACTTATCCCACACAACTGTTCCACCAGCATCTTTTGAGAAGCCATTTGTCTCGAGATCTTCATTGGTTGAATCCTTATTAGGACTCAAGACTGCTGTAATGATCTTCTTACCATAATAATCTTCATTATTTCCCATCCCATGCAAGTCTAGGGATGTATTTTGGGACTCTAACTTAATCTCCTCATTTGCCAAGGTATCTTCATCAAGCCCACTTTCATTTTGAACCAAAATGTGCACCTTGCTTGTGTCTTCTTCAACACTAATTGACTGATTTTTCTCTTCAATTTGCTTACTTGTGGGCTGCAAACCACAAACAGATCCTTTTGCTTCTTCCTTCCTTGATTCTTCAACCATGGCAAGTTCTGCTTCTCTTTTAATTTTTTTCTTGATGTAATTGACCACACCCACTTTTTCAGGATACCTAATCAACACACAATTCAAGTAGCAATCAAAAGAAACATCATTCTTGAACTCATCTGACATACTCTGATATTCTGCACGGAATATGGAAGCATCATGTTCACATTCCCTCATGAACTGTTCGACAAATCTGTTGATGTCCATTGTGGCAACACTAATTTTCTGTTCTTCCCAACAGGATGGCAGGAACTTCTGCTTTGATACCACTGAAATATGCCAACCAATTTTTTTCTTGAATTATCATAACACAAGCCAACACTACGCCAATGGATTAGCATTAGCATCAAAACTGAAATCCAAGCTTGAAAGAACTCAACGCCAAGAATGCACACTCAATCCCAAGGAAGGATAGGTGTTGTCATATGGCGGAGAAATTAAAGAAGAGTACTTGAAATGAAACAAACTCAACGTCAAGAATGTGCACTCAAGATCCCACTGAGGGCGAGGTGCTAACATATGACGGAGTTATTAATTGAAAACTGAAACAAATAGGCGGATAACCAGCCATGAAGAAATCCGCTCAACCACTTAAACAGTGGGGGGAAGAAAACAACATAATCCAAACTAATTCCTCCGCTGCGGCGGGCATCCACTAAACAGTGGGAATTCTCCACTTAACAGTGGGTGATAGAAAATAAATACAAATCAGATTCCTCCACACTGGCGGTAAACCATCCAGGGGTTATGATATTTGCATTAAAGATCACAAGTAAATGCAGTAAATAAATGGTTGGATTAGTACTACTAATTCTCAACCTTACAATTAAGAAAAACTGCAAATTACAAGTGTTACAATAGAAGAATGAATGCAAATATGTGAAGGATGAATTTAGCTAGTTTATATAACTCTCAAAGACTGAAATTGAAGCCAAATTCTGAACTTATTGAAGTTTGATAATAAAAACCAGCAAACTGAAACTGTAAACCAGCAACCTGTAAAACAATGAAATGCTCATAACTCTTTCAATATACCTCTGAATTGAATGAAACGAAATGCAAAGTCTCTTTGGAGGATAGGCGCCCAAACTCAAACCACAAAACTGCATCAAAACTCAAGATATTATTTTGCACGAATCCCAATGCACTCTCAAGATGGTACGGCCCTCAAGAGGGGCGATTTCTCTTGCTAAAAATCAAATACTTGGAATTAAATTCTGAAATTCTCCAAATATGGTCGCCATTAGCATAGAATTGCAAGGATCAAATACCCATAACCAAAATAAATTCACATCAAACGCTGTAAATGAAAAACACCTTCAGCTGTGTATACACTAGCAACATTAAAACTGAAATTCTCACCAAAATTCACCAACTTTGAAGCACAATCTGCTAGTCTGATTGAGAAGCAGCAATAAGACCAACTAGGTATTGTCTTTCAAACACGAAATTGGATTGGAACTAGGAGGTAAGCATCCCTCAAAGTATTAAACAAGTTGTCATTTATACAGCATAACATTAGCATAAACATTGGATAATCAGCTCTTCAAACAGCAACAATATATAAGCTTTAGTTGGCAAATGAAGCAACAAAAACTCTTCAAATTCCAAGAAGTTGAATCACTTCAACTTCCAAAAGGGATGCCACCTATTTGCCTTTTACTTTTTGAAATAATAAAATATTACTCAACCTCCTTTAGGCGTCCAACTTCACTTTGCAACAATAAAGCATTTAATAAATCATTAAATGCACAATTGACCCCCTTAATGGCCCCTCTTTTAAAACAATATGAAGTTATTACTCCTAGGCGTGGGGTACAACTGAGAAACATGAAATTTGACTAAGTATAAACTCAACTCATGAAGGAAACCAAACCAAAGCCAAACTGAGACCGATGGATAACAAGATGACTTGAGTTGAACTGCTGATGATGCCACTGCCAAAATTAGACCTACTAAAAATAGCCACTGCCAAAAATAGTAAGTTTACCTCAAAACGAATAGAAAGCAGAACTGAGCTGGAAGCAAGACTTAATGAAAGTGGAAACCCTAAATTCTCACATTTGAGTAGCCTATGGATTTCCGGAAATAGGCTAAAACCAAACGAAGAGCGTATGGCCAAAATGGGGACATTACAGTTACGACCCTAGTGTGTGTTTAGGCAATGGTAATGTTGGACAAAGTTCTAAAGAGAAAAAGGCAGTAGGTAATGTTGGACAGACACCTACATCTTTTGTTTTTGCTTCCAATTGCTCATCTGGACATAGTGACAGCCTTGCCAATGTGGGACATAGGTGTAGTACATGAGATTGCTACAGGAAATTGTGCTGGGCATACTTGGATTATTTGTTGGGCCTGCTGCTTCCAATTTCTCTGCGCTTTTGGTTTGGTTTGGTTTGCTGAAATCTTCTCTTCCTCAAGATTCAATATCAGTGATGACTGAGCCAATTGGAAAAATGTTGATAAGAATGTGAAGCATAATAAGAGTTAGTCTTTGTTCAGTCTTAGCAATTAATTTGGTTGGTGTCTATTGTTGATGAAGTATATAGTTGTATAGTCTTAATGAAGTTATGACCTTAGTGGCTTACAATCTTCTTTTCAAAACTAGTATTTGTTAACTTATTTCAATATGCTAAAAAGGTATGCTTGAGGTTTGATTGAACCTTCTTACTGTGGTTTGGTACATGCCTAAATAAAGGGAAAAAAATCTGCTACAAAAAGGGGTGAGTTTTTCCTTTTGCATGGAGTTTACAATCCTTGCCCTTGTGTGGTAGGAGGCTCAAAGGTATCATGTTCATTCTTATATTTTTGTGGTTGTAAAAAAAATTGTTCAATGGGTTGGGTACTAAATGAGGATTAATAGAGATGGAAAACCAACAAGAAGTTTTTGTTCCCAAGAAACACAAATGTTTTTTGGATTTGCAAATATTTTTAGAATAAAAAATGAAGGTGAAATGAGGGGTATTTGAGTACTAAATGAGGATTAATAGAGATGGAAAACCAACGACAAGTTTTTGTTCCCAAGAAACACAAATGTTTTTGAATTTTCTAATATTTCTAGAATAAAAAACAAATTTGAAATGAGGGGTAAGTATTTCAAAATAGGCGCAGTTTGATGATAACTGATGCAAAAAGCATAATGATAGATCTTGCCCTCCCCTGACCAGGAACTGCCGCAATGGCTGGAAATTCCAAATTGTATCCAAAGCATGCAAATCAGTGGCACATTCCAGTGTAAAGCCCAAAGAAACATTTTACTGAAGTTTCCTAAAAGTGAGAGACTACTGGTATAGAAAAATGAAATCTTTATCTACTAGAAATAATTTTATGTTCCTTAAACAAAACTGCTACTTTATAAGCAATTTTTTATGCATTTGTTTTTTGTTTGGAGATCAAGCAACCATTTAGTATCGGGTGAATAAATGAGTGGTCTTTGGCTTAATGCCAGGAACTGAGGGGTATTTATTCTATCAAATTTTACATAGGCTTGTACCCAGCCACATACTTTATTTTGTTCCTCTGCATAATCAAGACTTCTTGGGCTCTTTATGAGCCAACATTCTCAATCATTGTTCTCTGTTCAATACCAAATAATAAATTACTAGTCATTACATTGTTCTTGCATAGTTTTCGTATACATGGACCAGAAAAGACAAAAAAAAAACAGAATCTGGAAGTGGGAAGTTCATCTATTTCATTCATGTTTTCTGTATAGGGGAAAAGTAGGTAGAGTTGTACCCAAAATAAATTTTTGCTTCAATGAGACATTTTTCTTAAAATGATCTAAATCATGTAAAATTGTTGTCAAAAGTATGTTTTAGGTCAAACAAAACATAGGTATTTTGTGGGTTTATGTCACAGAAGATACTTGAAAAATTCTGAAAATTTGAAAATTAGGGTTTCAAAACCCTTGTTTTTAGGAAAACCCCTGAAAATAGGACCTTCCCAGAAATGATTGAAAATGATTTTGATAGGATTAATCGACTTCACAATCACATTGGTCAAGTCAAAATCACCAAAAAGTTGTCTGAAGGCAAACTTGACCAAAATGTCCCACAATCAGTGGAAATCAGCTTTTAGAACTCCAGATCAGGCCAAATCAGTCTTCAATCATGAGTTGGCGCCCATACTTGATGCATTTAGGCATCAATCACTATGTATCAAGATTGGACATCATTATTCATTGTTTGTCTTTGCAGGTTGGAGTCATTTTCTCTCCAAGACGTCTTTTCAAGATCTGACAGAGGGGTTTTCACCGTTCTTCATATTTTTGAAGATCAATTGCACAGAAGGACAATTTATCAGAGGTTGCATCAAAAGGCATAAATTTTCCAGAAAGACAGTTGATAACTTCCAATCTTCTTCTTGTCTTTTTCCTCTTTTCTTGTCTTAGATCTTCTCGCATGTCCAAGAAAACAATAGATAAACACAGATCTAACCAACTGGGTATGATCAACATAGTTTTTTAGGATCAACATAGTTTTTTAGCAAAACCCACTTCTCGAATTTTTCCAGAAGCAACAAACTTTCTGCCCCTACTTTTAGGGATTTTTCCGAAAAAAGTCTAGATTTGAAAATCGAACGAACTGGGTTTGTTCAGCATTAAAGCACAAACAATACCAATGTGTCAGATTTTTTCCAGAAAAATACTTCTCGGCGGGTGGCTATTTTTAGGGGTTTTCAGAAGTTGGCTGAACATATCTGTGTTTATAGTCAACAGTCAAGTTTTTTAGAATATAGTACTTTCAAGATGAAATCAAGACCAAAATGGTCATACTTCGCGACTTTTTGAAAACACTCGACATGGACATGCAACAAGTGAAGCCTGTAGTCAAGATAGACGCTTTGGAAGGCGTAAATGACATCACCGTTCAATGGATAGCCAAATGTGGAAGGTAGTTATTCCAAACACAGAGCCGCCACCGTTTACTACCACACTACCTTCCATATTCCATGTCAACAAGGCTGGATGACGCAACTGCCAAGTGTATAAGAATATTAACAGTAGCTTGTGAATGGTGAAGAGATGCTGAAATGCCATGTCATCATCCTAAGGAGCATTAATCACCTAGAGGCAGGAGTCAACAATTGGATAGAAGAATTGTTGACTGGAGGTGGTGAGGTGTAAAGCACCCCAAAAAGGCCGTCCTACCCTCCAAAGTAGCATTAATTGACTAAAGTTAACTTGATGCCCCTTTCCAAGTTAACTCCATGTCCTACAGATCATGCATGTCAAATCCCATTAATTGAGGATATCTATTTTGACTTCCACGAATTATGGATCTTAGATCTCCACTAAATGTGGATGTCTATTTTGGAGGCACATTTTGTAATTAAAGTTCACTTGTAGTTTGGTTTTAGTCAACCGAAGTAGACTTTCGGTTGACGTTTTGTTTAATCTCAGTTAACTGAAGTAGATTCCCTGTTAACTGTTTGCTCACCTATTTTTAGACATGGGAATAAATCTTGCTGATTGGCAAGAAATGATTGTTAACTCAAGGAGATTTTAGGGTTGCCTACTCCTTTGAGTTCTATAAATAAGAGCCTTGAGCTCATTATTTTGTAACTTTACTTCACGGCAGCAAAACACTCGGCAAATTGCCTTCATATTGTTCGCTTAGTATATGTTATTGGATTGTATTTATTATAGTTAAGCACCAAGTACAACTTGTGCTCTCTCTATTCAGATAGGTGCATCCAATCTTTGTTCATGTGTTCTTGGTTTGATCGCCTCATGTGTCATTGTTTCTTGACACAAGTTGCTGTTCCAACGTGTAACTTTGGGGAATATTGAGATAACAAATTAGGAGAGTTACCATGCCTTTGATCCAAAAATCTCAGAGTTTTATCATTGTATGTTGTATTTCAATAATCTGTTTTCAATCTACACCTTGGAAAGGCCTTGGTGCCTCTTTGGGAATTTAGAAAGTTAGATTATTGTCCCTTTGTTGTTTCATGTGGTTTACTTTTCAGCCTACACCTTGGAAAGGTCTTGGTACCTCCTTGGGAATCCTGAGATATAAACTACCGTCTGGATTATTTGTGTGGATTTTATTTTAGTACGGACGTGGGAGTTCAGAGCCTTCGGATGCATCTTGGGAGACTAATCCGTCCAAGTGATTGAACCATCCATTCCCGCTCCTATGCCCTCATGCTCTGTTTATCTTGAGGAGATAGGATAGATTAGAAGCTAGTTTAGTCGTAGTTAAGATCTGCAGAAACCAGAGAAAAACTTAGCTATGATGCATTGTGTTTATGCACCCTTGTGTCCTACCGTTGAGTTAAAAAGATAGGAAAGTAGTTTTATTTCTTCTTTTTACGCAAAAATCAGGAACAAGAGGGATCTTCCCCTCCCAATTTGAAGAAGCAAACACTACAAGCTTGCAATAGCTGACCGTTTCCAATAAGCACTCCAGAGGTGCTAATTGAAACGCCAACAGGTAGTTCTTGCAACTTGTAACAATATTCGCAACTTTGCCTCTAGAAAAAACACTTATCCTGGAATATAATGTGATAGTTGTACTTTGTATATTGTTCTGTTTGACTAGGAACACACATACTTGGAGTACATTTCTGGAATTTATTTTACATATGGTTCATGTTAAAAAATTGAAATGACATGTAATCATTGAAACCTAGGAGAATTTTTAAATCCTCAATATGTCCAGTAGGACCTGCTCTTAACATATGGACATAATATATTTATTTACAATCAATGCAAATACCTAAGAAATATCCATTGCAAGTGAGCAAAAGAACCATGATGGTTTGCTTTTTTTGCCAATGCATTGTCTTTTTATGAAAAGACCCATAATGAGCATGTGGTGCACAAGATGGGGCTAGCAATTTGTTTTTATAGGTGGACACTAAGAGCTATTTATTGCTGCGTAAGAGTACAATGGTGCTATTGTGGCAATAAGTATTGGAGAGGGGTGTCAATAGGAGTTTCGGTGGAAATATTAGCTGATGCTCAAAGGTGCATGGACCATCCATTGTATTGGCAATATACTAACTTGATCACTCTCAATTTATTGTTTCAGTAGAGGCATACACATTCTAACCGTATAACACAGTTATCGTGTTTGTGTGTTTCAAATGATAGGAGGCAATCTGATACTAGCATCGCACACATATGTAGAGAGATTGAAAAAATTTAAAACTATATTAATGTCGATGAGAGACTGAAGTAGCCCAATGACACTCGTAAGTACATTTAATTACAATAGAAAAACACTAGCTTGAAAAGAACTCTGGCAGCAGAAATGGTAGTTAAAAAGTCAATAGCAATGTATACTTAACTAGAGGAGTTGCACCAAAAGCAGGTAAAATCTAACCATATTATCCAAGTATAAATAGAAATAACCTATTGTGTAGAGAACCCTTAAGCAAGATTGGAAACCAACACTATCGTTTGTAACAAGGTAGGATGGAGAGAAAATTAGTGATATGCACCTCCATCACCACTGAACGGTTAGTATTGGATCAAATAATATCCATAGGAGAATGTCCAAAGGTAAAGGGGCTAAGGTGGAAAATCCTAGGACTATGCAAGGCATTGCTTTTAGAACCTCTCCTGTAATATTCCCTTTAAATTTTTTCTTATTTTGCAACAAATTACCAAACCCTAATCAGCAATGAATGGTAATTTAAATACCTCTGAAGGCTGTGATTTCTTACCACAAAAAACAGTGATTTCTCCCTGAAATATGGTTCTGTTTTAGCAATAATTCTGTCCTTAATTACGACTTCAAAAACTATCAAATTCTTGTAGGTTACTGAACAGCAAACTGTCCTTAAATGAATGGTGCACTAACCCAATCTTGGACACCTCAAACTCTAATATAATTTGCAGCAATTTAGCCCTAAGTTTTGGCGCTGTTTCCCAATCTGACTTTGCCCTTCAATCTGTCATCAGCACATCTAAAACTGTCACAAACTTTCCCAAGAATGTAGCTGCTGGAACCCGAAATTGGCTGTGCTGATTTTAAGTATAAATCTGTTATAAACCAATTATAAATTGCCATGATCCTTCACCAAGTCGCCCACTTGAAACCCTAGATGGTGGTGCTGAAATCAAGAAAGATATATCTTGATTACCAATTGAAAATTTGAACAAATTTGCACAATGGTGATTTTTGTGTCAAAGCATTCCAAAGGAATTTTGGGTTTTCATCCTCCAATTCCAGACCTAGAGGGTTTTCTAGCTTAGGTTAATTGAACCAAAGTCCAATGCTCCAACAAGGAGTAGAAATCAGAAAATAGAATTCTTGATCAATATGCCTCCTCCTTGCCTGGCCTCTCTTCAATAGTGTTTTCCTCCAAAAGACATAACTCTTCAAATTTCCTTTATGACCTTTGATTGATATTTGAGAGGAATTATTCAAAATAAACTTTAATTATAAGAGACCTTATTTATATTTTTAACTATACTTGAGGCCCTCTTTATTTAATATTAATCCATTTCCTTAGTGCAAAATTCCCAGAACCTACAGAAAATGTATGATGGGCATTTTGGTTTTCAACTTGGCTTAATGTTGAAAAAAGGGACCTTACAGTCTGCCTTTCGGAAGATATTGGGATCCCCAATCAATCTTGAAAATACTTTGAATCTCTCTAATGGTGCAGTGTATTTCATTAACTGTCTGTCTGTTGCTAAGTCTTGTTGATGTGGTTTCTTAATAACTTTTCCTTTCTTGTCTTTAAACAACTTTGCTTGACTATCCAAATTGCCTTGCAAGGTTTCCTAAGTCATAACCAACTCTGCTAATTGCTGTCTCTACAACTTCTAAAGGGTTGTTCTTTATGAAGAACTATTGCTGATTTCACCATTCAACTTTCGCTGCACTACTCTAATATTATCACAAGTTGCAGAACTTGAAATAGGAGATGTCTCTGAGCCCGTTTAAAAAAATGGGTTATCCCAGTGGTGTAAGTCTATAAGACACTGATCCAAAATTGTTTCACAGCAAAGATTATGTACAGATTGTGGACAGATAGACCCGGAATGAAGACGGTATTGATTCACAGGATACTGCAATATAAACTAATAACTTGAAAATAACAGATCTTGGCAACAGCAAGGTCGATGAGATTATGAACAAATTTAGATCTGTAGTTATTGCCAATAAATGTAACATACCATGGAAATATATCCAATGCTCATATATAACTCAGTAGTTGTCACAGCAGAAAATCAGATGGCAATCACAGGGCCAGTCCACATGGATCAAGGTAGAATGACAGTCATAAAATGGAGTTGCATACAAAACGTCTACACACAATAATAGCCCATAAATATATATGTATATATTTCTAGAGTGCCACAACAGTTATAGCTCTTTGCCGTAGTTAACAGTTCATTCCAGATTATAAATTACTTCATGTACAGGAAACTATGACTTGCCAGAATAATAGCAGTCGCAGAGCTCAAGGCATTGCGGATTGTTGATGCCAGTCGTATCACCTGAAGATGGCTTGAACTCTGGAGAGTGCGATTATGAGAATGATGGTGTATGGCCGAAGTAGAAGCTATTGATCCGCCTGGCGGATTTCGTTGATACTCGAATGTGGATGAAGTCATGCCAGTTACTGAATGTCGGGCATATGAAGATCAACTTTAGCAAGAGTTTCCCATGCCCAATCGAATGGAGTTGATATTGGTGCTATGGTTCAGCGCCCCTAGTAGTGGCGCCTCTCTCCCTTAGAACTGGATCGGTATGGAGCTTCAAGTATGATGCGTTCCTTGTGCGTGAGGAGCTGGTGATCACAGGACCTCCGCTTGGTGCCGGAGATCGCAGTATGACCTTGGGGAGGTGGGGCGAGCCTGTGGCTCCGCCACCACTCTAGCTTTATCGTAGCTATCCGAATCTGTAGCTACATGATGAAATTCAGCAATGATATACTTAGCGTACTGGGAAGGATGTCTCAGACTAAAATGAAAATGCTGGAAACTGGAAATGAAATTGTTGGAGCATGAAAACACAGTCTCAAGGAGAGGGCTACGTCTCTACTTTGATGCTAATCTAGAGGTTTTCGTCTCTCTTAGAATCGCATTACAATCTGTCCAACTGTGTTGATCCTCCAGTATGCAAAATATGTAAATATATATGCCTCATATGCCTCCCCTAAATGGTCGGCCAAAACAATTCAAATTATTTATTTATTATTATTTTAAAATTATTATTTCTAATATTTAATTATTATTTAAATTCAAGCTTGAGTGTTTTAAAAAACACTATTTTCCCGCTATATTATGAAAATCGGGCTTAGGGCCTGTTGGGGACATGACAAGTGGACAAATCTCTCTACATCCATCTTCAAAGAGTTGGTTATTGCAACCCAGTGGAAAGATTGAAAATTATTCTTATTATTAGGTTGGAAATCGGTTTCCTATTTAAGTCATTCATATTGGCCTAATTCTAAACAATTGTCTTTTGAATCCATTATTTCTGATTCCCAATAACTTTCAGCATTCTCAAATTGCCTTTCATTAGTTGTTGATCTAACAATATCAGCAAACTCAAAACCAACAATAGTAACTGTTGAAATCTTTTCTTTAGCTTGTGGCTCTTTCTCAAAACTCAAAACCTTATT
Organism: Sequoia sempervirens; assembly: GCA_007258455.2. Classification (NCBI taxonomy): domain Eukaryota; kingdom Viridiplantae; phylum Streptophyta; class Pinopsida; order Cupressales; family Cupressaceae; genus Sequoia; species Sequoia sempervirens. The sequence goes on along the minus strand of VDFB02256132.1, from coordinate 63,425,997 downwards.
TTATAATTCTTCATCAGATTCCTTCTTTGCTCTGACACTTGTGGCTTGGCCCCCAAGATTTCTTTTATTGATTAGAATGGGATTGGGTCCAAGGCGCTACTTGCTCTAGTGCTGTAACTGTTTTGATAACTTCTTGGGGTTTTGGGTCTAAATGTTCTTTTTTCTTTTGCTCCACCAATTCTTTACTGAATATTTGGAATCCTTGTGAGGTCTAGGCTTAGGTCTTGATCCATTTCTGGTGTTGATGTTTTGGTAGCTTCGGGAGGTAAGCCAAAAGCTGGGTTGGCTCTAGAGAAAGTCTAGTTAGAATTAATCATATATTTTGCTGGGTCGGCCACATCACAAATCAAGAATTATATTGGGTGGGTTTGTATAAATAGAAGGAGGATTCCTCTCATTCTACACACATACAAGTCATTTCGCCATTCCATATTCAAGAAGAAGGTTTGCTGCTCAGAAGGAGGATTACAATTGCTCATAAGTTTGCACTACTTCAGTGCTGAATTATATTTTTGTACTCTGCCTAACTTGGCTGATTCTCAAGTGCTACTTTTGCACTGTTGTATCTGATCTTTTATTAGTACAAATGTTGCTGGGTTTTTCTCCCTCGAGTAGGAGGGTTTTCCCAGGATAAATTGCTGTGTCTTCTGTTCTTTGTTATGTTTTTCTGCTTTGCATATCTGATCCAAAAAAAAAACATCCGGTACTCTTCATATTCATGAAGAATGTGAAAGACATTGCCTTTTGGATCTCTATAGGAAAATTTCTATAATCTGGATAATTGACATTGATATCTCCCTACAGTGAATATTGAAATTCTACCACAAGAACATCTTTTCTACAAATGTAAGTGGGACATAGAGGTCTATCAACAAATGCAACAATGCTTCTCTGTGTGATTGTTCTGATTATTGTTATTGGTTCCTAAAGTGATTGCCTCACTATTCCGCCTTTTGGAAGCATTCATATCATTTTGTTATGTGGACCATCTCACCCAACCTGTCTATCATTGTATCAATATTTTTTTCTTTGTAAGCATCCATCTCTTATTATTAATAATTCCTAATGAGAACAACCCTTTGTATTTTTTGGCAACTCTTCTCAAACAATTTATAGAACTTCCAAATTCACCTTAAACGAAATCTGCTCAATCATATTGGAAGTGGTTAGAATATAGTTGTTTGTATGTCTCAACTTCCCCAACGTTACTTTATCTTATACATAGGTCAATAACATAATATAATTATATTGTTTTTTGAAGATTGGGAGTCACATTCATGTGGCAGCAAAGGGTTCCGATTAGCATACATACACTACCATGCAAGTTGGAGTCCTTAATAGAAGGTCCAACTTACAAGGAGATAGGAACCTAGATATTTCATATATTCCTCATGTGACTCTCAATTCACCCTTTGCTGTGTCAAATAAAATGCTGTATCTTAGCTTTATTCCCTTGTCTTATTTAAACACATTGACACCTTAAAATGTGGTAGGTTTTAAAATTTAATTGGTCGGCAGGAATCACGAGAACTAAATTGATTTCCAAGATGTTGCTTACCCTTCCAATTCCATGTTGGCTCCTTAGCTATGCTGAAATAGTTGTGGTTTTATTTGTTTAAGTTTTAGCGAAACTCAAATTTGATTGGTGACCCCACTATAAACCCAAACGGCGACAAGGAAGGCATGAATCGTTATTTAGAAGAAGCAGCCAGTTTATTTTCTTCAAAAAGAAATTGTGATTCCTTCACATTAAATTCCTCACCTTATATGAGTTTTAAATGTAACTTATGAATATGGTAAATGGCACCCACAAAAGAATATGGTAGGTTGATGTCAGGTTTGGTCTCCTAGATGGTGTGTTGGAATTTTTTCAGCACTCTAACCTTCACAAGGCGGCGCCCTAGCTTTATCGACCCTTGTGTCAAGTGCATAGTGATTATTCAAAGGAAGATCAATCATCATGCTTTGTCAGAAATTGTCTTCCAATGTAATCACCACCTTTGTTGTCTTCTATTATTCACCAAGTTTGAACCAAAGGCTGTTGACAACTCAAAATATTGGATTCTTTTAGCAATTCAAACCTCTTAAGTATTTATTGAATAAATAAATAAACCCTAAAATTCTTCAATCCCAAATTGTAACATTCAGCACCGAACGTGAAATGTACTCTACATTCAATTGTTGGCTACTCTTTCATAGGCTGGCAAGGTCTAGCTCTGATACCACTGTAATATTCCCTTTAAATTTTTTATTATTTTGCACAAATTCACCAAATCCTAACTGGAAATGAATGGTAATTCAAAATACCTCCAATGGTTGTGATTTCTTACCACAAAAAACAGCGAATTCTGTCCTTAATTTTGCCTTCAAAAACTATCAAATTCCCTTAGGTTATTGAGCAGCAAACTGTCCTTAAATGGAGGGCGCACTACCCCAATCTTGGATGCCTCAAACTCTAATATAATTTGCAGCAGTTTAACCCTAAGTGTTGGCACCGTTTTCCAACCTGACTCTGCCCTTGAATCTGTCCTCAACAGATCTAAAACTACCGTGAAACTTCCCAAGAATGGAGCAACTAGAACCCTAAACTAGGACAAATGGGGACCCCCCTTTAGTCTTGTCTGGTGTCTTAGTGTTAGAGTTGGTTCTAGCATTAGCTTCAGTTTCTTTGAGTCTCTTTCGAGGCAGAGGTGGGTCGGCAAGCCTGAGGTTTGGGTTTGAGTCGAAATTTGTTAAGATTTGGGATAGTTGAGTAGGTCAAGTTAGTGCTCGAAGGGTCAAATGAAGTTTCTGATGCCACAGGGGTGTTCAGAAGGGTTGTTGGAGTAAAAATGACTTTTCTTTGGGTGATTTCAGACAACCTGCTTTTTCAGGAAAATGTGCTTTTTTGTTTTTCAGAAAGTTTCATTTTTGGCATTTTGGGACCAATCGGGGACTTACTAAATTTAGAAATTTTGCTTTTTTGCTTTTTTTCTATTTTTAGAAAGTGTCAGGGATAGGGTTTTGAAAGTGTCAAGGTAGGAGAATGCTAAGTTGAAGAAAACCTATAAAGTCCACCCCAAACAAGAAGAAATCTTCCTCAAGCCATGAAGTTCGCCCATGATGAAATTTCAGTTAAATTCTTGAGAAATCTAGTTAAAAAAAAGAAATCCAGTTGGAAGCAAATCAAGCTGAAATCCAATCCAGTTGAGAGGAAAATCCACTTGAAATAAAATCCATCAAAGAGGAAATCCACTAAAGGTCACATGAAATCCAATTGAAGTTTGCCCACCTCTAAGAGTAAAAAATCCGGTTTAATGAAGTAAAAATTCTAGTTGGGCAAATATGTCGAAGTCAAGAGAAATCCAATTCGAAGTGGATGAAATTCTCTAAGGCAAATGAGTAAAATCCAATTGAAACCTCAAGAAATCCATGTTGAAGTTCTCAAGAAATCCAAAGATACCCCTAAGGTAAGAAATTCATTTGAAATGATAGGAAATTCAGTTGGGGGGCGTATTTCCCAAGTGGAGGTCCATAAATTTTCCTAAGGCATGAAGTTTACTTGGGAGAGGGATAAAAAATCCAGTTCAAAATCCAAAAATTCCACATAGGGTTCGACTTTCCTAAGTTCATATCTCTAGTAAGTTAAAACAAAGTTAACTCAAGTTTATTTTGGAAACTTCACAAGCAAGCCAAAGGAAGAGAAAAACAAGGAATGCGCCCAAGAAGAAATTAGAAAGAGGGAGCTTAAGGATAGGCTTTCTTCCTTTTTTTCTAAATAGAGCATCCAATCATGAGATAGACCGAATTCCTTAAATAAGGAAGGAGTTTGCTTACAAAGAGAAGTGCTTGAAGTCTCCTTTTCATTCAACACAAGTCTAAAATTCTTCTCAAGAAGCTGCAGCACAGCCATGAGAAATTACAAGCAAGTTCATAGGTGCCTCTCTTAATTTTGTAACTTTATCAAGTCACAGAATATTCATGAGTTGCAAAGTTAATCAATCCGAGTTTACAAGCAGAAGAAGTGAAATACATTCACAAATTGCAGGTTTTAGTCAAGAAATTCAAGCTTCTACAGGTTCACAAGCTACGCATTTGGAGAGTATTGAAAGGAGAAATAAGTATTTAAATCTTAAGTTTGCAGACCAGCAGATAAATTCCAGCTTCAGACCTGCAAATTCTAGTAAAATTAAATTTCTTTGAATATTGTTGAAGGGACAAGGGTTGGTGCCATGTCTACATCAAAGAATGTGGGAGGAGTTAGGAAGAATCAAGTCAAAGAGGTTCTCAAAAGGTTTTATCCAGAATCCCAACTATCATCTAAGTGGAGGAAAGTTGGAGATACCAACTTTGAGCAATTCAATGTAATCCAACACAAGAGAAGAATGTTTGGCATGTTTGGCACCCAAAATGAAATGCCTATGCCCATAGCAGCAAACATGATCAAATGTGGACTTCATCAAGCAATAGGTTTTCCACCTGCGGTTCAATGTAGTGAATTGATGGTTGAATGTGCCAGAAGGTATGATCCACAAGCACAATCCATCAAGGCACCTAATGGGATAACTTTGGCTTATTTCACTGAAGACTCAGTTAGGGAAGTGTTTGGCATGCCTCGTTGCCACAAGATGTTGAGCAGAACTCAAGAGGAATCACAGGCAATTTTTGATCAAGCGAAGGAGGCCTATATGGATATAGTCAACACTAATTGGGTCAAGGAACCAAAGAAACATCGCTCCAAGTTACCCAAGAGGTTGATTTGCACTGATTTCAAAGAAGAATATAGCGATATGATCCATATGCTGAACAAAGTTATGGGTACTCCTCAAGGGGCATTCTTTGAGGTTTGGATGTTCCTATATGTGGAAGAAGTTGTATTAGGAATGGAAATGATAAACTGGGCTGAATTGATAAGTGATAATATTGACATCCAGCTGAGAAATCTAGAGAAAACAAAGACCTTCTACATGAGTTCTTACGTAGTGTACATCCTAGCCTGGTTCACAAAGTATAGAGGATTAATTTGTAAAGGAGAAGTAGGGCCTCCGAGTAACCAATTCAACGTATATGATTGTTACCCTCAGCTGTAGCTGCATCATAAAGACAATTACAAGATAACTAATGATGCATTTCTGATGTACATCACTCGGCCACTTCAAGGGGGAATCCATAAGAGGTTATCCAAAGAGGCCATGGCATTACTGGAAAAGTTTGGATCATGGTTCATTCAATTTCCAACCTTCACATACTTGAGGATCCACGGATTTGCAGAAGCTCCATACAAACTCCCATGGTACCCCACAGATAAGGTGGTCATGCTTGAGGTTACAAGATAGTTGGTTCACTTGGATTTCATCCAGAAGAAAGAACATAAGCAAGGAGTGCATTTTCCTATTGTAATAGGGAAGATGTTGGAAGTCTGTCCTTCGCTAAAAGCAGCCAAGACAACCAAATCAGAATTGCAGTTTTATAAATTGGGCATGTACAAACCAAGGTCAGATTTTGATCCGTACTTGAGAGTTTATGGAAAGAAGTCACTTCATGTAATGCAAATAGAAGATTATTGGTCCAACTTAGTAGATGAGTATGGAGTAAGAAAGGAGATGTGGTCTAGAATTCCAGTAGATCTTGTGAAGAGGTGTGACTTGTTCCCCGTTCTAGACCAAGTGAAAGACAATGGAGAGTATGTGCATCCCTAGTTTGAACAAGAGAAGAATAAGCCCATCTTATTGCCTAATTGGACATAGCCTGAGTTAACAGACTTGAATGTGTTAATGAAAGATATCATAGCTAGTTTCAAGGAGTGGGTAGATCACCAAATTAGCAGATTGAGAAAGGAAGGTATCTCTCTTACCTATGCCAAACTAAGTAGTGTAGGAGTTCTCTCTAGTCAGGGTGAAGCAATCGAATTCAGCAGAGGAAAGGAAGGTCTAAGTGAACTTCCAAGTTCAAGCAAAAGGAAAGTAATGACTGAAGATCCTCAAACAAAAGCAAAAGAAATAGCAAGTGAAGAGTCAGGGCTCAAGAAGCAAAAGGTTAATACAACTCCATCTTCAAGCATGCCATCCATTAGGGTAATGGAAGAAGCATCTATTGCTGAATGTGAATCAGATCATGAACAAGGAGTTGAACTTCAAAGTGTAGAGCAGCTGGAACCTATTTAGGAACAAACCTTAATAGATTATATGCAGGGAGAGGACACACTTATGATTGAAGACATAGGAGATACTGAGATCTTAGAAGCCAATGAAGAATTGGATGAAGAGATGATTTCCACCTTAAAGGGGATAAATGATGATATTCAGCTAGAGGATGGGATGGAATTATCTATTGTACCAGATTGGTTGATCGAAAGCCTAATGAAGAAGCCCAAATCGGTGAATGAGGTTTAGCCAATCGAAAGTATGCAAGACTTCTTGGAAAGGATTGGTAAAGTTAAAATACCAAAGAAACCTAAGAAGTATTCTCAAATCACTAGAGATGGTACAGGATCTAGGATCTTACAAGTAGCAGTTCCAAAATTTCATAAGCCTAGGGACAAAATTACCCCTATGGATTATGAAGTTACAACACTTGACATTGGACCAACCACAATAGGACATGACTTTCATGAGTTAGCTGATACCTCGAGGGCTATTAAAGAAAACATTGACAAAACAGAGGAGAAGAAATAAAGATTAGAAGTGGAGAATTTGAGACTAATAGAATTTATCCAGCAAATGATAGCCCCACTAAGGCAAGAGAATGAGGCTTTCATTCCACCGTCTTCCCTTCCTCAAGAATTTGTTGACAACCTTGAAGCAATGAGAGTTACAAGTCAAGCAACCAGAAGATGGGTGAAAAATACCTCAAAGCAAGTGGAGCAATTCCTGGAGATCTGTGTTTGAACTTATGATAAATCAGTTATGCTTGTAACTGAAATTCGCCAGATGGAAGAGAATTGGGAGGATTTCCAAAACGTAGAAGACAAGGTGATACCTCGCCTAAAGGCATTAAAGGATATATCTATGCAAGTGTTGGTTCAAGAAGATGTTATTGATGATGGAGCTTCTTATGACTTCAATAGATGGTGCTGTTCCTTGCTAGCAAAAAATAAAATATATGATAAGATGAAAGAGGAATGTGCTAGTATGCAAAACTCTCTTGGAAAGATACAACTCAGGATCCTCACATCGCTTGAAGGATTGACTGGACAGGAGGCCAGTGATACAAATGGTTTGAACTTGGAAGATTTAAAGGAAAATGTGAAAAGTGTTTATTTCAAAGAGATGGAGGCTATTAATGAAAATCAGCTAGATGATATGTTATCTCTCTTGATCTATATGAACAACTTTCAGAGGCAGGAGGGTAAGTGGGAGGACACTTTTGCTCAATGCATTGAAGCCTTGGATGTAATAGGAGTGCATTTGGATACCTTACTGAGCATATCAATGGAGGAACTCAATTTTGTAATGCCAAGGTTCATTGCATTCGCAGCCAGAGAACAAGCCAAGGGGAATTGCATTTTGGAATCTAGCTTGCATGATTAGCTTGCAAGGTGTCAGTATCTTCCATGCTCCAAGTGGCTCTTCTTCCTTGCGCCATGTGTCACAGAAGTTAGTTATGCTTTTCGAAGTGAACTCTTAGTTATGGGTTTTGGGGATAATCTTGGCCGTTGATCTCAGATCAATCTGGGCCATTGCTTTGTAATTGGGGTGCCTATATAAACCCTTCTCATTTCATTTGTTCAGGGAGACTTGCAAAATTGTTGCTAGAGCGCTATCAAAATAATAATTACTCATTGATGAGCATTTGTTAGTTTGAAAGTCAGCATGGTTTCATATTTCCTCAATAGAATAGATTTGTTTTCCACAATTTTAAATGAATGAAGGATTGATAGTGTTGGTAATGGTGAAGTTTGTTCATACCTTTTTTAAATTGAATGATTTTCAATTTGATGTGTAAGGTTAGTCTGAACTTTCAAATTGCTAAACTTGAACTCTATTACTTATGTTCATTGTTCAAATTGAAGATGGCCTTGAGTAATAGGATATTTCATTGGGTATTTTATTCTAATGTTGGTTGAGGTCACAAAATCCGCATCAACAAGTGGTCTACAAGGCTCTCATAAAATCTGCTTGTCCCTGTCTGCTCCCTCACATCTAGGTATTGATAAACCACCACGTCCAACACCGAGGCATAAAGTTATGCCAATGCCTAATTATGAAAGCTCTGTAATATTTTGGATTCAAACAAACAAATTGTGAGTGGGGTGAATGGTAGAGAGAGGTACGGAAGGAGCTCCACTTCCTCTTTCCAAAGTATTGGCAACTTGTGAACTCCATTTTTTTTTTTCTTTGTTAGCCTTGATTTTTAATCATATTTCCTTTCATTCTGCAAAGTTCGATTAGAGATTACTGTTGATTGTGTGAAGATTGTTTTCTCCCCAGGTTGTTTCTTTGAACATATGATGTTAAGAGTATTGTTTACTTCTTGTTTTAAACTTGTGAAGCTTATAGTTCTTTCAAAGCTGGTCATCTTTATCACATAAATTTACTATCTCATTTTATCTTCTTTTTTCAGTCATGTATAAAACTAGCATTCAACTTTGTTTCTCCGGAAAGTGTCCAAGAATGTGTTCGTTTGACAGAGGAGTTCCGCTTGCTTCCAAAAAAGCATATGGCTACAAAAGATAATTTCGAGGTAAGATAATTAAAAATCATCTCAATTCTTGTAATTATGTAAAAAATTAAACATGTGTTGGGTTTTGGCATTATTATTTTCCTAGTTTAGTCTATTGTTTGCTTATAAAGTTATGAGATAAAAATTCTAAGGGACAAATGGATGGCTGTCTTGAATAGGTGAAGAAACTGACACTTTCTGCAGCCAGTTCAGCAGTTAGAGAGATTAGGAAGTTGACACTGGACCCGAAGTAAGATAAACATCAACCATTTCATATGTCATTCATTTTGGATGAGTTACTTCACTAACATTATGTGGATGATAATGTATATCGATTTTTCTATTGGTTTCAGATGCGTAAGTGTTGGAGAAGAGAACCCAAATCTGACAGATTTGGTTCTACAAAATCTGGAAAATATGAATAAAAGAAAGAGAGAGACCAGCTGAATGTATATATCCATATTCGTTTATTGTAACTAGGTTAGTTTTAAGGTAAAATGTAAATTCATGTGCATTATATCTTGAGGTTTTGAGATATAATAAATGGAAATGTATTGGTACCCATTCAATCAGATTGGTAGTGCAAATATCAAGCATTCTTTCTACAGAGTACCGACAGGTCCAGTTTTGTTTGATTTCATCCATGTTTATGTCCACCTCCGCTTGACTAGAGTTTTGTTGATGTTGGTCTTCTCTTTAAGTACTCAAAGTGATTAGTTTCCTAGTACAATTGCTGAGGGACCTTCGCTGAGATGTGCTTAATATGCCAAAGCCAAGGAAAAGTCCTAGAAGTGAGGTTTGCATAATTGTTGATCAACAGAAATGCAAAATCTCATTATAGCATGATAGAAATGCTTTAATGAAGTTATGGTAGCAGATTTAGGAGAACAGAAGGGGTGTGTGGGATAAAATTCAAGTGGCATGTTAAGAAAGTGTATGATAACAGAGGACATTATATAAGTGAATATAGGTACTGGAAGAAAATATCCAGAAAAAAACATGTGGGTGTACTATGGAAAATCAGGGACTAAGCAAGCAGAAACTTGTGAACAGAGCACATGGAAACTTGGATGTTCGAACCTGTTTACACAATCTAGATCACACTAAAGCAACTTGCTATTGACAAGTATCAATGCCTTTTCCCATCTTGAGGTTTCCTTATATTTCATAAATTTCCAAGACAGATTGATGTTATTAAAATGGATGGAGGATTGCTGAGGAAGAAACATTTGATATTTTCTTATGCATTATTGGCAAATCCGATCTTACTGGGATTCTTACCACAAGCCATACATCGTCTTATTAATTTGCTAATTCTGCCCAAAAAACCATACGTTTATATAAATTAATTGGGGATAATCAAGGGATGATGATTTCATTCCAAGAATATGCATGCATGCACTCTTACACACACACACATGCACTCATGTATGCACACACAACACATGCATGTACATAGGGACACACAACACTCATGTGCATGTATGCACATGCAAACACACACATGCACTCGTGTGCACACACAACACTTGCACGTACACAAAGACATAACACACGTACACAGACACATAACACTCATGCACGTACATAGGCACACACAACACTCACACATGACAGTTCACATGGACACACAACACTCACGTGCACACACACATGCACATGCACGTACACATGCACACACAAGTACACTTGCACACACATGTACACATACACACACATGCACACATGTACAGATGCACACACATACATACTCGCATGCAATTATATGCAAACTCAGGTCAAGTTGTTGGACCATTGGGGTCTAGTTTGCCATTCAGTCATTTGCACATCTTCATGGAATTCGTTGCATTTTAGCTGGTTTTGTTGTGGACTATATTTTGGTTAGAGGCATGTGGGATGTTTTAGGCCATCTCATGGATGTTTTGGAATTGAAGTGTAGGTTTCTAAATGGTGCAAAAACCATATTTTAGTGAGAACTCTAGTTTCATAGGCATCCAAGACATCACCAACAATGGAAAAAACACAAATGATGTGGCAAAAATGCAAATGCTGATCTATTGGAAGTGGATATTTTTTCATTATACAAGCAAGACATGGAATATGAAGGGTTTAGCATGTCAAGTCCCCTTTTGGCATTTGATCTTACATTCTTCAAGTGTAGGAGGTTATTGGAAAGCCACAAGCTTCTTGTAGATATTCCTTGTTGGGAGCATTGGATGAGGAAACTTCATTGTAAGCCCTCTTTTGTTAATGTTTCACTTGCATGTTCTAGAAGAGCATGATTTTGGAGTTTTGTCGAGACTAGTTGCAGGTGTTAGGACTATATGTTGATTATTGTTGCTCTATATATGCCTTAGAGGCATTGAGTCACTTGTAAATTGTAGAGACATAGTGGCATGTGGAGCTTTGCTTGCTCTTAGAGTTTTTCTCCTTGTTTTAAGGTTTTTGCAACTATAACGCTGTGTTTTAGTGGGGTTTAAGTCTCATTGCATTGTATTTGCTTTGCTATGCTCTTATTTTTTTTATGTTGCATGCCTAATGAACAAGAATATTCTAGGTTTAACCATTGTTAGTGCTAGACACAATTGTTTGAAGGTTATTGCAAGTTTTTTTTTAAGAGATATTCATAGTGAGGAGATGTGCATAAAATATTTCTTTAGAGCAAGTGGTATACTTGTATTTGTGGGATTTTTATGTTGATTATTTTGGTTTATGCCCTCCACAAGGTCTAGATTGATACCCTTTGAGCTCAAAATTAAAACAAGCAAGTGATTAAGGAAAATCAAAATTGCTAGAGTAGAGAAGATGAAGGGGAAATCTATTTTAGAAACTTGAAAGAAGATTGCAAGGATATCTAGTTTCAAGAGAAGATAACTAGGTTGGAAAGTATGATGCTTGTTTTGATAGCAAAATGGGAATTCCAAAGGCATTCAAAGAAGAAGAGAACTCGAGAGATTGGAACAAGAGCAAGGAGAGTCTTCATTTGGGAGGCTCTTCAAAGTTGAGTCAAAAGTTGATATTTAGCCGTATGATGGTGAGATTAGTGTATAGAAGCTTGATTAATAGGTCTCTCAAATCAAGGTTTACTAAATGCTTCACAAGATGCCTCACATTAGCAAATTTATTTTGCACGTTTGAAGTTGTTCGAGCACACAATTACATCATTTGAAAGCTATGTACACTCCTTGGAGATTTAAAAGTGCCACATACTTGCCATGAAGATGAGAGGGTAATGTTGCAGCCTTGCTTAGAGGCAAAGGGAAGGACAAAGTGTGCAAGCTTATACTGGCAAGTTTAAGAAGATAACCGTTCAACTTGAAAAGATGTCATAGATTGTGAGGTGCTAATGAAATACATGCTAATGAAATACTTGGTATATTTCATTAGCACCTCACAGTCCATGACATCTTTTTCAAGTTGAAGACTTGAGATGATTTTCCCTAATGACTAAATTCCAAGTGCATTTGGACACTTGGAAACATCAATTCTAATGTCTAAACCCCAAGTGTGAGGCATGTGCCCAAGCACATTACCTTGAGCTAGACAAGAAGGGGAACTCTTCCTACAAGCACAAGTGATAGGGTTGAGCAACAACTTGGTGAATCCCAAGGGCAAAGATAAGGGGAAGTTTTGTTCTCATTTTGAGACAGGGCATTTGGAAGAGAGGTTTTGTAGTTTGCATCCAAAGTTGGAACCTTCTTGGATGAAGATGGGGAAAGACAAGAAAACTACCTATGTGAGCAAGGATGTGGAAATTAATTGTGAATCAAATGAAGATAAGAAGTTGTCATGTGCCACAATTTGTAAGGGTACTAGTTTGGTGAGTGTTGAATCTCCCCACGAAGAGGAGCTCACTAGATTTTTTGCATCAAAATCCTTGCAAAAGGTAAAGAGGTTTGATGTGTTATTTGGTACATGCTTGCAAGTAAATATTATTTCTTTCAAGTTGATTAATGAACTTGGTTTCAAATGAATACATCCTCATCCTTTTTTGTTGGGGTTGCTAAAATAAGGTGTGGATTTGACAACTATTGTTAAGCAATGTAAGATGCCTTGGATTATTCAAGAATTGAATGTTGAGGTAGTGCTTGATGTGATTCCCATGGATATATGTGGGGTTATTTTGGGAGCTCTTCTCTCTTTGAAAGAGACATTATCTACTTTTAGAGAAGGAATTAGTATGGGTTCTTTTTGGATGGGGTAGACTATCTCTTAAATTCATATATTGGAAGGACCAAACATTACGTGGCTAGTACCTTACAAGTTGTGAGTCAAGGAAACAAAGGAGCAAAGATCAGTCATGGGCTATTGCATTCAAAGAGAAACGAGAATAGGGTTTGTTGATGTGTGAACTTTGAGTTGGTTCTTGAGTCCAAAAGACCACCTTCTCCAACCATGGTTGGTCATGGAGCTTGTTTGAATCTTTTTATGATAAATAGTGATCAATTGACTTTTTGTTATGTTGACGTGTTATGTGGACACGCAAGAGTAGGGTTGGAACTAGTTTGTTTGAGGGTCGCCCCTTTTGTTGATAGATTTTGACATTCACTTTGAATGTGCCAAGAAGGTCAAAAGAACAAAAGAAAATGTTTCCCTAAAAGTGGTGTGGGAAAATGAGTTTGTCACCTTTTGACTTGGCAAGCTTTTAGGGACCAAAAGAATCTTAATGGGGGAGGTGTGATCCAAAAACCTAGGTCAAGTTGTTGGATCATTGGGGTCTTGTTTGCCATTATTAGTTGTTTGTTGTAGACTTTATTATGCACAAACTTCATGGAATTCATAACTTTCTAGAGGGTTCTTTTTGTAAGTAGAACTGTATTTTGGTCAAAGGCATGTATGGGATGTATTGGGCCATCTCATAGGTGTTTTGGAATTAAAGTGTAGGTTTCTAAATGGAGCATAACACATTTGCCAAAATACATCATTGATTGTGATGAAATGCAAATGTTGTGGCGAAACACAAAGTTTGATTTGTTGAAAGTGACAATTTGTGATACAAGCATGGCGTGGAATATGAAGGGTTTAGCATTTCAAATCCTCTTTTTGCATTTGATCTTCTGTTCTTTGGGTGGGAGGTTATGAATAGCCATATGCTTGTTGTAAATGTTGGTCCTTGCTGGTAGCATTCAGGGGATTGGGGAACCTTATTGTAAGCCTTCTTTTGTTCATGTTTCATGATTGTTTTGTGGAAGAGTACAGTTTTGGAGTTGCAAAGACTAGTTGTATGTGTCAGGAGTTGATGTGGATCATTGTTGAGATCTATAAGGGGTATTGTATCATTTATAAAATGCTTACGTTGTAGCTATTTATCTAGCTATAAGGTCTTATGATTTAGTGTTGTTTGGGTCTCATTGCATACTATTTGTTTTATTATTTTCTTATTTTTTGTGTTGCAAGTCCAATGAACAACTATATTGTAGGTTTAACCATTAGAAACAATATTTGAAAGTTTTTGATATTAATAAAAGCGAGTTTTGAAAGGGAACGAACCCTTGTACAATGAAACAACTAATAAGCAAGCATAATGAGTATACCATGAGATATGGGACAAATCCAACAACACATCAAAACAAATCAAAGACAACTGCAATTCGACTATTAAGCACAACCAAAAATAAAGAAATGGCATAGGACCTAGGGATTCAAACAAGACAGGTTAAACGAAACCCTATTCAATCTCACACCCTTCACTCTAGTATGAGATTGGAAGTCATATTTGAGAAGACATCTCTTTTGCAATTGTAGAACTATCTAGGAAATATTATCTGTTTGAGAAGGGGGGGATCCCTTCATAGAGGGACCATTTATGTGAGTAGTAGGAGCAGAGGAATATCAAGCTAGAGTAGCCAAATGTCAAATGACCATCTCAAGAGTAAGATGAAGCAGATCCAAAGCCAGTGACATAGCAGGTTGAGTAATCAAAGCAATAGATGGTTGGGACTTGCCAATACGAGCTAATGGAGTAGCAAGAGTGAGACTTGCTAGAGTCACACCATTCATATGAGATCTAACATCTTGAGAGGACATGACATGTTGAGAGGAACCATTAATTAGAGTAAGAGGCATGGATACGAGCATTCATGGTTTATTCAAGTGATATTTGTATTTGAAGAATAGTGTGTGAGGGATATCCTGTTAGAGTAAAGGGGTATTTACTTAATTCATTGCTTAATTACCTAGGTCCCTTTTAAGACTAGCTACTTAAGCTTCATTAGGTCATGTGCTTTTTGTGTCTCAAGTCATATGATGAGGACACATGCCATGATCTATTTTTATCCTCACCTAGGCTTTTTTTAGGGTTGCTTTTGCCTTTTTCTTCTTCCTTTTATTAGGATTCATTTGTATTATTCACTTAATTATGAGGCTTGCACATTCATAATTATTCATGGTTTTTTGGACTAACAACTTTTAGCCTCCACAACTTTGCTTTTTCTTTCTCTATGTGATAGGGGTTTGATTGTAGATGATTCTTGGGAGTTGTAGGGTTGAGAAATCAACTCCAACATAGTATAAGAGCTTCAAATACACAAATCCTTGCTTACTTTTTGAGAAATCAAGCTTTGGATAAATAAATGGTGGATCCTAGAGCCAAACATACCTTATCGTTGTGTTTAGAAGTTCCAAAAACTCTATGATCGATATCCAAATGTCAAAATTAGAGTTGGAAAAAAATTGCATATTTTGTGTGGGCACATAATTATATTCAATGCATTAAAATTCATACAATCATACGAATACATATACTATATGGCATGTACTACAACCACCATTACTACTATACAACTTGTTCATGCATCAATGCTTTTTTGATATTTTTTGGCATTTTTTCTAGGTTTTCATAGAAGTTTTTGTTTTTTGGGTGCATTTTCAAGTTTGAGGCATGTTTTCTTCATGACGGTTGGGGGTTGTTTCCTCTTTGGGTAATGTTTATGACTCCATTTACCCTTGATTGGTTGCTTTAAGTTTGTAGGGGCAAGTTTTCAATCAGTGACAAAAACCTTTGTCACCCATCTTCTAGCTCGCTTGATCGTAGCTATTTATCATCGCCGATTGTTGGTAGTGATTTCTTGGCATTGAAAAATCGTTTCTATCGTTGAAAACTTTTTTGGTCACTTATTTACGATTTCTTGTCAGGTTCGATGTTTTTCGGCCTCTCTCGACAATTTTAGATGCATGTAGGTAGTTTATCCTATACAACTATGCTTTTTTGATGGTATGCCGATTGTTTCCTATTTTCTTTTAGTTGGTTTTAGGCAAATTGAGTGGTTTTATGCCAAAATGGCAGTTTTCAAGTATTTAGAAGCATATACCAACAATAGAATAATATTTCAAATTCAAACGACCCACCAAACTGCTCCAAACCCTAATTTCACCCTCAAGGAGCTATTGTTTTCTTTTAGGCACAACTTGGACATATAGTGCTAGAATTTGACAAACAAGATATCATTTGAAAGTTGCTTTTGAGAACTTTCCATTGGTGCAAACTTATTTTTCTTAGATTTGTTGTTGGTACATTTTATCTCTCGTCGAAGATAGATCTACTTTTTTAGCTCCCGAGTTCATCAAATGTTTCCTAGACCTTTGTTTTTCTTGATTCTTGTGACGTTGGAAGGGTATTTTAAAGTTCTTCACAACTATTCATGCACTTTTTTTAGATTTTACCTTAAATACTTTTTATTTAGTTTGTCATTATTTAATGAGTAAAGTGGTATTCACCTAAATAATTGTTTAATTACTTAGGTCTCATGCCATATGATGATAACACATGTCATGATATATTTTTATCCTCAACTAGGGTTTATCTAGGGTTACTTTTTTCTTTCTTTCTTTTATAAGGATTCATTTATATTATTTTCTTAATTGTGAGGTTTGCACATTCATAACGCTTCATACACTTTTGGATAAATAGTTCCTGGTCTCGATAGCTTTGTTTTTTCTTTCTATGTGACAAGTGTTTGATTGCAGGTGATCCATGGGAATTGTAGGGTTGAGGAATACACTCCAACATATCCTCCATGTTTACGAAATACCAACATATTTGGACACACACACACATGCTACACATTTGTGTGGACACATACACACCCACACACGTGGAGAGAGATGTCAATTCACATTTGTGCACACACACACACATGTATGTGCACACACACACACATGTATGTGCACACACACACACATGTATGTGCACACATACACACATGTACATAAATATACAATAACATAGTTATCTTAAATACATCTTGTTAGCATTTTTATTTGTCTCTGTTGAGACAATACAAAATAGAAGTGTGTATGATAGAACTATTCTTGAAATTGTAAGGGAAAAGCTCCTCGAGACTTAAAACTATAAATAAAATTTACAAGTATGCACATTGTACAAGATTTTTTGAGGGATCTTACACAGATGTAAGTACCTAATTTGACTATGTTTTTGCCCTAGATGCAAACATTAAACTGTCAATAGTCAAGGCTTCTAATGAGATTTTCAAATTAATGAGGATTAATTATTCAAACACGAGACAACTTCCTATTGGTTAAAGTAGAAACTAATATTTGGCTATACATGTAGTTTTAATGCGACTATCCTTCACTAAACAAAAACACGACTTGACTTCCACCTTCAAATGACACTATCTGCAACATAAATTTGGCATCAATTTCCCTTACAATCTATTTTCTCAAAGCACTTACAATAAGCACACTAAGAGAAGCTTTAAAGGAAAAAAAATCTTTAAAGATGCTTTAAATGATTTCTAATCACAATCCTTTGTAAAAGAGGTAATAAAAAACTTTGAATACCCTAAAATAAACATTCTTTTGCTTTAAATATGCTTTCTCCTTATCACGAGTTGATTGGGGTAAATGGCACCTCCACTTGAGTGTTTTTTTGCTTAAAACTACATGATATGCATTTGGAATATATCTTAGTGAGCTTGATTTCCTTAGTAGTGCTATTATAAGACAATTATGATTCAACAATTTTTTTGGGTGGTGTTGCTACCTGGAAGTGGGCTCAACACTTACGCATTATGATTTTACCTTGTACTTTAATGACTAGCTTGCCACCTTTGGGTGATGATTTGAACTAGATTTATCATAGAAGAAGTGCACTTAAGTATTTGAAGCGGCTTACTACTTAGAAGAATCTACCTAAAAGGTGCCTTTCCTTAAGTGAGTAGAGCATTTTTATAACATGATTGTCACTTTGTCGCCTTTTTTAACTGGTTCCACCATTCAAAATGTGTGAAGTTTCACCTATCTCTTTTTGTTGGCATGTTGGTTGTGCTTCTACCTTCTTCAACCTGGTCACAATTTTGTATTGGCATTGCCACTTAAAACGTGTGATTTCTAGTTATTTTCATTTTCCTTTTTGTTGGTCATGTTTTCTTCACCTATTTGCCACTCTTGTAGTTTTAGTTGGAATTTTCCACTCAAAACGTGCGATTTTGAATTCATGTTTTAAAGCATTGATTTTGGGTGTGGTTTACTAATTGATCAACCACCTTTGGTGCCTTTTTCCCTTGGCTTGACTATTGAAAAGGTGCACTATGTAAGTTGTCATTCACCCTCTTTACTAGTTGGTGCACTTTACTTAACTCCTTACCACTTATTGATGATTTAGGCACTATTTTGACTAGCTTAAAGAGCCTTTACTTAATTTGAAACATTTCACATATAACAAGGTCTTTGTGAAATTTCTACATGGTTGTACTCTTGAAATAGGGTGTCTTTTTTTTTGTTTTATTATTTGTTGATTAGAAATCTTTTATAGATGATTTGGGAAAATAATGACAAGTATATCTAGGTCATGTAATACACAAAAACAACATTATTAAGATCAGTTGGCCCTACTTGGAGAAAACATGTTAGCTCTTGTTTTTTGTTGCAGGCTAGCTCAAATAACATGAAAAACCTATTTTTGACTTAGAAAGTTTTGCAAATTGTTTGTATGGGTATTAACACATCTATCTAAAAGATACTGCAAAATATCAATCTCAAGACACTTATCTAATCTAGTGACAACTTTAATGTGTTCGTTGAGATTTGCACCTCTGCAATATTTTTTGAATAGATGAATTTAGGATGCTTGTATAATTTATATATAATATATCATCAATAAATAAATGTTATGAAATTCAATTCTAAATTTGTTGAAAAAATATCCACCAAGAAAATGCTCATTAGACTTTCATTAAAATAAAGTTAAATAACGAATAAATAAATATGAAAATTGTTGTGATATAAAATTAATAAATGTAAATTTTTTAGTGGCATAAAAACTAATAAAAAATTATAATAAAATAAAATAAAATTTATATGATAAGGTATTTTTAAAAATAAAATATTATAATTTACTATACAACAACATTTTAAATATAAACTTGTACAAAAATACAATTTAAAAAAGAAGTAAATCAACAAACAAATTTATGAAATTACTTGAAAGATACTATGAAAAATATATAAAAGTAATTTTTGACTGTTATATTTGTAAGGGTGAAAAATACACACCCAACACTTTTACCCTTCATTTTGGAGTCATCTTGACCCATTTGTCTCAAGTGCAATATCTAGTGTATAAGGCATGTTTTTGTACAAAATTTGATAATCACCTAAGCCTTGATTAATTTTGACTTGTTAAAATTTTCACAAACTAGCTAGGAGTCGAACCTAGGACCTCCCATTTATTGTTGGGGTGTTTTATCATTGAGCTACTAACCTTCTTGGTGACCGATCCATCTTTGGTTTGGGTGTCGCTCATTTTTCAACATCCATGCTTGAGTCACATTGTAGGTGCTTGGGGATCCTAGCTTGGCTTGGATAAGTTGACCTAGGCTTTGATACCATGTTCAACTTTTCATGGAACACCTAGGAGTTGAACCTAGGAACTCCCATTTACTATTGGGATGCTCTATCACTAAGCTACTGGCCCTCTTGGTGACCCATCCATGTTTGGTTTGTGTGGTTCATTTTCCAACATGATTTCACACATCCCAAAACTTTAGATCCAATATGTTATTTACACATCCATTATCTTGGCTTGATTCTATATGATTGAAATGAACCTAGTTCAAATATGTGGGCATGGAATCAATCCCTTCTACCAGTTGACAGTTGTATAAAAGGACAAAACTTAATTCATTATGATAATCTAGGACTTACCAAGGATTCATCTAGCAAAAGAGAAACACATTGCATAAGGATGACAATCAATTATTGTACATTACTAGGCATATTGCATGATTGGTTTGCATGTTTTCGTTCTTATCCAAATTGTTAAATTAAATCCAAGGTCTTGATACAAGGAGAAGACCCTCATGTATCAAGCTCCAAAAGGTATTCATCACAACTACCATTCAATTATTATAGGTCTAGACATAAAGGTGAATAGGAATATGAAGTGCAAAGGCTGCTAGATTGAATACACATATAGGGTTCAAATATGTAGATGTAGAAATGACTTAAAATATGAGGTAGTAAATTTTATATTGTAGAAAAGTTGCTCAATAGGATCCAAGGTGTTAACACAGAGAAACCATTTAGCAACATCTATCATAGTCAAATCAACATTGGCTCTAGAGTTTAGTATATTTGTTTATTTATCTACTTTTGGCACACATTTATTATCATATTTATTTATTGCTTTCAATCCCAATCCAATTAAATTATGGGTATTTTGTGTATCATTGCTTGATTAATTAATTAACTAGGATTATTGATGTAGGCTTGATTTATTCCCTTAAATAAATTGGTGAACTCAACTTATCTTATGACTCCTAGGGTTTGTCCTTCTTCACTATGGTTTTCAAATATGATTTTCTCGATTTTTCACTTTTCATTTTAAAATTGATTAGGGTTTAGGTTTTCATTGATTATTATTCTCTTGACCCTATCCTACTCTTTTTTTCTTTTTTTCCTTGATTGTTATATCTTGCTATGGATCCATATGCGCCATTACCTTGGAATTACCTTCATGCATATATCAATGATTATAAGGTGTTTTCATGCTTCATTAATCCTCAATCTTTGATTCTTTCTTATATTGCACCTTCTTCCATATTAATGATGATTCACATTCCATGAGTGGGTTGTTTTCACACCTACCTACCTTTGCCTCTTTTAGGGACCTTATTAGTTCTTTTCTATCTGTCTTAGAGGATTCTACAATAATTTGTATTCTTGATTCATGTTGATAAACTTCATGTGATGGATGATGATGACACAATCCTACCTCCTACTGACAAATCTAAGGATCATGCTTTATGTTATGAGGTTACACCTTGGCTATCCATGATGTTGTGCCTTGTGATGCTATTCTGTTTACATGTCATGATAGCCCTATTTCTATACCTATAGATTCATGTTCTTTTAATGATACATTTTATGAAGATTTTAGGCATAATGTTCTATGCAAGCCACCTTTTTATGTAAGGCCCATTGTTTTGTGATTCCTATTGTGCTCATTGCATCTAGTTTATGTCATTGATATGTATTTGGATATTATGATGACATGGTTTTGATTATTTTAGATTGTCATGCTTCATTATGAGATTCATATGTAAATTATTGATTTAATTATAAATGGCTTTGATGGTATATTGATACTAACCTTGATTGATATGTAGATTATTTACTTGTGAAATTTAATGATGCTTTGAATAATTAGGATTAAATTAATATGCATAGTGAATGTTATATTAGATGGATATTAGCATAAAATTTTAAATTAGGGTATTTAAAAAGTAATTAAACTTAATTAAAATTGTGAATAGTGGAATTTACAATTTTTTTGTTATTTTTGATCTAAATTTTAACATGAAATGAGATCTAGATAATGTAATTTATTAAGCATGAATCATGAGTTCCATTTTAGTAGCAATTTGTGTTATGTGATTTTCCATGGGAGTTCATATGCATTAGTATTATATGAATTTTGGTATATGTGAATTATTATTTTTATGAATGTGTGAATGGTGGTTCTATATTGATTTTTATTTGGTTATGGTATTCCATGATGAGATTTAATGTGCATAATGAGTGTGCAATACATCATAAGTTGGCTAGTGGAAATGAAATGTTATCATCCCACTTCCATTGTGAAGTAATGGGATATTAATTGTGTTATCTTGGTGAAGGAAAACATCTTGACCTACTGTGGACCAAGACCCTTTTGTGATGCCATGCTATGTTTTAGTGTTTTTCCACCTTGGTAGATATTATTTAAATGTATTTAAATATGAATTATTTTCCATGTTAAAAATATAAATTTAAATGTGAAATTAGGATTTGCACTTGTTGTGGACATTTTGGGAAGGGTACAAAATGTGTTTTTTTATTAATTTTGTGTTAGATTATCCTACTTGGATTGGTACCTTTGGGTTTGGTACTCTTTGGGATGTGTTTGGAGTGTTTGGGCTGAGTTTGTGTATCTTTTTGGAATTTTGGAAAGACACAATTAATGGTTATGTAATGTTCAAGTGTGGGTACTCAACTCAAACCATTTACTTTCCAAATGGGTTGACAATAGGAGTGCACTTCACTCCATTATACCTTGGGAAGGTGAATCCATGTGGGTCACATAGATGGGATATGATGCATTTATTAAATTACAAGAGATTTGGGTTCTTCGTTTGCAGAGTTGCATGTGACTCCATCTCATTAGATGGACAGGAGTATTATGATGCTCCCATTTAAACTTCTTTCCTTGGATTTGTGAGGGGTTAATTTCCCCATTTTGAACTTTTTTGTTTGAGTTAAGGAGTTTCAAATATTGTTGGAGAAGGATAAAAAAATTGAGATTTTGGTGAAGTGGAAGACTTGGAAGGAGGAAGCAAGAAGGCTCCTTCACTCATACTTAAACTTTGGTTGGGAGGTAGGCTCCCTCTTCTTTCTTGTAGTTCTATTTTTGAAATAACATGTTTTTTTAATAAATGGAATATAGTTGTGTTTGTAGTGTTTCATGTTGACTGAGCAATGGTTTGTTGTGTGGTTGGAAGTTTGGAAATCTTGTATCTTTGTATGTGTATTTTGTGGTGAATGGCCTGTACAACCTCTCCATATTTTCTTTTTCTTTTATATTTTAAAAACTTTCTCTTATAGTTACGGCTCTTTATTGGATGTTGGGGAAATATTGTGAAATTAGGGGTTGAGAGAATGGGAAATCCATGGAGGGGTTGGGAAATACAAAAAATAGGTGTATGAACAACCTTTTTTCCATGTCTTATCTATTTCTTGTTCATATTGTGGAGAGATAAGTGTTTATCTTGTTATTATTGATAGGAGAGGAAATGGGGAAGTACAGTCCAAAGATCTGTACCCTAGTATCCCTGAAGTAGTCAGTTTATACCCTAGAGGGTACAATGGGAGAAATGAGTAAGTGCAGTAAGGAATTCTTATTGAATACTAGTTCATATAGAAATTAGACAAAGATCATCCATAACACATATATCCATTGAATCCTTATAACCATATATATATATATATTCATATAATGATTACATTAGCAAGTCTTGGTCTTTGCTTTCATTACAATTATTTTCATTCTCTATATGCTATATTCTATATCTTCTATTTGTATACATCTATCTTATATCTCCTATTCTGTCATCTATTACATATATATCTATCATTGTTTAGTCTCTTAGAGAGATGTGACCCTTCTAGGGTACCCCTTAACCTATCTCCCTTGTCGACTAGATGCTCCACACTTGCTTCAGTTCCCTGGGAGAATGTGCTTGTAGATCATCTTCAAATGCACCAGTGCTATGTCCCATTGCTGTTTAGCTTGCTGTAGTATTCTTATGTGTCCTTGTGTGCATATTTATGTAGTTTTTGCCTCTGCAAGAGTTATGGGGATCTATATATGTAGTGTGGCAACTTTGGCTTCTCCTAGTACTCCGCATAAGTGTTCAATATTAATGTTTATTATGTCTCTTAATTGTTTTACTTGCACCTTTATGCTTTCTCTTTGATCGTGTAACTTCTGTAGCTGTGTGTGTATTCTCCAGTCATGCCCTTATTGCTCCATCCATATCTTTTAATTTATCATAGGAGGCTACAACTTGTGCTATCTAATCCTTGAGTGTCTTGGTAAGGCTAGGCCATTGAAGACAAAATTGGTAGAGGACATTAGCATCTTTAATGCTACTATCCACCTTCTTTATCTATTTTTCTAATTCAGAGTGAGCTACCACACATTTCTTTGTCTTCCTTTTTTTTCTTTTCAATATTTCCTCGTGGGCCTCTTGTTTGATTTTGTCTTTTTGGGCTCTCAAGTATGCTTGGAGGCCATCTACCAACTATTTGAGTTACTATGAGAGGGGAAGGGAGGTGTAATCTAGGGTAAATTTTAGGTTAATATAAAATAGCATAAAAACTAACCCTAAACCAAGAATAGAGCACAAATAAGCATAAAAACATGAAATATAAAGCAATATTAACATAAAGTCTTCATGCCATCATTGTTTTACCTCCATTACCCTTCTCCATTTTGCTTGAATGTGATAATTTACCTCAGATTTTGAGTGTACAAATAGGCCTAATGATAATGACAAAGGAAAATATTAAAGATTCTAATTGACTAGAATGCACTTGACTTGATAGCTAAGTTGACAAGATAGCAAGATGCCTCTAGATAGCTTGTGGATGGGTTGACAATGACAAAATAGATGCCTTTTGTAGAATGCGAATTTTGACATGAAGGGCTAGGATTGAAAGGTTAATTTGACCTAAAGATCAATGGCCAAGAATGAAAGTTGTAGTATGGAATAGGGTTAGGGAAACATTAGGAAAAATGATAAGGATGAATGGTTAGGATTGAATTATAAGATAATTCAATCAAGGGATAGAAATGAGATGCCAAGAGATAAGATTTGATGTGGAAGATAAGATTGGCATAGATAAAAAGGTTGTAGGAGAAATTCAAATGAATAATTAAATAATAAAAATATTATTTAATTATAGAGGACATGTGAAAAGGTTGACCTTTTGAATTAAATAATGATTTAATTCAAAATTGGAAGATAAGGACAAGTTAGTAAGCAATAAAATTTATTTAATTTGTGAAAGCAAAGGATAATGAATAATTAAATAATCAAAATAATTATTTAATTATAGTTGAAAGATGACTGGACAATTAAATAAATGAATAAAATTTATTTAATTAATCAAAGAAGGAATAAAACTAGAAGTGAATTAATTAAATGATTAAAAGTATTTAATTAATAGAAGAATTGTGACATTAAGAAATAACTAAATAATTATGATTATTTAATTATTAATGATGAAAGGGGGAATGATGAAGAATTTAGGAGTCGTAGGCCTAGGATAATTTTTAGTGTCTACATTTTGCCCCTCTTTGATACAGTGCAGTTTATCATGTTGATTCAAAGAAAATTAGTAAAAACATGCCCCAGCGTGGATAGGGTAGATCTATGCCCCCTCATAATTTTTTTGCAAATTTTCCAAAATTTTCAAAAAAAATGAAAATGATTATGAAAAGTCAAATTGATAGCCAAGAATGTTGAGGTGATGAAAGAATTAAGTTTCAGGACCCTCGGGGTAGCCAGAATAAGGTTTTTGACCTCTCACAGAGTGCAACCAACACAAACCCTAGTCAAAACCCTAACTTTGAGGAGGTATAAATTGAAAATTGATAGGTCAAATGGCTCATTTGTGCATTTGGACTTTGAAGATTGAGGAGATTTGAGAGAAGCTGCCAAGATCTCACCTATTCCACACACCGAGCATTGAGGATACCATGTTTGGACCTTTAGACGACTGGATGGCGCAAGAAAGTCAATGTCTTTTAGCTTACTTTGTCAATTTTTCATTTCACGTAATTCTAGGTACTAGAAAATTTTAGCAGGCAATTGCATCGTTTTCGGTTCGCCGCAAGTGCTATTGCGAACGAAGCAATTGTATGCAAAACAATGTAAGTGATAGAGTCAAGCCTAGGGTAGGTTTAGGTTTTAAATTGTGCAATGCAATTGCATTAGAACAATGCATGTGCGGTCTGCATATATGCAACTACCAATGTGTGATGCAATTGACTAGAGAAATAACACAACTGATTTGATAAGCTGCAATTGATTGGGGATTCAACGTAATTGAGTCCCTGCAATGCAATTGCAAAGGCATGCAACACAATTATTTTAAAGGAACACATATGAAGCTTGTGCGGCATAATAGATATTGTGTGATGCAATTACTTGACTATGCAACGCAATTGATTGTTAAGAGATTTTTCCCTATTTAAAATAAAATGTCCTTTGCAATGTGTATCTAATAGATTTGACTAGGCTTTTTGATTGACACAATGCTTGTACTTGTGACCACATGCGACACTTGATCCGATTTATACACAAGAGTCTTGACTTGCTACATACTAGTTACAAGATTAGTTGACCAACGCTGAGAAGTGTAGGTTGTGGCATCTTGGTTTATATCATGTGACATTCATGCCTATTATTAGGGTGAACAGGGGTATGTTGACTACACTTGCAAAGAGGTGGTATTCAAAGACACGTTCCTTCCATCTGCTAACAAGGGAGGCGACTATTACCCTTGAGGATGTCTATCAAATATTACGACTGCCTATTCGAGGGGAGCGAGTCAGGTATGACCCTAGATGCATATATCAGGCACTCTTGGAGTTTTACATATATGAGGGCGTTAGAGACCTGGGCATAGATCAGTATGAGATCAGATGGGAAACTTTAGCAGAGAGGTATGAGAGGTTTGACTGCATCATGTGCACACTAATAACCAAGGTTGTCATTCCAGATCACTGAGGACATAGGTTCCCAGTAGGATGGGGAGAGATGTTGGTAGAGATGATTGCTAGAGATACATTGTATGCATGGGGGCCATGCTTATTAACAATGCTCTATTTACAGCTACATGATATAGCTTACCGAGATGGATAGTCTATGAGGTGTGGTGTGACACTTTTGATGGTTTGGACCTGGGAGCACATTGCCATGTTTCGTTCTCTAGTAGGTTGCCAATTGGGGGCCAACATTCTATATGTATACATGTATAGAGGCACAGTGACACAAACCCATGTTGGGGATGTGGGATATTGGAAACATGGCATTGACACCTTGGTCCGTTTCGTTTGGAGGCCATATAGAGATTGTGCCCAGTGGCCAGATGAGGGAGAGCATTTTCCTTGGTTTAGAGATCAGAGGTACTTGATTGGACGGACAGTCCAATCACAACACATTATTGGTATGTATCTTCCTGAGTGGGTCCTATGTTAGTTTGGTGTGCAACAGGGTGTCCCACAGGGCTTAGGAGAGTTTGCAAGATATTTGCGAGAGGTGACACCATGGGGCCTATTATACCTGTGATCATAACAGAGCAAGGGATTGATGCTTTGTAGGTGGTACAATGGGAATGGATATGGGGTCCAACAGATGCATGGATGATCACTGATTATGATGCATGGTTGGAAACTCATAGGCCAGAGCCCTTGATAAATCTAGATCAACCAACACCAATGGTTCGATGAGGTAGGGGCCCACGAGGCTGAAGAGGTGGAAGACGGGGTATAGGAGATGGAGGGAGAGGAGACAGAGGATGAGGAGGTTGGAGAGAAGATGACGAGGGAGACGAGAGAGGTGGAGGCATAGGAGATTGAGGGCACCACTCCCTCTTATTAGAGAGGAGGGAGAGGAGGAGAGACAAGAGGAGGAGAGGGCTGCAGAGGAGGGGAGGTAGGAGGAGGAAATGGTTGTCAAGGAGGGTCGATAGGATGATGTGGTCATGGAGGAGGCATTAGTAGAGGAGCATTTAGAGGAGAGACAAGAGGAGGATGTGATGGGAGAGGCAAAGCGCATCCTCCGAGAGAGGATTTTCTTGGGGGAGGAGGGCTTTGAGGACATCCCCATTAGAGATGGAGAGCAGAGAGCAGATCAGAGGATACAAGATCTACAGGCCAAGGTTCAGGCCTTGGAGTCCGAGTTAGGGATACTATGAGTAGAGAGGGATGGTTTAAGGATCGAGATAAATACAATAGTGGTTCGAGCATAGGTGGTAGAGAAGAGGGTCCTAGACTTCATTGCTACCTACAGTGGATTGATCATAGATATGGTCAGAGAGGTTTCCAGGGCCAACATGAGAGAGCAGTACTATAAAGACCTTTATGAGGCCAAGGTACCACACGAGCGCAGGGCACCGAGTGCATCAGAGGCACTAAGTAGTGGATAGTCTCACAGTAGACGGTCACACAATAGGGGAGAGAGTAGCAGGGGAGTCTCACAACCGGGTCTATAGAGCCCATACGATAGGTCACCTTCAGAGCATAGGCCACTAGGTTCACCTCGATGATTTCCTTATGGAGAGCATGGAAGCTCAAGCTAGGACCTATTTTGATATTGTATTAGACACATGTATTTTTGGCCATTGAGCCTGTGAGCTCCACTTTTTGAGATACATTTTGACATTGTACTGTGACACATTTTGAGTGATATATATGATATATGATTTTAGCGGCGATTATATGATGTCCAATCTATTGCTATACATTTATTATGTCATGGATAATTTATGTTTTTATGATGTTTATGCAGCCTCTATGATAATGTGATGGTTATATATGGTGATGCCTTATATGTGACTTCTAGATGGTAGATGTATGCATTTATTTTATGATGTTATGAATGTCATATATATGCTATTTTATGTTTATGATGGATGATTATTATGAGATGTCATGTTATATTATGCTTATATGATGCAAATGAAAATATGTATGTAATATGATGGATGGTCATGGATTATGATCTTATGAATGTAGATGCGTCATGTATATAATATGTTATGCAAAATGATATGATAATGGCTATTTATATGGATGCCTATATGCCATGGATATTTTTGTATTTTCTGATGCAATATATATGGTTTAATGTGTATGTATGATAATGCCTATATGATGCTTCTAACATGACTATATATGCAGGATATTTTTGTGTCACAGGATGCCGTCAAAATACAGATGGAAGAAATGTTAATGCGAAAGACATGGATGTTAGTATGGAAAAATGACTTGAATATTTTGCCAGATAAATAATAGGCCTTGCATTTAATCATCATTGGGTGGTAAAAATATGAAAAATGAACAAAAACCATGGTATGACATAGAACAAGGTGTGCAAGGTCATTCATTTGCAAAACAAACAGTTGTAGACAAGGAATGTCCTGACTCATACTAAGGGAAAAATTGCTCCAGTCCTTTTGCCAAGACAAACCACAAACAATAATCAAAGAAAAGAGTCATGAGACATCCTCGCCCCTCTAAATCCTTCATGGCACATCCTCAAGAGAGCTAGTAACATGAACCAAAGACAAATAAAAAAAGATATAAGACAAAATAGCCAAAAAAGTCAATAGCCATTCAGAGTTTTTTCCAAATATGTTTGTCGATGATTGACTGACTAGGTGTTTGACGGGTTGGTTGTTTGACAAGACCTAGTTTCTAGGAAGAAACATGTCGTATAAGACGCCGAGTTTGGTTTCGATCATGTGAACACATGTAAAAGGAAAAAGGAAAAGTTTGATTGATGATAATGTCTAGTTTCAGGAAGAATACATTCTGGATAAGACATAATTTTGATTGCTTGACAGTTTGATGTCTGTTTGACGTTGATTGTTTTGACAATTTGTTTGATTTGACCTAATGATTTTTCAGTTCGTTGTCTTGTTGATTGATGACTTGTCTGATGTTTTGGTGATTGTTTATGCCTAGGTTGACAATGTCCGATTTTATTATGACCGAGGTGACAAACCATAAAGGACCGATCTAGGTGGCCTTGGGGGCTCATCGACAAATTGCCTTGCCTATGTAACAATGCGTAGAGACCTTGTAGTTCAACATGACTTGACTTTGTTTTATTGAAAAAGGACTGAGTCATGATTTTTATTTGACCAAACCTAAAAGGATTGACCTAATGCCTCAAGGGCACATCGATAGATGGCCTTGCCTACATTTAGTCGTAGAGGCAACGTGGTTTGACTTGACTTGGACTAACATGACTGACTTTGATGCTGTTTTTAGGATTTTTGATAGTTATTTGGATGTTTGTGTTTTTGACATATTTTTTTCATCTTTTTGGTATATTTGATTTTTTTGTGTTTTCAAAAATATTTGGTTTTTTGTCTTTTTGATAATAGGAACCTCTTGATAACAAATGTAAGATCTAATGACATAGGTCAAGTATTTTCCCCCAGTTGAGTATAAGACCAATTTATTAGGGGTGAGATGGCATGGGATGTGAAAGGTGAAAGGCCACATGATGTCAACCATTCCAGGTAATGAAAAGGATCGCCAGACATTATTATGGATGACTAGGAAGGGTGAATGATGGGAAAAGTCAAATTGGAATGATGGTAGACGACGAAACAAAGTCAACTACACATGGCGCCTGTTTGCTAGGTTTTCACCATGGTACTTATCCAAAGCGCCAACAAAGTGGTTTTCACTATTGGACAAATTATTTCTCTTTACTATTTTGATTTTTTTTGGTGTTACCAAGATGCTTGTTTGTCAGGTTTTCATCAAGGTAATGATTTTTTTGATTTTTGATTTTTTTTTGTATTTTTTATGGTTATAAAAAGACTTTCGAAAGATGTGTATAATTTGCGTAGATGTAGACTGTTGATTAGTTTTGACAAGGGTTCCCCTTCAGGAGTCGAAAGTTGATAAGCTCTAATCCAAAGACTACTATGACAATATAGGGACCTAACCAATTCGGCTCAAAATTTCCTATCTTTTCTCATTTTGCTTGGTTCTTCAGTTTCTCCATTAAGACGAGGTCACCAATGCCAAAATTTCAATTCAAGAATTTCTTATTGTAACTACAACAGAGATGGTAATGATATGCTTGAAGATGGTCCAATGCTTTATGTCTTCGCTCATCTAGAAACTCCAACTCGTGCAGTCTTGATACATGGTAATCCTCATCGTCGATATGCCCTTGCATGGATACCCTTAGGGAAGGTAGTTCAACCTCAATAGGTAAGATAGCTTCGGAACCAAAGACTAGGGAATATGGAGTGGCACTGGTAGGAGTGTGGATGCTGGTTGGTAGGCCCATAAGGCGGGGTTAGGTTGGAGGTGCCAGTCATGACCAATGTCATTAACAGTCCTTTTAAGGATTCTAAGAATATTTTTATTAGACACCTCAGCTTGGCTGTTTCCTTGTAGGTAGTATGGAGTGGAGAAATGGTGTTGGATGTGGAATTTCTCGCAAAGTTGACTAACTTGGTTTTTGAATGGTCGACAGTTATCAATGATGATGGATTGAGGGACACCATACCGACAAATGATATAGTTGAGAATGAACTTAGAAATTTGTTTTCTAGTTATGTTTGTCATAGGAATAGCTTCAATCCATTTAGTGACGCAGTTATGATGAATTTATGATCGTTGGAGGATGTGGGATGAATCTTACCTATGAGGTCGAGTCCCCATTGGGAAAAGGGGCATGGTGATGTTATCAGACAAAATTCTGGTGCTAGTGCATGTATCAAGTCTCGATGGACCTGACACTATCAACATCTTTTGATGAAGAGATATGAGTCTCATTCCATTGTAGGCCAGTAGTAGCCCACACTCATGATCTTTTTAGCTAGGGTTCGACCGCTAGAATGGGCTTCACATATACCCTTGTGCACCTCTTGCAAGGTCGTTTATGCTTCTTCAGTATCAAGACATCACAATAGGGTATTGTCCAAGGCATGTCTATAAAGGGTGTCATGATGATGGCATACTTGGAGGCCTTACGAATAAATGTCTTACATTGGTTAGCAGAAAGGTCAAGGGAAAGGACATGGTCATGGAGGTAATCATATATGTCTTGGTTCCATGGGGAATTAAGACCAAAAATTTCATAGATCATCTTAGATTCAGGGATGTCGAAGGCAAGGACCCATAACTGCTCTATTAGAAACTTGAATTGAGGCACATTGTGTGGTATGTCCAAGAGGGAGCCGATGGTGGCCATGACATCTGCTGCTTTATTTTGAATGGAGGGAACCTGATGGAAGAGTATTATGTCAAAATACTGCCTAAAGCTATCTACCATTGGTTTGTATGGGGTGATCTTTTCATCCTTGGTGTCGTAATCATCATTGACTTGCCAGATTACTAGTTGAGAATCACTGTATACTTGCAAATGCTTGATCTTCCATTTGATTTCCATACAAAGTCCTGTGAGGAGGGCCTCATATTTTGTGATGTTGTTTGTACATGGTAACACAATTCTGAATGACTTAGAAATGGTATCACCTTGAGGGGTGATAAAAAGTATGCCTACTATGGAACCATGGTTAGTGTGAGATCCATCAAAGTATAGTTTCCATGTCATTGGTGTGTCCATAGTGAAGATAGATTCATTTGGAAAATTAGAGACCAATGGGTGATTTGCCTTAGTTGGTGCATTTACAAGTTGGTCGACAATAACTTGTCCTTTTATTGCTTTTCTCTCGATGTACTGAATATCATACTCACTGAGGATCATGACCCATTTAACCAACCGTCCTGTCAATGCTACTTTATTGAGAAGATATTTCAAAGGATCTATCTTTGCGACCAAATTTTTTTGATGGTTCAACATGTAGTGCCTTAGTTGTTGAGTAGCAAAGACTATTGCAAGACATGCATGTTCTATTAGACTATAGTTTAATTCATAACCAAGCAGGGTGCACCTGATGTAGTATATCACTTGCTCACGACCTTCATCGTCATTATGTGCAAGTAATGCCCCCAGTACATATGTAGTTACTAAAATATAAAGAATAAGGGGTCTCCCATTGACTAGTGGCATTAGTAAATAATCCTTGATTTTTTGAAAGACTTCTTGACACTTTTCTGTCCATATGAATGGTACACCTTTTCTAAGTAAATGTTGGAATGGATGTACCTTGTCAGCTAGCTATGCTATGAAGCACCTAATGGATTGGAGTCATCCTTGTAGTGTTCATAGTTGACTTATGTTGGTTGGTGGAGGCATGTCAATTATAGCTTTGAATTTTTCTGGGTCTACTTCAATGCCTTGTCTGGAAACTATGTAACCTAGGAGCTTTCTAGATGTTACTCCAAACACACCCTTTTTAGGATTTAATCTAACTTTGTATTCTTCCAATCTCTTGAAGATCTTGTCTAAAACCTATAGGTGGTCTCCTCATGTCAATGTTTTGGCTAACATGTCATCTACATAGTCTTCCATTAGAGTGTGCATTAGGTCATGAAAAAATGTCATCATGGTGCATTGGTATGTTGCTCAAGCATTTTTAAGTCTATAGGGCATGAAATTCCAGCAATTATTTCCTCATGGAAAAGTGAAAACTATCTTATGTTGGTCTTCTGATGCTAATTTAATTTTATTATATCTTGAGAATCCATCCATGAGGGACAACATCTCGTATCTAGCTGTCAAGTCCACAATGATGTTAATATTTGGCAAAGGGAAATCATCCTTCGGACATGCCTTATTTAGGTCACGAAAATATGTGCAAATGCGAATCCCACTTGTTGGTTTTGTTACTAGAACAAGGCTAGATATCCACTCTACGTAGTCAATAGATCTGATGAGCCGACATCTAGTAGTTTCTTTAGTTTAGCCTTAACTAAAAGAGCAATCTGCAGATGTATTTTTCTAAGCTTTTGCTTGAATGGTTTGATGTCGGGATGTAATGGAAAATGGTGTAATATCAAATCAGGGTCTAACCCAGGCATGTGAGCATAGGGCCAAAAAAATTTAATCTTTCACTCTATAAAGAATGCCTGGAACTCAGGTTTCTCAGACTTTGTTAGTGATGCTGCAAAATGGATAATTCTGGGATTGCCTTCCGTGCCAATGTTGATTTCAATAGATTTCTCAATGAGCATCAGCAAATTCTCTTGGGAAGTGGGGAGAATGTCCAACCCTCCACCCTTGGGTGCCTCAGAGAGGTTTTCACCCTCAGATTGTTAGAATTGGCTATGGATGCCAAGATCTATGGACCAAATGGAAAACACAAGAAAAGAGAGAGAGAGAATATGACAAGAATAGATTGTATTCAATGTCAATGATATGAGATGATTATGATTATTACAATGAGAGAGACCCCTTGGTTATATAGCCAAGGTGAGAACA
Organism: Sequoia sempervirens; assembly: GCA_007258455.2. Taxonomy (NCBI): domain Eukaryota; kingdom Viridiplantae; phylum Streptophyta; class Pinopsida; order Cupressales; family Cupressaceae; genus Sequoia; species Sequoia sempervirens. Next base: position 63,392,212 of record VDFB02256132.1, on the reverse strand, counting down.
TAGAAGGGCATAAGATTATGACAAGTGTCGTAATCTTATGACATGAGACAACTAGGAAAACCTATCACTCCACAAAAGGTGGAGAGATAATCACATGATGTGTCCACAAAAGGTGGAAGTGATGAGGTAATGACATGTCAAGTCCACCAAAAGTGGAAAATCTCCAACAACCTCCTATGTGGTCCCTAAGTAAACTTAACTAAGGTGTAATCATGACCTAGGACAAGGTACAAGACATTTAATTACACCAACACCCCTTAAGTGCAACTTAGGGAGAATGTACACAAAAGAAAACAATGCAAGATGGGTCCCGACTACTAGGCCATGTTAGGTACCCATGTACACACAATGCAATCTCTCACAAGCGAGGAAAAGGAGAAACCCGGTGGGACAAAACTCCTCCCAAAAGAGAGATGAAATACAAAATAGAAATACTCTCAATGAAGAATGAGAAGGTAAAACCCCATGTGAGGAAAAAGACCCCCCTAAGAGAGAAGTAGAAGAGAGACAAGGTAGCCCCCCCTCAATGTTGAGTCTCCTGCAATGATGGTAGAAGCTCGACATTGAATGCTGAAGATAATCCAATCTCGCCGAACAACGTTCCTCCCCTTAGGAAGAAACAAAACCAAGGATGTATGCAGGATATCAAGATGATGGATGATGTATGATGGTGTCTCTGAAGCATGCTCAAGTGTCTCCATGTTGATGTTGAAAGATGACACACTCCAAACAGGCGTTCTAGGCCACACTGCTGAAGAGGACAATCCAACATCTAGTAGAGATGAATGTAGAACATGATCCAAAGACAAAGATATCCCCTCTGAAGACAAAGAAGCCTCCTCCAAATGCTGTCCAAAAGAATCCACACTCACACCAATCTGTGAAGAATGATCATGTAGAGAATGAACAAGAGGGTCAAGGTGTTCCCTCACAACAACTGAAGAAGGCTCATCTTCATCAAAGAGAAGATGAATGCTATCGATGGTGTCCTCCAAATCTGCAAGATGAGACTCCACAAACAAGTCTGAAATACTTGTTAGGAAGCCATCCAAGGTAGCCATATCTGGAAGACAATCAAGATCTTGCTGCACTGAATCACTAGGAGCCAAAACTATAGCAACACAAGTATCATCAAGTACAACAGTAGGTGGAGGAGATGAAATGCATGGCTCAAGGACTGGATCCGATGTGAGTATGCCCAAGTTCAAAAAGCCAAATGTCTCCTCTGAATCATGGTTCATATGATCAACAGTCAAAGGAACATTGTCACCATCAGAAGCAAATTGTGCAAAGGAATACAACCGAGATGAATGATCAACAACCCCGGTAGCAATGATATCTCTAGTCTCCAAGTCTCGAATGAGGACCGAATTAGGTGTGAACTCCACAGTTCTCCCATCTCCACCATGTGTAATCTGATAAATGGAAAGCAAATTGTTCATCAAATGAGGAACGCACAAGACATCCTGAAAAGTGTTCTCCCCAATGCTAATAGATCCCTTCCCTGTTACACTCATGTATGTATTGTTTCCCATAAAGATAGGAGACATGCTACAAGGCTGAAATGAAGAGAAGATAGTCTGCGAAGATGCCATATGATGTGATGCTCCTCAATCTAGAAGTCATCTTCCTGATCCTGGACTTGAATGAGCACAAAGAGCTTGTCCTTTATATCCTGATATATATGTTTGAACTTTTTCCTTTTTAGACTGTTTTGAAGTAGAAGGAGAAGAAGATGATTCAAACATTCTAGAAGGAAAATCAATGTGATTCCTTTTGAGAAGATTTTTCAACTCATCAATATCCTTCTTATAACAATAATGTTCTTCATGTCCATCCTTTTTACAATATGCACAAAAAGGTCTCTCCTTCTTAGATGATTTCTCTTTTGAAGATGAATCTTTATGTTCTTATGTGGAATTTGATGTGGATTGTGTGTTCTTCTTAGGCTTGTTCTTTGTCTTTTCTTTGCCACTTGAAGACTTCTCATCCTTTACAACCAAGGCATGTGATTTTGAAGACTTCAAAGTACCCATTTGAATAAGCTTATCTTGCTCCCTAGTGAGTTGCATAGCAAAATCTTCAAAGGAAGGCATCTTAAACTCACTCCCAAAGGCATTCTTTGTAGCATAGAAAGTAGACACAAACACTGAATATTCAGGTCCTAGCTTTGAAAGAACACTTAAGATCAATTGTGTATCTGATTTCTCAATTTTACAATTCTTCAATTGTGTTCTTAGTGACTTGAATTTAGTGATGAAGTCTTGTATGTTGTCAAAATTACATGGATTGAGACTGATTAATTCATTCTCCAACAAATGTCCTTGAATTTCATTTGTTTTCCCAAACAATTCTGACAATGTAGTCCACAGCCATAGGTGTATCCAACTGCTCAATGTGAAACAACAAATCAGGAGAGACATACAAGCACAAATAGCCAATGGCTTCTTCACAACTATTCAACCACTTATTCTTTTTAACTTCATCATTTTGTGGTTCACCATCAAGCCCATGAACTATCCTATACAATCTCTTTACTCTTAGCAATTTGTTCATTTCAGATTTCCATTTAGGATAGTTGTAAGGTGTTAGAAGTGGAATTGTAGATGGCTCCATGATGAAACAAGAACAAAAATCAAGAGGAATGCAACCACAACCACAAGAAGAATCCCCCCCAAATTCACTCAATCATAGAACCCCCCAAGCAATATCTAATTTGGCACTTTATATTTAGTACGTTTACAAATTCCACTTTCCAAAACAACGAAGTGGTCTTGATCTTGGTACATGCAAATGCCCAAAATAGGCCACAAAATCAAGTACAATTTTTGGCATACAATGAGATCAATCTGATCATACCACAGAAAATTACATGAAAAATCATGCACATTCAAAAAAAATTGCACACAAAAATGTTACCGTAGGAGCAAGATATGAGGTCCCGAAGTTCTAAAAATGAGGACGAAGTAGTAACACCTGTGAGAATCTGCAATTTCTGGAAAAACCAGACACCAAAACCAAAAACTGATTGCACCATTGCGAAGAGCACAAAAAATTAGCCCAAATAAAAAAAAAATTCTCGCCAAAAGGAGGTCCTGAGCCTGAGTTATTGTCATTTGAAGATCAGGGACAAAAATCAAAACTCCATTGAAGAGGGGGTCAAACTTTCAAAAAACACTTTTTCCGCCAAATTTAGCAGGAATTACACTAGATTTAGCAACCCACCAAATATAGAAATCTACTAACCAAATCTGGAGCCCCACTAAAAAAGATTTAAATTAAAGATTTTTAAGAAAACTTTTTAAAAAAGTTTTAAAGGATTTTTTTCAAGAAAGTGGGGCCACACCCCCCATACTTAATATAGCTGCGTACTTTTCTGATTTTATGATGTTGACCGCTGCTTTGAAGACTAGCCGATAAAATCAAAATGCCCGCCGACTGGAAATGACGACGGTGGCAGCTGGTGGTGGGGGCGACGGGTACGCTGTACCCGGCCTCTGCAGTACTTTATGTAGACTTTGTCTGCTTTTTAATTTTGATTTTTCAAAACAAAATTTTTACAAATACTTTGTGAAAAACTGCGAAATAATGATAATTTTTTTCTGATTTAAAAAAATTTCAAATTGTAGAAAATATAAAATATATATATATATTTTTAAATATCGTACCGACAACAATAATGGCCCCTGGGGGTTGTACGACTCTCGGGTAAAATTTTTTTTGCCTCACCGGATGACTTGCTCCGAATTAGACGAATTGACAGTCGATCTTAAGGTTTTTGGCTCTTCTGGACGCGATGGCATGGTCGGATTTGACCCAAAATGCTCCAAATTGTAGCTACCTTATGGATTTGGCAACCACTCTTCAGCTTCAAACCCTCATAGATTTGGCCTCGTATGTCCGATTTGGACGAAACAAAAGGCAAAATCGACTATCTCGAACCTTCCAGACACAATGGTGAGCTCAGATTTGTACCGGAAAGCTCTGATATGAACCTGCAATAAAAAGCCATGAACGAAACCTCCTCAGATTTGGGATCTATCTTCAAAAAAAGACTCTCCAATGGCATCCAATCCGCTCTGATACCATGTTAGAATTGGCTATGGATGCCAAGATCTATGGACCAAATGGAAAGCACAAGAAAAGAGAGAGAATATGACAAGAATAGACTGTATTCAATATCAATGATATGAGATGATTATGATTATTATAATGAGAGAGACCCTTTGGTTATATAGCCAAGGTGAGAACATAGAAGGGCATAAGATTATGACAAGTGTCATAATCTTATGACATGAGACAACTAGGAAAACCTATCACTCCACAAAAGGTGGAGAGATAATCACATGATGTGTCCACAAAAGGTGGAAGTGATGAGGTAATGACATGTCAAGTCCACCAAAAGTGGAAAATCTCCAACAACCTCCTATGTGGTCCCTAAGTAAACTTGACTAAGGTGTAATCATGACCTAGGACAAGGTACAAGACATTTAATTACACCAACACAGATATGTTCTTTCTTTTTACTTTTTCTTGGTCTAAAGGTGCCTTGCGGTTTTCACCTAGAGAATCATCTTTTTTTGTTCTTTCATTTTTACTTTTGCAACTGGAGGGGTGGAGAAACTCCCCAAATTATGCCATATGATCCAAGTCAATGTTAAATCTAGCCTTGTGGTTACCACTAGGAATTCCTTCTCTCAATCCCATGAACTCAACAATTGCTTCGTCATTCTCAAATACATCCAAGGAAGGAGGTCCTTGTTGGTCCCAATCAATGAGTTGAGGGTAAACTAAGGGCATGCCATCATCAATAGTGTCAAGTTTTAGGGAAGATAGGGTGAATATAGGGATATTTTCAGGGTCGCAGATCATGGTATCAGATAGGTCAAGGTTGGTGAAGACTCTGTCTAGTTCATAATCACTAGTTGCACAAGAGTCCCCCTTGTATTCATTGGAACCAATCAATGTAGTAGTTTGCATATGCATCAGATTGTTCATGGGTGTTGGGTATTGCAAATGTCTCGATATCTTTAGAAGTACTCACTTCCTTAATCGAAAGTACCTTCGTATGAGGAGCACCAATCTTAATCAGTTTAAACCCTAGTCCTAGGCCTTTTGGTTGTTTAGACACAAAAAAAGGTTCATTCATCCCATTTTTATTTAATCCAAGTCCAATGTATCCATCATAGCCTTTGTCCTGCATGATCTTGAAACCTTTGTTGTACTGTTTTGTTATCTCTTTGACATTCAATCTCAACCCTTCCTTTAAATTTTCCTTTTCTATAAAAGACCCTATCATTGTCATTTCTACATCTTATACATCTCTAGTTCATATGCAAGTACATGTTGCTAGTGTGAGAGAACAATCTTCAATATTATGCTAGTCATTGTCATAGGATTATTAGTGCATACTCAAATATGAGGGCATCAAGTACATCTCAAGAAAAATGGAGAAGGGAAATGGAGGTGAAGCAATGATGGCATGAAGACTTTATGGTAATATTGCTTTATATTTCATGTTTTCATGCTTATTTGTGCTCTATTGTTGGTTTAGGGTTAGTTTATGCTATTTTACATTAACCTAGATTTTTACCCTACATTACAAGAGGTGTCCTTTTGTAACTGCAGAATGGAGCTCTATAGAGTTTGTACCACTTCTTCCAATTGCTCAACATTTTCCACATGTTGTAAAACTTATTACCTTGTGTTGGCATGGAAGATATCCCCCAATTGTAGTTTTTGCTGTGGTAGAATGTTAGCTAGATTGACTTGTGACCCCATTATTGGAAGCTATATCATTTGTGAAATAAGTGGTGGTTGGAGCTGCTTCTGTTGCGCTAGGAAATCCTTGATGGTTTGAATCAAAGAAAATGAAGTATTTACTTCCTTCTCCTCTTCATGTGCTTGTTCTTGTGTTTGTTCCTCTTCCATATAGGTAAGTGATGGACTTCTTGTTGGAGAGGGTGATGGTGTGGCATGCTACTTTCCTTTTTCTTCTTCTACCAACATGGAATCCATTATTTGTTGTGTAATTGCGATGGTTTCTTTCTGTATCTTTGCTATCTCCTCATGTTGGTCCCCATTATGGTGTATATTCTTTGTTTTGTCCAAAATTCTTGGGCTTGGGCTTGTATTAGCTATTATTTTTGATCTAGGGTGAGACCCAATCCTACTTCTATGATTACCTTATTTCTTATCTTCTCTTCTTGTTTAAGTGCTTGCTCCCTTCTTTCCTAGATTGCGGTAATAATTTCTTGTGTGAAGTCTTTGATGACCTCCTTTAGGATTTTATCCAAATTCCTTATATGCATGATTAAACTCTATAATTTGATCTTTATTTTCTAGATTTGTATCCTCATACATTGAAAAATTTTGCAGAAGCACACCATGATAGATGATGGAACTGGTAGTCTCAATCACATCGATGGGAGGTTGCGGTGGCTCCTCTACTTGTGGTTGTTGGATTTGAATTATTTTTTCCTTCCTCTTTCTCTTTTATAGAGGTTCCGTACCTCTTCTACCTCTTCTACTGTAGAAGTGATGATTTTTATTTTCACCACTTGTTTAGGCCTTCCCTTGTGACCTTTCTTCTCCACACTCATTTGCATCAGTGCCTCCATTAGCTCTTGTACCTCCTGAACCTTTGGTGTTGTTACTGTTTGGGAAGAGAATGCAAGACCTTTGGATTGTCTACTTGTAACTCCATACAATTTACAAGATCTTTGGGTGGTGGGTGTGAAAAATTCCGGAGTTCGTGTTGAGGAGGATGGCTTTGCATATTTTTTGGTGGGCTACCCCACTGATTTTTTAGCTACTCTTTTTTCTTCTCAAAGTTTTCCACATTTTTCTTATGGATCTAGTCCATGATTTCCTTGTAGGTGCCAAATATTTCTATATTTGGATCCTTTGGCTTGTTGAGGATGTTTGTAGCATAGGAATTTGTTGGTATGTGGTAACTAATCATGCTATACTGTACACTCTTCATGGGGGTTGCAATAGGGTATTATTCGTGAGATTGTAATATGTTTTGCAGTGGATAATAAAATTCTCTATGTTGTCTTGTTTCTTCTATAATTTTCTGTGAGTTTTATTTCTCTGTTTTATTGATCAAATATGCATTTAATTGTTAGATATCTTCCTTCTAACCCTAACAACATTCACCTCCTTTTGTGAGACCTCATATGAGAGCTTAGGAATCAAAGATATTCGAGGCTCCACCCGCTCCATGTAGGTGTAGTATTTATCTACTAGAAATGTGACTATGTTAATATACTACTTTATGGAATCATAGGGAATATGCTCCCACACTTGCATCTATTGCTGGAAACTTTTGAAGAAGCCCCAATATGTGGTAGTATAGGTTTGTTTGTCTAGGAATTGTCAGGTATGCATTTTTATTTGGGCAGCTACTGGTAGGTGTGCCTTCCACACTTTTCCTTTAAATCCCAATAGCTCATTGAGGAAATAGAGAGCTAGGAATATTAGGAGTGTACCATAGCAGAAATTATAGTGGGAGGTCTTTATCTTATGTGGATTCTCCATGAGTTTCTCCTGCATCACTTCATAAAGGTCAAAATCTTTGCTTTCTACCACCATCTGATATGTAGTATGAATTGTTGTGGTAGTTGTAGAGTCTTACCTATTTGCATAGTAAATTTTATAGGTGATACCCATGGTGGAGTACCACACTCCAGGTTTATAATTGCCTGGATGCTTAGGCTGTGCCCATCTGGAGTTGTACTTGTGAGTTGGGTTATGAATTCATTCTTTACCACTTTCTTTGTCGGGACCTCCCCAACCATGCTTAGCCTTGTTATCATGTGTATTGCTTCTTTTGTTATATGGTGCGGTTTGTCCAGATAAATGAATTTATCATGGAATTTTATTAGCACCAGTCTGAACCACTTGTACTCATCGCAAAAATATGGGTAATCCATCTAGATTTCAAGATGTTTCCTCCCCACTTCTTGATATTGTGGAAAATATGAGTGTTGATCTAGAGAAAGTAAGGTTTGCCTCAACTCAAATTTTGTGTGGTCAATTTCTACTATTGGCTCATGAATGTATTTCATGACATCCTTTGTGTAAACCACATCAATTAGAATGCTTGAAAATGCTCCATTTCTTTCGACCTCCATGGATTTGAATGGGTGCTTTTTGTATTTGGGTTAGAGTTTCTCTATGACATCGACTAAAGTTAGGGTTTCCATTGTTGGGAGTTGTGTTAGAAATTGTCATAGAGCTCAAGTTAGCACAATTTTTTGAAATGCAAGGTAAATTGAGTGGAGTTGTGGGGGTTTAAATAACGTTGTGTTTTCTTTTTGCATTTATGTCACTTTCTTGTCAGCTTTCACAATTTTTTGTAGCCGTTTGAAGTCTTATGCCTGCTAACGATTTGATTTTTCTAATCTAGAGTTCTATGTTGTATATATTACATAATATATAGTTTATTTCTTTTCACTCTTTATGGTTTTATCCATTGGGTAGGTGGTAATGTCTAAGTCTGACACCATTCACATACCTTGTGATTTGATTGCCATCTAATCTCTTTAATCTTACTACTCTTGAGTTCACAATTTCATAAATAGAGTATGGTCCTAGCTACTGCACCTTTAATTTTCCTTTCCTTTTAAATTTATTGTAATAAAGTAGTACCAAGTTGCCAATTTGAAAAGTTTTTATGCAGAGGTTTCTATCGTGCCAAGATTTTTATCTTAGTGTTGATGATGTTTTCTGCACAACAACAACTCAGACAAAATATAATATCCTATCTCTCTTGAAAGGTAAATCTCTATCAGCAAGCCTCAAGAGATAACCCTAAGGTCTCTAATGTCAGGTCTTGACAATGCATAAACAACTTAGTGATAAATGTGAAAATGCTGGTAATCACAATGGGACCTTACTACAAGAAAAATAGCGAATCTCTAATTTATTAGATCTAGCAATGTGATGATACTTTAATCCTAAATCTAACCCAAATGATAAAGGAAATAACAAAAGATATAAGGTTTCAAAGAGATTTCTAGATTAAACACTACTCCTAAGATTAACAATGCAGATGACAAACACTTGAAATGGACCAATCCCTCAAAACTAATTTCTACTTGACCCAGATGGATCTACAATCTTATAGAAACAGTGCAATCTTCTAAGGTGTTAAGATTTTCAGATCATGAACATTCATTCAAAAAACCCTATTGCAATTGAAATGAATAAACCCTCACAATTAAACTGAGCACAATGAATATAAAAGTCTAGGCTAACTTTGCAAAGCAACTAATAATCAGTTGGTTGCGAAAAGTATGGACCAGGAATTGCTGCAACACTTCAAATATCAAATCATAAACATCATTGAATTGAATCTAATCCTAAATGTCTATTTTCCTCACAACAATTCTAAAGATAGAATAACAAGAACCATGCAAGATAAGAAGAACACAAGTATGGCACCAAATCACAATGTCATTACTTGCATCAAATTATCCACTGTAGCAACAATTCCAGCTTTCTGTTACAATATTTGCTTGAGAACAACTACTTGCTAACTCTTGCTCTACTTAATTCGCTTCAATACTAGCTATCTATCTCTTGTCTATCTCTGTATCTAGCCCTTAAAAATGAGGCAAAATGCCATATTAATAGAAAACCCCCAAAACATGCCAGCCTAGCTAGGTTTTACAATAATAATTGGCCACAAAACAAGTCGGCCAGGAGAAATTCAAAATAAGATAAAATATGCATTAAATGCTCGAACTTCATCTAGGTCGGCCTGGGATCTCCAATGCAGCTTGGACCAATGCATGCAAAATAATAGGGAAGCACAAATCTTGATGTAGCCCAACATTAACTATCTTCCCCTTTGTCTTTATTTCGATCAATCGTTTCATGCACCTTCAAAAGCACCCTATCCAAGTTGGCCATAGGTGGTAAAGGCAAAACCTTAAGTCGGCTCTCAATTGATGTAATATTTTCCCTTGATTGTTTCACCGATTTATCCCACTCAACCTTATATGTTAGATATTTATCAATGACAACAATATAGGTGGCCGCATCATCTAATTGGTGTTCAGTAATAGGATCATCACCAACTGGAGCATAAACATCCTACCACCACCTTCTCAACTGCTCTAAACTCAAATGTTTAGGTGCAATCTTCCTTCTCCCTGTCATTATCTCAAAGAAAGCAATGCATCCATTATAAACACCAGCTAGGTATCTTCAATTTGCCTCCTTTGCTTATAAATATTCTTCAGAACCTTCTGCCTAATTTGTAAAGCCTCAAACCACTCCCAAGGTTCATCAGCTCTGGAGGAAGGGAGAATTCCATCACTTACAATCTTATCCTTGGTATACTCCATGATGGTTTTAGTTTTCTGCAACAAGAGGTCTGCATCTTCCTTATCTTGAGCCAACACTTCTTTCAACCAATCAATTTCCCTCATAGCATCTCCTCCAGTTGAGAGAATATCCTTGATAGCATTATTTCCTTTGGATTGCACCCCTTGTAGCCAATTTGCAGTAGCAAGAGTGGAAGCCTTCATTCTTTCAAGCTCAGTGATAGTCTCTTGGGGTAAGGGATTTGCAGCAGAGGATGAGGAGCCAATGGACTGCAAAGGTTTCATCAGATCCTCTAAACATTTCTTGAGTCCTTCAATCTCCTTCTTCATCTCCTGTTTAGTCTTTATTTCTTTCCTCAACCTACCCAAGATGACTACACTAGAACCCTGATACTCTTCAATGTCTTGCTCAATGGAAGTGGGCCCTAAATTGATAGTCTGTAAATTATAATCTTTTCCAGTTTCATCATCTCTGTTCTTATCTGGAGCAGGAGTTGCAATGTGAACCACCCTATTGCTTGCCTCATCTCTTTCAATCTTTAAGATGACCTTGGCCTTTTTCTTTCCTTTATCTTTTCCTATTTTCGCCCGTAAATCATCCCAATTGGGCGGAGTATCCTCCACAACAACCTGCTTTCTCTTTATTTCCTTGTCCAACCACTCTGGAACAGTGGAATCTAACTATACTTCGCTTTGTCCCACTTCCTCCCACTGGTCCTTAGGCACATCTTCATTCAAATCCTGCCTCTTAGGAACCTCTTCGGCCTTATCTTTTTCTTCAGTGTGTTCCTCTCTATGCACAGGTGATGGAACTTTATCTGATACTTCTTGTCTTAGAGGCGATTTGACCTTTTCAGTTCTAATAGGTGAATCTTCATATGCAACCAGGGGAGACTGCATCACATTATCTACTTCAGCCTCAACATTGTAAAGCTCACCCTCATGAAATTCTTCTCCTTCTGTGTCTTGATGATCTTCAGCTTCTTTGGATTCACCTAATTCTTCGTTTTGAGCTTCAGGGACATCATTAGGCCGCTCTTCATGAGAAGTAACTGGAGGAGGATCTGCCTTTGGCACATTATCTTTAGGAGAAGGAGTCCTTGACTTCCTTGTATATACCTGTGTCTTTTCTCCCAAACTCTCTACATTTACCACAGGTGGATTAACTTCCTCTCCATCCTTGGAACCCGCCTTCTGTGATAATCTTACAATTCTCCTTATTTTTGGCACATAAGCACTAACCTCAAGATCCTACCCTTTAGTTTCTTCCTTTCCAGACTTCTTAGTCCTTGCAGTATGCCCCCTTTTCTTGGCAATTGGCTTTCTCTATTTTTTTGCTTCTTGAGCCTTCTCTATTTGAATATCTTTGATCTTGATTTTGAAAGGGGAGCCCACCTTTCCTTTACCTTTAGGATCTTGCTCAGTTGATTCCTCAGAAGTAGAGTGAGGGTCCACATCTCCCATTAGATCAAAGGTGCACTGTACACCTTCATTTTCCAACTCCCATATTTTATGCTTCAACCACATCTTGGTATACTTGGTGACTGGATCCATCAACTGTCCTAATTCTGTCTTTTCTTCTTCCAGCCAATCTACCTCACCAATTGGCCTATCCTTAACTGCCTCATAAGCATGGCCTTGAATTAGGTCCCCATCATCCTCGAGTTGATTTGGAACTGCCTTTACATTATATAATTGGACTAATTCAACTGGAAGCCAGGAAAAATTCTTCTTCCTTACCTCATATTCATCACTGCAATTGGCCCAGTAGTCTTCCAACTCAACTTTGTGGCTATATTCTCTACTAGCGTTCTTTTGTACTTCACCTGTTATGTCAAATCTAGACCTCTTTGAATGAAAGGATAAACCAAGAGCACTCATCTCCTCTTCTGAAGCCTGGGCTGAACCAATGGAAGGGCATGCCTCTCCAGTGCCTATCCTCAAAGGGAAGTCTCCACCAAAACCAGTCTTAAGCTTGTCCCTTTTGATAATAGCATCAAAATCACATATCTGTCTAGTAACTTCCAGAAGTAAAATATGATTAGTGGGATACCTTGGAAGTTGGTATGGAGCCCTTTGACAACCATCAACCCAAATGTATGAGGAAGTTGGGAATTGAATGAGCCAAGACCCATATTTCTTGATGAGCTCCTTAGCTTGGTCTGAAATTCTTATGTGTTCTACACCTTGAAGCAATCTGGTGATATGCATGGTGAATGCATCATTCACCCTCTTGTAGCTCGAGCTTCCCAAGTGCAACTGTGGATAAAATTCATAAATAACATCTCGTCCAAAGACTCCTCTTGTACTTAATCCTTTGTAGGGATGAAATCTTGCAAGTGCATATACTAAGTACGAGGTCATTGTAAAGGTCTTCGTTTGCAACACATTGCATAATTGCTCATGAATCACTCTACTTATGACACCTGCCCAATGATAGTTAATCTTTTCCTGTTCCATCCTCACAATAACATGGCACATCCAATTCTTAAACATACCTGCATTCTTTAATCCAACCACTCTGCTAAGAAGAGTGATGGCATCATAATACTCCTTTTTGAACTTTGCTTTGAATAGCTGTTTAGGTAGTTTAGAATAATGAGACTTGGGCTTCTCCAGCCAGGAATTGATGAGCTGCTGTGATTTAACAGTCTCTTCTTCATAGTACCTCTTAGCTGCTTCCATGTTGAATGCCACCACGTGGGACCTATCTGGCATGTCAAAAGTTTGGGCTATGGAGACATGATTCAGATTTTCCACAATCCTCCCTTGGGGACCAATTATTCTTTGTGTATCACTGTCATAATTCTTTGCACACTCAAGGACTAATTCATAACACTGCACTGTAGAGGGAAAACCAACTACGTGTGCCAATCCTGACTCCAACATTCTTGTAGCCACCAGAGGAAGATCCTGCGCTGCCATTCTTCCTTTGAACTCCTCATAATCCCATAGTACAACATTCGTGTCTGTCACCTCTGACCAGATAGAGGTAATCTTGCTCTCCGGGATCTTACTCCTGATGTCCATCTTAATTCTTTCTGCTTCAGATACTGAAGATCCCTCTATGTCACCCTTAGCTTTTCCAGCTACTACCTTGCTAGATTCAACCTACACTTGACAAATAAACCATAGTAAAAACCACAGGAAACCAAGGTTAATCCATTAAAATGAATCCCATATAAGCAAGGTGTCATCAAACCTCAAATAAAATGATCATATTAAACTTCGAGTTTCAGGACCATCCGCAGAATCCAAGCTAGGGAGGAATTTCAGAGAATTCTGGGCCAGACGGATTCCAACGGAATGAACATGAAAACACCTATTAGCAACTCAATTCGATCATTATTAATCAACAAACAACATGTGAGATATCAAAATAGCATAAATTAATCATAAAATGCACCATCATTTGTTAACCAGTCCTGTCATTCCATATTTCTTCACATTCCATCAGATCCGGGAAAATCCGCACGGGACGAATTTCCGCGAAGGAGGAGACATTCAACAAAATTCGGAAAAACCAGGGAACAAAGGATTTCGGGAAAATCCAGAGTCGAAGGAAATTTGTGAAGAAGGTGAAACTTTGAAAAATAGCGAATTCCGGGAAAACAAAGAGGGCAGGGAAAATCGGGGAAATCCGCCAGAGCCGAAAAATTCCGAAATGGATGAAAAACCCGAACTTCGGAATTAAATCACGATTTCGCCCAGATCAATGGATCGATCATAAATTTCAAGAATCTAGGCTTGCGATGAGTTTGATATGGACCTTCTATATATTTTCTTAGAATTCTAGGCCAATTTGAAAGCAAGATAAGATGAAATGGTGATGCCCTAGGTATCAAACCCTACAAATCCGCCATTAATGCACAGGCAAGCTTAGGATTCAAACATTGCAACTAATGGGTCTTTACTAGGGGTATTCACGACTCACAAGCAAGTTACTTCGTGATGCAAATGAAAGAATGAACTCGAACTTACTTGGGAAACAATGAATCAAAAGGTATCATGCAACCCTAGCCACGAAATGCTCAAATCATATGAAAATTTGAATCCTGAACAAACCAAAAACGCCAAAGCATCGCTAACATTCATCAATCAAAAGAAGGGAAATCATATACGTACCATGATGAAATGAAAATCAATCTCAGAGATAACAAATGCGAGTTTAATGACGCCCAACAAAGACAACAACAAAAATGCCCAGGGAATCACCACCAAAACCAACAATTCGCAAACTCAACACTCCAAATCAAATCCAATACTCCAAGAATGCACTCCTCAGCTCAATCAATCATAGACAATAAAGCATAATGGCACAAGAGTCCTCAAAGATCGGTTAAATACACCCCTTACAATAGTACGAATGACATTAATGATGCTGACAAGACAAGCTGGAGAAATCCAGAAACCTGATGGCAGAGTGGAATTCAGAAAAATCCAGCCCACACAGAATTCCAAGAAGACCAAGAATCTCTGAAAAAAAGCGTTCAACAGAGTTCGAGTAGGATCTGGGAAAATCCGCATGGGGTGGAAAATCTCAAACCGGGGTAAAAACCCGAAATTCACCCAGAACTTAAGATTTTCAATGAATAACTTAGGGGAATCACCTAGGCAAGCAAAATAAACATTTAAGCACATGCCAAGGCACAGTAATCCTCAACATCAAAGGGCCAAGACACCAAAAAACCAAAGCGAAAGAGGGTCCCTGCTTTCAACGGGGTGTGTTTGCGAAAACTGCACAACACTTAGCTTCTCTACATTTTGATTGTCTACTACAATGAATTTATCTTCATCCAACTTTTCTAGTTCTTCTATTTTTTGCGCCAGAGATTCATCAACATCTAACCATAATGTTAGTGTGGTACGTAAGTTAAGGATTATGAAGTTCATTGGAACTACCGCATCAGTTCCATAAACTGGTTGAAAAGGTGTAAACTTAGTTCTTTCATATGATGTGTGGTAAGCCCAGAGTATTGTAGGTATCTTAATATCGAATCTAGCATGTTTCCTTCACACCTTTTAGTTAGGGTTGTCCCAATTGTTTTTTTAAGGCCTCACTTGCTTCATTGGCTTGTGGGTGGTAAGGGGAGCTTCTATTGTGTGTAATTATGTAGTTCTATGATAATTTCACAATTAATTTGCTAATGAAGTTCTTTCCTTGATCACTTACTATAGTGAGTGGACATCCATATCCAGTAATTATGTTTTCGTATAGAAACCTTACCAGAGTTTTTGCGGTACAATCCCTTGTGGGTTCTTCATTTGACCATTTGGCTAGGTATTTAGCTCTTGTGATGATAAATCTTTCCTTAGAGTGCTTGTCTAGTGGATCAATTTTTCCTATAAAATCTATGGCCCATTTCAAATGGTATTTATAAAAGAACTAGTTTTAAAGGAATTTCATCTCTTGCAGTAGGTTTCCCCACCCTTTGGCATATGTCACAGTTCCTAGTACATTCTTTAGCATCTTTGTGTAGTGTTGGCTAATATAACCTAGGTAGTTTAACCCTTTTTACTGTTGTCTCTCTGTAGTTATGCCCTCCTGCTATTCCTTCACGGGCCTCTTTCAAGATAGCCTCTCTTTCATGTTCAAATACCACTCTTCTTATTATTTTGTCTTTCCCTATATGATGTAGTTCTCCTTCTATTAGTGTGCATGGTAGGGACTTCCACAAAAGTGCTTCTTTGGCTTGCAGTGAGATATCAGGTGGAAATTCACCTTTTGATAATAGGATAGGAATGTCATGGAGTTCCTTTGGTACCACATTTAACGTAAATAGGTGTGTGCTAGGTAAATTTTCTGGCTGGTCTTCAATTTATTCTCCTTTCTCTATTCTTGATAGGTAATCTGGTCAATTATGTTTTCCCAGTTTGACCATTATCTTGAAATCAAATTCTTGGAATAGTAGTAACCAATGACATATTCTTCCTTGTATAACTAGCCTATTGAGTAAATATTTTAAGGGTTCATGGTCTGTGAAGAATGGTGTTGAGAGGAGGTAATTTCTAAAATTTTGTAGTGCATATACCATAGCTAAGGCTTCTCTTTCTGTAGTGGTATATTTCTTCTTAGCCTTAGATAATTTTCTACTAGCGAAGGCTATAAGATGATCTTTAATTCCCTTTAGTTGAGCTAACACTACTCCTATAATAATGGCCAAGGCATCTACATGAACATGAAAGGTTATGTTCCAATCTGGGAAAATGAGAATTAGGGCCTCTACAATCTTGTTTTTAAGTGTATCAAAGGCCTGCTGACAATTATTTTGTCTATTCAATGCTTCTCCTAGATTTATTTTTTAGTAGGTCCTCTATAGGTGCAACTATTCCAACATAACCCTATAAATTTTTGGTGATATCCAATGTAACCTAGAATTTTTTTACTTCATAAGGTATTTTTGGTGGTACTTTCATTATTAGTGCAGCCTTCATAGGGTCTACCACTAATCCTTCTTTGCATATATTGTGACCTAGTAGTGTACCATATGGTACCGCAAATACACACTTCTTCAAACTCAAGTCAATCTGCATGTTACAACATACAATGAGCATCATTATGAGTACTTGAATATTATCTTTCACCAATGCATACACTATCCAGTCATCCAAATACACCTCTAGAAAGTCATGTATAAAATATTTGAAAGCATTTATCATGATCCTGTTGAATACTGCAGGTGTAATTTTCAACCCAAATGGCATTATTGTATACATGTAGGACCCCTATTCTATTGCAAATGTTGTTTTGGGCTGGTTCTCTTCACTTATCTTTACTTGGTGGTATCTTGAGAACCCATCAATAAAGGAATATATCTCTCTACCTACAATTGAATCTAAAATTACTTCAGTGAATGGTGTTGGGAAGGGATCATGAATGTAAGCTTTATTTAGCTCTCTAAAGTCAATGTAAATTATTATTTTACCTATCCTTTTGTTTTGAATCACCATAGGACTAATCCATTTTGCATCGTCTACTAGTTTGATGATCCCGACTTCTAGCATCTTGTCTAATTCTGCTTTGAATTTCTTCTTCATGTTAGGGTTTAGTCTATATGGTCTTTTCCTCACTGGCTTAGCTCCTTCCTTCAATTGGATTTTTAGAAATGTTAATTCCTCCTACGGTACCTTTTAAGTCAATAAAATTCTTGGGAAAGAGGTCTTCAAATTCAGTCAAAATTTATGCAACCTCTGTTACAACTCTGTCATTCCAGTAATCTCTAATCTTGGCCAGTTTGGGATCGCCTTCTTTAGCAATGTTTTCTTCTTTTAGTTTAATGGGATGGTTGTAATATTTCTTTTTGGTCTTAATGGGGGATTATAGTTGTCTTTACCCTTATTGAATCTCTATGTCTATGTTTTGGGAGTCTTCATTATCTTTGTTTGTTAGGTAACATCTCCTTTCTGAAAGTCTAATCTCTTAATCAAGCCATTATATATATTTCTATATGCCATATGATTTTGGTGGTGCTACCAGCTATTTCTTGAATATTCTCCTATCTAAATATAATTTGCTTTATTCTGATAAGTATGTTGTGTATATTTGTGTTTTTATTATAAAATGAGGTGTGTATGAAATCTTTGTTGAGTTTTTTCTAGCTATTTGTTTCACCTCTTCTTTCTTGGTTGATATACCAAGATTGTGCTACTAGTGTCAATGTCCAATAAAATTATTGAATGCATATCTGATCATCATATTCATTGTTGTCTCTCCATGTGTCAATGCAAATACGAAGGTGTTCCTCCAGTGAGATTTTTTCCATTGTATTTTTGGATTTCTTTATAATCCCCTTCCTTTGAGAGGTACCTAATTTTGATCAAGATTTTGAATATTCCCCAATGTGTTAGATATTATTTTGTGCATTCTACCAGCATGTGGTGTTACAAATAAGAGTATGTTTCAATATGTCTAACCTTATTTCATCAGTTTGAAATATTCTTTCTATTTGAGTGATGAACGATATTAGGTTGCCAACTCTTGAGTATTTAGGAAATTTTATGTGTGAGATTCCCCGTGAAATGTGGTTTAAATAGTGAGTATTTTTAGGTGTAGATTCTATCTTATCTTCTATTTTTGTGCAAGTTATATGTGGTATATTTTCTATTAATGCAGTAGAATGCAAAGCATTCTCTAGTGACTTACTGATCATGAATATTTTGCAAAATCCTATAATTCTCCGAGAATGGAGTTTAGGTTCTTCTTGCATCCAAACATCTAGGACTTCCTCGCTATCCATTATGTATGTGGTGTTCTCAATGTCAAATTTTTCCTCTGAATTTGGATTTTCCAAGGTATCATTGGGTGGTAGTCTAAAAATTGTATATAAATTTTTATTATCAGTTTCATTATATTCCTCTAGGTTGACTTCTTCTATGTATGTTTCATTGGGGTATTTTCCTAGGGGGATGTGGATTATTCTATTTGTATCTACAAATGATATCTCTTCTTTGTGGGAGTCGACAATTCCATTAGCATTCAAAAACCACCCGAGTCCTAGAAGGGCACTAAATGAGTCAAATGTTTCATTAATTGTGACAACTTCAAAGACCACTATTTGTTTCAACCCTTTGAGATTAACTTCTGTTGGAAAAATGAAGAAGATTGACTATCTCTACAATTTTGTGTTGTCATTGATGTCACCATGTTGTGACTACAAGTTTAAGATAGTGCTTGATCCGGTATTTTGGTCTGGTATCTGAACCAGTATTTGAGCTACACTCTTTAGTATTCTAGTTCACATTCCTCCGCAGTTGGTAATTGATGCTTGTGGTTTTGAGAAATTGCTTATGGTTGTTGAAGGCATGCATGTTTAGAATATTACATGCTCTAGTTCTCATACAACGTTGTGGCAACCAACAAAATGTTTATTGCTTTTTGCATTGAAGTCTATTCCTAGCCGACTTCTTGGGATAATTGTGATATAGTGAATTAATTTTGCTATGCGGATATATGTGCGACCTATTTTAGGTCCTTTTCGACATAGTGTAGCATGTTGGAGGTTTGAATTACTTTCTTCGAAATATTTTGTAAATGATTGGAGCCGACAGTTAGTATTTTTGGTAAATATGAAATGCATCTAATTAGGCCGGCCCAATTAATGCTTGCGGAAAAGATCAGGTATATAAATGAATATGTTGGATAGTTTTAAGTGTGTGATAGAGACAAAGGAATAGAAGTGTGTGTATATGCAAAATCAATGAAGCGGTTGTGAATGAAAAGTTCTAAGTGAGCGAAAAGATGAAGTGTGTTGAATCAATCTATTGAGCATCACCAAAACTGCATCAAATCTTGTTAGGTGCACTATTCTCAGTTCATTTTGGATGTAAAGCCCCATTTTATTTTTTCAATATTTTTGTAGTCAGTGAGCCTCTCTTGTAAGCAGTGAGCTTTTGTATTTGGACAACGAGTCCTTTCAGGGCAGTGAGCCTTTTATTTTTAGTTTGAAACTACTTTATATTGCGAGTTAATCCTCACTGTGGTTTTTCCCTCCTTGGGTTTTCCATGTAAAAATTTGGTGTTTATTGTGTTGAATTACTTTTTGTTATCTATGTTTCATGCTTATACTTAATAATAGATAATGCGGTTGTGGAGTTGATATGTGTTGAAGTTTTTAAGTTTGAATTATGTGACAACTGATTCACCCCCCCTCTCAGTTGTCTTGCATCTTTTAACAACTTCCACTTGTTCTCACGTCCCTAGTGTTTTTATACCATTTTCATTTGCTAAGCTTATGTTGTATGGTGTTTGATCAAGTTTAGATCTCCCTATTTGCTTCCATACTCATCTTGGTATCATATTAATATCTGTGCCTAGATCTACCATAACATTGGCTATTTTTCTGTGGTTTATACTTATAGTGATCATTATTGGACGAGTTTTCCATGGTCTATCTTCATTATTCATAGTTTTGATTTGAGATGTTTTAGGCTGATTATTCCAGTATTTGTAGAACTGTTATAGTTTATCTAACAAATTGGATTGATTAGCCATTTTAATTAATTGTTTTAGTATTTTAACTTCTTTTTTTGAAAAGTATTGGGTTGTATCTTCACTTTATTGTTTTATGACTATTTTCTTTGTTTCTTCCACTATCTTATCATGTTATTTTTTCATGGGGTGGAAGGCCTCTTTTTATGTGGAAGGCTCCTCTTCTGTTGTTGTATTTTGTTGCTTATTTGCAGTGCTAGTTCCTTTTTTGGTTATAGTTGCTACTTTGTTGTGGGTAGGGGGATCTTTATCAAAGTTACTGGTCTCCACATTTTCTTCCTTGTAGCTTCCTTGATCTATCTCTTGGTCTTTTTTGGTATTTTTCTTAGTAGTATTTCCCCTATTTTGATTTAGGTTTTGTAATTCATCACATTTTGATTGGGAAACCATATTCCTATAGTAAGTTTGGGCTTAGTAATTAGTTAAACACACCATGCTCTATGCTACCATAGAATCTGTAGGGTTTCTTTATGTCTCCCCAACATTCTATCGTAAAATGCCTTAGTTTTTTGCATTTAAAGGATTTGGTTTCATTCTGCCTTCTCCTAGCTCTACCTCAACCTTTTCCTCCATGAAATTGGCCTCTTTCACTGTAATTATCTTGGTTTTGCTAGTTTTGTATAGAATTGGTATTTTTTTTTATTTTTCCATGGTGGGATTTTATATCCATGGTCTTGTTTGTATAATGAACCTTCCACTAACCCTTTAACATATGCCATTGTCTGTTGGTCTTTATTTATTACTATGGTAGAGTATTCTCTTAAATAGAACAGGTGTGATGGACATGCTTTGGTGTCATGGTCATCCCATTCTCCGCAAACACTGCAGTAGATTGAATTCACATTTTTGGATATTATCTGGAGGTCTACCCATAATGTGTTTGCTTTCTTTTAGGCTAATTCCTTAGGGCACTCATTTCTAATGTGACCTTCCCTTCCATAGTAGGTGTACCATATATTAGGTCTTGGCACATACACTTCTATTTTTTTCATGATGTCTTGTTGGAGTTGTAACTACTCTATACCTAGTTTAAGTTTCTATAATTCCTTGTTTTCTCTCTCTCTCTCTCTCTCTCTATCTTGTTTGCACTATAATTGGTTTTCAATTTGGTATGCAAATGTAACTAATTTTGAATATGTATTGAAATTTCATCCATCTAGTACTATTCTAATTTTTGGTAGGACTCTGAAGATGAACCACTCAATCTTGTATTTATCACTTAAGGGTTCTTCTAGTCATCTAGTAACTTCTTTGAATATTTTGTCAAATTCTTTGATTGTTTCATCTTCATGTTGTGTTAGTTCTCAAAGTTTACTGACCCTTCTGTAGGTAAATATGGGGTGGAATTTTTTTCTAGGAATTCTTATTTTAATGTTTCCTAGTCTTTATTATGGTTAGGGTAGTTTTCTAATACCATCTTAAAGTTTCTCTGTGAAGCTATCCCACAAAGTCAAACGGTTTTATGTCATCTTGAGTTATATGTTGTCTTTGCCATAGAGATTCCAGGATAAACACATGTTTAGTTGCTTCAGTTGTGTCTTGTCCAAACATGAGAAATTTCATGGTGGTGTTCATGATTGGTTCTTCTTCTAAGTCACTATTTCTATATCATATATCAAAGTTATATCTATGCAATATGTCTATTTTGTCTTCCTCTCCTTGCTATCACCTATGTTTTGTTGTTCTATATGTTGTTCTACTTCGTCCGCATAAATCCTTCTTGCTTTTATTGGCATTAAGGGTGAGTTCTGGTGTTGTTTCTATTTAAAGTTTATTTTCATTCTTGGAGGTATTGATTTATTAGTTAGGGTCATTTGGTTAATTGATCGTGATGTTTTGTGATAGGGTGTTAAACCCATATAATTTTCCTTATTTATTACCACATCTTTTCTTCTTATCTTCAATATACTTCTAGTTATTAATGTATCTAGGTAATCATAATCAAATGTTATATTTCAAATTGAGTTTCTAGTGGTAACCAATCTTTATTTATCTTAAATTAGATATTTTTCCATTCTAGATGTACCACTGGTGTCTTATTTATAGAAGGTGCCATAATTCTTACTACCACTTGTTCTATTTATTTTCTGGAATTTCCATAATCTTCAATTTTTCCTTCTATGTTTTGAATAATTTGATTTATTGTATTTATGATAGATCCTAAGTGCAAAATATCTTCTCTGTTCTTTCTAGTAGCACCCACAATAGAACACTCTTCTTCTTCTCTGACAACACCCACACTAGCGTGCTCAACAACACCCTCAATGGCACTCACCCTCTTTATTATTATTTTCTTCCGCAACCCATAAGTCTTGTTCTTTAGCCCTCTTTTACACATCTTCCATTCTTCTGTGGTATCTTTCTTGTCTTTCTTGAATATGTTTTAACCTCCTTTCTTATGTGTTTGTCTACGTCCCTAACTTAATTATTTCAATTCTCCCTTTTTATTTTGTTATCTCTTGTTCCCATGTGTGTTTCTGATCTAGACTTTCATTAATCCTTTATATTTCATGGGTGATTTTGAATAGTTGCATCTTTTCAAGGATCTTTTCAGATCCCTCCCCCCTTTCCATTTGTCATCCCTTAAGTGCCTACCCCCTCTCACCGAGGTAGTACCTAAGGAATGTGTTTGCAAAAAAAAATCTTCTCTTTATTGGTTATCTCTCTTTACAGTTGATATCCTCTCACTCAAGTTTTCTACACTATCCTCTCTAGGGTCCTGATAATGGAACCAATGTTACCAGTGGAAATGGGGAAGTATAGTCCAAAGATCTATACCCTAGTATCCCTAAAATATTCAGTTTATACCCAAGAGGGTACATTGGTAGAAATGAGTAAGTGTGGTATGGAATTATTATCTAATACTAATTCATACAAAAATTAGACAAAGATCATCCATAGCACATATATCCATTGAATACTTATAACTCCATATATATATTCATATAATCATTACCTCAGTAGGTCACGGTCTTTACTTTCATTATAGTTATTTTCATTCTCTATATGCCATATAATATATATTTTATCTATATACATCTATCTTATCTCTCCTATTCTATCATCTATTACATATATCTATCATCGCTTAGTCTCTTATATAAACATGACCATTATAGGGTACCCCTTAATCTATATCCCTTGTTGGCCAAATGCTCGACACTTCCTTTGTGGTAGATTATGATAGGTTCTACTCTATCTCCTGCACCTTTCCAACAATTCTTATGATATGAAGGTATAAACTTGGATGGATGGTTTTGAGTGGCATGAAAATGTTGGGAATGAAATTATGTTGGTATATTATGTGATGGAATTTAGTTTCAGTGATTGATATCATGGGTTAGAGACCCAAGCTACTTGATTTCAAATGGGTGTGAGTTCCCAAATTCTTAATCTTCATTGGATTTCTCTCTCCTTTTCTCCCCCTCAAAATGGAACCAAAGAGTGTTTATAGGGGATTTCATAATTTTCTCTTGTGCTTGTGTTTCTTTTTGTGTTGGCCAAAATGATGTGGAATTCTTGTCGTGCAAATGGGTTCTTGGGTAATCCACATACATATACACTTTTAGAATTTGGTCTTTTTAATACTTAAAAAAAAATGTCAACTTTTATGAATTTAAACAAGAGAAAAAAATGAATACTACTACTAAATGAAAAAATCCTTGCTCCCCTTGTCATATTTGACATGGATAGTTCTTGTCTCCTCTCCTCTCTCCTTTTGCAACTTTCATATTGAATCCCTTTTGTTGGGATTCAAAAGGACTAGAGTAAGCCTTCGAGTTGCCCTAGATCTAGGGTGAGCATATATCTCATCCTATGGATGAAATTTTATGCTCATCACTTTTGGTAACCCCACTCCTATTTAATCTAAACCAAATTAAACTAATCAAACTTTAATTTAAAATTAAACCTAGGGGGACATGTTAACTAGGTCATATCACTTAAGTTACATTTGAAAGAGAATTACAAAGTGACTTAGAAATGTACTTTACAATTAGTCTTTTTAGTGTTAACTTTGACTTTGATTTATTCCTTGGTCTTAGCCTAACCACTTGGTATTCCTTGGGTATAAGGTCACCACAGTGGGTTGTCATTAGAGAATGATTCCCTAGACTAGGCATATTGTTTCTTAGGATGTGTTCTAGATAGTCATCCCTTTTCTCTTTTTGTCTTGCTCCCTTTTATTGGTTACTTTTCACTTAACTTGTGTCATAATGGTATATATCTTATTTAATTATTTTTATTCATTGTTATCTCAAATGAGTTTCAAGTCCCCTAATGGTATGTGTAACATATTAGCTACATGAGGCAACATTATTATCACATGACTATTTCCTCCTATTACATTTAATAAACATTTTTAAATTTTTATAACAAGTTTTTTCTTGATTAATTTGTGGGTATTCCACTTGGTATTGGAATCTGGGATAAAAAATTGAGATATTTGGGAACTATGGACTTAACCTTGCTTTAGCTATTAACTTGTGTATTGTGTGTGAAGGATGTTTCCTAAAGATAGGAGGACCCAATATCATTCTTGTACATAAAGGAACACATATTGAGCATGTTAGAGAGAACCTTTGATAAATATTTAGAGCAAGTACCCATGAGTTAGAATTAACTTATTAGGAGGTACCATTTGATATGTCTACACTTATTTAGGGTCTTTAGAAATTGATAGTAGTTGGGAACAAGATACTACTTTACTAAATGAAGAATTCTCACATAAATCATCCACAATATTCCTACCATGTACGTATAGAGTTAGACTATAGGGAGCCCTCCAAGGTATAGAGTAGAGCACAAGCATGGTGTTAGTAGAGTCCATCCATAGTGAGATGCCATAGTTGGACCATCAACATCAAGCTATTAGAGATAAAATTAGAGACTATCAAGACATTGGAGACCACATTAAATATTTTTTACAAATACACCTACCTAAATTTGTAGGATATATAGTTGAGGATAGGGTAGTTTTTACTCATCACCCTTGTTGGTTATTTTTTAAGAACCAAACTGATCTTCGGAAATACCCATGGAATTTTCCATTTCCAATACTTAGTACTCCAAAAGGGATTGGCCAATGAACAAGAAAAAGCTATGAGACTTCTACTCCTACACTTTGGGCTCTATTAAACTTAGAAGGGTGACCCCAAAATGTATACTCAGGAATTTATATGATTACTACTCAGATACATGGTCAACAACATATAATTCTCATAAAATTACTCAATAACATAGTATATCAAATAAGTTGGAAGCTCATTTATTGATATCCTACACGTAGAGCATGAGAAGATAAAACTCAACACAAAACAACAACAATGGTATTCATTTGAAAGTTTATAAAATAAAAGTGATTAGCTGATGAATCAACTTATAAAATGAATTGTGAATACTTTGGACGAACTAGTGTCTTATTCCAAGCACAGAGTCAATATCAACCTATGAAACCAAACATCTTATCAATAACAACCTACAATATCAAGAAACACTGCTTTACAATATTCCCCTATTACATTTATGATCATCACTACTTACAAGTATCCTAGCACCTAAATCTTATGGGTTAACAATCTTATCCAAGCATTTACATTAATTCATTGAACTAATAAGTAGGAATGATATTAAACATCCATTGAGAAAAAATAGAGACAAACAAAAGGGATCTTGAATTACTTTCATTCATAACTAATAAAACGAGTACAAGGAGAGATAATAGCCATGAAATTGGTATCACTTTGTATTTTATTTGCTATATTGTTATCAAAATTACATACATAATAACAAACTCTGAACTTAAGACAAAAAATCTAAAACATGCTTGATATTCATTTTACAATTCATAGTGTTGAATGCATAACAACGAACCCCTATTTTCTGGCCCTGAATTCCTTCTTGTAGAAACGAAGGAGCAAAACAAGCCTTAGGCAAAAAAGTACAGATGTCAAAATCCTATTGGAATGCTTATAATAAAGATTCCCCTATTAAGTTGCATTTTATTCCCAAGAGGTGGGAAACATGTGGGGAATTGAAAGTGGTCTTCATTCATCATTGGATATCTGGTCCAATTTTCAAAAAGGTATCTTTAAACAGTTACCTCTAAATTTGTGCCCACACACACAAAGTGAAAGAAGGAAAGCATGATAGAAACATAAAGGAAAAGACAAAAGATATGTCCACGTCTGCAACCTTGTCATCAATTTAACTTGAAGAAGATGCACTATATATTCCATACTTTATCAAAAGCCTAATCTGTACTAAATCTAGGCTATGCAGTGCAACTCTCACTTATTCATTATTTATCATGGTTGTAGACTTCAAAATTTCAAATCACCACCACGCCTTCCAAGTATATGCCTTTCCATGCTAGAAATTCATCTTCAGTGGGCCAATTAAAATTCATGACTTCATCAACCCTTTCTCTATAAGGTGCATACTTGGTGACAATCTGGTTAACATCCTTATCAAATTCTAGTAAGACAGTCTCAACATGAGCTAACATATCCATATTTATCTTCAATGTGTCCATATCAAATTTCTAACAAATTGACACAACCTGATCTGAAATAACTTTATTGTTTTCATTTTTCCACTCATGTAGAGTTTTGATGCTATCATCATCCATTAGAATGGATGGAAGAATGCCATGACGTGGTTCATGGAAGGATTTTACCAACTCTTTTATTTTGTTCTCCAATGATTCAATATTTCCCCTGTATCATTCAATCTTACCTACAAGAACAATAGTAGGTTTAAAATTTTTAGGTGGATTGGCATCCTGCTTAACTCCAATTGAAATCAATACCAATTCCTTCTTCCTAGGGATCCAAATTTCCATGAGTGGAACAACTCTTTCTCTGTCATTGTCAAAATTCCTGATAGCAGCCACCATGGATGAACAACTATAGTGAATACTATTCATCCTGTTATTCACTCTTCTGTTCAAATGTTCCAATACTGTAGTGACAATCTTCATGTTTCTCATGAAAATATCCTCATCATGATTATCACATTTCTCTTTATATTCATTTAGTTTCCTAAGCAACTCTTCCCTATTGATATCCTCTTCAGCCTGAGGCCCTTCTGATGTACTGGGTTCAACTATTGAAATGGGAACACTTCCCATATTGTATGGCACAATTTCCCATGAAGAACTTACTTCAGTAGTAAACTCTTAGGGTACAACTTCTTGTGAAGTGGTGGGGGAGTCAACATCATTCTGCTTAGGCTTTTTAGGTTGTAAACTCTACAACTTATCTTCCAATAATGCTATCTTTGTTTGCAACTGCATTTTATACTGCTCAAGTCTTCCATATTTAACTAGCAAATTATTTTAGTCTATCCTGAGCTTATCCTTTTCTATAGTCACAGATTCTACAATGGCCCTTGTAAATTGTGCAACATGAACTGGCATATTTGCTACCTCTAGAGCTGATGTTTCTGACACTCTCTTTATTACTAAGCCTCCATTGTAGTTAGGTCCAAGCTTAACAATATCATGCTTTCTTGTGCTTGGGGCAAGAGAACATATAGCCAAGGCTTCCCATTGTTCACTGAAAGTAGACCCTTCTAGTGCAAGTGCATCTTCTTCTTCTGTATCATAGAGAGTCCTATCATATTTCTTTATTGTGTTGAAAGCTATGGAAGAAGCTAAATCCCATTCTAGAAGCAACAAAATACCACTATTCCTTACCAATTCTTGACCCTCTTTTGCAGTCATCTTTTGGAATCTAGCTCTAATTTCATTTAAAACCTTTTTCTGGATGGTGGCATTTGGTAATTCTAGATGAAGGCTTCTTTCTATAGCAAGGTTTTTTACATATTCATCTCTTTTAGCTCTATAAGCAAATTCCATAAAAGCCTGAAACTTTATAAATGAGTCATCATCTAAAAACTTTACAAATGCTTCAACCCACATATCATCTCTACCATTAAGTCCAGTGAGATCAATTTTACTCAATCTCATACCCAATTGATGTGTTACCCTGAATATTGGTGCAGTGGGTACTCCTTGCATTTCCTACTCTAAAATCCAAATATCATCATCAAAGCCTTCATCAACATAGTCCACCAGAGCAGTCACTTCAACTTTTTTCCTTTTCAATGGTGGCTCCCTTGGTGGTAATTCACTAGGTTGTGGAGAATCAATGTCCACAATTTCAGGCTCTGCTAGCCTTGGAGGAGATGGTGGTGGTATTTGTGGCATAGGAGAAGGAGGCTTATACTCCTCTTGTTGAGAAGGATCAAAAGATGCATCAATTTTCTTTTCCTTACCCTTTCTCCTTACAAAGAAATTTATTATTGGTTCATCAGGAGCTTGAGATGTAGATTTTTCTCCCATAGTAGGGAATTCTTGTCCACTCTATTCTCCTAAAATTGGGGCTTTCCCCTTATATTTACTTATCACCCCTTTAGTTTCAAGGTGGCCCACTATTGAGTCAAAACTCTTTGATACATGCTCCACCTTTTGTATTAAATTTTCAGTCTCTGGGAGAACCTTGAAGCAGGTTCTTCTTGCTTTATCTTTCTTTGCATTTTATTGAAGGCAATCCACCTTGCTCTTCTTTTTTCCTACTCCAAAAGATCGAACACATTTCTTATCACATCCTCCAAATATTGGAAAATGTGTATAAATTTGGAGCTCTTGTTTCTTTCTTTGAACCAAGCCATAAAACCTTCTGGGTCATATTTGACCCTCTCAACTGACCTCTGCATGTGGTAGGTTTTGAGTATATCAATAATATTATTCCAACCTCCACTGGTCATTACAAAATCAGAAAAATAAGTGTACAAAGGAAAGAATTTTCCTTTTCCTTGATTCAATGAGTGTTCATTTTCTACACTTCCTAATCATCACATCACCTCAAGGAAAAAATTTCTCTTTGGCACAAACTTTGGTAGTAAGTGAGGTGCTACCATGGAACCATATAATCTTAAGATAGTGTAATCAAGGTATGGGATAACATCTCCCCAATTATGATCAAATCGAAGCTCAGGCCTTCTCTATTTAGTTCTCAAGAAATCATGTAGATCTATGGGAGTTCTAGGTACACTCACAATTAAGACTCTCCTCAGTTATGAAGCAAACAAGTTCTGAAATGTCACATAATGATATGTCCTATCATCCTTGTCTTAAATAATAGTCCAACATGGCACATGAAACTCCAAGTTACCCTCTCTTCTTTCGAAAGTCATATTATGCCCAAAGAAAGGTGCACCCTTGAACAAAAACATATGCATCATTAATGAATACCAATTGAATCTCACTCCCAATTCACCTTTCTTTAATCCTAAAAGTCCTTCATGCATTCTTTCTAAAAGAAACCTCGTATAATCATATACTGCACAATATTGGGGGTGTTGAATATGGGTAGACATATACATCCATGCCATTGGCATTCCCATGACAAGATCATAACGAATTATTTGGAAAATAGAATAAAATGTTTTTTGGACATAGGGAATAAAATAACTAACATGGAAAGGCTCTTTATGATGTGGCCTTATTATAATCCTTCGAGCTACAATTTCTGCTAGATATCTCAACAAGATGTGGAATGCAATCTTAGTTTTATCATACTCTTGCTTAAGAGTGTTCTCATTTATCTTATACATTTCATCGCTCCATCTAGTGAGCTTGAAGACAAGACCCAATTCCTCCTTGGTGATTTTGACCATTTCCTTCCCATCATATGTTCTTATAGTTCTTGTGATTGGGTCGTAATTGGTAGCTACTGCATTAAGCGAGTCAACATCCATATAGACATTTGGTACAATCAACTTT
Source organism: Sequoia sempervirens (assembly GCA_007258455.2). Lineage (NCBI taxonomy): Eukaryota > Viridiplantae > Streptophyta > Pinopsida > Cupressales > Cupressaceae > Sequoia > Sequoia sempervirens. The sequence continues at coordinate 63,362,100 of VDFB02256132.1, read as the reverse complement.
CCTATGTCACAATTCCAAGGGTTACCTACTAAGATACCCATGTTTCTATTCCTGAATCAACTATAAAACAATTCCCATCTAGTATAAGACAATTTGGCATCCTTAATAAATATATTTTTTTCAATCAAATCCTCTACTACTTACAAAACTCTAAGAAGCAGTTGGCCCTTAGGTTTATCTCTGGTTGAGGGTGGTAACTAGTCAATGAGGTTTTTATTCAAAGGTCTTTTGGGAGCAGAAGCTTCCCCTTTAGACGAAGACACTTTTACTTTAGGAGCCATAACACAAGAGGTATTACAAGGTAGGGTTTCTAGTTTATTTAAACAAGGCTTATGAATTTTGTAAGGGTTTGACACGAATTATGCAATGCAAAACTAACAAATTCTCTTTTATGAATAACAAACCTTAAAAATTATAAACGAAGAAAATCCTAATAGACTCAAAAGTTTTCAAAACCACAAGTTATCAATAATTATGATGGGAGGGAAATAATTCACTTACTGGTTCTCTTTGCAAGCTGAAAACCCTGGTTTTGATGTCAGAAAATATTGAAAAACTAACCATGAGCTCCTTGAGTATGTAGTGTATACTTCACGATGCTAAATTATGCCTTTAAGAAATGTATTAATAATTATGCAACTCCTTACTTCGGTAACTCGATGTCCTTTCAGCTATTAAGGCTTGCTTGCGTGAACCAGAATGGCTCACTTTCCCTCAACTAAGTTTTGAATGCCAATTGTTGATTTCTTTGGAGTGTTAATTGATAGACGATCCATATTTTTCCAGCTTAATATGAAAGATCTAACTGTACACAACCACAATACTTACCAAATGACAGAAAGCCACATGGAACCACTTGCTAGTGGTATGCAGGCTCCACCATCTCTTTGTCGTTGTAGCCAAGATCCATGTGTCTTCTTTCCCTTGCCCCCATGAGTCATAATCCGTGTGCAACTTTCATCAACGGGGAGATGGGGAGAGGTTGAGATTAAATCTCTCGACTTCTTCATACACACTTCTTAATTACCTGCAACTTTATCCTTCTTACAGCATCCACGACCCATATTAAAAGATATTCAAACATGTGCAATATATTTGCATTAGCAATGCACAATTTATTTCCCATGCCCCATGTTGAAATATTTAATTAATATTTTCCCTTGCTCCAATGCTTTCACGTCCTTTGGATCACTCCATGTGGAAAATGCACGCTTCCCCATTGGGAGTCTTGCAGTAAAGGTGAGACCCACATGAGATAGTGGGGAGCGGTCAAGATTAATCCATGTCACTTGCTATCGACTATTGATTCATTTGAAACTTTGTGTCAGACCACTTGAAACCATTGGGCCCACTGTTTAGACCAGACACGTGACATCCACTTGCCAGCTCGTGTGATTATTTTAATGGGCAAGAAAAATAAATGGGTGCGCAAGGAATGGTCTAGATGTGGCCACATCATTCATCTCCCACCATTGATTTCCTTTGACAACCAGCTACATGCCTTATCAAAGACACTGGGACCACCAACGTACAAGACACATGGATTTCACCCGTGAGGTGTGAATAAAATAATAAGCTATAAAATGGAATGGGTGAGCGGGGAATGATAGATATTTGTTTGCATCAATCAAACAGTAGTCATTGGTCCTCATATTTGCACATGCCGAAAAATTTTAATCTTAAAAGAGGGACCTGACTAGGTCAACGCGATAACACCCATGGAAAAATGACTTAAATCCACAACAAATTTAATGGGAAATATCTAGCCCTACTTAGGAAAAATTAAAGTAATGGCCCAACACATGACAACCAATAAAACAAAACCAAAGGGCCAGTTACTTAATGAGGTTTCTATGGCACAAGACGTGACTTAAAAGACTGAGAACCAATAGCAAGGGGTCAATAGAGAATTACAACCCTGGCGATGATACGAAATCAAAAGGGTTTTTCAAATAAGAATTTGAGTAACTAAAACCATTAAATAGTGACAGGAAACAAAACCCTAAGCCCTTAGATACAATTTCAACCCAAGTTTTAAGCAAGACTAGAGATGGAACATGAAATGTTAGGGGTTTCACCAGTGGCTCCGACTAGGGACACATGTCTCTCATAGGCATGACAAGATCCTAGAATCTATGGTTGAAGCAGACTAGTCAAAACATAGTGAACCAAAACTAGGGAACTACCTGGACTAGGTAGCAAGACCGAACCAAACACAACCAAAGCAAACACACCTATACAAAATGTACAAAACCTACAGTGTACATGGAATCATAACATACTTAGTAGAAGTATGGCTTTAAGAACTGTCCATGTACTGGAAGTTCAAAAAGTTCACTTGTCAAGCTTTGGAGGAAATATGAATCCTCACCATGTGTGTTGGCTATCAAATAAGGGCCTAACCATAATGCCTCAAAATTTCCATGTTTACCCTTATCTTGAGCCCTTACATTCCAGGCTAACACCATACTATTCACCTCAAATTTTCTAGGAGAAGCTCTCTTGCCATGCAAGTGCTTGACTTGCAACTGTAACTTTGTATTTTTAGCATGAGCTTCTCTTCTAATTTCATCCAATTGTATCAGATTATTGATTCTATGCTACATATCCTCACATATATCTTCATCATATTCTTGCACAAAATATACATCTTCAACAGGTTATTCAATGGAAACCTAGCATCCAAACCATATACCAAGCCAAAAAGAGAATAACTAGTAGCGTTTTTACAATCACTCTATCTACCTAGAGTGCCAACTTTAGTTTTGAATCCCAAGCTTTTTTGTTCTTCTCCATCATCCTTTTGATGATTTTCAAATAGCTCTTATTGTTGGACTCAACTTGACCATTTCCTTGAGGATGGTAAGGTGAAGAATAGGAAACTTGTATACCATGTTTATCACAAAAGTTTGTGAATTCCTCAGATCTAAAACACATAGCATTATTTGAGATGATTTTTTTTGAGACTCCAAACCTAATGAGAATATTATTCAATAGGAAATCCACCACCACCTTGCTTGTTTCCCTTTCTGTGGGTATTGCTTCTACCCATTTTGTGAAATAATCAGTGGCAACAAGGATCCATGAATGCCTTCCACTAGAATTTTCTGTTATCTCTCCAATGAAATCAATTCCCCATTGTTGGAAAGGGGCTTAAATAGAAATAGGCCTAAGTGGTAAATTTCTCGAAAACCTCAGTTTTCCTGCAAACCTTTGACAAGCATCACAATTTTTAACAAACTTGTGAGCATCCTTAAAGCTAGTAGGCCACTAGAATCCTACTCTCAAGACCTTGTGAGCAGTGGTCTTTCCCATGTAATGACCACCACACACTCCATTATTCATTTCCTACAAGAGTTCTAATGCCTACTTTCCATCCACACATTTAAGCAATATACCATCTAGGTTTCTCCACCATAGCTCATTGTCAATAATCACATACTTGATGGCATGTAATTTTAATGTCCTTTTCTCATTCTCAACCATATTTGTAGGACACTGCAAAGTTTGTAGATATTGGACAATTCTTCTATACCATCTGCATGTTTGCATATCACAGATAGGTGCCACATCAACCATTTCTGCTTGATTAACTTGATTAGCCTCCAATTTAGTTTCTGTCATTAATTTAGCTAGGCCCTGCCCTCTTATTAATTTGTTAATCTTGACATAAATGTTGAATTCTTGGATCTTGTTGATCCATCTACACCTTCTACCTGTAGTTTCTTGTTGAGTGAACATATCTTTTACAGTAGCACTTGGCACAAAAACTATGACATTAGCTCCTACTAGGTATGTCCTAAAATTCTTCACAACCTTAACCAGAGCATATGCTTGCTTTTCCATCATGTCATATTTGAGCTTTACAGCTTGTAAAGACTTGCTAAAGAATGTAATGGGTTGTTCAAAGCCCTCCTCATTCTTTTGTAATAAAACAACAACAATTGTATGAAAAGAAGCAAAAGATAAAAAGTGCATTGGCTTAGAGAAATCAGGAGATTTCAATACTGGAGCCTCCTTGATAGCTTGCTTAATTTTTTTGAACGCCTTGCTAGGATCCTCACTCCAAAGCACCTTTTCTCCCTTCTTTAGCATCTGGGAAATAGGTCTTGTAATTTCTGCAAAGTTAGTCACAAACCTTAAAAAATTTATTTGTCTGAAAAATGACTGAATACCTTGAAATTTTTTGGCTGAGGGATTCTATCTATGGCTGCTACCCTTGTAGGGTCAATTCTTACTCCTTCTTTGGACACAATGTGCCCCAATAATTTACCCTCAATGACCCCAAAAGCACATTTTTTTAGATTTAGAGATATCCCATACTCTAGAGACCTGACACATACCTTTTTTAAGTGCATACAATAATCTTCCTCCTTGGAGTAAGTGGTCAAGTCATCTTGGTATATAGCCATAAAAAAATTCAATAAAATCCGAAAAAGCTACATCCATAGCCCTTTGAAAAGTGGCACCTGCATTTTTTAAACCAAAAGGAATTCTTACATAGATGCAGTTACCCCATGGAGTAGTGAATGGAGTCTTATACTACTCAGACTGCTTCACCTTTACTTGGTTATAACCTGAAAAACCATCCATCATTGATAGCAACTCATAGCTAGTCACCTTCTGTAACATGGCTTCCATGTTTGGCAATGGGTAGTTGTCCTTTAATGGGGATATATTTAGGTTTTTGAAATCAACACACAACCTTATATCACCATTCTTTTTCCTCACTGGCACTAGATTGGATACCCATGAAGAATGTCTAATGGGTTTTATAATGACAACATCTCTTAACTTTACCAACTCCTCCTGCATCTTGGGAGCTATAGTAGGATTTATGGGTCTCTACTTTTTCTTAAAAGGTTTAGCATTCTCCTTCAGAGGAATCTCATACTGAAATAATTCCTCTCTATAAGCTTTCAGGTCATTGTATGACCAAGCAAAGACATGTCTGTATTTTCTTAGCAAGGCAATCATCATTTCCTTCACCTTTGGCTTCATTTTATTTCCTACATACACTTTCTTAGGGGAATTTTTAGTCCCCAAATGTACTTCCTCTAGGTCCTCTAGGTGAGCAGCAGTTGTCTTAATCTTTCTTTTATCCTGACTGTTAAAGACCCTTTCAAGTGCTACAAGGCCTTTGGGGATTTTATTTGTCTTTAACTGGATAACCTCCTTTCCAAATACTATGTCCTTTCCATCAATATTTTCACCAAATCCACCAAAGTCAATCTCTTGACCTTCATATTCATCAACACAATTTAAAAATTTGAGAATATCCTCATCATCATTGAAAATTTGCCAGTTGTGCACATTGTCAAGAATGGAAGGTCTTTGCTGCACCTCAACTTTAGGGATTCCTATAAAAGTTATATCATTTGGTCTCAATGAAATGTTAGCAAGTGATTCAACTAATATGTTCTGTCCTCTTTCCATCTAGTCAATTCCAAAAGCATCAAACTGCTCAATGGAATCCCATACATCATTTCTATATTGCTTAAGTCTGTTATTCTTGCAAACATCTTAGCTCTTACTTGGCATATCACAAGCTCAAAATCACCAATTACCAATAAATTTTTTATTTTGTGCTTCTCAGCCAATCTCAATCCCAGTAGTAATTCTTCATATTCTACCACATTATTCATGCAAAAAAAAAGTCAATGTAAAAGAGAATTTATATGTACTACCACTTGGTGATACCAATAATATCCCTGTGCTAGACTCTTCTTTGGAACTTGCACCATCAAAGTACATTTTCCAAAGTCCATTCTTATCAGACAATCTTAAAACTTCATTTTCTATTGGCACAGGGAACCTATCAACTTCTCTTGGCACTTCTTCCATTTTGAAATTATTGATATCGATTTCTATGAAAAGAATTGTCATTTTCAGGAGTATGCTCCAACATATGTGGTACCCTTGGTTCTTGCACCACTTGAACATCCTTACCATGAATGGGAAATGTGGCATAAGAAATTTCACATTGCACACTACCTCCCATAGATGCACTCCATTTCCGTGATAGCATCATTCCATAATTAGGTGGGATATCCACTACCACCACACTCATTTTAAACTCTTTGTCTAGGTGGGCTACTAATCTATATGGAAGTTTATTTATCACACCAATAATAGGGAATTCTCTTGAATCCATGGCATAACACTTAGCATGAGTGCTATCAACTTTCAATCCTAGTGCCTCCATGATTTTTGTTGGCATGATATTATTTGACGCTCTAGAGTCAATAATACAGTTTTTTTATAAAATTTTACCCAACAATCAAAGCGAGGAAAAACAAATCTATCTTCTCAGGACAAGTATTTATTGAATTTCCTAAGAAAATATGGGGAATTTTAGTGATGAATCGCTCAACTTCCTTGTCTTTCTTATATTTTTCACTCAATTGGTGATGCAGAGCATATACCAAAACCAAAAACTATGAAGGGTACTTCAGACCCTAAACAATGTTAAACAGGCGTAGGACAACTGAGGGGGGGGGTGAATTAGTTGTCACACAAATAACAAACTTAAGACTTTATCACTTATCGGATCTTCAACCACACTATTATGTTATTAAACATGAGCATGAAACACAAATAACAGAAAGTAAATCAACACATTGAACACTAGATTTTTACGTGGAAAACCCAATAAGGGAAAAACCACGGTGAGGGTTAACTCACAATATAAAGATTATAAAACTGAATACAAAGGCTCACTACCCAAAAGAGGACTCACTGTCCAAGTACAAAGGCTCACTGCCTACAAAGGACTCACTGTCCAACAAAGAGGCTCACTGCCTATAGATACAAAAGAGAACAAAAGATCCACCACTACAATTAAAGCACATTCACAGGATTGTAGAAACCTTCAGTTTACTTCCTTCAACACACTGAAAACTGCTATTGCAACTCACTCATACACACTTCTTCTCTTATGATTTGTGGCACACTTTCATCACTTTTCATCACACTCACATCAACTCTTCACAATTCAACTTGCTTTTATACTATTCTCAACCTTAGAGACATTTACCAAGGTCGGCCACACGACATCATTTCATAAATTCAAATTAGGTCAGAAACTCAAAATTCCCATGGTGGGAAGGAATAAGAGTGGTCCAATAAAATTATTTTCTTGAATCTTCTACACGCTTCCTCAATTAAATATTATTCTTTGAATGAAGTGTAAACACTAGGTTGGCCAAACCTAATGAAAACAAAAATAAACATTGATGCACATGCTTCTCAATAAGAAGATGACATGCAGACGCCATGAGACACTTCATTATGCATGAGAATACATCTCAAAACCTTCCAGATACATCCACAGCAAAAACAACAGGCTTCAATCACTGAATTTCTTTCACTAGTCTATCCAGACTGTGCAAACTTATATTGAAATACTGAAACATGACTTCCTGATTACCAAACTCCAAACTTCTTTGCCAGAGCATAGGAAAGACCTTCACAAGACATATCCCAGATCCACACAATCTAAATCAAAATAGCGGAGGACTGCGAAGTAGAAACATTTCTCCTAGTCCACAGAAGATCAAACTTTCCAGACAGTTCACATACTGGTGAACGCTACTTCTACGTACCATCAAACCAAAAGCTAAAACTCAGGAGTTACCACCATGAGAATACCATCAACACGCCTTCAGATCCACACAAGCATAGAATGAACATAGGAGAACTGCGGAGCAAAGACTAAAGCACATTTTGAACACTTTCATCACTCTAACTTCTTTTCTTTATTAATTTTCTCAAAAGCACTTGGAAACTCATCGAACCAACATATCTGCAACACCATAAAGATAGCTCTATGTATTCACAACATCTCACCAGAATCTAAACCATACATGTACAATATGTAAGATACTGAACTGTGTTGACATCAATGACAACACCACCAGACTAGCTCATACTTGCAACAAACACAAACCATGAGAAGATCCACAATTTATTTACCAAATTCACCACTTTTCACTTGTTTTCACATTGCTACAAGACATCAAAAAACCATATCAGTCTTCCAAATCCATCAACCAATCTTAACACACCTTAAACATCTTCATATTGACTGAATCCAACCAAAAACTTTGCTAGAAAACACTGAACCAACCAACATTCACCAATCACACCTCCTTGCAACTATATTCCAAACAATGAAAAATACATCATTCACTCAATCTTGATTCTAATATTTTGTCTGACATTAAATCACTTTTATCATCGTCAAACTAATTGAAACAAAGCAAATACCTTGTGAGAACATCCAACTTGATCATCATGCATACTCATGTCACCAATTTGCACCATGGTTCCACATTGTTCAAAACACTAAAACAACAACTTTGCTTTCTAAACTCTATCCAAGCATTGAGACATCTTTGAAAACATTAATTAGGTAGTTTCAAAACAAAATCCATCACTCAAATCACTATTTTAATAGATTTTCACTTTCTTTGTAGTCAAGGCATTATTTATCTATTAGGTCTCCACACTCTAAATCGGGTGTTTCTCCCAAACCAAATTGAATCATCTCAACCTATTTGCACATTCAGGAACCCATTTTGACATAATCTAACATATCAAAAGATTATATTAGGTTTTTTTGAAAAATTCACTAAAATAATTGACTGTCCGCTGGAAAAGTGCCTCAATTAGGCCAAAAACTCAAAGCAAGTGCCTTTCAAGCAACTCCAAAACCACTCTTAACCCAAAATAGTATTCAATCAGGTTATGAAACTACAAAATTAACAAACATTTGGCCACTCAAGGCTTTCCATAAGCCACAATTAGCAAACCCTTATTTTAAGCTTACTAATGCTTCATATAAGGAGGGTTTCATGAAAGTAAGCCTTCTGCATCTCTTGCCAACGTGCCAATGCTTCCAAAACCTTGAAATAAACTTGAACATACCATTTACACCATTTCCAAGCCTTTACAAACATTGATTCCTCCAAACCCTACACTTAGCCATCACTCTTGAACCCAAAAATCAATGCAAAATGAAGGGACAACAACTTAACTTCAGTATATCTCTTAAAAAACACAATTTCCAATATTTACACATTGAAAAGGACCTATAAAAACATTAAGAACCTTCTTCTAACCAATTTGAATGTATTTAAGAATAATTTCTAACTTAAATAATCAATTTTCATGGAGAAAACTCAGGAAATCTGAATGGGCAGCAACCATAACCTTGTGTTTTCACTTCCCCTACAGCTACACAAACACATTACACTAAAAAAACCTTATAATAATCCATTCCATTGATCTAACAAACTTCCATCGGTGGAATGGTAGAATATACACTTAAAAGACTCTCAAACTTGTATTTGAGGGTTACAAACCAGTCTAATAAAAATATGCTCTTATTCACCCTAAACCTGAGTAAATCTCTTCAAATCTTCACCAATAAGGTGCTAACAAAAAATTCTTAAGACTTCAAATTGAAAACAAAATCTCAGTATGCTGTAATAATAGTTCAAAGCCTAAAAATTAGGATAAAACGCTGCTACAGGGTACTTTTATTATTAGAATTGGTCAAGATACAAAAGTTATGCCTTTCCCTCGGCCTTTTACAATGATTTATAGAGTTTTACATCAGTTATGGAAACTTCCGTTTCCTCTTCAACCGACCCATCCTTTCATTTTCCCATAAAAGATTCTTCATGTTCTTGTTTTTGTGCACTTTTGCATTTTTACATAATTGACAACTTTTGTCATAAAAGGCAACTTTTCCAATATCACTTCTTTAATCACCTAATGACCTATTTGAGACTTTAAATGCATTAAATATGACCTCACATGACCCTTTTACATTGCTTTACATTTGACAATTCAAATTTTGCAAAAATACTTGATGGAGACTTAGCAATATCTTTAGGTGCTCTTGCACCAATTGGGGTGGAGTAGGAAGCACTAAATCATTACATGCTATAGTAGCACCATTGATAAGGGCTACTACCTTTTGATTATGTTCCTCTATTCTCATCATTTCAAGAAAATGCACAGATACTTTTAGTTGGCTAAGTAATTGAAACATATCAAGAGTATGGTGCAGGAGCACCTTGTTGCATTCAAGCCTCTGTGAGGCCAATATGTAAAAGAATGTTTAAAGAGTGCTTAGGGGTCATTCAATAAGGTCTTTCAAGACCATCTTAATGTATTTGGGTCATTTTATAGGTATTTGGATAAGTTATGTAGCCATTTTGTCTAATTTGCAAAAAATGCCAAATGTTGTTAAATGGCACATGAAGAGTCAATTTTCAAATTTGTAATAAGAGTCAATGGATTTAGATGTTTTAGAGTCCATTGGGACTATCTAATAGCATTTTAATTGTTTGGAGGGTCTTTGGAGTCAAAAATGCAAAAAATGCATATTTTGTTAAAAGTTGTTATATTGTAAAAATGCAAAAAAGTGCATTTGGTGGAGTCAAGTGGTTAGGAGGTTGGTTTGGGTCAGTTAGATAGGTTGGTTTTGATGTTCAAGGATTATAAACAATGTGTATGGTCGAATTCAAGGTTAGTGGAAGATTTTGGTGAAATGAAGAAAATGAAAGTTCCATTTTTCTGTGTTTTTTCAGTGAAATCTGCTGTTCCAGAGAGTTGTACGGACTTTTACGGTTTATTACGGCCCTGAAACTTACATTTATGGAAAGATAATTCAATTTTTGAAGTTTTTTGTTCTTACCAGAAATTTTTAAAAGGTCGTTTAAGTGGTCTAATGGTCGAATCTTCCCAGCAGCCCTGTTCAGAAATGAAGGTTCCAATTTTGAAGAAAAATTCATATCTTAAGTTTCCACCATTGAAAACTCTTGAAAATTGGTTTGTAGGTCTGTTTTAACATGTTATTTTAGATTCCAAAGTTACATGGGTGTATGTAAATGTTTGATAAGGTTTCAAGGAGGCCCTAGGCTGGAAAAGAGTGATTTTGTGTGAATTTTGCATAAAAATGGTGGTTTAAAGCTAGGGTTTGTTAAAATAACATTAAAAAAGGTTGGGTGAAGGTTCCTAATGGTTTTTTAGACCTATTTATACTTGTATGAAGTCATAACAAAGAGAAATGGATTGGAAAATGTAAATTTGCTTGTTGAAGGGGTCTAAATGAGCCTAAATGCTAATTTGAACAATCTACTTTTAGAAGTTTACATTTTTGAGTTTTCAAAGTTGGGAAATGGTTTTGAATCAGTCATTTGATATTGTTGAATGTGTTTTTATGATTCTACAAGAATTTTTGTGCCTTAACTCTATTTTGGTATCTTGAAATCAAGGAAATTGTTAAGAAAGTTGCCTTGTAGAATGGGTAAATGAGTTGAAACCCATTGTTGTGAAATATGTTCTAATAAGTTGAATTGTGAAATCCTCTTGCTCTGCATTATAGTATACTTGGGTAATTCAATTGGGACCATACCTTGTTCATTGTTTCTATCCTTTTGTTGATTTTTTGTTACCTTAGCCCTATGCTTGGCATCCCTCTTTGTAACTTCAGGATTTTGCTTCTGTGTCTTTAGCTTTGCAGCAAGAGATTCAAATTCTTCAGTAGCTTTTGGTTTACCTACCCTTTTAGCCCAAATTTTATCTCCCTTTCCTTCTTTAGCTTTGATTGCTTCCATTTTTTCGTCAGGCTTGTGCTCTTTTCCTTTGGAATTCTACTCCTTTATGAAAAGACCAGCAAGACTACCTTGTTCACCACCAACTGTTCTATTTCTTAGATGATAGGAAGTTCTAGCTTGGGTGGCCAAGGCTGTAGTATATTTTTCAATCTCCTCATCCGAGGGCCTTCTTAGTGACACACCATCTTCAATCACTTCCAAATTATATACCTCAATATCAGTATCAACATCCTCACCAGAGATGACTTGCTAATAATATGCACTAGCAATTTTCCTTTGATTATCTACATCCACTTCATAGGAGTCCATATGAGAAGAGCATTCATTTTCAACAACATCAGAATCACCCATAACCATAAGTACATCAATATCCTCCTCATTTTGTTGATCACATTATTTAGGAATATCCTCTTCCACCTCAACCATTTGTGCAACTGCACATTGTTGAGGAGAGTGTGGCATTTGGAAAACCATGCACCAAGGGGTATCTTCAATGAAATTTCCCGAATTCTTCTACAGAGGATCCAGAGGGACCTTGTTCTGGGCATTTCTTTGGTTATTAAGAACAAGCTTCCCATTATACCAATTGGTATTATATGGGTGGTCTTGCAACCTAAGAGGTCTTTCATTCCTTTGATAATTTTTTGGTTGAACCTTTTCTTGCTTTACAATTTTGTCATTTATAGCTTTCATAAAATTATCACTTATCATCAAGGGTGCCCCCTTTAGCACCTGAACTCTTGTCCTCCTTTGAATTTCTAAGGAGTTTTGAATCATCTCTTTTGTCGAATTTACCAGTTGCTTTGCTAATATTCTCAATATGCTTCACCATCTTGTAGGCTTCCCTCAATGTATGAAGATTCTTATCTAGCAGGTGATAACTCATTTTTGTGTCAAAAGCATTGCAATAATTTACCAAGCACACATTTTCATTCAATTGTAGATGAGGAGGCAACCTCTTCCTAGCCTTTTAAAATCTTGTATCGAGCTCAGCCACATATTCATTAGGACCTTTAGCAATATTATTAAATTGATTCAACAAAAAACTTGAATCGGTCTTGTCACCATATTGTTCTCTAAATATCCTTTTGGATTCCTCCCAAGAGCCAATGCTCTTGAAAGGAAAACTCCTATACCACTCTCTAGCATCTTCAATGAGATACTGCATAAACAACTTCATCATGACATCTTCTGTCTCTACCTCAAAATCATCCATAGCATTAGAAAATTCTTTGAGGTGGTCTTCACCACTCAAGGAATTATTACAAGAGAATCTGACTAGAGTAGGCCTAAAATCCTCAGGAAATGGGTTATGGTAGCCATGTATTCTGGTGAAACACAACTGCTGGTATCTATCTACTTGGAGTGGCCTCCTAGTTTTTTGATCCCTATGAACATCCCTTTGCTCATTATCTCTTTTTTTGTCAGGTTAACTGCTATCCTTACCCTTTCCACTTTCACCATCACCACCTCCCTTCTTGTTTCCTTCATCATCTTCAAAATAAGAATTCTTACTCTTATTATTTCCTCCACCTCCACCAGCCTGATCCCTACCACCATCTCCACTAGTAGTGTGTCCTTCAAACTTCTTATTTTGGAATTCACTATTGGTAATGTCTAGAGCTTGAAGCCTCTAGAGTGGGTGTGGACATCTTAAGAAAAGCGATCTTCCTAGCCATTTCTGCATTAGAAGCTTCTATCTTAGCTTTCTTCAAATCTTCTTACAATTTTTCATTCTCCAATTGTAATCTAAAGATCTAAGGATTTGGAGGTGCAATGAATGGAGTAGGATCAACTTTGGCATTATGTACGGGGGTTTCAACAGATGAAGTATAGTTAGTGGTACTAGTGTTGAAGTTATTTTTCTTTGGTTGATCAATGGGTCTCTTCCCATGGTCTACAAATGATGTTTTCTTAACATTAGTAGAGGAATCTAAGGCTCTGGTAGTTGAAATATATGTGGTATAGGTATTAGTAGCAGAGGTTCCCATCGGGATTGTTACTCAGAGGTGTCACGGGTAATTTTAACAACAAATTTAGCAACATTTTTCTCAAAGGCTTTATGCCTAGCAACATCTTCTCACATCTTTGTTTTCGAGCATCTCTCTCAAGCTGCTTAGATATAATCCTATCTTCCTTCTCTTTTAATACCCTCAATCTATTCTCTTCTTCTTCTTTAAGCCTTAGCTCTTCCTCTTCTATAGCTTGCATATCTTTATGTATATCTTCTTCATTTTCTAGATCTCTAGGCACACTCAATGCAGGAGTATAGTAAGGTTGGTCAATAGGATCTTCCTCAAGAGAAAGGTGCACTTGTACATTAGGAGACTCACCTCTTGGTTTAAAATTATTTCCATTAAAAACAAAGCCATCTCTAGGGGTTACAGGATCTGAAAACTTCTTATTCTTACCCCAAAATTCCCATATATCCTCCTCTCTTGAAATGTTAAGCTCATTATCAAACACTTGATCAATAGGGAAACTTCCTTGGTCTATGTTAGACACTTCAAATTCCTATGCCTTTTCCTGGATATCAGCACTGCTTACTTCAAGATTAAAAGTAGGAGATGCATTAGTAGGGTAATCAACAAACTTACTTGATTCAAAGCTCTTCTTAACCCAAGCGGGTTGGTTTTCTTTTACAAGTTCAGATTCTACCTTATGCTCAAGATGCTTCTTTACATAACTTCTGGTCTTCTTCATGATGTCAAATATGTTAGAATCCTTCTTCTTGTGTTCCTTTTGAGAATTTATCATTATACTGGTATTAGAGACCTCATAGTTTCCACCCAGAATACTAGGAAATAAAAAGTGATTGCACTTTGAATTTGTATTTGTAACCTCAGAAAAGATTTTAAACATAACCTGACACAAGGTGACAAAATGAACTAAGACCTGACGCATAAGACTGGGTATAACGTGACTTATTGTAACAAAATTTAAACCAATTATTCTTTAGACAACAAAGAATAATATAATAAACTACTCGACTCTATTTATACTAGATCTAAATGTAGAGACTTTGGAATTAGCTAGTCCCTAGTAGAGTCGCCAATTTGTTGGTTATTTTTTAAGAACCAAACTGATCTTCAGAAATACCCATGGACTTTCCCATTTCCAATATTTAGTACTCCAAAGGGATTGGCCAACGAATGAGTAAAAGTTGTGAGACTTCTACTCCTACACTTTGGGCTTTGTTAAACTTGAGAGGGTGATCCCACAATGTATACTTAGGAATTTATATGATTAATACTCAGATACATGGTGAACAATAGATAATTCTCATAAAATTACTCAATAATGTAGTATATCAAATAAGTTGGCAGCTCATTTATTGATATCCTACACATAGAGCATGAGAAGATAAAAATCAATAGAAAAAAACAAAAGTGGTATTTATTTGAAAGTTTATAAAATAAAAGTGATTAGCTAATGAATCAACTTATAAACTGAATTATGAATACTTTTCATGAACCAATGTCTTATTCCAAGCACAAAGTGTATATCAACCTATGCAACCAGACAACATCTTATCAATAGCAACCTACAATCTCAAGAAAAACTGCTTTACAGTATCCCCCTATTACATTCATGATCATCACTGCTGACAAGTATCCTAGCACCTAATTCTTATGAGTTAACAATCTCATCCAAGCATTTACATTAATTCATTGAACTAATAATCATGAATGAAATTAAACATCCATTGAGAAACAATAGAGACAAACAAAAGGATTCCTGGATTACTTTCATTCATAACTCACAAAACAAGAACAAGGAGAGACAATAGCCATGAAATTGGTATAATTCTGTATTGTATTTGCTATATTGTAATCAAAATTACATACATAATAAAAAACTCTGAAATTAGGACAAAAACTCTAAAACATGCTTGATATTCATTTTACAATTCATAGTGTTGAATGCAAAACAACAAACCCCTATTTTCTGGCCCTGAATTCCTTCTTATAGAAATGAAGGAGCAAAACAAGCCTCAGGCAAAAAAGTACACATGTCAAAATCCTATTGGACAACTTATAATAAAGATTCCCCTATTCAATTGTATCGCATTCCCAAGAGGTGGGAAACATGTGGGGAAACGAAAGTGGTCTTCATTCATCGTTGGAGATTCAATCCAATTTTAAAAAAGGTATCTTTACAAATTTACCTCAAAATCTATGCCCATGCACACAAAGTGAAAGAAGGAAAGCATGACAAAAACATAAAATAAAAGACAAAAGATATGTCCATGTCTATAGCCTTATCATCAATTTAACTTGAAGAAGATGCACTATATTTTCCATACTTTATCAAAAGCATAATTTGTACTCAATCCAGGCTATGTAGTGCAACTCTCACTTATCTATTATTCATCATGGTTGCAGACTTCAAAATTTCAAATTACCACCCCATCACTTCATATGAGTCCACCACTCCTTCCAAGTATTTGCCTTTCCATGCTAGGAATTCATCTTTAGTGGGCCAATTGAAATTCATGACTTCATTAGCCCTTTCTCTATAAGGTGCATACTTGCTGACAATTTGGTTAGCCTCCTTATCAAATTCTAGTAAGACAGTCTCAACATGAGCTAACATATCCATATTTATCTTCAATGTGTCCATATCAAATTTCTGACAAATTGACACAACTTGATCTGAAATAAATTTATTAGTTTCCTTTTTCCACTCATGTAGAGTTTTGATGCTATCATCATCCATTAGAATGGATGGAAGAAGGCCATGATGTGACTCATGGAAGGATTTTACTAGGTCTTTTATTTTGTTCCCCAATGTTTCCCTTATATCCTTCAATCTTACCTATAAGAACAATAGTAGGTTTAAAATTTTCAAGCGGATTGGCATCTTGCTTTACTCCAATTGAAATCAATACCAATTCCTTCTTCCTAGGGATCCAAATTTCCATGAGTGGAATAGCTCTTTCTTTGTCACTGTCAAAATTCCTGATAGCAACCACTATGGATGAATAACTATAATGAATACTATTCAACCTATTAATCATTTTGCTTAGGATTTTTAGGTTGCAAACTAAGAAAATTATCTTCCAATAATGCTACCTTTGTTTGCAACTACATATTATACTTCTCAAGCCTTCCATATTTAATTAGAAAATTATTGTAATCTATCCTGAGCTTATTCTTTTCTATAGCCACAGATTCTACAGTCGCCCTTGTAAATTGTGCAACATGAACTAAAATATTTACTGCCTCTAGAGCCAATGTTTCTGACACTCTCTTTATTACTAGGCCTCCACTATAGTTAGGTGTAGGCTCAACAATATCAATATTTCTTGTGCTTTGGACTAGAGACCATATAGCCAAGGCTTCCTATTGCTCACTAAAAGTAGACCCCTGTAGTGCAAGTGCAACTTCTCCTTTTGTATCATAGAGAGGCCTATCACATTTCTTTATTGTGACAAAAGCTATGGAAAAAGCTAAATCCCATTCTAGAAGCAACAAAATACCACTATTCCTTACCAATTCTCGACCCTCTTTTGCAATCATCTTTTTGAATCTAGCTCTTATTTCATTTAAAACCTTTTTCTAGATGATGGCATCTGGTAATTCTGGATGAAGGCTTCTTTCTATAGCAAGGTTTTTGACATATTCATCTCTTTTAGCTCTGTATGAAAATCCAATAAAATCTTGAGACTTTATAAATGAGTCATCATCTAATAACTTTGTGCATGCTTCAACCCGCACACCATCTCTGCCATTGAGTCCAGTGAGATCAACTTTACTCAATCTCATACCCAATTGATGTGTCATCCTTACTACTGGTGCAGTGGGAACTCCTTCTTGCATTTCCTACTCTGACACCCAAATATCATCATCAGAGCCTTGATCAACATAGTCCACCAAACAAGTCACTTCAACCTTTTTCCTTTTCAATGGTGGCTCCCTTGGTGGTAATTCACTAGGTGGTGGAGAATCAATTTCCATAATTTCAAGCTCCGCTGGCCTTGAAGGAGATGGTGGTGGTATTTGTGGCATAGGAGAAGGAGGCTTATACTCCTCTTGTTGAGAAGGATTAGAAGATGCATCAATTTTCTTTGCCTTACCCTTTCTCCTTACAAAGAAATTTATTCTTGGTTCATTAAGAGATTGAGATGTAGATTTTTCTCCCATACCAGGGACTTCTCCTCCACTCTGTTCTTCTAAAATTGGGGCTTTCCCCTTATCTTTACTTATCACCCCTTTAGTTTCAAGGTGGCCTACTATTGAGTCAAAATTCCTTGATACATACTCCACCTTTTGTATTACATTTTCAGTCTCTTGGAGAACCTTGAAGTTAGGTTCTTCTCGCTTTATCTTTCTTTGCATTTTGTTGAAGGCAATCCACCTTTCTCTTCTTTTTTCCTACTCCAAAAGATCGAACACATTTCTTATCACATCCTCTGGATATTGGAAAATGTCTATAAATTTGGAGCTCTTGTTTTTTGTCTTTCAACCAAGACATAAAACCTTTAGGGTCATATCTAACCCTCTCAACTGGCCTTTGCATGTGGTAGGTTTTGAGTATATCAAGAATCTTATTCCAACCTCCCTTGGTCATTACAAAATCAAAAAAACAAGTGTACAAAGGAAAGAATGTTCCTTTTCCTTGATTCAATAAGTGTTCATTTTCTACACTTCCCAATTGCCACATCACCTCAAGGAAACCAATTCTCTCTAGCACATAATTTGGTAGCAAGTGAGGTGCTACCATGGAACTATATACTCTTAAGATAGTGTAATCAGGGTATGGGATAACATCTCCCCAATTATGATCAAATCGAAGCTCAGGCCTTCTCTACTTAGGTCTCAAGAAATCATGTAGAGCTATGGGAATTCTAGGTACATTCAGAATTAAGACTCTCCTTAGTTTTAAAGCAAACAAGTTCTGAAATGTCACATAATCATATGTCCTATCATCCTTGTCTAAAACAGTAGTCCAGCATTGCACGGGCAACTCCAAGTTACCCTCTCTTCTTTCCAAAGTCATATTATGCCCAAAAAAAGGTGCACCCTTGAATAAAAACATATGCATCAATAATGAATACCAGCTAAATCTCACCCCCAATTCACCTTTCTTCAACCCTATCAGTCCTTCATGCATTCTTTTTGAAAGAAACCCTGCATAATCATATACTACACAATATTGGGGGTGCTGAATATGGGCAGCCATACACATCCATGCCATTGGCATTCCCATGACAAGATCACAACGAATTATTTGGCAAATAGAATAAAAGGTTTTTTGGAAGTAGAGAATAAAATAGCTAACAGGGAAAGGCTCTTTATCATGTGGCCCTATTATAATCCTTCGACCTGCAATTTTTACTAGATATCTCGACAGGATGTGAACTTTGAATGCAATCTTAGTTTTATCATACTCTTGCTTAAGAGTGTTCTCATTTATCTTATACATTTCATCACTCCATCTAATGAGCCTAAAGACAAGACCGACCAATTCCTCCTTGGTGATTTTGACCATTTCCTTCCCATCATATGTTCTTATAGTTCTTGTGACTAGGTCATAATTGGTAGCTATTTCCTTAAGCGAGTCAACATCCATATAGACATTTGGTACAATCAACTTTCCCAAGTCACAGTTCCAAGGGTTACCTACTGGGATACCCATGTTTCTATTCCTAAACCAGCTATAGAATAGTTCCCATTCAGTATAAGGCAATTTGGCATCCTTAATAAAGCAATTTTTGTCAATCAAACCCTCTACTGCTTGCGGACCTCTGAGAAGCAGTTGGCCCTTAGGTTTATCACTGGTCGAGGGTGGTAACTAGTAAATGAGGTCTTTATTCAAGGGTATTTTGGGAGTATAAGCTTCCCCTTTAGATGAAGACACTTTTACTTTAGGATCCATAACACAAGAGGTATTACAAGGCAGGGTTTCTGGTTTATTTGAACAAGGCTTACAAGTTTTGTAAGGGTTTGACACAAATTATGCAATGCAAAACTAAAAAATTCTCTTTTATGAATGTCAATCCTTAAAAATTCTAAACCAAGAAAACCCTAACAGACTCAAAATTTTGAGAAACTACAACTTATCAATAATTCTTATGGGAGGGCAATAATTCACTTACTGGTTCTCTTCGCAGGTTGACAACCCTGGTTCCAACGTCATAAAATATTGAAAAATCATAGCACAATCTCCTTGAGTGTGTAGAGTATACTTCACAATGTTGAATTATTCCTTTAAGATGGGTATTAATAATTATGCAACTCCTTACTTCGGTAGCTTGATGTCCTTTCAGCTATTAAGGCTCGCTTGTGTGAACCAGAATGGTTCACTTGCCCTCAACTGAGTTTTGAATACCAGCGTTGATTTCTTTGGAGTGCTAATTGATAGACGATCTAGATTTGGCCATCTTAATATGAAAGATCTGACTGTACATAGCTGCAATACTTACCAAATGATAGAAAGCCACATGGAACCACTTGCTAGTGGTATGCGAGCTCCGCCATCTCTTTTTCGTTGTAGCCAAGATCCACATGTCTTCTTTCCCTCGCCCTCGTGAGTCATAACCCATGTGCAACTTTCATCAATGGGGAGACGGGGAGAGGTCAAGATTAAATCTCTCGGCTTCTTCATACACACTTCTTAATTACACACAACTTTATCCTTCTTACAACATCCACAACCTAGATTAAAAGATCTTCAAACATGTGCAATATATCTATATTAGCAACACAATTTATTTTCCATGCACCGCGTTGAAATATTTAATTAATATTTTCCCTTGCTCCAATGCTTCCATGTCCTTTGGATCACTCCATGTGGAAAATTCCCTCTTCCTTGTTGGGAGTCTGGCAGTAAAGGTGAGACCCGCATGGGATAGCAGGGAACGGTCAAGATTAATCCACATCACCCGCTATCAACCGTTGATTCATTTGAAAAATCTATGACATACCACTTGAAACCATTGGGCCCACTGTTTAGACCAAACATGTGGCATTTTCCCACCAACCCATGTGATTATTTTAATGGGAAAGAAAAACAAACAAGCGCGGAACGGTCCAGATGTGGCCACATCATCATCACCCACCATTGATTTCCTCTGATAACCAGATGCACGCCTTATCAAAGACATCGGGCCTGCCAATGTACAAGACACATGGCCTTCACCCATGAGCCCATGGGAATAAAATAATAAGCAATAAAATGGAACGGGCGAGCGAGGAACGATAGTGATTTGTTCACATCAATTGAACGGTAGACAGGGGTCCTCATAGTTGCACATGCAAAAAATATTAATCTTAAAAGAGGGACCTAACTAGGTCGACCAGATAACACCCATGGAAAAATGACTTAAATCCACAACAAATTTAATGGGAAATACCTAGCCCAACTTAGGAAAAATTAAAGTAATAGCCCAACACATGACAACCGGTAAAACAAAACCAAAAGGGTTGGTTACTTAACAGGTTTCAATGTCACAAGACGTGACTTAAAAGAATGAGAACTGACAACAAGCGGTCAACAGAGAATTAAAACCTTGGTGAGGATACAAACTCAAAAGGGTTTTTCAAATAAGACTTTGAGTAACTAAAACCCTTAAACAATGAAAGGAAACAAAACCCTAAGCCCTCAAATACAATTTCAACCCAAGTTTTAAGCAAGATTGGAGATGCAACATGAAATTTTAGGGGTGCCACCAACCCTTACTAGGTGCTTTTTGTTGCACTTTTACATGATCGAACTAAAAGAACTTTTCACCATTCAATTCTTTAAAGAGATTATTTCTACTTGGTGGAACTAGGAGGATTAGATTCACCATTTAGAACTAGAGGCATTAATTTGGGATTTATTCTTGGAGTGTTTTAGAGCTTTCTATTTGTAAGTATTTTTTTAGCACATGATTATTAAGTTTCATGGTTTGTAGTAGAGAGACAACATATTTTTTTAGTACAAGAATTGTTTCCTAGAGTTGTAATAAGAACAAAACAATTAGACCTAGGAGATATTGTAGACACGTAAAATGTATTGATTGACATTGTGCATCTGATCCTCACCACTAACATCATTTTCATCCTGAATCATCCTTCGGTCTAACCATTTAATCAAATGTCCTTATCTGATTAAATTCATCAATATTCTTCTCTTAATTAAATAAATTAGTTATCTAATTAAGTCACCTTTTCTCGATAATTAAATTAACCATTTTAATCTAATTATCCTATTTAATTAAATAATTAATTTTATTTGATTAAATTTCTTAAGTCTATCTATTAAATTAAATAAATTAAAACCTTATTTAGTTTAATCTAACATCATCTCTTTTAATTAAATAAATCAAAATCTTTATTTAATTAATCCCTTATCACATTCTTCTCATATTTGATTTAAATAAATCCACAAATTTAAGTCAAATAGGTCACATCATTTAACCCCCTTCATTAAATTAATTAACTTTGATTTATTTAATCTCCTCACCCATCACATCCTCTAGCTTTTACCACTTGCACATGAAAATAGATTTAATTGATTTATTAAATCTCTATTTTCCTTCAACAAGGCATCTTTTGGGAATATTCTGCAAGTTTGAATTCAAAATCCAAGTTGACATGTACATCCAACAAGGCATTTACTCTGTCTTACATGTCCTTTGCCTTGAGCCAAGTGGAATTCAATGCATTCTTTCTTCCCTCTTGCATGTCATTTCAACAAATTCAAAATTCAAAAATATGCATTTATTGGCACAATCCTTAAAACTTGCACATCCTCCATCCACTCATAGGTTGACAAGTGGCATTTTTCCATTGGTTGAAATTTAGTCCCACATTGCTCTATTTTGGACATTCATCCATCTTCTCATTCTATAAATAAGAGGCTAAACTCCTCATTTGATCATCCACAATTTGAGTAAACTTACTATGCTCAAATCATTAGCAAATTCCATCCATTATCATTGAATCTTGGCTAGGTTATGCAGATTTTTCCATTGGAGTACTCATCAAGCATCAAAAAAGTGGATCAAATTTCTTCATCAAATCACCATTACATCATTGGAGTTGGGAAAGGGCCAATTTTCACATCAAATTGGCACCAATTCCCTCAAGAGATTAGGAGTTTGTTTGCTTTAGAATAGGACTTGATATGCTTTTAAATTTCATTATGTTCTTCATTTCATGTTCTATTTATTTTTCTATTCAAATGAATTTCTTGAGGAATCCTTGTTCTTGCTTGCATTTCACCTTCTAATGTGTTTGTTCATGTTTTTTTGCATAAAATAAGATCAATCTAAAGAACTAGAGATTCATCTCCCATATTTTTGAAAATTGATCCTTGTTTTATGGTTCAAACTAGATCTCAATACAAGAACATGGAAGCTGACAAAGAAACACCCGCTTCAATTGACCTAAGCCAAACACACACCAAAATGAATCCTGTCGAATCAAGCAATCCTTTGACTATCTCATCATCACAAAACCCACAAGAGGAAATTCAAGAAAAAGATCTTACCTTTGGGATGTTGCATGAAGAAATAATTGAAATGCTCCAAAATCCAGAAAACCATAAGATCATCAACATCATGATAAGGCTTAACCCTTCACTATACATGCTCGAACTAGCAAAACAAGGGGCCAAATTACCTTCTGATTTCGACATGAGATCTATAGTGGAACCATCTTTGGAGGTCATGCCTCTAATTTCATCCACACTCCCCATCTCATCTACACCCCCATCCCAAAGCATCACTCAAAACATTCCACAAATCACAACATTTTTTGCTCCAACCCAACCCAATGTTAATAAGGGAAATGCATTTCTTAATGCTATTCAAACACACCCCCTTGTCAGCAATCAAGACTTGGATGTAAATACCATTTTGGAACAAAACATACCCCAAAATCAATTACATAAGTATGTCCCTCTCACTTTCCATAATCCTAATGATCCATCATCATCATCCTTCCACGCAACACCCCAAACTTCTCTTCTCACAAATTCACAAGAAGAAGGTGACATGCTCGGACTTGGGGGCATCTTTGACACCACATCATTTTCTCAAGAACTCACACCCATCACATTTTCACCTCTTCCACCATTACCACCATTATCCACACCTTTACTTGGCTTGGGACTCCCACCTTTACCAAATATTAATCAAAATCAAACCAACATTCCAAACACCAATCAAAGCATCACGCCAAACTCTCAAACTTGTCATCGATATTGCAACAATAGATGAAAACTACACAAGAAATCACGACATCATCAACCACCCCCTAACATCTCAAAGACCAACCACATCAATAACACCATTCACCACTCAAACCACCAACATGACATCACTGCTCACCACCTCCACAAACACCATTCTGAATCCACCACCACCCCCACCACCACCAAACTCCAATTTATCAAACCAATACAACATGGCATTGGAAGCTGCTCACCAAGCTGCTTATCAAAAGGCATTCCTACAAGTGCAAAAGAAAAAATCCGCACAAATAACTACTCAACAAGCCACACAACTAGCTTCCCAACAAGCCACACAAGCAGTACAAAATGCTCAAGCCACCCAAATTGCACAACAAGCACAATAGGCTACACAAGCCCAAGCACTCTTACAACAACAGCAAGCCACACAAGCTGCACAAGCACAAGCTCAAGCTCAAGTGCAAGCAGAAGCTCAAGCTTAAGCCCTAGCACAAGCGCAAGCACAAGCTTAAGCTCAAGCCCTAGCACAAGCTGAAGCCCAGGCACAAGCACAAAGACAAGCAACACAACTACAAGCATATCAGCAAGCAATAAAATAATATCAAGAGCTACAAGAAGCAACCCAATTGGCAGCCCAACAACAAGCATGTTGAAACAACAACAAGCACAACAACAACAAGACCAACAACAAGCATTATTCATACAATAGTAAGTGGAAGCATACATGACTCAACAAACTGTGCAAATACCATCAACCAACACATCAAACAACCACCCATCCAACCAACAATCGAACCACCCCAAAATACCTTCATCCCACCCCTTGATCCACAAAATGACGTAATGAAACAAATAGGGTTGCTCTCACAACAAGTGCTCGATCTTCAATCAGGGCGAACCACAAAAACACAAAGCAACTTGTGTCCCTATCCATTTGACAGGAGCCTTGTGATGAAACCATTCCCGAAGGGATTTGAGATCCCCAAGTTTGACAAGTATCGTGGGACGAGAAACCCTGAAGATCACATCAGGGAATTCTAGGTTCATTGCATGGAAGTCACATATGACGATACCTATCTGATGCGGCTATTTCCTAGGAGTTTGGTTGGCCACACTATGGAATGGTTCTCTCGCCTACCTACAAGCATCAAAACATTCCAAGAAATTATAGACGCATTCATAAAAAAATATGCATGCAACATTGCAATGGATGTTAGTTTAGAAGAACTCTCAGCTTTGAAACAAGGTAAGAATGAATAATTTGCTTCATTCCTACAACGATGGCGATCCAAGGCCAATCAAAGTAAATGGGTCATGCCTGAGGAACAATAAGTATGCACCATCATATCTAACCTTGACGGCCTCTTGGCATTTCATCTCAAGGTCCAAGGGATCACCACGTATGACCAGTTGATGTCCAAGGCACTCAACATCGAACGAGCCCTTATGACACAACCCGTAGGATCAACTTCATACCCTAATCAACAAAACAACAGCCCACCCACCAATTACAACGAAAAACCACGCACATGGGCAAGAAACAAAAAATTTACCAATGATGGTGTCGTCGATGCCAAAGTGGTCATCAGTGCCCCTCACCAAAATACACCCACACCACAAATCCAACACCAAAACAATCATCAAGCAACACAACAACCAAACAACAATCCAACAATTAACAATATCAATGATCAAAGGGGACCACCCCAATGGAACAAGAATTACCCCAAGCGAAAATACACTGCTATGGGGGAACCACTTGAAGTCATCATGAAGAAGCTGATAAACAAAAAACTCATTAAGGCCCCCACCTTTGAGAATTACCAAGAACCAAATGTGAAACCTCCTTGGTATAATGAGAATCAACTATGTGACTTCCATAAAGTCAAAGGGAATACCATGAACAATTGTATGAGGTTAAAAAACATAATTCAAGATCTCATTGATCAAAGAATTATAAACATGGAACAACCAACAGGAAACCAAAACCTTAAGATATACACGAATCCGATGCCTAACCATGGGAATAAAGGGAAGAATAACATAGATAAGGGGAAATAAACCTTCATGAATGTAAATCATGTGTATGACCACGTTGTTGCATCCCTGGATGACTATTGCGCTACCATCACCATCAAAGGAGCCCATGTTGATTGTGGAGTCACCACAAGAGGTGACAAAGTTACCATCACAGGATCATCCTAGCCAAACATAGTCCTTGCACCTAGATCTTTCCCCAATGGATATAACGTCCTTGATCAACTCAAAAGAACACCAGCACAAATCTCCGTCATGGAGCTACTAAAAATTTCATCTTCTCATAAGAAAATCCTTGAGGAAGCATTGGATTCATCCACTGTCCCTACAGATCTTGATGTGGAACAATTCCAAGCTATGGTTGGAAATATCATTACACCAAATCTCCTCACATTCTCTGACCAAGATTTTCCCGCCCAACCATCTCACAACCGTGCACTCCACTTAGAGGTCCTGGTGCAGAAAAGCAAAGTTAAACGGGTCTTGGTGGATGGAGGCGCGGGCTTGAATATTTGTTCTCTCAAGCTCATCAAACAATTAAAAATCTTAGAAGATTCTATTGACAAAGGAAAGGGTATCACAATAAGAGCATATGATGATCAAGAAAGAGTGTCCCAAGGCACAATCAAAATCCCTATTCAGGTAGGGCTAGCCATCATGGAAACCACTTGTCAGGTCCTGGACCTCAACTTGTCGTATAACATTCTCCTAAGATGCCCATGAATTCAAGCAATGCAAGCAGTAGCGTCAACTTTCCATCAATGTGTTAAATTCACATATAAGGGACAAGAAGTCACCATCCATGGAGATCCTGAACCATTTTCCTACTACAAAATCCTCGAGGCAAAGTACTATAAAATCCCCCAAGTACCAAAAAATGATGAAGGCCCATCTACACCATACATTGATCCTGCCACCCTCGCTTCCACTTTTGCAATAGAGACACCTGCCACTCTTGCCATTCCCACCATCTTTGACATTAAGGTCATCATCCAAGATAACGGTTGTGGAAACTACAAGCTCCCTAAAAATTCTTTTGTAGTAGGAGAGTTACCACAATCTCCTAGATCACAAGGACGTCCACAAGAAAATGAAGCCTCCACATCTCAAACGTCTCTTGAAGACTATCCCAACTTTACAAGTTGGGGAGATCTCGACCAAGAAGTTATTGAGGTGGATCCATCTCATATTCTATACCAAGATGAGAGACCAACAACCAATTTACCAATGGATGACATAAGCAAGGGTCTGCAAATGATGCTCGCAATGGGCTATGACAAAAATCAAAGACTTGGGAAAAATGGCAACGGGCTTATAATACCTATCATTCTGGAGACACAAATGAGAAATCTTGGTCTTGGATGTACCCCTCTGAGTATAACCATACGTGGTCGAAGTCCTCCAGTTAGAAAGGTCAATAATCCTCCTCAGCTATCCGCAGCTGAACTTCGCTTACCCGTATCTACAGGTCGAGTCTTAGAAAATTTCACATTTGACATAACCGATGTTTGTAGTAGTAGTGATGATGAGGATCATATGGCCAACTTACCTAGGCTATTTGAGGATACCACTCTTCTCATGATTAGCACCCTATCTTTTGAATCAGACCACCAAAATCATAAAATCCACCTAGTATACCCCCAACTCATCGACTATGACCAACGAGGAGCACCAATTCTTGATACATTCGAAAACGATGAGGTGCTCTTAGAATTCATGGGACTGTGGGATAACATTCCATGCGGGGATCACAAAGTAGGGTTCATGATTGAGCTAGATACACATGCCTATTATGGGGAAATGATTGAATCCCTTAGTTGCAAAAGTGAAAAATTAAGAATAATATCTAAGTCCTTGAGTGAAAACCACACTGTGGCACTCTCTGACCAGAAAAAAGTAAAAATAAAGGATGCATCCAATGGTGAAAACCTCTCCAAGGTGCCTAAGGATGGGGGATTTAATCTTCCTTTCAGAGCTCTTCATCAAGAAAAATCAACAGTCTTGGCAAAAAAGTGCAATTCGGTCAATCTAGGAATAGAGAAGACCCCACACATCACATTCTATATAGAGTCATTACTATCAAAAGAACAAGAGATCCTAGCAGCCTTCCTAAGAGAGAGATAGATAAACTTCACATGGAGCTATGTTGAAATGCCAAGGCTTGATCTAGAAATCGTGGTTCACCACTTAGTAGTATACCCAGAAGCAAATCCTATTAAACAAAAGCTCAAAAAAATGCACCCTCAGATTGCCCTGCTAGTAAAAATGGAACTAAAGAAGCTATTAGATGCATGATTCATTCGATCAATAGATTATCCAGAATGGGTGTCAAACCTGGTGCCTGTCTCAAAACCCGATGGGGGCATCAGAATTTGCATAGACTTCAAAGACTTGAACAAAGCATGTCCGAAAGATGATTTCCCGTTGCCCAATATTGACATGATCATAGACATGACGGTGGGACATGAAATGCTTTCCCTTATGGACGGTTTCTCAGGTTATAACTAGATAATGATTTCCAAAGAAGACCAACACAAAACGACCTTCACTTTTCCATGGGGGACTTACTACTAGAATATGATGCCATTCGGCTTGAAGAATGCTGGAGCAACATACTAAAAGGCCATGATGTTAATCTTCCATGACATGATTCAAAAAACTGTCGAAGATTATGTTGATGACATTCTAGAAAAATATAGAAGGAGAAAGGATCACATAGAAACCCTAAGTGCCATTTTTGATAGGCTGGAAGAGTACAAGGTCAGATTAAACCCAAATAAGTGCATCTTCGGTGTACAATTGGGAAAGTTGCTAGTATATATAGTGTCAATGAGAGGTATCAAGGTAGATCCAACAAAGGTAAAAGCAATCCTCGAGATGGAGGCACCAAAAACATTAAAGCAATTGAGAGGTCTCCAAGGTAGGCTTCAATCCATTCAAAGATTCATAGCATAGATGGCGGACAAACAAAACCCATACTCTCACCTACTTCACAAGGGAGTAGTGTACAAATGGGATAACAAGTGTGAAGAGGCATTTAATAAAATCAAAGAATATTTACTTACACCACCAGTCTTAATGCCACCAATCCCAAGAAAACCATTAATTCTCTACATATTAGCAACAACAACAACCCTTGGAGCTCTCCTAGCTCAGCATGACGAAAATGGAACAGAAAGGGCCATTTATTACATCAGAAAAACAATGGTGGGGCATGATCTAAACTATTCATTCATCGAAAAAGCATGTCTAGCAGTAGTGTTTGCATCATATAAATTCAGACATTACATGTTGGCACACAAAATAAAACTCATCGCCAAAATCGACCCTCTCAAGTACTTACTGTCAAAGGAAATGCTCACTGGAAGAATGGAAAAATGGGTGATGATACTATCAGAATATGCCATTGAATATGTGGAGCAGAAAGCAATCAAAGGCCAAGTCATCGCAAATCAGCTTGCATAAGCACCAATCTATTCAGGGAATTTTCTCATCTCAAAGTTTCCAGATGAATCTATTTTCAATCTCAACATAGCTGACCACTGGAAACTATACTTTGATGACTCATACTCGTAGCATGGATCAGGAGTTGGCATCTTCTTTATCACCCCACAAGGGGACTGCATACCAAAATCCTACAAACTGGTGTTTCCCTGCACCAATAACATTGCAAAATACGAGGATTTAACCATAGGTCTCAGAATAGCAGTGCAGTGGAACATTATAGCTCTTAGAGTATACAGAGACTCTAAATTGATAATAAATCAAGTGAACGATGAATACCAGACCAAGGACAACAAGCTCACTCCATACAAGAAATTGGTGGAGACTCTCAAAGAATCCTTCATTGAAATCACATTTGAGTAGATTCCTAGAGCCAACAATAGAGCAGCAGGCGCCATGGCAACAATTGGATCCTTACTGGACATCCCTCACAATGTTCCAAAATATGAATTCCTGATAGAGCAGCTTCTTGTGCCTATATTCGAGGTACCAAAATCAGAATTCGTGTGCGAAATTGTTGGTCCCGGTGATCCTTGGTACCATGACATTTATACATACCTTCGAATAGGAGTCATACCTGCTGACTTACCCTCAAACCTAAAATGAACCTTTGTCAAAAAGGAATCCTAATTCGTCATCCTAGGAGATACCCTATATCATAGAAGCATAAAAGGAACCCTACTACGCTGCTTAAATACTGAGGAGGCATTGACTGCTCTAACTGAAGTACATAATGGTACATGTGGTTCACACTCGAGTGGAATGACTATAGCTAAGAAATTGCTGAGGATGGGGTATTATTGGCCCACAATGGAAAGAGAAGCACATGACTATGTCAGAAGGTGTCTACAATGTCAGCAGCATGGGGACCTCATCCATGCTCCAGTTCAAGAGCTTCATCCCATCGTCACACCATGGCCCTTTTTATAGTGGGGACTCGATCTCATTGGAAAAATCACTCCCACTTCATCTAATGGCCACAAATTCATCATAATCACCATGAAGTACTTTACTAAATGGGTGGAAGCCATACCCATGACATATATAACTGGGAAGCAGATATCAAAGTTCATCTTGAACTATCTCATTTTCCGCTATGGTGTTCCACAAGCCATTATCTCAGATAATGGGACACCATTTAAGAATTAGGAGGTTTGTGACTTATGCAAAAAATTCAAAATCCAATATCGCTTCTCCACCCCATACTATCACCAAGGAAATGGCCAAGCAGAAGCCACTAACAAAACCATTTTGAAAATCCTCAAGAAAATAGTCAATGACGTAGGTCGTGACTAGCATCTACAACTCAATCCCACCCTTTGGGCCTATCGAACCAGTATCTGCACACCCATTGGCGCCACCCCTTTTTCCCTAGTCTACAGATCAGAGGCAATACTCCCCATTGAGATTGAGCTCCCATCACTCAGGATATCATTGCAAAACCTCATCATGGATGAAGAGTACCGAGTATCAAGACTAAATGAGTTGGAGCTACTGGATGAATGATGTATAGACGCTTTAAATCATTTGCAAGTCTATCAGAATAGACTCAAAAGGAGCTATAATAAGAAAATCAGAAGCAAAACTTTCCAAGTCGGAGAACTGGTATTAAAGGAGAATTAAAAGAATGTCTCAAACCCAAGTAGCAAAGGAAAATTTGAACCCAATTGGTTGGGACCATTTGTTATCACAACAAGTTATAAGTTAGGGGCATATCGGTTATCAACACCCGAAGGGGAACCTCTGCAAGAGCCCATTAATAGCTCTCATCTCAAAAAGTTTTATGCCTAAATCTTTCAAGGTATAGAACCAAAAATCAAAATCAAAAATGTCCTAAAAATGGATTACTTTGAAAACCGGCAAAGCAGTGTCTTGGTGACAACAAAAATAAAAAACAAAAAATCCAAAAAAAATTAGAAAGGATAAAAAATAGTAAAGAGAAAAAATCGTCCTCTAGTGAAAACCACTTCGGTGGCACTTTGGGAAAGTACCTTGGTGATAAACCTGACAAACAGGCACCTTGTGTAAATAAGCACTTTCCATCCACCAGGATCTTTACGGCTTGTTTGCATCATCCATCCATTTCGCTTCCATCATCCATCGCATTCAGGATCTCCATCCATCACTCATCCACCGCATTCACACCATAGCTTGGTCCTATTTTGTATCATGATCCCTCACGGGTACTACTCTTGCCCATTCTCAATTGAGTTTGTCCTACCTTTATCGAGAGTAGTCTATTGCACCGTGTTTGGGGAATGTTCTCATCAGATCAGATTAGGTGTATATTCTCAAGGTCAAAACATCACAAAATCCAAAACATTCAAAACATATCAAAATCCCAAAGCGAGGTCAAAGAGTCGGTCAAAAAGCCAAAACAAAATCGTCAATCGAGACTACAGGTCTACGAGCCTTGAAGGGCAAGGTTGATCTTTGATCATCCCTTGAGACACTTAGGTCAGTCCTTTAGGAGTTTGTCATAATAAAATGACATTTTATCATGTATATCATCATCTGTAAATCGGTCAAGTTGTCAGGTCGAACTACGTGGTCTCTACATGTATAACATAGGCAAGGCTAATATGTTGATCAGCCCTTAGAGGCCTAGGATTTAGTCTCTTGGTCAAAATCTTAGAAAACCCCAAAAACATTCAAAAAACCGAAAATAAAAACATTTGCAAATTCTTAAAAATACCAAAAATAGCCTCAAAACATTGCAAAACTCCAAAAACATCCAAATATTTGAAAAAATCCATCCGTCTCATCTCGCTTGCACCCGCGATAACATCACCCATCATAAACTGATCATCATCCTCAACCTTTGGTGAAACAATCAAAAACAAGTCTAGCAGGTTAAAAGTGAAAATTCAAATCGTCAAGTCTTAGCTCTAAGTCAGTACGTAAGCAAGTTGGTCAACTCTTTGTGTCGATAACCTATCATCCAATTTGGTCCCATATCAAACATTTGAAAGAACACTTTGGATAAAATGAAACGATGTGCCGCCATCCACTAACATGTCCTAGGATGGATCTTTCCTACAATGGGCATTATCTTTTGGCAATAGTTTCGGTTTTTATCCTTGTTCAAAACACATTTCCTTTTGGTTAGCGGTATTGAAGAACATCAGTTTGTTTGTTTACTTTATCTTTGTCTTTTGACTTATCTTATTGTGCTCATTCCAAGGACTTCTCGATAATATCCGAACAAAGGTTTTAGAGAAATAGGAAGGGGGTAACGATCATTATCTTTTGTCTGCTATTCTTGTTGGACATTCTTGTAATATAACTTGGCGAATACTTGCTTTGTTAGGTATGTATGGAGGTTGTTTTGGACAACTTGTTGACTATTGCATTGATAGGTTATACCTTTCCATGTTTTGGTCCGAGGCGTTTGAAACTTCTAAAGTGCATCCTAGCAAGGTTTCTGTATGTCAGGTGTGAACAAGAATACTCCTATTTGTTTGTCAAGTTAAAGTTCATCACATTGGGTACAACGCCATCCTGGTTCTCTATACCTTGATGCATCGTACCATGTGTGTTATCAAACATAAGAAAATTGGCCCTTTGAAAATCCCAACTCCTTGGCAAGTAATCATCATCATCTGCATGTCCATCATCTTGTGTCTTGTTGAAATAACTTCTTCTCTTTCATCCCTTCTTGCTCATCATGCTAACAAGGTATTATGACAGTTGATCATCATCATCGTCATCGTCGTCATCGATCCTACATCCACAAATCATTAGTATATTGCATCAACATATCATATAGGGAGCACATGCATTGCATTGTCATCATCATATAAACATATTATTATAAGCATTTTCCATAAATTAGCACATCGCTTTCTCATTAACATTGCATCCATTTTTTGCATCACATTGCATTCATCACATAAACCATCACATAACATTCATTTGCATAGACATTTCATAATAATTTCACATTACCACCTACTACATAATCATACATAATAGGTACATAAACATTATAGATAATCCATTGCATATTCACATCACATAAACATCATAAGGTCATCTTCCACATTGCGTTCATTTTGCACAAAACATCATCATACCACTCTGCATTAACATATCATTTCATATATTACAACACATCACATTAAATGCATCACATACATTACATGTTTAGGATAATATATTTGTTATTCTAAGCATCTTAAAACCATCTCATTTGCATCATCGACACATATCATATAAAACACGACCATTGCATTTACATTGCATTATATCATCCATTAATCATCCATACCAATATATAAAACACTTCATAAATAACATCACAACATTGCATAAATCATTCCACATCATTATAAGCATAAATATGAACATAAAAATCCATTACATGCAAAGTGTACATCCATCCATAAACATTTTATAAGAATAGTTCACATATTATTTTGCGTATACACCATAGATCATCTCCATATCATTTTGCATATTACATTTTCATTATCCATTCATAAATCCATCTGCATATCATGAATAAAAAAACATAATATAAGATCTAGTCACAATAAATACATCAGAAAGAAATGCATCCATCACATCACATCATAAACATTGTTGCATAGCATATAGAAATAACAATCATCCATAAATGCATAAATAAGTGGTACACATATCATCATATCAAAATCGTCATCTCATATATATATCATCATCGAGTAACTGTCAGTACAAAATAGCAGATCACTATACATGTGTGTCAATAAGTACAAAAAGGCCCATCGGGCTATCAAAAAGGAGCCCATAAGGCATGAAAGGTGTCATCTCGGTCAAAACAAGGTCTACCCATCCTGTCTGCTGCCCTCGCCCCTATCACCGTGACCCTCTGTTGGTCTATGGTTGGTCCGCTGCGAGTAGTCTGGGGCCTACTCTACTCTAGGCACAATCTGATGATAATGCATGTGGTAATAATCTGCCTCCCGGATGGCCTCCCTGTAAGACCGAATGGACACTGTACTCTAAGAAGAGGAGGCTGCCATGCTCTCTAACTACTATCTCCGACCCATCTCTGCGGTCGCCTGTAGCTCTGCGGCCTACCTCTGCAAAATGACTTGATCTCTCTTGGCCCTGATCTAATCTCTCTCGATCCTGGCCTAATCCCTCTCAACTGTCACAGTCTAAACCTCGGCTTGCAGCTGCACAATCAATGCATCTCGAGGATCCACCTGCCCTATTGGCTATGCTTGTGGAGCCTGATCCTCACCCCCAGCTTGTGGTGGTGCACCTGCTTGCTCCTATTGCCTAACTAGCACCTGTTGCTGATCCTGCATTTGCACATCGGCCTGACCTGGCTGACTTAGCCGAACTGGGGGCCTGATTGGCTGATCCTGCTGTGCGTCATCTCTCCGTCCTCACCCTCCTCCTCTGCCTCTCGTCCTCCACCAAGTGGGGACTGCTCCTAGAACTATCAACCATAAGGGAGGCCAGAACCAGTCTCTATATTCCTATGTGATGCCTGGATCCGTAGGCCCCTGATCGTAAACCCAAGGCTGGGCCACCAACTATCTAAAGCTGTCAACAACCTCTGAAGCAGGAATGTATCGGCCCATGAAGAATGTGACATGGTGTAGGAAAATACGACCACATAATCATCATCTGGTTGGTCTTGTGGCTCGCCGAACTGTTGTTGAATGTGCCTAGGTAGATACCTCTCCACCATAGTATTCTCCCGCCCCTGCATAAACCGGTCCTAGCGGGAAAAGAAAATCTGATCTACATCGTCAGCCCATCTGGGCTGACCAATGTATGAGTGCCATGTAAACACTGGCATCTCATCCAAGACTCTCCTCCAGTAGGGAATCCCATGCTTGCCCATGTGTGTGAAGGACACACCACCTTTGTAACACCATATAAGGGGATCATCAGGCCACATCGGTACTGCAATGACCCACAACCGAAAAACAATGATATGCTCCCACGCCCATACGTGGAGAAGTGTCACCCCTACCCCGAGTGCTCTACCATTGAGGTAGACGTACTCGTGTAGATCTCTATATAGGGAAGCAAGAAGAACAGGCCCCCAAACAAAATGAGTAGGCCTGTCACGCATCACCATGCGCTCCCAGCAGAGTCCCCAACCAGGACTGAAGTACCGGCCTCGTCGATCTGGGGCAACGAGACTTGAAATAATGGCCGCAACAACCAAGCAGAAGGGGGAGGCGAGAGTTTTATGATGCTCGAGCTCAATCTGACCCTCGCAAATGATAACGTCCTCTGTGGCGAGGACTGTGACAGGCATCCCGCCCGACATCTATATCAAAAATAACACGCTGACCATGAATCAACAATCTCAGGATCTTCCACACATCCTCCAAGGTGACGGTGGCCTCGCCGGTGGGAAGGTGGAAAAATGAGGTATCACTATGCCATCTCTCGGCAAGCGTGAATATAATCCCAAGATGGGTACGCACGGGCGTTGCGTATGCGATGTGCCAAAACCCCATATCTCGTAATTGATCCTACTCTCTGTCACTGAGGTCTCGCAAATAACCGAAGAGATCCCACGACCTGTGCTCTCGAGAATAAAGCTCCCTCGCCACATCCTGCATCCAAGAAACAACTCTAGCGTTGCTATCCGTGAAGGCGTCATAGTTTGATCTTTTATCAAACTACGATGCTAGGGCACAAAAGGCCAAAAACACACCATCGTAGTGCACTTTCCTTCTGAGCAGCATAGTTTGCAAAGATTCCTGTTGATAGGGCACCGCCGCGTCGCACTTTGGAAATGA
Source organism: Sequoia sempervirens (assembly GCA_007258455.2). Taxonomy (NCBI): domain Eukaryota; kingdom Viridiplantae; phylum Streptophyta; class Pinopsida; order Cupressales; family Cupressaceae; genus Sequoia; species Sequoia sempervirens. Next base: position 63,325,991 of record VDFB02256132.1, on the reverse strand, counting down.
CCCCGCGGGCCATGACCTCAGCGTCGAAGTTTGGAGTTTATATCCAAACTCCAAACTCCACCGCTGTGACGCAATCTGACACCGAGCGGCGCAGTTTGTTTTTTGAGAAGTGCTATATAGCACCGCTGCAGAATATCTAACTTTAAAAGCAATAAATGAGCACAAAAAATGAGAATTAAAGCTCAAGTAAGGATCACTTACCGGTGCCCCAATGCCGGGTGGCCGTTGGTATGTTTGGACTCGGTCGGAAATGTGCATCAGGAGCTGTCGTTGCGCCATATCGTCAGGAGGTTAGAGCTCAAATCTCAAGGTTGCTAGATGGCTGTGTGAAAATGAATTGAAAGTGACCCCTCAGAGCCTTTTTAATCTTGAAAATTAGGGTTTTTTCACCTTATTTGGCTATCCTACTAGGGTTTTGGACCCTTGAACCTATTTTTGTCTAGTTGAGGCCTATTTTACATCGTTTTATTGTGTTTAGACATGTTTTTGGCCTCCGGGAGCCTTTTTGGACATGTCGGGCACCTTGTCCTCTTTTTTCGCGAGATCGCCCAAAAATTGAAATTTTCGTCCAATCTCTCGAAGGGGCAATATATTGGCATGTTTTCTCTCGTTGGGCAGCAGTGGGGCAAGATTTTGAAAACAATTTTTTTTTGACTTTGATTGAGATCGTTTATTCTTTGAACCAATGCAATAAGTGCATTGCTTCAAAGAGGGGAAAAATGTAGACACGTAAAGTGTACTAATTGACATTGTGCATTTGATCCTCACCACTAACATCGTTTTCGTCCTAAATCATCCTTCGGTCTAACCATTTAATCAAATGTCCTTATCTGATTAAATTCATCAATATTCTTCTCTTAATTAAATAAATCAGTTATCTAATTTCACCTTTTCTCGATAATTAAATTAACCATTTTGATCTAATTATCCTATTTAATTAAATAATTAATTTTATTTGATTAAATCTCTTAAGTCTATCTATTAAATTAAATAAATTAAAACCTTATTTAGTTTAATCTAACATCATCTCTTTTAATTAAATAAATCAAAATCTTTATTTATAATTATCCCTTTATCACATTCTTCTCATATACTTGATTTAAATAACCAAATTTAAGTCAAATAGGTCACATCATTTAACCCCTATTAAATTAATTAACTTTGATTTATTTAATCTCCCACCCATCACATCCTCTAGCTTTACCACTGCACACAAGTTTCAGATTTTACTGATTTGGTTAAATCTCTATTTTCCTTCAACAAGCATCTTTTGGGAATATTCCTCGGTAGTTTGAATTCAAAAACCAAGTTGACATGCCATCCAACAAGGCATTTACTCTGCCTTACATGTCCTTACTTGTCGGTATGGAATTCACACCTTTTCTTCCCTCTTGCATGTCATTTCCCCAACAATCATGCACCAAAAAATATGCATTTATTACAACTTCAAACTTGCACATCCTCCATCCACTCATAGGTTGACAAGTGGCATTTTTCCATTGGTTGAAATTTAGTCCCACATTGCTCTATTTTGGACATTCATCCATCTTCTCATTCTATAAATAAGAGGCTAAACTCCTCATTTGATCATCCACAATTTGAGTAAACTTACTATGCTCAAATCATTAGCAAATTCCATCCATTATCATTGAATCTTGGCTAGGTTATGCAGATTTTTCCATTGGAGTACTCATCAAGCATCAAAAAAGTGGATCAAATTTCTTCATCAAATCACCATTACATCATTGGAGTTGGGAAAGGGCCAATTTTCACATCAAATTGGCACCAATTCCCTCAAGAGATTAGGAGTTTGTTTGCTTTAGAATAGGACTTGATATGCTTTTAAATCTCATTATGTTCATTTCATGTTCTATTTATTTTTCTATTCAAATGAATTTCTTGAGGAATCCTTGTTCTTGCTTGCATTTCACCTTCTAATGTGTTTGTTCATATTGTTTTGTAGGCATTAGGATTGGGGTTCGCATAGATATAATGTTGTTATATGATAGTATCTTCAAGAAGCTAGCTAAATTGAAAATGCAATGGTTGAGACATTCTCACTTAGATCATATATAAACAACTATAGTGGCAAAATTGAAAATTTTGATAAATGAACTATTAGATGAGTATGTTATTGGAGCTTAATTGAAGCCAAACTATGGAGAAAAATAAACTGTAAAACCAAAAATCCTAAGATTACATTGTACATTATGTACTATAGTGTATTATAATTTGTACTTCACATATAAAGTAAGTTAACTGTGAAAAATAAATACAAAGTAGTCAAAAATTCAAACGGTGATGACTAAAGCCAAGAAATTAGCAAGACAACTAAGAAAAACTATAAAATAAGGTAAGGGTAGTTAAAAATCATAAAGCCAAAAAAGTGCATAATTCATTTTGTGTAGAAGCTAAGAAATACACTTAATGATAGAAGTTTGAAGAATAGAGTAACAAAGTCAAAGTAAACCAAGCCATAGAAATCACATCACCACAATAACTCAATGACACTAAGAATATCAAAAGACTAGTTTATAAACCATCTCCATGGAAGGCCATGAAGAATGAGCCAAAAGGGGGCATTCTCAAATGTTCTTGCCAATACCATATACATTAAAAAAATCCACAATTATATTGATGTCAAACTAATATATGTTGAACTTTTGGAGTTTTGGAAAGAAAGTGAAGCTCTTAGAAATCCCATGAAAAGATAATTCTTGGTGACAAATAAGAATAGTGGAAAAATCAAACCATATATTTGTGAAAATTTCCCAAATCTTAAGAGTGACCATAAATGAATCCAAATAGTGTTGAGATGCATTCAAGAAGAATTCATGTATCTAGATAGGCCATTTACAATTACCAAAGAAATAATTAAAAAGCTAATATGACTATGTGATAAAGAAGAAAAACCCAAGAAAGTAGACAAAAAAATCCCCGAAAACATTGACATGAGTGAAATTATATAAATAATTTACTAGATCATACAAGAAAACCCATAACTTGACTATTATATTATACTTATAAAAATTAGTTAGACTATATGACCTAGTTTTACTAGATGCTTAGGAGGGGTTAAGATAATGAATATTATATCCAAGAGGATAGGAGACAAAAATACTTTGGCCAAAGACTTGACTCATTAATGTAGTCTAAACCTAGGATTTTTAACAAACAACTAAGGTTTAATAGCTAGGACAATGATATTCACAATCACAACAAATTTCAAATTTCTTATTTTATATGTAACATGAATTCAATTATATACTTTGTTCTTTATTTTTTCTATATCAATACAACTATATACCTTGTTCTTTGTTTCTACAATAACAATAATTATCCAAAATAACATTAGAACCCCTAATTGAACCCCTCACCCTACTTATATTTATCTAGATTTGGTCATGTTGGACAGTTGTCAGTTTAAATTCTAGAACATTAACAATTGGCATCTCCACAATGATATGTTTTTACTCCTTTATAAAATTTTACATCAAATTTTTTACTTGTGCCCACTTTAACTCCTCTATTCTTTATAATAATCAATGATAGTTATGTTCTTCAAATGACCACTCTTGCAATAACAAAGAATTTCAGTTACCTCCCTTGATGAACCCCATGATGCTTTCCTTGTTCCTTCAAATGCACATCAACACTATTATATGTATATCTATTGTAACACGTTAACCATTTCAAAAGGAATTTTATGATGGGATTTAGTAATTATGACCATGTCAAATACATTTTCAATAAAAAATTCAGCATGTTGCTATGTTCAATATGCTAGTAAGGTAGAACAATGCCATGAACAATTGAAGAATGATATCATCATTGAAGAAAACATGAAAATGTTTCATTGAATAGACCTCACAATCAATTGCTTCCCCAAATCTAACATTTCCACCAAAAGAGAACCATTTAACTCTTCCTCATCAATTTGAGCCTTATTTGAACAAAGAAAATTCATAAATTAGAGATGTTGGAGAATCATTTTGGGCTTCATCCAATTGCTAAATTTCCACTAGATGAGATTGAAATCCCCCTTGAAGTGCACTATCAAACTAATTGAAACTTAACGAAACTAAACAAAACCGAAAATCAAAACTTGAGATGTTTTTGGATGACACATGATCACACATGCACCCAACTGCTCTTGCATTAGACATGCCAGGTAAGATAAATTTTTCATGAGTGTACATCTCATAGAAATTTTGGGAAGTATGAAATGAGAATTTCATGTTTAATCAAATTTGAAATGTTCACCCAAGAAGCCTCAACTACTAATTTGTTCTTCCAGCAGACTAGATATTCTCATACTCCTTTCCTCTTTTTTTGCCACATGAGAATCTATCACTTTTTCTACTTCTTCAAACTTATTCTCAAAAACTTATGTATCCATTCTTGTGCCTCATGTGAATTTGAAAGCATACTCCCTTTTTCACTTTCTACCCTTCATAATATTTATACAAATCAACAACACTAATTTTGTGAGACATATCTATACTTGTTGGAAGTTCAATTTCATATGAATTTGATGATTTTTTTCGCTAAGGGAACCTTTCTTTTCACAATTGTGCCAATGCCAATTTACCTACTTAAAATTATCACTCCCTCCATTTTACATGTACATATTCTTTGTATTTGATGATGCTTTCCTCTAAGTTCTCTTTCACTTCTTTATGCAACTCATGAATGTATACAAAAAATCTTCTACTACAACACTCTTTCTGCTCAAATCTGCACTTTTTCTCAGTTAATCAACACCTCTAGGTATTTAACCAAAAACAAAATGGAATGGGCTTCTTTTTACACTCTAATTGAATTATTGTATACAAATCTTCCAAAGCCAATATTAAATCCCATTTATAGGATTGTTTCCTACCCAAAATCATAAAAAAACACCAAGACTCCTTTCACAACTTTGGTATGTTCATTATTTTGAGAATGGTAGGTAAATTGAATCCCAATTTTGTTCCCATTTTCTTCCAACAAGTGCATGAAAAATGGCTAAAAAATTTGGTATCCTGATTTGAAAACATCTGCGCCGTAAAAATCCATTCACCTAGTAAAACAATGCATATATTGGGAAGCATCATTACACTTGACGATAATAAAATGAGACAGTAACATATATATATTAACTCCTTAATGGAAAATATATTAATTAATTTTTCTTTCTCAAAAATCCCAAAAGAAAACTAAAGCCAGAGCCAGTCTTGTAGGTAGGTGGCGTTTATAGTAATTCTCCTGTAGATTTTAATTTTAAGCCCTTTAGAATGTTGGGGTGAACAAACTCAGTAATTATTTTATTCACATTTAGTATTCAGTCTCTAGTCCATAATGTGTCAGTTCCTTTGTCCAACTATGCCAGTTTGGTTCATTCCAAAATATCGCACTCAAACCTCCACCATGTTTCCTCCCTTGCATTTAAATTCTGCACCCTGTTTGACTCCAGAATTAGGTGTACACCTATTCTCCTTTCGGAATGTACCCAAACCTCATTGAATAAAATACTCTAGCCATGGATTTTTATCTTCAAATTAATGCATCAACTAGACTTGATTAGATTTTCCACTCCTATGTTTTAAAATAGAAGAACAACTCTACAAAAAATCAATTCACTTCATGTGTATCTAATTTAACTTACCTTGGGTGTTTATGAATTTCAATGCATAATGATCAATACACAACACAAAATATTTAGGTAGCAAATAATGTCACCATTTCTTGAGTGCTTATACAGTTGCATAAAATTATTGATCATACACAAAGCATTTCCTTTTTGCCTCATTCAAATTCTCATTAAAGTAGGATATTGGTATTCCATCTTGTCTTAGGACTCCTCCAATCATTGTTCCTCTGCATCACAATCTACTTGTAACACTTTTCCAAAATCAGGTAGTTCTAGCACTAGATGTTTAGTCACTTTTTCTTTCAACAATTAAAAACTCCTCTCTACGACAACTATCCAAACAAATTATTTCCTATTACCTTCAATTATTTTCGTAATAGGTGCACACATTCCAATAATTTTTTTGATGAAATTCTTATAAAAGATCCTAATCCATGAAAACTTCTTGCTTCAAAAACACTCCTCGATGAAGGCCAATCTACTGTTGCTTTGAAAATTTTCAAATCTATAAATTTAGTCCCTCTCTAGAAACAACAAATCCCAAGTAAACAAGCTCTTGTTTCATAAAACTAAATTTCTTAAAATTTACAAAATTTTCCTCTTTCAACCTCATCATGGCTACTCTAACATGTTGCAATTTTTCTCCTTTTATTTTACTAAGAATCAAAATATCATCCAAATATATAATTACAAACTTACCCAGAAAAGGCTTTAAAACTTTGTTCAACAATCTCATGAAGGTGCTAGGTGCATTATTAAATCTGAGCATCACTAACCATTCATACAAGCCATGTTTTGTCTTGAAGGCTATCTTTCATTCATCCCCATCTCTTATTCTTATTTCGGTACCCACTCTTCAAATCTATTTTTGTTTAGTTGGTTCCACTCAAACATTCCATCATATCATCTATTCAAGGCAATGAAAACCAATATTTTATTTCTACTTTGTTTATGGCCCTTGAATTTGTACACATCTACCATTCCTCATCCTTTTTAGGTGTTAATGTTGTTGAAACAACACATGGACAAATAAATTCTCTAATAAGCCCCTTGTCTAATTGTTGAAGAATTCCAAGTTGATGCAATGCTAGAGGAAGAAAACTCACTCAAACAATCTCATTTTCCAAAACTCAAACAAACCTTCCATGTACTTTTAATTAGGACTCACCTTCTTTCACTAAACTCCTATTTTCAAAACTCTCAAACTGCAAACAAGGCCCAAAACCATTTATAGATTCCTCAAAATACTCTTACCAACATCAGAGGACTATCTCAAGCCCTTCCATCAACTTAACCATCTCCCAAAAGAAAAATTTCTAAAATAGTCTGTTCAAATCAACATTTGGGCCTATATAGACCACACAATCAAATAACCACATTTCCAAGCCCAAATACCTTCACCAATAGTATCAACGTGCACAAATATGTCTGCAAAATAGAATTAGATCATTCCAAAATCAGTGTTCAAGATATTTTATCAAACACCTATTCAAAACCTCTTTTTTCACTCCAAAACATGATTGTTCTAAGACTGCCATCACAGGATCATAGGATAGTATCAAGAATGGGCTCCAACAATTATAAACTCCTCAAACCATGTCAAAAGGGAATTCAAATACACCAACCCAACATATAAAATCATTGTTACCCAATAAGAACAATCTTCTATATCATCAAAACTCAAAACCTTAATTGTTCCCAGTACTCTGCTAGGGCGGTCAATAAACAATTATTACTGTTAGTGATCCAAATTTGCACCCCTAATGCCAAGCTATGAAAGAACTCAGCAGGTTTGGATGTAACATGGGACTGCTTTCAAGTTGTGGGTGTCCTATTTTGAAGGCAAACCTCCAGATTATGAGCTGGCTCCCATTTTGATGCCACCTAACTAATGATTTCTGAGGAAAAGGGTAAGAGATGCATAAAACATGAACATTAACTGAAACTACCTAAGGTGATACACCAAAAAACTGACTAAGACCTGGTAACAACCTATCACATTCAAAACAATTTCATAAAACCTTGTTCACACAAATCATTTTCACATGCATTTCACATAAGTGATTTATAAGGGGGTTTCTAAACAAGACTCTTAGAAGGAAAACAAAAAAATCACAACTAACAACACTTGGATTAACTAACATAGCTTATAACCTGTAACAATGCATTTTCTGCTAAATAGATGCCTAAACATGAGACAAGTTTGCAAGGAAAGGTAAATTTCACAAAATAAACTGATCAATCACTAACAACATACTATAAAACATGAAATTAGAAGGTAAATATTATATTTTATTGATTCAAAGTACTCACTGTATCACAAGTCCATTTGAGTTACAGTATTGCTCCTGCTAAAAAATAACTCCAAAAAAAACAAGCTATCACTCTGTTGGAAAGAAAGAACTAACTCCAAAATGCAAAGATGAAGTTACTTAGGCAAAAACAATCAATTCCTCTCACACATTTCCATCTAGAAGGTTTTGGTTGGATGCAACACTGAGGCCAAAAAAGAACCTTCTAAAATCACTCCAAAAAGTCCTCCAAATGGTCCAAGGTCAAGCCAATACCATAGTCACACCAAAAATGTGACAAACTACCTCCAAAATAGCACATTTCTCTCCAAAACAGTCAAAGGCGCAACTCACACACTCTCCTCATGTCTGCCAGCCATAATTTTGTCTCCCACAGCCTTGACCCATGCTACATGTGTGTTTTGAAAACACAAGACTCTATTTTGCATTTTAAACAATAATTTGGTTAAGTGATTCATATTACACCACTTAATCAAATTACTTTACATTTTAATGAAAAATGCAAAAAGGCCCCACCACTATCCTTGGATTACATTTACATTTGCATATGAATAACATTAAAGTGATTTGCAAATCACTTAAATGATGTTTTTACACTCTGAAATAAAATGCAAAATATAATGATATATCTAAATGCTTCCAAAAGCATTAAGAAAAATCAAATCCTTCCAAGGCATTTGATCAATTCTATTTACCTTCATTTTGCACTCTTTGGCTGACAAGACATGACTATGAATTAGTCAACAACTTCTGATTTTCAAAGGAAAATAAAAGGCCCCAATAATTCGGCCTATGTGAGCTCCACAATCTTTGGAAGACACATTTTAAAGTCTTTAAGGCACCATAGGATCAAAAGTCAAAGGAATATCATTTGGGACTTGGCACATTTTGAAAGCAAGGCATATGATGTTCACATAAGGCAACAATGCCTAAGTCTTAAGACTCACCATCGACCATGTAACACATTAAAATGTGTTCACTTTTTAAAACAATGGGAAAAATCCCATCGGCCTCCAATGTAGGGTTCAAACCCTAACAAAATAATGAAACGAATCAAAAAGCATTTCATTTTTTGCTTTGAGCCTTCTGGAAGAAGCTTTTGCCACCATGAGGGTTTGATGAAAGCTCTGGAAACATGTTTTCTATGGTCGATTCTTGACATTTTTTGATGAAAAATACTTAAAATAACAGGTAATTTGTGGTTTTGTGTACAAAATCTGTATTTTCCATTTCTTTGAAGGCCATTTGATGTTCAACAACGCGGCCATGAAAAATGTCTAATGATTTTTCTATTATTTCATTTTCCTCTATGGCTGCTCATGCTTCTAGCCACCATTGTTGAAGTTCTGAAGCTCGATTGAAAGCTTTATTATGTGACAAAAGCTTGTATAACAACAAAAATTGAGCAATTTTAGCTTAGGTAAGCGCACCTCAGCCATATACTTTCATTTTTTAGCAAACAAAGCACAAAATCGGGCTTCCTCCATTGATAACAAATGAAAGCTCACTCTTTTTGTTTCCTCCTTATTGTTATTGAAATTTAGATAAAAACCCACTGTGTATTTTGTTGTTTCATGAAGAAATTTGAACTTCTGGCCGTGACCATGGAGAATAGCTTAGGGTTTTTACAATGGCATTTTGTGTCTTTCTGGAGAATAAAACTTCATTCCATTCCTTTCAAAATCTTGTGTTTGCAATTCTTTAACCCAACCCAGATGGGTTCTTTAATTTGTAAAATAAAACTTGGTTCTTTCAAATGACATTTTCTGTGTTTGCAATTTTTAACAAAAAACCAAGTGGGTTTCCTTGTTTTTGTAGAAAACTTGTAATTTCTAGTGGCGACCATGAACATATGAATTGGGTTTCTTTTTACAATAGCATTTTGTGTAAAGTGCCTTCCATGAAATATCTCTTCAATTCCCTTTTTGTATTTGCAGATTAAAAGAAACCCAGATGAGTTTTTTGTGTTTTTGAAGAAGAGAACCCAAATTTTGGCCATAGCCTGGAAGAAATGGCATATGTTTTAATATCTTCAGTTCACTTTGTAAAAGAATTTCATGACGCAATCTGGGTACTTTATATTTTTGCATTTTATGTTATGTCCAAAAATAATAACCCAAATTTTCTATGTTTCACTATATTCTGGCATTTTTCTGAACAAAAACCTCATTCTGCAACTCCTTAGAATGATGAAATTTTTTTTCTTTGATTCTACATTTTTTTATTACTTGAAAGATTTCCTTTCTCCCCCACATCACCAATGGGGTCTACATCAAGATACTTTTGATCAACAATGCTCACTAGGTCTTGGATATCATTGTCTATGGCAGGATGCCATGATTGACCTAGAGAATCTCTTTCAACATTTCTCTCTGGCACCATTAACAAATTAGCTAGCTCCCAGCTAATTAAAGTTTCAGAATTTCTTTTTAGGGATATCATTGGAAGAACAATCTCCTTTACCAATAGATGGAAGCTCGAAATCCATATTTATCTCTATCTTCCATTGAATATTAGCTCGCTCCTGTTGTGTAGATCTGGTTGAAACCATGAAAGAATCATCCACTAAATACTTCCCTTTTTTTGAGCTTCACACACATTTAGAGTCTTTTAGATCTCATCTCTACATTGACTATTACAGCCCACTTGTAGACCCATGATATTGGAAACTGAAAAGGTATAGGGAATCTATGAATGCAATGTAAGTAATCTTCACATCCTGACTGCCCCTTTGTTGATACATTGAGGACTAATGACAAGACCTAAAAAGACAGTTATAGAATACTTTCATGTCCTTTCAATGATGAAGTGACTACCAAAATGAATATGACTATCTCTTACTTTCTCCCTGACCATTGCAGATCATAGTGAGGCATTAGCTTTCCTTGAGTAATGTAAACCTGTAAGATACTCATGCACTTGTTTAGTGCAGCTCACTTCGGCATGATTGCCCCATGTAACTCATGATAACCTCACATTGAATAACTCAGAAGAAACTTATTGAATCCATGTAGATGAGGCTTGACATTCATGCCAATGACTATCAACTGTGATTCATGCTAGCTTTATTCATGTTCATTGCTTTGTCCACTGAAATAGTGTTGCATCTTCTCCTGTTGTGATGATCATGTTGCTTATGGTCACTAAACTATCCTGCAACAAAGACTAGAAAAAATGTCCTTTCTCATTCATTTATCACTGTCCTACATCACTTGTTTTAGCTCCGTCTCAAGTTGAGAACCATTGCTGCACCTTCCTTCTTAGGTGGACTTGCTTCTTTGTCCTTGACATGATTCCATAGCACTATTCTTGTAACATGCCTTTTGCTTTTATGATAGTCATGACTTCCCACCTACTTGTAGTTGTCCTATAGTATGAGATCATTGTGGATTGCCCTATAGCATGAGATCAAGACTGTATTCTAAGGATGCTTACTTCTTCAATGCCATTGTTGTCCTCTTTATTATGACTGTCCTCTTTAATTTCCCTAAAATTCCATGTAATCCATTTATATCAAATGCTATGTGGACTAAGATTTGGATGCTGGCTGCCCTTTTCAAGTGATTCTACACTTTTGGACTATGATACAAACATCAATTGCTCAATGGTGATTTCTCCATGAAAAGGATTGCTACCTTTCATGAAACGAACCTACCCTTGGATGCAACTCTGTCACTTGCCATTAGGCATGTCAAACTTCCCTATGTACTTTAAATCCTCCATTCCTTGACTGTGGCTGCCCCTATATGACTATCCAACATTCATTTGATCAACTTGTGTTGCTTCATTCACTGTTGTTGTCCTTGTAGCATGAGAAGCAACATGCATTCCTCCTTTAGGGTTGCCCCAATATTCATGGTTTCCCTGACAACTGCTTGCTGCCCTAAAAGTTTGTAACCTAGTTTCCACAACATTTTAGTCCTTTTGATCATGTGCAACAAATGAACATCATCTCCTTACTTTAATCCTAGTAGGCAGACACATGTCACCTATGTTGGTGACCTGAAAGCTCACCCTCCTATGTGATGTGTAGCTGTCCAAAAGGATTGAGGTGAGAGGGACTTGACAACACCTTGGACTATTACTTCTTGCTGCACCATATGCCTCATGATGGCTTCAGACATGCCTTGATTTCTCCTTCATTATTTAAGAGATGCATAATTGAACTTGATGCATCTCTAAAATCACTTACTTCTTTTAATAAAATGGATCATGGATCCACTTAAGATGATTGAAAGACATGTCAAGCAAAATGTACCTTCCTTTTGACATGATGGCAGCCATATGACTGATTCATTATGAAAAGATGAAGTATGAACTCTTGACAACTCAAATTATATGTTGCATCTTTTGAATCTGATAATGAAAGTTGATCAATTGGTGTGATTCCATATTGATTTAATGCATTAATAGCATATTTATCATTGATTTGATCGAGTTGCTCAATTTCCTATCCCTCTTAAAACATCAGAGGGTAGCATGCTGAGCTCTACTCTCGTGGGAGCCACATCTACCCCACATGCTGTAATTAGTTGAATAAAAACAATAACAAGACTTGTCCTAAATTTGCACAAGGAACAAACAGTTAGATAAACAGAGCATATCATAGGTGTGTTTGATCACTCCTTTCTTGTTTTTAGGGACACTTATGGTATGCTGCTATTTTAATGCTTGTATACATTAGATCACATGTTTATGGATATTTTGCATATAATTTTGATCAGGGATCTTTCATTTCTCTAACAGCACTATCTTAATCCAATGCAGGAAACCTAGGAGCAGCGAGGAGGGTGTCAAATAGAAGCAGAGCAATAGAGAAGAATCAACATGATGTGAGGCCAAGTCAACGGGATTCTTCATTCCACCATGCAATGACGGGTCCCTTTTCATTTTATATGCAATTTACTTTTGTTATCCATATGCGTATGATTTGTTCTTTACTAGCATTAGGATAGCTAGTCCCTTGGCTTGTGAGGGACATTTATACTCTCATGATTATCAATAAAGATTACATTTGCAATACATATGGTTCTCTTTCTCATTTTTCTGTAATTGCAACATTGGAAAAAAATGTAATCTATTTTTTGACAATCTCTTTCATGCATATCGATGAACTTAGCAGAATATAATGTGTCTTTTAATGTTTAAACGAAAACACAAAAAGAATAAACACTAAGTTACCTGATTTTAGCTGAAAGCTAAAAATCAGGTAAAAATTACAACTTATCAATTCATTATACCCCATGAAGAAGCAGACTCCAATACATCCAAACATCTCTTCAAATCAATATAACTCTTGGAGGACACAAAAACCACAAGAAAAATTCATAAAATCCTATTGTATGTGGCTTTTACCAGTCTTTTTCATATTTTACAGACCTAGGATTATTGAATTTGTTGTCTCCACACTAAAAAAAACTCAACCAATGCTTGGAATAGGTTATATTAGACCCACATATGCTATTGAAAACACTAAAAGTCCTTTTGCATAGATATTTACATAAACCCTAGGTTTATTCCCCTTAACTACCCTGTTTCCTGACTGTGCACAGAATTATAGTCTGAACTTCAATTCTTCCACACATCAATCTTAATCCTTTGATCTAAAACTCCAATAATATTAAAATAGATGCTACCAAGATTGTTTCCACCAAAAATGAGAACTTTCCAATGACTAAAACATGAGAACCATAAAATATTAAGTTACTGTTTACCCTAATCAGGGTTTTGATAGTTTATTGTAAAATTGCAATATCTCTCTCAATTTCTCACCAATATGCATGAAAAAAAAATAGGTGGAAGGTTATTGATCAAAATATTTCTTACAATCATTCAAACAGGCTTCCATGCCCACACAGAGCCGTACAAGGCTTGAAAACAATGAATTTATTTAGAAAGATGTAAGAAAACTGTGCTTTACTTTATTCAAAATCAAAACTTCAATCACCCACACATTACAAAAGTGTTTACAAGGCCTTTTTAAAGGAATTCTATCATGAATCTTCAATTTCTAATTGTTTTCTAATGACCCAAGAGCCAAATGACCCTTCACCTTCCCTATCTTACTCAATTTTGCAATTTTTTCAATAGTGACAAGTTTTTTTGAATACATTGGCATCTTTTACATTTTTGCAAAAATTGACTCAAATGAATTCATAATAACCTAGACACATGATAAATGACCCAAATAACCTTATTAAAGGTTAAAACTTCAAAATTTGATAAATCTTTAAAATTTGTATTATGGAAAGAATGTTGGCATCATGGTGCTCCTGCATCATTCTCCCGACCAAGAAAATTTCCAAGCCCTTTTGGATTGAATATTCATCCCTTGATTATGCCTCTTTGAGGCCTTGTAGGTTTCCACCTTGAAACAATTTCCATTAACCTTCATCTTCACCTTAGGTTTCATTTTTTCCATGCAAATCAGTCCCCTATCTTGCTTGCCAACTGAAATTAGATTCTCCATACTTTGTTGCATCTCAGCATCCTGTTTCTCCCTTTGTTCTTTAATATTTAATTTGTTCCCTATCCAAAATATTAGCACAATAAATAAATGATACATTAACTTGATCACAATACCTCCATCTTTTCTCAATTCTTTGCAAATCTCCAAGACCAATTCTTCCTTGATCATCACTTTAATCAACTCAAGGTTTTCTCCCTCTGGAATCAAGTCCTTCATCATTAGTTCTCCTTCATGTTTGTGCTTAGTCATGCCTTTGTATTCTTCATCTTTGAATTATTCACTTGCATCTTCAAATGCTTCATCCTCTTCTTTTTCCCTTCTTGCTACTAACTTTGCCTGTATTCTTCTTCTTTTGACAATCTTCTTTATGGGCCATGTAACTCTCTTTTTCACTATCAAGTGCCAACTTGTGGCTTGTCTGATCCATTATTCCATTTTCATCATGGAATATTGGAACTCTTCTTCCAATCTTTTCACCTCATGCTTTATTGTTTCTAACTCTCTGTCAAACTTTTCTTGCCTCTTTCTCCTCTTTATTTCTTCCTTTGCCTGCAAATGCCTCTTCAAATTATCCATCTTTACAAGCAATTCTCTCCTTGCTTCACTTTCTCTTGACTTTCTCTACCTTCTCTTGGTAGCCACTAGGTTCTTCTTAACCTGCACACAACAACAACACACAAACACAAAACCACAAATTCTCCACCCATCACCTTTTGTGCTCTGATACCACTTTGATGCAATGCTAGAGGAATAAAACTCACAACAATCTCATTTGCCAAAACTCAAACAAACCTTCCATGTCCTTTCAATTAGGACTCACTTTCTTTCACTAAACTCCTATTTTCAAAACTATCAAACTGAAAACAAGGCCCAAAATCATTTATAGATTCCTCAAAATACTCTCACCAACATTAGAGGACTGTCTCAAGCCCTTCCATCAACTTAACCATCTCCCAAAAGAAAACTTTCTAAAATAGTATGTTCAAATCAACATTTGGGCCTATATAGACCACACAATCAAATGACCACATTTCCAAGCCCAAATACCTTCACCAATAGTATCAACATGCACAATTATGTTTGAAAAATAGAATTAGATCATTCCCAAATTTGTGTTCAAGATATTTTATCAAACACCTATTCAAAACCTCTTTGTTCACTCCAAAACATGACTGTTCTAAGACTGTCATCACATGAAAGTATCAAGAATGGGCTCCAAAAATTATAAACTCCTCAAACCCTATCAAAAGGGAATTCAAATACACCAACCCAACATATAAAATCACTGTTACCCAATAAGAACAATCTTCTATATCATCAAAACTCAAAACCTTAACTGTTCCCAATACTCTGCCAGGGCAGTTAGTAAACAATGATTACAACTTATCAATTCATTACAACCCATCAAGAAGAAGACTCCAATACATCCAAACATATCTTCAAACCAATATAACTCTTGGAGGACACAAAAACCATGAGAAAATTCATAAAACCCTACTGTATGTGGATTTTACCAGTCTTTTTCATATTTTACAGACCTAGGCTTATTGATTTTGATGTCTCCACACTCAAACAAACTCAACCAATGCTTGGAATAGGTTATATTGGACCTACATATGCTATTGAAAACACTAAAAGTACTTTTTCATAGATATTTACATAAGCCCTAGGTTTATTCCCCTTAACTGCCTTGTTTCCTGACTATGCACAAAATTACAGTATGAACTTCAATTCTTCCACACATCAATCTTAATCCTTTGATATAAAACTACAAGAATATTAAAATATATGCTACCAAGATTTTTTCCATAAAAAATGAGAACTTTCTAATGACTAAAACATGAGAACCATAAAATATTAAGTTACTGTTTACCCTAATCAGGGTTTTGGCAGTTTATTGTAAAATTGCAATATCTCTCTCAATTTCTCACCAATCTGCATGAAACATAAAGTAGGTGGAAGGTGATTGATCAAAATATTGCTTACAATCATTCAAATAGGCTTCCATGTCCATATAGATCCGTACAAGGCTTGAAACAATGAATTTATGTAGAAAGATGTAAGAAAACAATGCTTTGCTTTATTCAAAATCAAAACTTCAATCACCCACATGTTACAAAAGTGTTGACAATGCCTTTTTAAAGGAAATCTATCACGACTCTTTAGTTTCTAACTGTTTTCTAACAACCCAAGAGCCAAACGACCCTTCACCTTCCCTATCTTACTCAATTTTGGAATTTTTTCAATAGTGACAACTTTTTTTGAATATATTGGCATCTTTTACATTTTTTCAAAAGTTGATTCAAATGACCTCATAATAACCTAGAGACATGAGAAATGACCCAAATAACCTTATTAAAAGGTAAACACTTCAAAATTTGATCAATCTTTAAAATTTGTATGATGGAAAGAATGTTGGCATCATGGTGCTCCTGCATCACAAGATCAAGAGCATGAAACAAATTTCCACAAGTGAACAAAATAAGCACACTAATAAGTCTATAAATATAAAATGAAGAGTGTATAATAAAATGATCAAGCCTTGCATATATAGGAAAGGATGAGGATGTGAGAAGGTAGGAGTGAAACTATGGCCGCCCTCCAAATATGGAACACTTGTGAGCTCACTTGACAATTGTGTGAGAAAGTATCAATAGGTGTCTCAAGTTATGAGGACACATGTCTCAACCATATGAAGTGAGACAAAATCAAAAGAAACCTAACTAAACTTAAGCTAGGTGTGAATAGGTCAATCCTAGAAAAGTGATTAGCTAACTAGGTATGATAATGACTCTATTTACATTAACACTAACAACTCTTGCACTTATCTATTAATTTCCTCATTCTCCATAGGTGCCATTCTATATAGTTTTTTATTTGGAAAAATTGCACTAGGGGTAAAATCCATACAATGACTTATACTCTTCATAGGTGACAATCCATCAGGAAACTCCATCATTATATCTACATAATCTTCTATAATTTATCAAATTTATTTTGGTAACTCTTCATTCTTATCTACTATCATAACCTATACCATCTTAGGAATAATAGCATAACATACTCCCTCTTTCTATAATTCCTTTAAGAATTTATTTTCAAAAACCAAAAAAATCTTGAGGTTTTCTTCTACTTCTTCCTTATCTTTCAATGGATTCAAACTATATTCTTTTCCATCTTTCATTATTTTGTATGTATTTATTCTACCATCATGAATATCTTGTCTATGAAATTTCTAATGTCTACCCAAAAGAATATGTCATGCATCCATTGATATTATATCACACAAAATTTTATCCTTATGACTACCATTTTGAAAATTCACAAGACATTTCTCATTTGCCACCAATTGATGTTTTTTTTCCAGCCATGAAACTTTGTATGGATTGGGATGTTTCATCCTCCTCAAACTTCATATTTTCCACCATTTTCTTTAGACATAATATTTTTTGTACTTCTGTTGTCCACTATTAATTTTCAACATTTTCCACTCGATTTGCATCTTGTTTGAAACAAATTCCTTCTTTATATTGGCTCTTATTTTCCTTCTCTAGATTTAAAACAATTCTTCATATCATCAAAGATTCTCCATATTTGAGATCTTCTCCATGCTTTGATGAAGCCACACTTTCATTTTTGGCTTGTGCCACATTAATTCTTGCCTCTTTTCCTTTTCCAATACTCTACTATATTTGAGGAAATTCAAGTTCTCTATGCCCAATTTATCCACATTGAAAACATGTACCATTAAATCATCATACTTTACCTCTTCCAAAGTATCCTCTACCATGAGAATAATCTACTCTTCCCCTAGAATAATCTCCTATTCCTTTTTTTTTTCTTGCATGTTTGTTTGTGAGGTATTGGATTTTTCTTGCTTGTTTTGATATCCCATACCATTGTTTAGCTATCCTCTTCCTCATAAATAATTGCTTCTACCTTTGGATTTTTTTTTTCTAGTATGTTTTTCCACTACCTTCAGGGAATATTGGTATGCTTCTTCCACACTTGTTATTCAAACCATTCTTATTTCATCTTGAATGTAATAAAACAAACCATTAATATATCTTGAAACCTTCTCAAAATCATCTACTACATGTCTTGTCTAGATATTTAGTCTATAAAGTTATTTAGTGTACTCTTGCACACACTTTTCTTTTTGCTTCAAATTTTGTAACTTTTTGAACATGCTAATATGATAATCTATAAGCATAAATTTTTCTTTCAATTTTTTCAACCATTATTTCTAAGGATTTTATTTTCTCTTTACCTTTTTGTTGTCTTTTATTTTGCATGTGATTCCACTATAAAGAGGTGTGTCCCTTCAAATTCATGCAAGAAAACTTCACATTTTTTTGGTCTTCAACCTATTCAAAATCAAAATACTTCTCCATATTTAATATACAATCAATCAATCCTTCTGGTTTTAAACTTCCATTATAAATGGGAGGATCCAATCTTGGTTTTCTACTAATTTTTAACATTTCCTATAAATATATCCTTTCTTATTGATTTCCATCACATCTTTTGTATCAATTTCTGGTGCTTAAAATTTATTTTCATCTTCACTAATGTCTACTACATGCACTCCTCTTCTTTGTGTTGATTATTTTGCATTTAGCCTTGCTATGAATTCTATCATCATCTCTACTATTTCCCTATCCATCCTATGGTGCTCCTATTTACCCACATCCTTTGTGCACCATGTTCCATGAATCCTTTGTAGTTGTAGATATTCTTTCCCTTTCAGTCACCCATAAAAAAAATCTCAGGATTCCTTCTCTTGACACAATCACAATACCATGCTTTGATACCACTTAATGTAGTTTAAACATATTATTCTTAACAAACAACTAAGGTTTAATAGCTAGGACAATAATATTTAAAATCACAACAAATTTCAATTTACTTATTTATATATGTAACATCCATTTAATTATATACCGTATTCTCCATTTGTTACTATATCAATACAACTATATACTCCATTCTTTGTTTTCTACAATAAAAACACTTCTTTAAAACAATACTAGAACTCCCTAGATAAAAACCTCATCCCACTTATATTTCTCTAAATTTGGGCATGTTGGATGATTGATAGTTAAAAGGATAGAACATCAACCATTGGCATCTCCACAATGATATGATTTTATGCCCTTGGAAGAGTTTTAGTCAAATTAGCTACTCGTGCCTATTTTAATGCATTCCTTGTTTTTTTATGATTTCTAGTGATAGTTATGGTCTTCAAATGGCCACTCCAACAATAAAAATAATTTTGATTAGCTTCCTTGATGAACCCCACACTACTTTCCTCGTTCCTTCAAATGCACATCAACACTTTTATGCCTTTCCATTGTAACACATTAACTATTTCAAAAGGAATTTTAGGATGGGACTTAGCAATTTTGACCATGTCAAAGAAATTTTTAATAACAAATTCCAACACGTTGCTATGGCCAATATGCTAGTGAGATAGAATGATGCTAGGAACAATTGGATAATAACATCATTGTTGAAGACAACATGAATTTTTTTCCCTTTTCAGACTCCATGACCAATTGCTTGATCCAGGTGGATTTAGAAGACCTCAAAATTTCACAATCTCAGAATTAGCCAAAAATAGTCTCAGATTGAAAAGCTCGCTAACACGATCCCGACGCAACTTGAATCGCGTCAAAAGGAGATCGTAGGTGGAAGTTATGCTTGGTCAAAGGTCCAGTCAAACGGGTACAAGGGGCCGACAGGGAGCGAAAAAAATGATCATCTTAGAATTTGTCGAAATTGGCATCAAATTGAAGTGCTCGTTGAGACGATTCCGGTGGCGTTCGTTTCGTCGAAAACGGAGCTCGTATGCGCAAGATACGGCCAGTCAAAGCTCTTGGTTGACTTGGTGGGTTTGAAGGTATAGTGATGACGTCATCATCCGTACAGATGACGTAAGTAGTCCGTACAAATCTGAAATGGACCAATCGAAGCTTGACACGTGTCATGTCCGTACAAGTGACGTGGCAACCTACAGTGTGACGTGGCAGTCCAGTGGGCAGTCCAGTCAGCATCAACAGCGAATGGGAGTATGACACGTGGCAGCACAGGTGGCGTCTAGTCAGCATAACACATCAGCTCCACGTCGGCACAGAGTCATCTTACACGTCAGCGTGAGCAGCAAATTGAGTTTTCCCACGTGGCACCTCCTCGGCATGCCACGTGGCCTGTCTTTCCTCCGTCGGTGTTGGGGTTTGTTGAAAAGTAAGTTTGTTAAAAAGAAACCTTATGTGGAGGTTTGAACCCGTAACTTCCTCCCGAAAAGTCCGCCGACTTAGCCGTTGCACGACGGGCGGAGATCTTAATCTATGTGTAGTACGCCCTGATTTTATCGTTGAAAAATTTTGGAGTTTGTTTTAAATTGTGGCCAGCGGGGTTGGAACTGCCGTCCCCGCCTATGGCATAATAACCATCCACCGTTGCACCGGTGACTACTATCCATTAGATAATTGGGTTCGGTTCTTTTTGTTAAAATTCTTTGAGCCGAATGTATTGTAATAGCCTATTTTGTAAAACAATCACCCTAACCTCCTGGAGGACAAATGGAAAATGGTTATGGCTGACCCCCTAAACTTGTAAAGGAGGTTATGGATGTGGTTAAGTGGTTAAGCCTATTTAGGATTATTATTTTGTATATAAAGGAGGGGGTAAGGGTAGGAGATTCATACTTTGTATGAAGAAAATTCTGATCTTGAGACGTTTGAAGGAGACTTGTAAGGTGAATTTGCAAGGTGTTTTCTACACCAATAATTGCAATTCGTAAAGAGAGATTGTGAGGAGTTTATGTTGGTCTTGGAGGCTTGATATTGTAAAAAGGTTGTTGACTTCACAATATCAATAAAGCGGTCCTACTATTG
The DNA here is from genome assembly GCA_007258455.2 of Sequoia sempervirens. Lineage (NCBI taxonomy): Eukaryota > Viridiplantae > Streptophyta > Pinopsida > Cupressales > Cupressaceae > Sequoia > Sequoia sempervirens. The sequence continues at coordinate 63,304,679 of VDFB02256132.1, read as the reverse complement.
AGAAGCGGACCCGGAGATGTAGCTCACCTTGAGCGAACTCCGTTATCAAGTGTGCTCTTCCTATTTTCTCTTTGTCTCATTATTTCTTCAGTATTTTGATTCTTTAAGATTCTGAGTTATGTTTATTTGAACTGGAATAAGTGAACTTGTAATAATTTCATCGCTTTAGACGCATAACCATGCATTACTGTTGCGATCGGTAATAATTCTGTAAATGGATTAAGTTTTCAAATAACTTTAACGTCCTAGTTTACAGATCATTGCTTCTCCAAATATAACATTTCCACTAAAAGAGAACCATTAAACTCTTCCTCATCACTTTGAGCCTTATTAGTAAAAAGGAAATTTAAAGTAGAGATGTTGGCGAATTATTTTGGGCTTCATTCAATTGCTCAATTTCCACTAGACGAGGCTGAAATCCCCCTTGAAGCACACTATCAAATGAATTGAAACTTAACAAAATTGAAAATAAAAACTTGAAATGATTTTGGATGATATAGGATCATGTGTGCACTTGGATGCTCCTACACACTCATTGGGACCAAATGAGTACTAAATCACTCATTGGATGGCTACAATTCCTTAATGGAAGTGCAACAAGGTTATTATCATTCAGGATAATTTAAAATAAAATGGTTTGAATCCCACCTAAAAATTTGGCCTAAAGTCTCAGGGAAATAAGAAAATCCATTTACTAGATTTCTATCAAGTTCCAATTTTATTCATAATCTTTACTTAGTTACTATTCTTATTATTTAGAGCACCAATAATCCATAGGTTTTGTCTTAAGGGGACTTATAGACCACATGGATGAAAACCTAAGCCTAGGATCCTCCTTCATTTACCCAAGCTACCTACATATCTATATCACATAATTAGGGTGTATAGGCATGTAATTTTGGCTCATTTTTCAAGTTGATGAATTATAGCAAGTACATAGCCCTTTCCAAGGCCTAGTTCCCCCAAATATTTTTCCATTGAATCCTACCAATTGGATAGAGTAATGAGATCAAAAGAACACTTGGTTCACTTTAAGACCTGGTTTAGATATCTTTAGTTACAAAGTCTCATTTCTAATGTAAGTTCTAGTTTGTGTAAAATTTATAAGTTCAATAATAAATGAAATGTTCTAGAGTTTTTTCAAGGAATATTTCCCACTTCACTTGGGATGTCTAGAAAGATATATCCTTTTTTTATTAGGCTTAATTATATTGGATGTTGCTGATATGTGGTTGTCATTGATGTCAAAACTATTGACATTAATGTATTTGAGGCTATATATGTTGAGGATATTGAGAAAATTGTAATAAAATAAGTTGCAGGCTGTCAGTGATGCAGTGAAGTTCAGTATGCTGGATAGCTTAGTATATTGATGATCAATGGTTGTGGATTAAAGGGTTTTTTGTTGAGTATATCTAGTTTATCCATGTTAAGTTTTAGAGATATGCATGAAGATTTGATCGAGTTATGAGTATTTGTGTTCTAACAGTTTTTCTGTTGCTTCAGTTGATGTTCCTGAAAGAAGATGATGTAGTAATTTGAGTTGTTGTGGATGATTCTATGGTGATTCATGATGCTTGTGGATGTTTCTAGATCTTGTGTTGTACGTCCAAATTGATTGGTGTGCTCGCGATTGGTGATTTTCTCTTGCGTGTTCATGTTTTTCATGTTCATGGCCGACAGGGTGATTGTAGCGTGTTGTGGATCTTTGAGGAATAAATTTTGAAGGTGTTTCATGTTAGAGGATTTTATTTTGGATCCTTACTATGTTGTGGCCGACATTGGTTGATTTGCATTGTAAATTGTTTATTGATTTGGGCTGACAGTTTGTACATGTTTTATATTTTGTTGAAGCTGACATGTATTTGATGTAATTCCTAGTTGTGGATATATATGAGCGATTGTTTATTCCATTTGAATGTGTGAGATGTGCAAATAATTTCCTAATCATTCGAAGGCAGAAGTAGAGTGTGGAGAAGAGTGAGCAGAGTGTGAAGGAGTGTTCATGTGCTTAATTGGAATAGTAATTAGGCATTAGCAGATGTTATTTTCTCTGTTCAAAATATTGCAGATGTAATCCAAATGTTTCTGTAAGACAGTTTGTCTTCTTTTGAGTAGTAAGCCTTGTTGTATTTGAGCAGTGAGCTCTAGGTAGTGTGCCTAAATGCATGTGCATTCCCCATTTTATTCTTTATACTTTTAACATGGTATAATCTTATGGACTAACCTCCACTGTGGTTTTTCCCCTAACAGGGTTTCCACATAAAAAATCTTGGTGTTATGTGTGTTTCTGATGTGTTGATGATTTATGCTTTCATGTCTATTTATCAGATCTGAGAATAAGGTTAGTAAGTTTAAATTTCTATGACAACTGATTCACCCCCCCTCTCAGTTGTCTGCCCTTGTGTTGCCAACAAATTATTTATAAGGATGAATACACACATTATTATTGAATCTCTATTAGATTTTAGATGTAGTAGTTCAATCATTAAAATTTGACCTATAAATGTAAAATAGATGCATCATATTAATTGAACACCACAATTAGCTTTAATTTTGAAATATTTGATTAAAAAACTAGCAATTGGTTTGAAATATGCTTAAGTAGGTCTAATTGACCTACAAAAGATAAGTAGATGATTTGACTAACTCTTGTGCTTCAAAATTTAAGTCCATTATCCATTTTCCTTAACAATATATAATAATCAAAGATCACATGGTCTATCATATATTAAGGAGACAATTTCAAATACAAGTTTTATGGAAATTTATTTTTAAAGAAATTAATCTCTTTATAAATAAATTTGACAAATTCAATTAATATAAATTAAGCTAACTTTAAATATTTTCATCACTAAGATCCTATGAGGGCAAGGTGAGAGCATACAATGAGTAAATATTTTCATTGTTTACCCCTTTTTGATCATCTAGATATTGTGAAGGAAAGGTGAAAGAATATAGTGGATAGTTAGTAAGTGTTATTTTATCTAAATTATTACATAAGTTAACTTTAGCTATATTTTATAAAAGTAAAATAGGTATGAAAAATTAAAGGAATCACACACCAAAAATCACAAATTTTGAAATGCCCCAATACTTGGTATGAATGATGATTTCTTCACAGTTGGAGTGGTGATGATGATGCTTTCTATGAAGCTACTCTTAAGAGATCCAATTTTTTCTTTCTTCTTATAACATGCAAGTAAAAAATTCAAAAAGAGACCAAGAGAAAAAACATCCGTCAAAATATATAAGCAATATGGCATCTTGAACATAAATTCTCACTACCGATTAAAAATGATTTTCTCTATAATGAATCCACTTGTCCATAATTGTCTTGATGAGAATATTGACATAATCTATTTTGTAACTCCTCACTAATTACTTGTCATAGACTAATATGCCAAGTGTCATGCACTTCCCTAAAAGATAAAATATGCAATATTTAAGAACTATTAAATTAATATAATATGCACCACTAATTTTATAACTCTATTTATGAAATACAATTTTATTCATTTTCAAATATATGATGAATCAATAATCATCTAAAAATAAATCTATCTACCAACATCCTTACAATTAATTTTATTTTCTCCCCAAGATATACTTCTAATTTAGAAGTCAAATATAATTCCAAACCTTACTTTAATTATTCATGGGTTTTCAATAATTACCTCCTTATCAATTAAATGATATTTATTTTGGATTAGGTTATAAACCCTTAATATATTAACTGTAAAAAGAAGCAGAAAAGCATAGATGAGAGGGGCTATAGATAGCAGTAAAGTACAAACATATATAGGAAATTTATACAAAATAGGGCAGTTACAAACCAATAGTTGTAGATAATACATAACTAAGCCACATGGAGATTAAAACACTAGCAAAGAGATCGACAATAGGGAAATAAGAGCTATTAGAAACATTTTTTTTTACCTTCATTGCTTAGTGCTTCATCACAAAGAAGATTAATGGATTTGAGCACATTCAGATTCAAAATAGGAATAAAAGGAAAATGTTTGAGAAGGATATGAAGGGCCTTGAACACATAATTGATAGTTTGAAGTAGCATACGATCAATACACTCACCATGCATATAAATAACATTCTTGAATGCTAAGGGACAATATTTTTTAGAGTTAAAGGATTATTTTCTAATATATGAAATTATTTCTTATCTTAATCACTATCATTAGTCAATTGATCACATATAAATATTAGTTCATAAAAAAGGGTTATTGTATCTTCCCCCCTAACACTTTGCATTGTCTTGATGTATTAAGTGAAAGACAAAAGAGAATTACTATAAGTATCATGCAAAAATAAAATAATATTTTAAAATTAATAGGGATAGATTTGTTACATTTATGCTAAATCCTCCCATGTTGCACTATCCATAGTGTAGATTGGTCCCATCAGACCTTGAATTTCTTTACTATCTTGTAGTGCAATTGGTATTGACACTTCTAAGATTCTTCATGACTCTATTATAATTATCCCATGTCTTGTACCTCTAAGGCATGCCAATTAAGAATATTATTTGGGAAGGTCATTGTATTTTTACAATTACTCATCTTTAATTTTATGAATCTAGGCTTCATCCACATCTTCTATAGACAAACAAGAAACAATCCAAATAATCTTTTGAGTTTTCATCCTTTAATTTCTTTATTCTAATGAGCTCATCCTTTCCATCTCTGGCCATCCAATAATCCTAATATTTATCTAAAATGGTTATCTCCATTTCATCCCATATATGGATGGATTTGGCCATCTACCCTATGAACCAAATAGAGCTTATTCCTTTAGTGTAGAGGGGAATAATTTAAATTTTTGGTTGTTCATCCCATAATCATGGGTTTGGTAGAGGACCTTGAATTGAAATAGGAACTTATTAGGATCTTCAGAATATTTCCTAATGAAGTTTAGTAACACATAAGGGGAAATGTTTATAATTGGAGGTTGATCCCTTTCAAAGTTAAAGAGATATTTTTTGTCATATATACCATTGAATCTATTTTCCACAGTGTTGGTTGTCCTATGTGTATTGTGAAATTCCTTGTCTAATGAAAATAGCGAGTGTTAGACAATGTTTCTACCTCTGCTTGTGTTGATGGCCTTTGAGTCTTTTTAGGTGAAAATTCTAAGGAGAATTCCTTGGTATTCTAGATTCATCAACCTCTTTCTATTTTTCTTATATAGTTCCAGTTGGGGGTTCTTCACAAAGTGACCTAAAAAATCCCTAGGTCTATTCATAAATAAAAAGAATCATAAAATGATGCCAAAAATGGTGAGGTCATTGTAGTTTCACAATTATTCATCATTTAATTTTATCAATATAGGTTGGTATCCAAAGGAAATATACATTAGGGTTCTTCATTTTTAGGGTGATATTTTCTTCTCAATTAACTTTAATCTATCTAAACATACATTGGAATTAAAATTAGGTCTAATCTACTATTTCTTGGAAGGGAAACATACTTGCATTAAAAAGGAAACACACTTGCATAAGAAAACAAACACAAGTTTGCATGAGAAAGGAAACACAATTGTATGAGAAGAGAAACACATTTGCATCAAATATAGATTGCAAAATACTTTTTTAATATTTTTTTGAGTGTTAGAGTTAGCTAGCTGTAGAATAGGGAAAAATTAAGGTTAAGGTCATAAAGCATCAAAACTATAACCATAAAGCCCTAAACCAACAATGAAGCACAATCCAACATAAAAACATAAACATAAAGCAATATTACCTATGCCATGGTCAATTCACCTCCATTGTCCTCCATTTTGCTTGATATGATTGATTGCCTTCATATTTTGAGTATGCAATAATAGCCTAATGACAATGATAGCAAAATATTGAAGAATTTACTTGTCTCCTTTGATAGCAATATTCTAGGTTGCATAGAGTAGTCTAGATAGGGTTGAAATGACAATGATAGGTGTGTTTTATAGAAAGCCAAATTGGAATGAAGGTCTGAGATTAAAAGCCAATAAGACATGTTAATCAATGACCATAATTGAAAGTTGAAGTATGAAATTTAGGGTTAGGGCTAAATTAGGGCAACAATAGGACTTGGTTAAGGATGAATGGTTGAGATTAAATTATAAAATAATTTAATCAAGGGTGTAAATTAAATGAGATGTGAAGAGATATGAATGACACAGATAAAGAGGTTGTAGGAGAGATATAAATAATTATAAAATTATTTAATTTTGGAGGGAAAGTGAATAATTAAATAATGAAAATATTATTTAATTATAGAAGAAGTGAGAAAGTTGAATTTTCAATTAAATAATAATTTAATTCAAAAGTGGGAGAAAAAGATAAATTAGTAAGTCATTAAATAAATAATAATTTATTTAATTTATGGAAGAAAAGGCTAATGAATAATTAAATAATTGACAATAATTATTTAATTATAGTAGAGAGATGATAAGAATTAAATAAATAAAATTTATTTAATTATAGAGGAAAGGGGACATTAGCGATGTAATTAAATAAATAAAATTGATTTAATTAATCAAAAAGAGGAAATAAGAGGAAATAAATGAATTAATTAAATAATTAAACTTATTTAATTTATAGTAGAAATATGACATTAGACAATAATCAAATAATTAAAATTATTTAATTATTAGGGACGAAAAGGGATTGATGAAGAAAAATATTGATCGCAAGCCTAGGACAATTTTTAGTGTCTACATTTTGCCCCTCTTTGATACAATGTAGTTTATCGCATTGTGTCAAAGAAATTCAGTTTAAAATATGCCCTAGTGTAAACAAAATGGACCTATGCCCCCTTGGAAAATTCTGGAAAATTTTGAAATTTTTGAAAAATTATTCCGATAAGCAATTTGGATAGCAAACAATGCAAGGATTGATGAAGAGAAATGTTATCTCGAGGAAAATGTTAGCATGGAGTTAGTGGAGACAATGAAAGATTAATATTTTGCTATGGTAGGATTTGCATTTAATCATCATTGGGTGGTAAAATATGATAAATGGAAAATAAACACCATGGTATGACATAGACCAAGGTGTGCAAAGTTATCCACTTGCGAAAATAGACAATCATCAGATAAGGAATATCCTGACTCATACTAAGAGAAAATTTTCCCTAGTCTTTTTGCCAAGACAATCCACAAGCAATAGTAAAAAATAGGTCATGAGACATCATCACTCCTCTAAATCCTTCACAAGACATCCTCAAGGTAGCTAGTAACGTGACCCAAAAGACATCAAAAGATAAGAAAAATTATACAACAAGGTCCACAACCATTCAGATTGTTTTCCAATTGTTTTTCAATGTTTGATTGACTAAGTAATTGACAGGTTGATTGTTTGACAATGCTTGGTTTCAGGAGAGGAAACATGTCGTATAAGACATCAAGTCTGGTTTCGATCATTAACTACCTGTATAAGGTGAATGACAAAATTTAATATAATAAAAATGTCTAGTTTCAGGAAGGACACATCCTGTATAAGATAAATGATTGACTTAATTGACTGTTTGATGTTGATTCGATGTTTGACTGAGTAGGCAATTTGATTGATTGGGTTTCAAGAATTGTTGGATAATTTGTCTTGTTGATTCGTGATTTGTGTTGAGGCTTAGATGACTATTTGTGTCTAATGACAATGTTTGATTTATTATGACGGACTTGAAAAACCCTAAAGGATTGATCTAGGGCCTCAGGGGCTCGTTGACTTATGGCCTTGCCTACGTAACAATGCGTAGAGACCTCATATTTTGATAGGACTTGAATTTTTTTATTGGTTATGGACCTAATTCATGATAGAATTTATTCGAAAAACCATAAAGGACTAACCTAGTGCCTTGGAGGCTCATCGACTGTTACCCTTGCCTACGTTATACATGTAGATGCAATGTAGTTCAATTGGACTTGGACTAACATAACCTTGTTTTGTTTTATTTATTATGGACTAATGCATGATTGAATTTATTCGACAAACCCTAAAGGACTGACCTAGTGCCTCGGGGGCTCATTGACTGATGGTCTTGCCTATGTTATACACGTAGAGGCAACGTAGTTTGACTAGACTTGGAATAAGATAATTGAATCTGACTCCATTTTTGGGATTTTTGGAAGTTATTTAGATGTTTTTGGATTTTGAAATGTTTTGATTTTTTTGAAGTTTTCTATTTTTTTTGGATTTTTGAAGTTTTTTGAATTTTTTTTTGGCTTTTTGATATAGTGACCTCCAATACCAAGTGTGTGTAGGATCCTTTGAATACGTTGGTTAAGTACTTTCCCCTAGTCAGGTATAGGAGCAATTATTAGGAATGGATAATGATGAACTTTATTATGACTGAACATGGAAAACAAAAGATGCAAAATGTCAACTATTAGAAGGATGATAAAGAATTATTATGGATTGGTGCAGGAATGTGATTTTTTTATGGATGATACACTATAAGGACCATGAAAAATGCATGTGAAAGATACCCACAATGAAGTAAGCATGCATGCACAAGGATCCTAGGACAAACATGATCTTTCCCCTAGCCAAGCTAAAAACCAATTGATAGGTGATGATGATGATGATGACGTTGTTGACATGTGAAGGACACATCTCGAAACAACATGAGTACTGGGAAAGACATATACCATTGATGATAATGTGACTAAAGGATCAAGGTTTGCAGAAAGGCTAGAAACAAAGCCAAGGAATGTTTTGGATGATGCGTTAGGTTGCATAGTAAGATTGTATGGATTAGGCTTGTTGCATTTGGAATGAATAACCTTAGGACTAGATTGGATTATGGAGGGAACTTGGATAAGTGGATTAGAATCCTTAAACCAATGAGAAGGGAAAACCAAGTCCAACAATAAGTATGGAAGGGTAACAAATTGATTTTGGTAAAGGATAGGAGACATGAAGATTATTGGTTGGAAGAATTAGCATATGATCTCCAAGGACTATTTCATATAGGAAATTCTTTTTTTCTCCAAGGTATGGATTTGGATAATGCTACGAAGGCTATGACATGATATTTCATGGGTAGTGTATAACCTAAGGATAGACATGTCAATATTTTTCCCAAAGCACGATTTATGTTTGTACCCTAGTCCTTATCGAGATCAAGGTAGGTGGGAAAATGGATGGAAATGATATGGATTAGATGGAAATATGGAAATTTCATGAGAAAGACATGAGTCCACATAGATAATTTCTCTTACACATGACACCTATTTTTTAGGTTTTCATCATGGTACTTATCCAAAGTGCCATAAAAATGGATTTCACTATTGGATGAATTATTTTTTTTATTTGAGCAAAAGGTAGGATATGCTTATATATATATATATTATTTACATGGTGTCTTTGTCAAAACCAAAATAAATTTGCAAATGGACTGAATCTGTAATTAACAAACTTGCATGATAAGCATAGACCCATAACAGAGCCCATACCAAAGAACATGCCTTACAAAATTCATGCTTACAACCCCTTGTAGCCATGCTTTCTAATTTGCTAACTTAGACACAGACTATATATGATTCAGGGATTTACATGGCAATTTAAAACCTCTTATAGAGTAGATATACATTATCGACAGAGGGTACATAGCCTGAATCATGACGCAAAATTCATTACATTCAGATATAAAAAACACCTTAGATGATGATAAAAATTAATCTTCCATGCACGCCACATAATTCTCTCCTTGCCCTTCTTCAAAGTCTACTACCAATTCTTTGACCTTTCTTTTGCACCCTGACACTCGAAATCCATGATTCGCAATTGTGTTTGCAAAGAGTTGAACATCCGAGATAGTGTAAACTTGAGTTGCCATGTTTAACTACTCCATTTGTGGGTTTTCAATTGTTTTTCATTTTTTGTTGTCACACAAGACACCTATTTGCCAGGTTTTCATCAAAGTGATGATTTTTTTGATTTTTTGATTTTTTTATATGGAATTGATATTTGGGATGTTCACTAATTGTTTTGAATCCTTTGATGGTGTTGCTATAGATGTTGGCATCATGATATGCCAATAATGACCTTTATGGATTAGTTGTCTTGTCAGGATCATAACACTTGCATACAATTGATCGATGTCATTGTGATCCTTTTTGATACTAGGTTTGGCTTTATTGAAATATGCCCATCGTGATAGAGTTCCATGGGAGTCCTTATGATAAAGAGTTGCAGCCAAGATGTGACAGATTTGTGAAGTAGGATTTTTAGAAGTCTTTAGGTGAGATGTAGGATTATGATGGATAATGGTAGCTGTGAAAGGATTATTTGGACGTTTGGATGTAGCAATTTTTATTTTCCAAACTTGGGATGGTGGATGATGGAGTTTGGAATTTCGATTTGGATAGTGTTTGGAACCATGAATTTTATATGCCTTGTGTGATGACCATTTTGAAGGAGGTGGACATTTGTTATATGTGGGAGACCTCTTTTCTTGTGGCTCCATATTTTGATTGGAAAGTGGAATTGAACTTGATCAATTTTTATTTGGAATCCATTTTAACTTCATTTGTCCACTTGGATAATTGTATTCAATGACTTTTGATATTTTATTTCGAACTTTAGACTTGTAAGACTTTTTGTTTTTGTTGGTTCCAATTGATGGGTTTAATTATGATGGAATGATAGTTTATGGTATGGATGGAAGGAGTGTTGGCAGAAACCTTATGACAAGGACTACTCATGGACCTCATTTTGATGTTTGTATTTGATAAATTTTCCCCTAATATTGTGGAGGAATCACTAACATCATTTGATTTGTTGATTGGAGAATATCCAAGACCTTGATGTCTAGGATTTGTATGGAACTGTACTAGTTCTAAAATTCCTTGCTCATGTAGGCCTAGTCCTCTTCCTTGATATTGCATGCTTTGAAATATTCTATTTGCGATGGGGTATTTTTTAATTTGAAAGCAAGATGCAAAACCATCATTGTGTATGTGGAAATTGTTGCTTGGAATCTTCTCCTCTACAAGAAAGCTTGATTTGATTTTAAGTGGATGATCCTAGTTGATAAGATATTTTTTCTTTATCATTCATCATGCGTGTTTATTCTTGATCATTTGGGATGTCGATTTGATCCATGGTAGCTTTTACATCTTATTCTTCTTTGTCTTGATCCGTAGTAGCTTGTTTATGTTCTTCTTGAGTGTTATCCATGTTATTTATTTGATTATCTATGTGTCCAAAGGATTCAAATGTCTCATTTTTGGAAATGGAGGTGTTTGGAGTTTGGATAGGATCAAATTTAAGTGTTTGATCATGAAAGGTATAAAGATCAATGAGTGGATCATTTTGGATTTCTTATTCAAGGGTAGGATCTTGATCAAAGATAGATGTATCTTGCATGACATGATTAGGAATGGGATCTTGATTAGAGATTGGATTAACTTGGATATCATGAGAATCTATAGGCAATTTTTAGGTAACTTGATCTATATTTGTTGTGGAGTTCATTTCATCATGCTTTGGTCTTTTATTTTGATGTATATCCCAAGGTTTAGGCAATGGAATGTGATTTTGGACAATGATAGAATTTGCATGACTAAATCTATTTTTATTCTAGATGGGGTCATAGATTGGGATGGAGTGGATTGAAATGGATTAGAGGATGATGGATTAGGATAGGATGTGGAGGCTTGGAATGGATTAGTGGAAGGTTGGTTTCCCTTGTCAAGGTTAGGATAAGGAAGATTAATGGACGCTTGTTGGGGATCAATGGTATGGATTGTGTTAAGTGAATCTTGATAGTGAGGATAAATGGATGGAGGACTAGAGCTTATGGATGGTTGGTAAGATGGGTAGATGGATGGTTGACTCGAGACTGTGGTTGATTGGTATGGAGAATTGATGAATTGTCTATGGAAGTCTATGGCTTGTTGGTATTGACCATTATAGAGGAATTGGTATTCAATTTGACTACGACGCAAATCAAGGTAAATTGAAGACATGGTAGTGAGTTTAGATTAGGATGGATAGTGCAAAAGGACTATGCTAAGCAATGTCAAATGAGAATGCACTTATAACAAAAGAAAAAATTGAGATGCGATAATTACACTTGTGGTTGAGCTAAAAGGAGGTTACTAAACCAAACTAAGATAGTCCAAAGTGGAAAATTTGGTTGTCAAGACCTTAAAGAAGACTAAGAATAAAGTGAAAATGATTGAAAAAGTGGCCGCAAACTAGAATTATGAGTTTAAAGGACAAAATTAAAGGACAAGGAATTGATTGATGGAAAGACAAGGTCAAGGAAATCTAAATTTGTAACTATGGTCTAATCAAAAGTATGATAAATTTCCAAATCTAATGTCTAAAAAAGTCTACACAATCCAATGAAACCTAAAGTTTGACCTATGATGTATGCAACTAATAGAAAGTTGAATGAATGGAGTGAAATGACAGATCTAAGATTGGAAATTATGTGGTCTAATAAAAAGATTACATTGCAAATTTGTTTTTGGATTTGATTGTGTAAGTTTTTTTGCATCAAATCTAGAAATAAATTTGCAGCATTTTCTATGGATTGTGGAAATCTGTGTCGCTAAAAAGATTACAATAAAAAATTGATCAAAAATAAGAATGCGCCAAAATTCCCTAAAAAAGTTATCAAGTAGAAAATGTGGTGCTTAGCTTGTCAAATGCATTGTTTTGAGAAGCATGTACGATTTACAATCTGCAGATGTGGTGTTTTGAGAAGCAATTATGGTTTACAATCTACAGATGTTGTGAACAAAGTGTTTTTCCTTGGTTTGAGTGTTTTTGACTAATTTTTCATTTTGATTTTTGTGAAATTTGATGGAAAACATAGCAAACAGTCTGAAAATAGTGACTTGGCTGGTCTGAATGTCAAAATTTGTGATCATAATGTGTATCTTCAGAGGTTATTCACCTCAATCACCATGGGTCTTACATAAATCAAAGATAATTCACACACAAAAACACTTTCCTATCCTAAATTCAATGGCCAATGGCATGAACCTCAAGCCCACAAATTGGAATCTCTGTTGACTTAAGTGGAGGGACACCACCTTTACGGTGGGTTTTCACTCTTTTCTTTGAGAGAGGATGGATAGGGGCCTCCTGGAATAGAAGGATAACTCAAATCACCCTCTCCCCAGAAAGTTACAAGTAAAACAAGTAACTTATGCTACACCAGGGATTTCCATCTCATCTCAAGGGAGACATATGGTGAGTAAATTTTGCGACACGATGCACATCCCTTGCACCGAGCATGACGCCAATAAAAAATCAATCATAAAGGGTGGGCCTCTAACTAGTTTTTCTTTTAGTCACAACTCAGGGACTTACCTTCTAGCAAGCAAAATAGCTAGGAAACAAGGCAGTTTGGAATTGGCTTTCACCTTATCTTTTTATATATCAACTTGAGGGAAAAACCATTGGGGTCACCAAGGAGTTCTTTGTACGGATATGTTGCACTTTGGTAGGCCCACTCTAATGGGATATAACAAAAGTGAGACAAGAACACTATTTTTGATCTCCAAGATCACTCAAGGTGTGAGGAGAGAGCATACATAATGTACTTGACTTACACTAGAAAGAGTTCATTAACCTTAAAAAAAACTAGATGTGTGGTGTGATAATGCAAATATCAAGAAGTGTTTTTTATTCCCAAGATCACTCAAGGTGTGAGGGAAAAGCATACACACCTCAAAACAAGTACAAAATCACAAGAAACTGAAGATAATGGTTCTTTTTAAGCCCCAAATCTAAATGTGAGAGTTGCAAAGACACTTGATGCAAGTTGTTTGTTCCTTTTAGACCAAATGAGTGTGAAAATGCAAGTTCTTTTTAACTCAAATGAGTGAAAAATGCAAGATTGTTGTTCATTTTAAACCCAATGAGTGTGAAAAGATATTGCAAAATCAAAGCTCCTATTTTAACAAAATAAACAAGTTAGCAATTCTAAATGTAAATGTCTCCTCCAACCTAAGCCACATGCTGTAAAATAGATATCAATAACAGAAAAAACCCTAATCTACTAAATATAAAAGGCATAAACTGAAAATTCCTAATAAAACCCTATTTCAAAATGAATAGGAAAATGTGGTGAAGGAAGTCACAATTACAACTCTCTGGTTCAGAATAGATGCAGTGTGGAAAATGGTGATTGTGGCTTTTAGAATGTCGACTGCAACGAATAGTCAAAATCAAATGCGGTGAAGCCTCAAGCAAATGTGTCACACAAAATTGGGAGCTGCAAAACACTTAAATCTGACAAAATTTGACAAAACCTAAAATAGATATGATGTAATTATGATGTCAAGATGTTAGAATAAAACCAAAAAGCTGAAAAGCAATAGAAAAACTAGAAAATAGACTTGAAAAAATAATTTTCCCCAAATTTGAACAAATGTGGCATTCAATACAACTACGGTTCTCTGGATTTTTGCAAATGCATCACAGGACTTGGTGAATGCATCATTCGAGCTTGTAGTTGTGGTTTAGACTTGAAACTCACAATTCCTAAAAATTTCTTCCAAATCTGGTTAGTTCACGTCAGGTTCACCAATGTAGAATAGAGAAAAATCAAGGTTGAGGTCATAAAGCATCAAAACTATAACCATAAAGCCCTAAACCAACAATGAAGCACAATCCAACATAGAAACATAAACATAAAGCAATATTACCTATGCCATGGTTGATTCACCTCCATTGTCCTTATCCATTTTGCTTGATATGATTGATTTCCCTTAGATTCTGCGTATGCAATAATAGCCTAATGACAATGATAGCAAAATATTGAAGATTGTACTTGTCTCCTTTGATAGCAATAGTCTAGGTTGCATAGAGTAGTCTAGATAGGGTTGAATTGAACATGATAGGTTTCTTTTATAGAAAGCCAAATTGGAATGAAGGGCTGATATTAAAAGCTAATAAGACATGTCAATCAATGGCCATAATTAAAATTTGTAGTATGAAATAGGGTTAGGGCTAAATTAGGGAAAAGATAGGATTCAGTTAAGGATGGATGGTTGAGATTAATTATAATTTAATAATTCAATCAAGGGTGTAAATTAAATGAGATGTGAATAGATAATAATGACACAGATAAAGAGGTTGGCACAAAAAAAAGAGGTTGTAGGAGAGATTTAAATAATTATAAAATTATTTAATTTTGGAGGGAAAGTGAATAATTAAATAATGAAAACATTATTTAATTATAGAAGTGGAAAAGTTGACTTTTCAATTAAATAATGATTTAATTCAAAAGTGGGAGAAAAAGACAAATTAGCAAGCCATTAAATAAATAATAATTTATTTAATTTATGGAAGAAAAGGCTAATGAATAATTAAATAATTGACAATAATTATTTAATTATAGTGAATAGATGATAAGAATTAAATAAATAAAATTTATTTAATTATAGAGGAAAGGGGACATTAACAACGTAATTAAATAAATAAATAAATCAATCAAAAAGAAGAAATAAGAGGAAAGAAATGAATTAATTAAATGATTAAAATTATTTAATTACTAGCAAAAAAATGACATTAGACAATAATCAAATAATTAAAATTATTTAATTATTAGGGATGAAAGGGGATTGATGAAGAAAAATAGTGATCACAGGCCTAGGACAATTTTTAGTGTCTACACTACCTATAGGTTTTATAAAAAATAAAGAAACTAAAATAAAATTTAAGGAAAACATAAACATTAATAAGATACTTCAAAATAGAAAAGATTGCACCAAATTTCTTCTCTTTTAGGAAGAGAAATCCCTACTCTCCTTCAAGATCAGTTCCTTGAGTCTATAGAGGCATCAAATTGGTTAATTTCTCATTCAAAGATAATATAACTGATTCATACACTTTTGATTCACTACACAATTATAGCTATTATTTTATCTATCTTCTTGATCTTTCACTAACTATGGACTAAGGAAAAGTGTTTATGGTGCAGCCATGGATGGAGGGTCCAGAAAGAACTATCCAACCATGCAACTTAGAGTCAACACAACAAAAAACAACACAAGAAATACTCAAAAAACATAGATCTTTATCAATTCCACAATTTGCAATCTTACATGCACCATATGCCTCATATGAGAAATAACTAGGTCTCACAGGCCTACCACAAGAGCATTACAAATATTACAACTAGCAATAAGGCCTTATTCAACAATTAGATCTGAATATTTGAATTATTTGAATTATACTCCTAAATCTAATCTCTAACTACTTTCCTATGAATTACAAATGATCTTAAATATGATTCTCTAGCTCCAATAATAGTCTGCATTAGCCTCAAGGGTTTATAAACCCCAATGAATGATCAAGTGTGTAGGTCAACCTTAAAACATGAAAGATAGCCCATTGTGAAATGAAACGTATTGCATATCTCCAAGAACAATCCCCCTGGACCCAAAATACTTGTATGATGTCCCATTAAACTTTGTACACTCCGAAATAGGTTTGCACAATAAATTCTATACTAGGTTGGCCACAAATGCTTTGATTGAGAATGACAGTGAATTATGAGAGTAATAACTTTTTGCAAATGACTGTAATCAACATGAAATATGGATATGTTGTAGATGAAATCTTTTATAACATATATCCTACTTTGCTAGCTAAGAAATGATAATGTAGTAGAATGCAGAATGAACAACTAAAGTTGCTATAGACTTAACTGCAAGAAAATAATTGTTTTTGGTTGATACAAGATTGCTTACAACTAGGGATGCTCCTGCATCAAAGACCTAGGGTTAAAATAAAAGTGAGTCCCTCACTTTCCAGGGGTGAGAGGAAAACTAAAGTGGTCCACCTCAGCTTGAGAAATCCATGACAAATCCTCCACTGGTCTGCCTTTCCACTTTACTAGGTACTCCTTGTACTTCTTGTTCCTAATGCTCTTCCCAATTTTGGTATCCAAAATTTGCTCAATCTCCTCCAATGGTTGATGTGGTAATTGCTCCTCGAAGTACACTTCTATGTTACTGCCACTTGAATGTCTTTCATGATACTCATAGATGTTTACAATATAAAAAATAAGTGAAATACCAAGTGTCTTTGGTAACTCCACTTCATAGGCATTTCTTGAATCAAACTTCCTAAGAATCTTACATGGTCCAAACTTCCTCATCTTCAGCTTGTTATACATTCCTACTAGAAACAGTTCCTTTATAAGATATACCATAACTACATCTCCAACAAAAAATTCCTTATGTCTCCTTTTCTCATATGCCTTCTCCTTATATTTATTATTCATGTCCTCCAAAAGTTCCCAGACTTGACTATGTATTGTTTCCATGAATCTTGCAAATTCTTCTACTTTTGTACTCCTCTTAAATTCTCCATGTACTGATGTCTCTGAGCTCTGCAACTCCTCTGGGATGTATTCCTGTCACAATCTCAAATGGTGTATTTCTTGTACTATGATTTACTAAATTATTGTATTCAAAATTAGCTTGTTGTAGAACTCTATCCCAATTTCTTGCCTTATCTCCAACCAAACATCTCAATAAGTTACCCAAACTTTTGTTCACTACCTTTGTTTGTCCATCTGTTTGTGGGTGATATGCCAAACTGAACTTTAGGTCTATCTTCATCTTCTTCCACAATGTTTTCCAAAGGTATCCAATGAACTTAGTGTCCCTATTTGAAACTATACTTTTAGTTAATCCATGCAATCTCACAATCTCTTTGAAGAATAGGCTAGCAACATGCACATCATTAGTCTTCTCACAAGGAATGAAATGTGCCATCTTAGAAAATTGGTCCACTACTACCATTATAGAATCATATCCTCTTTGTGTTCTTGGTAATCCTAATATGAAATCTATACTTATATCTTCCCAAGGTCTCTTCAGTACTATCAAAGGTTTATACAATCCAGTATTCTGACTACTCCCTTTTGCTACTTGATAAATTCTACAACTTTGAAAATTTCTTCTTGACATCCTTATATATCTGCACAGAAAAAAATAGTGTTCATTCACAAAATTTACTACCTTATCCACTTCAAAATATCCTGCTAGTCCTCCATTGTGCTTCTCCTTGACCATATTCTCCCTCATTTAACTTCTTGGAATAGACAATTGGTTTCCCTTGAACAACATATCCTCTTGAATGAAATAATCCAACCATTGACTCATATTGGTCACTACTGGTTCCTTACATGCTTTCCATGCTTCAACAAAATCTGGATCATCCTCATACATAAGTTTTAGTTCTTCAAAACCTAATACTTCTATCCTCATCTCTGTCAGAAATTTCCTTCTACTCAATGCATCTGCAAATTTATTTGACTTACCACTCCTATGATTCAACACAAATGTATTTAACTCTATAAGAAATTGACTTATCTCATATGTCCCTGATTCAACTTCCCTTGACGGTTCAAATAATACAAAGCTTGATGGTCAGTATGCAACAAAAACTCCTTAAAGGGTGATCCCACAATACTGGTTTACAATTTTTTGGCCAAACTGGACACTGAATTGATTTTTTCTAACTAAATCTTCACTTTCGGGCACCTATAGTGGCTAAACTATGAGGAATTTGAAGATGATGTAAACTAGTGATTTGTGACATTTTTTCTGTAGATTCTAAATATATTTTTTTCAAAAATTTTGGAATCAAATTGTACTTCCTTTTCCATATCCTTTGAAAACTAGTTTTTTTCAGTAAACACCATTTTTAAGGAGTGACGCTCACCATATAACACATAACCTTTTTTCCATGAAGGATAAAATTCTATTTTTTTTTTAATTTAGATTTGTAACTACAATATCTAGTGCTTCCAATTGGTTTCATAGTGTTTTATAGAATATTTTTTCCTTAATCAAGTTTCGAAGTCAAACCAATTACAATTCAGACATAGGTAGACCATATAACAACTTTTTTTGTATGTATCAAAATTCAATTTTTTTTTTTGTGTTGGATCAAGGACTTCAATATATGGTGTACTCATATTTTTCAATATATTTTTTTGATAATCTTTTATTTTTTCATATGTGAAGAACAAAGATCTTGATTTTCGGTGAAAAACCTACATTCACAAGAAATAAAAAATAAATATAATAATAAAATTAAATTTATTTAAAATTATACTTTTTGGGAAGCTTATAATAAGGACTACATACAAAAAAAAAATTTAAATGAATTTTTGATCAAAAGGTAAATCAAAATTGGTTTTTTACTAGCATTTTGATAGGTGTAAAGGAGACTCCGTTGTAGGTATGGTTTAAAACTAGCAGGGTTCTATCCAAGGGGGTTTGATCTAAGGTAGTTTGATCAAACCCTCTTCAATTGGAATTCTTTAAATGGAACTTTTTAAGGCTTAAATCATTATATTTTCTAAAAATATGTGATTGAACAAAAATCAAAATCTTCCAAAAATTATAAACTAGCTTTGTGGGATCACCCCTTAGGCAACAAGTAATGTCTTCACTTCTTCAAGGATTGAATTATGGCATAGAGCTCCTGCTCATAAACTAAATATCTTCTCTTGGCATCATTTAATTTCTTGCGAAAATAAGCTACGTATCTTCATTCTTGACTTGACGCTGCTCATATTGTGTTCCAACTGGCATCACAATCAACTTGAAATAATTTGTCAAAATTAGGCAATGCTACTGTCACCTTTTACTTCAACAATTCAAAGCTTCTTTTTTCTCCATATGTCCACTTAAATGATTTCTTATCTCCTCTCATAGTTTCTGTCATGGGTGTGCAAATGCTACTAAAGCTTCTGATGAATTTTTAGTAGAAACTAGCCAATTCATGAAATGATCTTACCTCCCCAATATTGTAGGCCACTCAACATCTGCTATTGTAGGCCACTCAACAATTGCTCCTTCTCAAGGTCCATCTCAATCCTTCAAACGAAATGAAAAAACACAAGTACACCAACTCTATCTTCATAAATCTAGAATTCTTGATGTTTATCAACAACTTCTCTTCTCTCAACCTCTACAATACTTGTCTGATGTGCCACAAATGTTCTTCTCTGGTCTTATTGAAAATTAGAATGTCGTCCAAGTAAACAATCACAAATTTACCCAATAATTTCTTCAGTACCTCATTCATCAACCTCATGAAAGTGTTAGGTGCATTGGTCAAACAAAAAGGCATCACTAACCACTCATATAATCCTTCATTAGTATTAAATGTAGTCTTCCATTCATCTCCTTCTCTGATCCTGATTTGATGATATTCACTCTTTAGGTCAATTTTTGTGAAATAATTTGCTCCACTCAAATAGTCCATAATGCCATCCATCCTTGGCAATGAGAATCTATACTTGACTGTGACCCTATTGATTGCTTATGAGTTTGTACACATTCTCCACTCTCCATCTTTCTTTGGTGCCAATATAGTAGGTACCATACATGGGCTTAAGCTTTCTCTAATCAATTCCTTCTTCAACAATTTTTGTATTTGTCTATTTAGCTCCATATTTTCTATAGATGTCTACTTTTTTAGTCAAAGTTTCTCTTGGTATTAGATCTATATGACAAATGATGCTCTAGACTAGTGGGAGTCCATCTGCTACATTCTCTAATATGATATCCTCATTTTTCGTCAACAATTTTGCTACTTCTATCTGTAGTGGATCTTCATCCTTTGTCTCCAAATTACCATCCTTCTTTGGAATCAATGCAAAACACATGTTCTCATGCCTCAATCCTTCCAAAAACTTTCTTCCATGGGTGATCCCACAATACTGGTTTACAATTTCCAGGAGATCCTATTTTTTGTTGAAATCACATATTTTTTAGAAAATATAATGATTTAAGCCTTGAAAAGTTCCATTTAAAGGATTCCAATTGAAGAGGGTTTGATCGAACCACCTTAGACCAAACCCCCTTGGATAGAACCCTGCTAGTTTTAAACCATACCTATAACGAAGTCTCCTTTACACCTATCAAAATGCTGATAAAAAACCACCTTTTGATTTACCTTTTGGGGGATAAAATGAATTCATTTAAAATTTATTTTTTTGTAAGTATACATAGTCCTTATTATAAGCTTTCCAAAAAGTAAAATTTTAAATAAATTTAATTTATTATTATATTTATTTTTATTTCTTTGAATGTAGGTTTTCACGGAAAATCAAGCTCTATGTTCTGCATGTGGAAAATAGTAGATTATCAATTTTTTTTTTGAAAAATATAGTAATCTAGATATTGAAGTCCTTGATCCAACAAAAAAAAATTGAATTTTGATACATACAAAAAGGTTATGTTATATACAAATTTCGTCCAAATTGTAATTATTTTGACTTCTAAAACTTGATTAAGGAAAAATATTAATAAAACACTATGAAACCAAATGAAAGCACTAGATATCATAGTTACAAATCTAAATTTGAAAAAAAAGAATTTTATCCTTCATGGAAAAAAATTATGTTGTATATGGTGAGCATCACTCCTTAAAAATGGTGTTTATTGAAAAAAACTAGTTTTCGGGAGATGGAAAAAGAAGTGCAATATGATTCCATTTTTTTTTAAAATATATTTAGAATCTACAGGCAAAATGTCACAAATCACTAGTTTGCATCATCTTCAAATTCCTCACGGTTTAGCCGCTGTAGGTGCCCAAAAGTGAAGATTTAGTTAGAAAAAATCAGTTTACTGTCCAGTTTGGCCAAAAATTGTAAACCAGTATTATGGGATCACCCCCATCTACCAAACATAATCTAGCTATGCCACATACTTCCTTTTTGTCCTCTTCCTCCAAAGGTATCAATTTAATTCTCTTTCCATTTGAAGTCACAATATAGGTATTCCTTCTTCCATCATGAATTGATTTCCTATCATATTTCCATGGTCTTCATAATAGTAAATGGAATGCATCCATAGCCATAATATGGTAAAAATATACAATTTAATACTTCACTTAGGATAAAAGAAATCAAACACAATACAAAATTTGTTTTTTAAAATTTGAAGGACCCAAATTTCAACCATCAACCCTCCACTCTAATGATAAAATAAAGTGCTTGAACTAAGGTGAATTAACATTCTCACAACAATAGCTAATTCAACCATTCACAATTACAATTCCAATAAATGACCCATAGACAATAACTACTTCACTTGAGATTGATTTATTTATAGTGTCTCAATTTATAACAAATTATGAACTTAGACTACATACTATCTTTAAGCTATGAAGTTTTGGGTCTAACTATAGTTTAAAGACTTTCCATGATGATGAATCTAGTTATGGGAACCAAAAAATGGAATGTAAATAAACTGTGCAATTTGATCCAGAAGAATTTTGCAAAAATAACTACTTCACAAAATTTCCCAATGTTGAGTGCTAAATTGAAAATATAAATTCTGTCTCCTATGAGCAATATCTCAAATTTCTAGACCATGTACTTATAACTTCCAGAATGTGATATTCAATCGTACAAAAAATAAAAAACATCAATAAAAACATTGCTTATATGATACCAACTCAGTGTGATGAAATGTTTCCCTTTCATAGAAAACCTAAAGCTTAGATACTAATAGATATAGTGAATGAAAATTACACAATAAAAATAATCTCAATACATACCAAATATTGAACTTAGTGGATGAAAACAAGGAGAAAATTAACTAGAGTAGTTTTAGCAAAAGGAAATCAAAATCCACTTATTGAAGAATAAATAATATTAAAGAAATAGATACAATTAGAAACAAGGAATCCAAGAAACATAGCTAGTAGCCTAATGTCAATGGAGAATACTTTCCTTCCTACTTCCAACATATCTCCATTATCAAACAAAGTGTGACAAAAAAGGAAGCTTCCGTGATAAGCAAGCATTACATTTTGTCACTATTATAGTTTTGCAACCTTATGTCTAAGAGATAATATTGATCAAAATCCAAATTTCCTTTCTCTTAATCAAACCTTTTATCATTCATCCAACCTTATTGGAGTCTAGGAAAGACACATGAGTAGTAGAAACAATGACTAGAAAAAATGATGGAAAGTAGACGCTTCAAATTTTAGAGAAAGGAGAACTAAAAAATTAAAACTAACCACTTAAGCTATAATTAGAATTATTGGATGTAAAGTGAAAAGGAGCTTTGGGATCATATTTAATAAAAAAATATGATTCCTATACTTAAAGCTAAAGAGAAATTTGACATAGTGATGTTTATCTTCAGGGTCAACACCAGATAGTTTTTCAATATTATTAGTTCTTGTCCTGCTTTATACTTGTGGAACAAAAGATTGACAAAAATTACAGAGGAACTAAACCAAGTCAACTACTAAAGAGAACATGGAATTAAAATATAAATTAGTTATATTAAGTGAATTTTGTTTGTAAACTAAGAAAATCGTCAAAAGTTTTGGACATTTAACATATTTAAGATAAATGGATCATCAATTTAAATTCCATACATAACCAATGCCTTCATTTAATAGATAGCAACATTAGTATTTTAGAATGAAATAAAACAAAAAAAATAATGATCTAGCTATGTACAATGGCAAGTGACTTACCTCAATATTTTGCACAAATTTTGTCATGATGTCAACAATCTCAATGAGAAAAATGGGTGGATTTTGCAAAAAACATTACAAAACCCTACCACAAAAAATAAATAAATGCTCAGCAACCAAAACCATAATAATCATTATAAATTTAATTGAAAAGTATGAATAAATTATGAGTATGGAAAAAAAATATTTCAACCCAATTACTAATGCATTATTGCCAGGAACTAAAAATTGACTTGTCTAACTATTGCATATGCTTGATGTTTTTTGTGTTCACTCCTTTATCTCCTACCCTTCAATGGAAGGTTGACATGATGGTATCATTGGAAAAAAATTCGGAGCTATAGAAAGTGTGGAGATTCATTCCAAAATTCATTAATGAAATATAACTGCTAATAATTAAAATTACACTATACTAAATAACATGGAAAAAATTACAAATAAAAAATAAATAAAAAATTTCTCTAAGAACTTGGGTGTACACATCTCTACCAGTTGAGAGGAACACAATTTTAGAAATTAGACATGAAAATTTGTTCCAATTCCATAATGTGTCTTAATTGACAGATGAACACTTGATATAATATTTTATGGGATGAATCTTTCAAAGCAACCAAAAAGAAACCTAAAAGATACAAAACATTTGACACTTGAGGATTAATAAAGTAATTGGAACTACAAATAAAAACATTAGAAAATGATTTTTTTCCCTCAAAAATAGTGGAGGGATTTTAGTTGGATTTTATTTTGTGGGTGTGAGCTCTCATGTTTTGCCACAAGTATCTTCCACTCGCCATATCCACAAATACCAAAAACCCATATACAATGGCTCCACTAATCTGTAAAATCCCATAAAGTATGAAAGACACAAGTTCATTTAATTTAGTCTGATTTAAATATCAATGTCCACAAGCACCCAAAAATGATCAATGGTTCCAAAAAAGAGTACAATTGGAAAATTAATAATAAAAAAATCAAGAAAAAAATAAACACAAAACACCTACAAACTCTAAAACATGAAACAATAACTACAATTCCCGAAGCCCACAATAGTTGAGGTTAACTAACGATCGAATAGATGAAAATTTGTACATGTATACCCTTTTGATGAGGCTTAATTTGTAGATGTCAACATCTAGTGTTGCATTACCATTTTTAAGAAGCACATCTTGTTTATGATCTTTTTTTATCTCCATTAGACCTTAGACGGATACTCCGCCTACACTACTATCTCCAAAGCACAAACCTAGAATAAAATCCTTTAATATTTCCAAGCACATTACAAGGCTACATGACTCTCCTGCATAATTAACATCCATGTTTCTTTTGAAAAATTTGACATATTAACGTACATATACGAAGTGTTGACAAGAGATACCTCTTATGTAGTCTATTTATACCCCAGAGGACATAGTGAGAGAAAAGAGTAATTACGGAAGAAAAACTATATTAATGCACATTCCTTATTTGCCTAACATCAAAAAATAATATTCATTCATCCATAACATGCATATATACCAATCCTTATATATCCATATATATTATATTGTATTGGTTACAAAAGCAGGTCTTAGTCTCTGCTCTATATATATTCTTCTTCACCTCTCTTCTATATTCTATAGATATTACATTCATATATTTATACATTGTCTCTTAGACATATGTGACCCTTATAGAACACCTCTTACTCGACATCCTATGTCGGCCTTAGGTTCTACAACTCATATGTGGTAGGTTGTGGTAGGATTTGGCAATGCTCTATGACCCTACTAACATCATCCCCCCTTTTAAATGATGTTTAGTTCTTAGGAATAATATACTTATAGATTACCTTCAACTATGCAAGTGTAGTGTCCCATTGTTTCTTTGGTTGCTGTAGGACTTTGATGTGTCCTTGCGTGCTAATGTGTGTTGCATCTACCTCTGCGAGACTTCTGAGTATCTATATTTGTTGTGTTGCGTTCTTTGCTTCCCCCCAAATACCTTTCAAGTGCACCAATTTTCTACTTATTGTCTCTCCTAATTGTTTGATATGCATCTTAATTTGTTCCCTTTTATCTCAAACTTGTTGTAGTTGCATATGTAGGTTTTATAACTGTGCTCTTACCACACCATCCATATCTTTTAGAGGGTTATATGTAGAGGTAATTTGCACTATTTGGGTAATTGGTCTTTAAGGTTTTTTGGTGAGATTGGGCCATTGAAGACATTGTTATATTACATATGCCTTTAATATACTTCCTTCAATATTCTTTATTTGAACTTCTAATTGAGAGTGTGTTGTTGCACATTTCTTTGTGACCTCATAATCTTTCTTCTTCAAAATCTCTTGTTGGCCTTCTTGTCTTATATTGCCTGTTGTGACTGCAAGTCTAATTGTAGGCCATCCACCAACTTTTTAAGTTGTTATGACAAGGGAAGGCAAGTGTCCCTTTGTATGTGTGGTATGCTATTTTGCAATGTGTTGACTACCTCTTTAGCTGCTCCACACTTTCCATATGTTGTTGCAAGATTTTTTCCCTAGCGATAGCATGGAATATTTCCCCTAGCTAAAATTTTTGTAGTGGGGAGATGCTTGATAGGTTCACTTGAGAACCCACTATTGGCAACTAGAGTAGTTGTAGTGTTGGTGTAGGCTACAACTTCTTCTATGGTAGGCTTTAGCGTTGCCTTGTGACCCTACTAACACGAAGTCGTAATATATGGACTTATTCTTATTAACTCCTACAATCAATAAAATAGATGATTGATACAACCAAATTTGGCCAAGTGCAAATAAAGTACTTTAAAATGTCCCTTTATAGGAACTCCACGAATGAAATTCATTGTCGTTTATCCAAAATTAATACTTATTTTCTCGAATATTGTGAAGGCTTCAAGAATAGATAAAAAATTTCAGCCAATCACATTGTCAATAAATTGTTTTTTAAATATTTTTTGTTTAAAAAATTAAATATTGACATTTGAAAAGATTTAAATTGCGATAATCTTACCAAAAGCAAGTACCAATAATTGAAATCCTCTTATTAAAGCTGCCAGCACATGATATCTTATGATATCTCATAAAGCCTCTCATTAATATTCATTTTGACTAAGTAAACCATATTGTGCTATTGACAAACCTTGTTACTTGGTCTAAAATATAAACGAAGTTGTTGTGTACCCATTCCATAGATGTTTTAGTGGGTTTTGTTCTCCATGATATGTTAAATGAATTAGTAAATTGAGGAGCTGTCGACTAGGTTATGCACACGAAGAAATTATTTAAGATAATGGGAAAAACTTACAAAATGCGGAGTACAACATGAATCTGATCTGATAATAATACTATATATGTAATAGCGATGCAAATACTCCTATCAGACAACACTCTTAAATAGGATATTCAGCTGTGAGCCTCCATGAAGGGCGGAGAAGCAGTGGAGTTTTTCTGGGAACAGTTAATCCAAATTCTTCTTCCACATCCACCTCGCCCTCCACAGTCCAGTCAAAGCAATGAAGAAGCTGAGCGAGTGCCAACTCAACAACAGAAAGACCCATGGAAATCCCAGGGCATCCTCTTCTTCCTGTTCCGAAGGGCAGCAAATCGAAGTCCTGACCTTTCACATCCTTATTGCTACCCATAAACCGCTCGGGCTTAAACTGATGAGCATCTTTCCAAACGTTTTCATCCCTTCCCATCGACCACACATTCACAAACAGCCGTGTCTTTGGCGGAACAAAATATCCTCCCACGCTGCACCCTTCCATCGACTCGTGCGGAATGAGCAGAGGAAACGGAGGATGAAGTCGAAAAGTTTCCTTCACCACGCAGCGCAAGTACTCGAACCTCATGACATCACTCTCCTTTACTCTGCGGTCTCTGCCCACTGCCGATTCTATCTCTTTCTGTGCTCGTGCCAGCATTGCAGGATTTCTCAGCAGCTCACTCATTGCCCATTCTACTGTTGTCGACGATGTTTCTATTCCGGCACCTACCATGTCCTGCACGATTTTCCTTCTCTCTTGAGTAAATATAATTTCATATGGTCATATGGGAAACAAAATAAGATTGATTCATGTTTTATGAGTAGTGCTTCACAAGAACTCATCTCTTATAATAATGAATGGTCCACTTAGCACTCATTGCATCTAGGTGATGAGCACTGGATCTTTTGGGGAGGTCACCAATCCCAGTACTACTTCAGTTCAAGCACATTTAACCACATAGTTTTTTCTTTTTTCGGGATGGATGACCTCTCGGGAAGACCCAGTACTTCACCTCTGTGAGCATCACCTAAATGCAATGAGTGCTAAGTGGACCATTCATTATCATGAGAGATGAGTTCTTATGAACCACTACTTATGAAACATGGATCAATGAGTTTGAATCTTGATAATAATATCACAATTTAACACGCTGTGGAAAAATACAGATCCTAAATTATGATCGATTTTATGTTGATTCGTGAGATTGTTTGGCTCTCCGTCTCGGCCATGTCGAGCATCACGTCTACGAAATCCTTAACACGATCTTCTTCTTTCGGTTTTCTTTCTCCCAATCGACGATGAATGTGCTCGTCGATTACTTTCTCAGCAAATCCATCGAATATTTTGTGAACGGCCTGCATGCGACGACGGATTCCTTGCAAGGCGAGCCAGTCGAGAGAAGGAACGAAATCACCAATGCAAAATGCGCCGGCCACAGCAAACGTCTCGTCAACCATCTGTTTGAAGCCATGCCCTCCACTCAATTCGTTGTCGGAGTACGTCCTGCTGGCAAACATTCTGCAGGTAATATTTTGAGTAAGGGAGGAGAGCCTCTTCTTTACATCCACACACTGTGCTCCGCGCCCGCTTTCCTGCCAAATGTAGCTGATCATGGCAGACGCTTCTTCCTCTCTCACGAATCTGAAAGAATCGATTCTCTTCACTGTGAGCAGCTCCACCGTCAACGGCTTTTTCATGTGCCTCCAGTATGCTCCATAGGGGCCATACGCCACGTCTTTATGGTCATAGCTTATGTATTTCCCCACTGCACAGCTTGGTCTGTTTGCAAAGGCCAAATCATGCGTTTTCAGGAATTCCTTTGCCATGGCAGGAGAAGAGATCACAACGGTGGGGACGGAGCCCAGGCGGAGAAACATAATGGATCCGTATTTCTTTGCCAGGGCCGCGAGAGCCTGATGAGGAAGGTTTCCCAAGAGATGGAGACTTCCTACAACAGGCCATGGACGTGGTCCAGGAGGCAATTTCAACTTGCTGCCATTGCTCCTCAGCTTATACAGAAAGCAGTAGAGGAGAAAGGAGATCCCACATCCTATGGCCACGGCCTCATTCAGGTATTCCATGGGAAAGCTGTGAGTCTGCATTTGCAATGAATGGAAACCCACAAACCAACCCGTTTTAACATACACGAGCCCGCCACGACATAGGACTGGACAATATGAGATGAAGATTCATTCCAGAAAACTTGGAATGCATATCACAGAGGTTATTTGAGCCGGTTTAGGGAACTTCTCTAAAGTAAAAGGACATAACATCACATGTGCATCTTGTGACTGACAGATCGTACGTGCCGAATTTGAACCCCATACCAAGTAATGTTCGATCAACTTCAATGGGCTGGCAGTTGAAAAGACGCGTACCAAGACAGGGAATCTTATGCTATAGAGTTATGTACTAGCACTTGCTAGAAGGTACAATTCCATTTGTGCATGGTAAATATATTATTTTGATTTTCCATGCGACTTAACTGTTTATAGCCTGTGGAAACTGTTAAGGCAAAAGGGTCAAAAAGTACTCATTTCAAAGTGTTCACTGATACATATTCTCTATTGTCCCCATACCCGTTTGCTTTGACCAACACAAAATTTGCACAATTGATCCAATACATATGCGCAAATATGCACAAATGCTCCAATAATAGCGCGCTATTGGTCCAATACATATGCACAATTAATCCAATTAAGTACTATTTTTTGTAGCTACTAGATATAAAGTGGATAACTATTGATACATTTGAATTTTTTTAGTGGGTTTTTAATTAGCATGTATGATATAATGGTTATTGGAACTATAATGACTGCTGGTGCTCTTCCCCTATTGTTGCTTTAATCTATTTATAACAAGTGGAATGTATACCTAAAACTATTAGGGTTTTAGAGCTGCTCGATACTTGAGTTGGAGATAATATTTTTGCAGTATTTTAAACAAAAATATTGGTTGTGAGCTAAAATATGATTTGATCGCCAACTTGAAAATCATATTTGATTTGGAGATCCATTTTCATTTGATATGAATACATTTACTATAGAATTTCCTAGCATCTATCCATTTCACATACCCATGTATCACCTACTATAATAGACTCTACAAAATGAGAAAAATATAATGTTAGTCTATATTGTTTCATTTGATATCATCATCCTTAGATGAAGGATATAAAAAGCATCAAACCAACTTGAAATTCATAGATTATCTTATATCACAATTTTTTAAGGTTGATCATGTTCCCAATGTTACTTGGTATTGTCCCATTCAAATCATATTGGTAGATGCTCAATTGTAACCAACACGAAAAGTATGATTCTTTAGAGGGTGGAAATCATTTATTTTTAATGACATTTTGACTTTATAATTTTTTTTATAGAGGATGATAGCTCCTTACAATTCTGCCAGATCTCGTAACTTGACATAAGTTTCAAGTATCGGTCCAATAAATCAGTTAGAGAATATAAACCTATAAATATAAGGATTGCAATAATTATGTTGACCAAAATTATTTCACCTCATTATCCTAGAGCCACTAATTTCAGATTAGAGGGAAATTAATAAGTTATCAATGTCATTGTTGCATTAAATAACATGCATACATTATTGATAGGGGTTGATAATACATGTGAAAAGTTGATACACATACATTATTTGTAGCATTTTAAGGTTACCGATCTCTAGGGGAAGTTTACCAAAAAGATTGTTCAAATGAAGCACCTTAGAATACAATAGGAAATTTGATCATTCCAAATTTATTTCATACTATAGTTGGAGATCAAGACAACATACCGATCTTCTTACCAGATGTACATTTTTAAATGCAACAATGTGAGTTTGTATATGTGTGAATTTTAGAAAGAGAGTGTTATAGTTTCTCCAAATTCGGAGGATGTCCAAGCTCCTTTAGAATAGAACTGGACAAAATATTTCTTGAAATATTTTTGTAGTATGAAATTTCAATTACCTATTTAATAGACATCCTCAATCTAATGATTTTTTCCCAAGGTGGCCATGACTAATTTTTTTTTCCCTAATAGTTTTAACATTTAAAATCCTTTCATTATGCAATACAATCTTATAAATTTGAAAGATAAATCAAAATGAATGTAATGACAAGAGTATAGCAAATAAATTGTAACAAAGGGTACTTACAAAAAATTTAAGGACTTCAAAGAGCCCAATTGTGAAGAAATTGGATCAATTAGATAGTTGTTTGTGAGAATAATGTTGCAAACACCACTATTGATACTTACATATGAATACTCTTAAGTGCAAACTCTAAGACTAGAATGGAATAATCTGTGTAAGAGAGCAAGTAGGAAAATTCACACATTTTCAAACAAATTATAAATATTTTATGCATATGGGACTCACACAATTCATTTTTTTATGTCATTTTGAGGAATTAACTGTACAGAGTATTTGATACCAAAATCACCCCTTCAAAAACCCATCTCTCATAAGCTTGGATGGTTCATGTGGTAATCACTATGTATGTTGATGCTCAGAGTGGTGACCAATAAATTAGTAAGTTAAAGGAATCATAATAATCTCAAGATGCTCTTTCTATGGAGGTCTTTATCTCTTTGTGTTCATTCCTTTTAGTGTTAGATCATTCACGTATGCAAGGATAATGACAAATGGTATAAGTGAGAAGTCACTCGAGGAAGGTTTCTTATTTTAGTTGATTGTGCATGGATTTAAAAGACTCAAAACCCACCAAAAAATAGAAGATCAAATGGATTCACCAAAAGAAGAGTCACTTTACATTCAATGATTTACCTAAAGCAAGGGAGAGTTTAAATCATGTTAAACTACCTTATTCAAATATGATCTCTTTCAAAGCATATATATATCATATTTTTCAATTTATGCTATACATGTTTGAGTAACAGATGCTCATATGATGTGAAATTCTTGCACCTTCCTATCTTTGTATCATTTAAAGTGAAATTCTTGTACCTTCTTGTCCTCATACCAAGGTGAATTTCTTACACCTTCTAACTTGTATCAATCTTAGTGAAAAATCAAATAGAAAGCTTGAGAAAAATAGACCATGCATAGGAATAAATGACTCAGCAAAATCATACATCCAACTTAGAATACTGACTCCGCCATGTCATAATAGATAATGTTTTTCATCTCTTCATTTGTTCTTAGGGGTTATAACACCTCCTTCAAGCATACCACTGAAATTATTTTAATTTTGGTAAGTGGTGGAAACAATAAGAGATTTAAAATAATCAATAACACTTACAACCACTTCAAATAAAGATTAACAACTTCAACCATATTAAAAATTCCACATCCCAAAAAAATGGTCCTCAGACTATCATCCCTGAAATATATCCCCTGCCATCTTGATGTCCCTGTCCTAAAAATACTGTAGAATATTGATAATCTATAAATGAGAATAATAATTGCAATTTTTTTTTATCATGAGTGATGTAGAGGATATACATTATTTTTCCCCCTTGAAACTGAGCTTATTTTTCCCTCTAAATAATTCCCTACAAGAGTGTGTCCTGCATGTAAAGATTAGGGGTAATGAATTGTAATAAATACATTGAAAAGTTTAAATATATAATTCCTTTAGATGAGTTTCATAATATACCAAGGAAAATTTGAGATGTATTGAGGAAGATTTTAATCATCCTTCTGAACATGTATTGTGTTGGAAATATTGTCATTGATGTCAAAGGCATATGGACAAGATTGTTAGAATTATTATCAATGATGTCAAAGGAAACCTTCCATGATGAAGAGTTTGTTGATTAAAGACAAGGAATAATAAGAGTTTGATTTAATTTATTTATGGCTGACTTCCATCTACTTATGGCAGTGCTAGATTCAAAAGGTAGAAATTAAAATTAATTTTTATCAAAGGTGTCTAACCTACTTTGAAAGATGAATTTAAATATTTAAAATAAATTTTATGTCAAATCTTGTCTGACCTAATTTTGATAAAGTGCATGATTTGAATATAAATACAAGTTATTTTAGATGTTAAAAAGAAATTTCTTCAATGCAAAATCATTCTTTTTAAGAGAAAAAATTAGGAGGAGAGAAAATTTAAGAAGAAAAAGAGCAGATTTATAGTAGACATTGTGCCTGATTTGGAGCAGACCTTTAAGGAAGATTTATAGCAGACATTGTGCCTAATTTGGACCAGACCTTTAAGGTATATTTATAGTAGACATTGCACCTGATTTGGAGAAGAAATTTAGGGTAGATTCATAGCAGAAATTATGCCTAATTTGGAGTAGACCTTTACAGTAGATTGACAAAGAAATTATGCCTGATTTTGAGTAGACCTTTATGGGAGACTTATAACAAACATTGTGCCTAATCTGGAGCAAAATTTGGATAAAAAATTACTCCATTTTGGAGCAGAGATATAAGGTGAACTTGAGTAGAGATATAAGGTAGATTTGGAGAAAATATATAAGGTGAACTTTGTTGAATGCACAAATCAACTAAGAGGTGGGGTGAATCAGTTGTACATTAAAAATTCAAAACCATTATCATTCAGATCCAAAACAACTTGATTAACCTTTAATCTATTAAACTAATTAAGCATGAAAGCAAATAGAAAAATCTAAAACACATCAACACCATGCACAATAGAGAACCATATTTATGTGGAAAACCCAAGAAGGGAAAAACCACGGTAAGGATTAGCTCACAATATAAAGTAATTACAACACTAAATACAATAGGATCACTACTAGAGGGCTCACTGCCTAGGAGAAAGAAGGGCTCATTGCCAAATTACAGAAAAGAAGAAAGAAGAATGTTATCGTGAGAAATCCATCTCACTGCAACAAAAAAGTCCACCACAACATCACCAACACATTCACAGTCCTTCTAAAGATTATAGACACCTTCTGCTCACTACTTCCTATAGTCTTTAAACTCATTAAAGCTCGCACTACACTTCATAAATTCATACCTCAAAACTTTACGATTCACATCATGCACTTCACACACAAATCCTCTATCAACACAACACTTAAGTGTACCTTCTTCAACCTTGAAAACATTCTCCAAGGTCAACTATGTACCTCAACCATGAAAATTCAAATTAGGTCGGCACCAAAACATTCCCACATTGGAAATGAATGAAAGCAGACCACATCACATCTTAACTCAGACCTAAATCCACTCATATATGCCATGCCACACTTCCACAAACACCGAAGTAAATCCATAATTAGTGTAAACACACAACCTATGTAAACACCATTAATATTTAAGTACATGCTTCCTCAAATTTAAAGATGACTCATGTACCACACACAACACTTGAATACAATCTAGAATATTCCATAAACACCTTGAAATCCAACAAATTCCTTCACAACAACTTTCACCTAAAGAATGTACACACTCAGTACACTTAGACAACCTTCAATACATTGTAACTCAAGAAATCAACTTCCAAAGCACCAAACCACATACACCTTCAACTGTAGCTAGATATGAACCTTATTAGCACACTTCCTAGACTGCAAGACCAAAAACCAAACTGCAAATAAATGCAGAGAAAACTCATTTCTCCTAGACACCACTGCAACATACAGTTCACACACTAGTCAACACAAATTTCTCTGCATAATTATCCAAACCAAGAAATTCTAGATATAACATTTATGAACACCTCTGATCAACATATCTAAACTGCATAAGTAGATCTTCAACACAAAATAAATATGGAGCAAAACCAAAACACCTCTCCATATACCAGAACACCTCTGCAACACACTATTTCCTCTTTTATTCAATTTCTCTCAAAAAAACTTGGAAACCAAGCACCCATGACACATACTTATCATCTTCAACACTTCCTCATCACCACTAAACCAACTAAAACTCAACTATACATCCATAGAAGCTTATCAAAGCAACACTAGAGGTTGACACCAGTAGCACTTAATAATGAAAACACAATGCAACTAACCAAAGCATCACCAGTTGACATTAATGGCAACAAAAACATAATCCTATTGACATGAATTCCAACACCAACTACTCATACCTGGAACAATCTCCCCCTTTGTCATTGATGATAACATATGATGTGAAAAACCATCAATAAAAAACATAACAACTATGATTACCAACATATTGCTCCATACCAACTCTTTTATCTTTCTTTCTTTTTCTTTCTCTTCCTCAACTTCTTATTCACACTATTCTCTCCCCCTTTCTCAACTGATCCTTTTTCACATTTATTTCTCTCCCCCTTTTACATCAATGGAAAATGGCAACACATTTGCATCTCTTTCCCCATTTGACATCAAACATACATACTTTCTCTGTTTACTGATTTGCATACTCCCCCTTAGGAGCACATCACAAACTGTATCAATCATCAACCACTACACATATCCTTTGAAACATCTTGAAAAAGGACAACACCAACCTGCAAAGCCACTACCTACTGTAGACACTTAAAAATGTCCTAAATGATATTACACACTTGAATATGGTATACTAACATTGTTTCGTCCCGAAATCCATCTTCTTTTCACTTGTTTAATTAAATAATGGGAATTATTTAATTTAAACCCTAATTCCTCTTATTTAATTAAATAACCCTAAAATATTTAATTAAATATCATATTTACATCCCCTTTTCATTAAATAAATCAATAATTTAATGAATATCCTCACATTCTTCATCTTGCACATTCAAATTTAGTT
Organism: Sequoia sempervirens; assembly: GCA_007258455.2. Lineage (NCBI taxonomy): Eukaryota > Viridiplantae > Streptophyta > Pinopsida > Cupressales > Cupressaceae > Sequoia > Sequoia sempervirens. The sequence goes on along the minus strand of VDFB02256132.1, from coordinate 63,269,236 downwards.
TTAATTACTAAATTGCTAATTACCTCTCCCATCCACTTGCATAGGGAATATTCCAAAGGAATATTCTCCTATTTGGCTCCAAAAAATGGAATATTCTTTCCTAACAAACTTTCAAAGTTGTTACAAAGTGTTTGTTGAAATCATTCTCAACCCTTGATTCTTTCCTTGATCCATGTGATCTTTGATTCTCATCCATTGATGAGAATCCTTGATCCATGTTTCAACCTTCATTCATTATTGACCATTGATTGATCAAATCGATCTCATCCATTGATTCTTCATTTGCTTTCATATAAATACATCACTATTTGGAGAGAAATGGATCCATTTTTTGATAGAAAAGTTATGTTGTTGAAATTCATACTCACTTGCATCCATATTGATCACTTTTAGCATTTTAGTTTAGTATTCATCCATATTTAGCTTAAACATCCAATAATGGCATCTATGTTAGCTTATTTTACACTCATTTTAGCATAAATTAGTAGCTATGGCTTGCATCTTTGAACTTCATCTCCATTTAGCATAGTTTTCATCCATATCCATCAAGCACTTTAACATTTAGCATTCATTTTCATCATGATTCAACTAGTTTATCTCATCAGTTTTGTCAGTTTTCTTTAATAAAATTGATTGAAACAAGATCATATTATCCAAGGGATTGGGAAAGGGTCACCATTCCACATCAATGTGACACCACTCTTCCAATGGGATAAGATTTGAGGTCTTAGAATAAGTTTCATTTACATATTCATGTTTTTCATGTTAGTTTAATGGTTATTTAGTTTCTTGTTGATTACAAATATCGCATTGAGATCATGGCTTAGTGGATTAAATATGCCTCAAATCCATATGGATCTGGTGTATTTATCCTACACTATGATCATGGTCACACCTAATCCCCTTGAGAGGTAGCCTCCAACATCAGTCTAGAACAAAGAATGGATTCTTGAAATCCACTGGATTGATGCATATCCTTATGCATCTAGTTCAAAGGAGGGGTAATAACCCCTAACTTCTCCTAGAGATACTCAAAAATATCCTTAGGAAGATCCTTAGTGAATATATCAACAACCTCATCTTTTGTAGGCACATACTCAAGCTTCACTTCATTCTCTACAACCTTATCTCTCAAAAAGTGATACCGAATTGAGATATGCTTTGTCCTTGAGCACATCAATGGATTCTTTAAAATGCTAATAATTGTATTGTCAAAGAAGATAGAAATTGGTTCATCATATACCACCCTGATATCCTTCAAGGTTTGCCTCATCCATAACACCTGTGTGCAACAAGATGTTGCTGCAATGTATTCCACCTCCGCAATAGATAAAGACACTAAGTCTTGCTTCTTGCTTAGCCAAGACACCAATCTACATCCAAGAAAGAATGCACCACCACTTTTAATTTTCCTGCCATCCATAGAACCTGCCTAATCAAAATCTGTATAAGAACTCAGAGATAAATCAATATCCTTTAGATACCACAAACCATGTTCCAAAGTTCCCTTCAAGTATCTGAATATCATCTTTACTATTGCAATGTGTGAATCTCTAGGATCTTAAAATATATCCACAAGAAAAACTACATGCATGATATCCGGTCTAGTAGTAGTTAGATATAGTAGTCCTCCAATCATTGATCTATACTTGCTCTGATCAGCCTTAGGAGATTCATTATTCTTACTCATCTTGCAACCAGTAAATATAGGTGTACATACCAATTTAGAATCCTCCATTCCAAAAAATTTCAATATTTCTTTGACATAATTTGATTGTGAAATAAATATACCTTTTCTATTTGATTGATTTGCAGCCCAAGGAAGAAATTCATCTCCCTAGACATAGACATCTCAAACTCTTTCTACATCTCTTCTACAAATTTCTTGCACATAGCTTCATTTCCTCCAAAAATTATATCATCAACATACACAACCACAATCAAGACTTGATATTTTTTAATTCTAAAGTAGAGATTACTATCTGTGGTACCTTTATTGAATCCTTATTGTATCAAGTACCTATCCAACCTTGCATACCAAGCTCTGGGAGCTTGCTTCAATCTATATAATGCATTTTTCAATCTGTAGACCATATCTGGTTTGTTTGATAACTGAAATCCTTTCGATTGTTCAATGTATACCTCTTCTTCTAACCCACCTTTCAAGAAAGTAGACTTCTCATACATCTGATATACTTTGAAATCTTTATGTGCTACAAAATACAAAACATCCTAATAGCTTCCATTCTTTCCACCAGAGCAAATGTCTCCTCAAAAGCTATTCCTTCTATTTGTGAGTAGCCCTTACACATAAGCCTTGCCTTGTTTCTTACCACTTCTCCATTCTCATTCAGTTTGTTCTAGAATAGCCACTTAGTTCCAATCACATTCTTGTTTTTTTGTCTTGGGACAAGTTCCCAAGTCTAATTCTTCTCAGTTTGCATTAGTTCCTCTTCCATAGCCTTGATCCAATATTCATTCTTGCATGCTTCAATCATTGTCTTAGGTTCAACTTTAGAAAGTAAACATAGGTTTACATGTTCTTCAACCATAGAAAATTTTATTCTTGTCAACACACCCTTTATTTTTTAACCAATGATCTAAGATATTCAGAATGATTCGTCTGCACATACTTAGGAGTCTTAGGGATCCTTTCTAGAGCTTCTTCCTCTTCAATCCGAACTTCTTTTTACTTACATTTATCTCTATCATTTTCTCTGCAAGATGGCTCGTCTGATTCATATCCATCTATCAGCACATAGTTCTTCTATAAATCTTCATCCACTTTGACATATTCACTCTCAACAATCTTCTTCAACCTCTTGTTGTAACACCGGTAGGCTTTTCTTCTTGTAGAATATCTAAGGAAGATACCTTCATTAGATCTTGTATCAAACTTTCCTAAGTTCTCTTCATCGCTTTTGATATAGCACTTGCTTCAAAACACTCTGAAGTATTTGACAGTAGGAATCCTTCCATACCACAACTTATAGGGAGTCTTTGCACTATTTACTCTTGCTTGAACTTTGTTAAGGATGTAGACAGTAGTATGAATTGTTTCTCTCCAGTAGACTTTTGGTATGTTTTCCTCTTTAGTCATTGTTATTGTAGCTTCTTGAACAATCCTATTCTTTCTTTCAACCACTCCATTTTGCTGAGGAGTCCTAGGGGTAGACAAATGCCTCTTTATCCCATGATTCTCACAAAAAAAATTAAACTCACTGGAGGTGAACTCTCCACCTCTACCAAACCTCAAACATTTTTTTTCATATCCATTTCACTCTTAACCATAACTTTGAATGCTTTAAACTTATTTAGAGATTTTGTTTTTTCTTTGAGAAAAGTAACCCATGTCATTCTAGAATAATCATCAATCGATAGCATGAAATACCTATCACCTTGAAGAATTCTTACTTTGGTAGGACCACAAAGGTTTGTATACACTAATTCCATCAATTAGGTAGTGGATTGTTCTTTGAATTTAAAGCTTCTTCTTGCTTGCTTCCCAATTTAAAATTCCTTGCAAACATCATTGATGGGCTTTGTAATCTTTGGCAAATATCTCACATAGCCAACTTTCATTAATCTAAGTCATAAAGCAATGACCATCAACACCTTTACGCTGGTAAACATTTCCATCTGTCCTTCTTCCAATAGAAACTATAGTTCCAGAGCCTTTTTTGATCTCACATTCATCATCCTAAAACATAAGATTATATCCTTTGCTACATGTTTTTCCAACACTCAAAAGATTGTGTCTCAAAACCTTAACATAAAGAACATCATCTGTATTATGCTTTCCATCAAAACTAATTGAACCTTTTCCACATATCTTAGCACATGTATCATCACCAAACTTAACTATACCTCCTTCATATTTCTCAAGTCTAACAAACTTACTTTTGTCATTGGTCATATGATTTGAGCATCCACTATCATTAATCTAGTAGTTCTTCTCCTCTCTAGCATGAAACTTAGTCACCATAGTTCCTTTAGTGTTATTACATGCTTCTAGAGCACTTTCCTTCACACATCTTTTAGAATTAGCAGAATTAGTTCCATCTTTAATAGCCATGAACAAACATTCACTATCTTCATCACCCCCATAATCAGATTCATGATAGATATATTGATATCTTCTCTAACATAATAACTTTCCCAATTGCTTTACCTTTATTTTCTTTATTCTTGTCATTCAAAGCTCCATCTTGAAGCATAATGAACTATCTTTCCACAACCAAAACATTTGAAACGTAACTTACCTCTATATTTACTAGTATTCTTTTTCATTCTCCTTACAAAGTTTGCTTCAACATCATCAAGATCCTCCTGATCTGATTCCTCAATATTTTATGATTTTCCATCTTTAAAAGTAGTCTCAAATTTTGCATTACTTGGACCAATTCTCTCATTTCAAAATCAAATCAATCACCATACAACTGATCTCTAGAATATTTGTTTAAATCTTAAACTTACTCAATAGCATAAACTTTATGACTATAAGATTTAGGAAGAGTTCTCAATACCTTCTTTACCACTTCTTCTTCAATATTTCCACCAAGACCTTTGATGTAATTAACAACTTCATCCACCTTTTGCATGTGGCTTGTAATGTTTTCATCTTTAGACATCCATAGGTTCTCAAATGTGATATTTGGATTATGCATCTTAGCTTGATTGACCTTATCATTTCCTTCATAAATACTTTCCAACTTTGTCCAAATCTCTCTAGTGGATTTCATACTAATAACTTTCACAAGTTCAGTGTTAGAAAGACCACTAAAAAGAGCATACCTTGCTTTACCATTGTTCTCATAGGCCTTGATCTCATCATCAGTCTTTGGACCACAAGTAGGCATAGTATATCCATTCTCAATAGACTTCCATACTCCAATTTCAAGAGATACCAGGAAACCTTCCATTCTTATCTTCCAGAAACCATAGTATGATCCATCAAAAAAAGGAGCATCCCTCTTGTGCACCATCCCAGATCTACCTCAAGTGATTAATCTTTCTTCCAAGAAACCTTGCTTTGATACTAATTATTGAATGCACAAGACAACTGTGAGGGGGGTGAATCAGTTGTACATTGAAACTTTAAAAACCTTATAAACATTCAAATCCACAACAACTTGATTAACCTTTAATATGTTAAACTAATTAAGCATGAAAGAAAATTAAAAAAACTAAATCACATCAACACCATGCATAATAGAACATCATATTTACGTGGAAAACCAAAGTAGGGAAAAACCATGGTGAGGATTATATCACAATATAAAGTAATTGCAATACCGAATATAGTAGGCTCACTATCAGAGGGCTCATTTCCCAGAAGAAAGAATGGATTATTGCCAATGGCTCACTGCCAGATTATAGAAAAGAATAAAGAATAATTTTACAGCGAGAAATCCATCTCAATGCAACAAAAAATTCCACCACAACATCACCAACACATTTGTAGTCCTTCTAAATATTGTAGACACCTTCTGCTCACTGCTTCCAGTAGTCTAAGTCATTAAAGTTCACATTGCACTTCAAAAATTATTACCTCACAACTCTGTAGTTTGCATCATGCACTTCACACCCAAATCTTATATCAACACAACACTTATTTATACCTTCTTCAACTTTGAAAACATTTTCCAAGGTCGACTATGCACCTCAACCATGAAAATTCAAATTAGGTTGGCACCAAAATATTCCCACAGTGAAAAGGAATGAAGGTGGACCATATCACATCTTAACTAAGACCTAAATCCACTCATACATGCAAATCCACGCGGACCATATCACATTTTAACTAAGACCTAAATCCACTCATACATGCAAATCCACGCTTCCACAATCACTGAAGCAAATCCACAATTAGTGTAAACAATCAAGGTTGGCTAAACATGTGTAAACACCATTAATATTTAAGTACAAGCTTCCTCAAATCTGAAGATGACTTGTGGACCACACACAACACTAGAATATAATTTGGAATATTCCATAAACACCCTAAAAACCAAAAAAATCCTTTGCAGAAACTTTCACCTAAAGAATGTACACACCCGGTACACTTAGACAACCTTCCATACACTGTCACTCAAGAAATCAACTTCTGAAGCACCAAACCATGAACACCTTCAATGGTAGCTAGATATGAACCTTGTCAACACACTTCCAAAACCACAAGACCAGAAACTAAACTATAGAGAAATGTAGAGCAAAACCATTTATCCTAGACACCACTACAACATATAGTTCATACATTGGTGAACACAACTTTCTTTGCATATTATCCAAACCAAGAAATTTTGGATATAACATTTATAAACACCTCTGATCAACATATATAAACCACACAAGAAGTATTTGACATGAAATAAATGTGGAGAAAATCCAGAACGCCTCTTCATATACCAAAACACCTTTGCAACACACTGTTTCCTCTTTTATTCAAATCTTGTGAAAAGCACTTGGCAACCAAGTACTAGAGACACATACTTATCATCTTTGACACTTCCTCATCACCACTGAACCAACTGCAACTCAACTATACATCCATAGAAGCTTATCAAAACAACACTAGAGGTTGACACCAATAGCACTTACTAATGAAAACATAATGCAAATAATCAAAGAATCACCAGTTGACATTAAGGACAACACAAACATAAGCCTGTTGACATCAATGACAACACCATTTACTCATTCTTGCAAAAAACTTGGGTAGATATATAAGGGAGATTTGGAGCATAAATAAGTGAAGTTTTAGAGTAGACATTGGATAGGTTGGTGCCTTCCAATTTAAAAGAGAATGGTGTCTCTTATTGATTCAATGCTCTATTGTGAGGATTGGAGTCTCCAATAAGTTGGTGCCTACAAATCTATTAAGTGTGGATTTGCATCTCCAGTGGGTTTGTGCCTATGAAGATTGTAAGAGAAGTTTTATATAAGCAATATTTTTTCATGGTTTTCTCCCATAAGGGTTTCCACATAAATCATGTGTTCTTCTTATGTTACATAATTGTTAGATCTTGCTTGATTGATATTGTTGTGGTTGTTAATTTTTTAATAAAGAGAATATTTTCTTATACTGATTCACCCCACCTCTCAGTATAAGTGTGTGTTTCATCATATTGGAGAACATATAAAATCCTTATTTTCCAACATACTTTATGATTGTTAAACATGAGATTGAAGGTGGATTCAAGTTTCATGAGGATACACAACATAATTTATGGTAGAATTATAAGGAATATTATTTTTGTGATATGGAATGGTTCATAAGGTTGTTTCTTAACGAAACTATGATGGTATCACATGTAGAAAGTAATTTTACATTGATCCAAGTAAGGTAGAGAAGACATTGTTGTAAAAAATGTGCCTTATTACAAAACAAGAAATAAAATTAAAGTTGAGGTTTTGAAACTTGAAGTCCCGTAATGGCCACATAATTGGGGAGCTTCAACTATCCCATAAGAAGAGATAGATTGGAAACAATATGAATTTAAGGATCCAAGAAAAAAGTAGGTAGAAAAAGATTTATTAGATAGAGCATGAGATGAAATAATCTAATGAAGTTGGAGTAAAAATTCTCTATCCACATGTCATTCCTCTTTTGAACTTGCTTTTCGAAAAGGTGATTTATGTCACTTATTGTAACTAAATTAGAAAATGAACCTTATTTGTAGAAGAGTTATGTAAAACATAACCAAATAAGGTTTATCATTTTTAATTAGTATATTTTAAAAAGTAATTAGGAGGTATTTATGAAGTAGTTATAGGTGGTTATCACCAAGAATCTTATAAATATAAGGTTATTTTTTAAGGAGGAAATTTTAGAGAAAACATTTGGAGACTTTTGAGCTCACAATTGTATAGAGAGGTTTTTGGAGTTATATAATTTCACAAAGATGATAAAGAGATCGTTTAGATCATATGTTCTATGTACTTATAAGTTATTATAACTAATTTCTTGTATGCCAAATTGCTAAAACCCTTTTTTCTTCATAGAGACCATTGGTCATATATTGAAATATTTATAAACCATGCAATTTATGTGACAAAACAAAATCATATCTTGGTGTATTGGTTTGAATGTGTTCAAGCAATAGATCTCTACATGTGTTGAGATTTTTTATCCTTCTTTCATCATCATTGCATATCAAAACATATTGTGTAGTGAAATCAATCATACAAATCTATGGAACATAGTTTCATATTTTGAGACATGAATCCTTGTTAATTTTGTGAAATCCAAGTTGGTATTCATGCATCCATTGCTAGGGTTTTAGTAAATCGCTTTCCTTTAGTTTTCATATTTTACTCTCTCTAATTTTAGGTTAAAATTACACAAAAACATTAAAAAACCCATAATATCAGAGAGCTACCCCTCTCAAACACAGAGAAAAGATTTTATTACAATAACAACTTATCCAATTGTTACAATATTTGTCATTGCTTGTTTGGCGAGTTACATTGAAATTTACAATGATAAATATGTTTACCAACAATATCTATAATGTTTGATACAAGTAATTTCAATAAAAATTATGTCCTTGTAATATTTAAGATACATATACTCATAGTATTTAATTATGCATTATATTTTTATTTTGCTCATTTACATTTATATTCCTCTCTAAAGTTGACTAATTTTGCTAGTTTAAATTACTAAATATTTTAGGGATTGTAGTGTCGGAAAAAGTATCCCTTTTTTCACACTTAATTTGGGAATAATTAATAAATAAATGAGCTTAATTATGCCTTAATTTAGTGTTGTAATATGTTTTTCATATTCACATTAAGTTTAGGGCCCTTTTAAACTAAATGGACTTAATTGTGCCTTATTTAGGGTGTTCTAAAGTGTATGCTTACACTTTCACACTAATCTAGGGCTTTATTAATTGATTGAGGATAATTTTCCTTAATTAGCCCCTTTAATTTAAATCTAAGTCTAATTAAATGCAAAATTTGAGGGATAAAACCTGATATTCATAAATGCCATTATACAACACTTAACTTTGAAAGATGTGTGTCATAGGTAGGTGACCTTGGACCCATTTTCCATAGGGAAAATGGGTCCGCACTTAGTCCTAGGACCCTATTTTTACACAGCATTTCACCTTGTCCAATGTGTGTCCTAGGTAAGTGGCCTAGGACCCATTCTCCCTATGGCGAATGGGTCCTCAGTTAGATCCAGGACCCCTCTTTTGGATATGTTTTTGGCGGTACTTTAATGATTTGAAATCCATAATTCAATGTCGACTTGTGATATTTGAATTTCAGGGATTAATGTTAAGATATGTATAAATACAAGGCTATTTCATTATGTTTCACCTACCAATTCAAGTTATCTTAAGAGCACTTTCAAGAGAACATTATAGAGCATTCAACAACATTTTTCAAGGAATTCAAGGGTAGAATTATTGAAGAATATTATAGCAATGAAGATTCCATTGTCGTCAAAGATTTATTGCATCATGCATGTTTTTTGAGCTAATATGTTGATGTAGTGTTCAGGATCTATCAAGCATATCAAAGGCATTGTTTAAAATCAAAGTTCATGATCAAGATCTACATTCATTGAGGCCACTTCATGCTAGTTTGTAGATTTATCCAAGGTTTCAAATGAGGTGTGGTGAGTTGTGACATTGCATTTGTTCATTCATCATTCCTTTCATGCTTTCATTCATTTCAAGGTTTAATTACCAAAATGGGGTTTGACCAAGGCAAACTCTATTCCCTAACAAAACAACCACTAGTACAGAAAAAACAATAAACTACTAAAAACTGCTTATAAATGACTGAACTTGGTCATGCGACTATTAGTAGTTTATTGCTAGTCATATATAACACAACTAGATTGATGAATAAACTATTTTTAGTCATTTATTGGTTGTTTTGATTGATCAATTTGGTAGTATATCTAGTTGTTGATTTAGTCATTGATTGTTGTAATTTGGTCACTTATTTAGTCATTTTTTTCACTGATATATTTAGTCATTGATTACTGTAATTTGGTCACTTATTTAGTCATTTTTTATTCATTGATATATTCAACTAGTCAATTATTTAGTTGTTGATTTAGTCATTGATTTTTGTAATTTGGTCACTTATTTAGTTATTTTTTAATTCACTGATACATTTAGTCATTGATTGTTGTTAACTAGTCACTTATTTAGTCATTTTTATTAACTAATTTCACTAGTCATATATCTAGTCATGTTTATTCACCGTTCACTAATTTATGTCAATTGGTAGTGTATTTAGTCAATTTAATTATTAATTGATGTCAATTAGTAGTATTTAGTCATTTTAATTAACTGATATTTGAGGATTTAAGCATAAAACATAGAAATACACATCAATCATCAATTGCACACAATAAGATAGCCATTGAGAAGGAAAAATTGGTGAACTTTATTAATAAAAGAAAGGTTTTCTTGTTATAGCTTAGAAATAGAGTATTACAATTGTTATTTTTAGTCACAAGATTGAAATTTTGAGTTAGAATATTGTACAAAAATGATTGCAAGAAAGAAAGTTCTCCTAAAAAAATTTGCAATGATGAAAATGCATGCTTGAAGCCCTTCAATGCGAGCACATGCCCCTTTCATCTCTTAAAACTTCTACAACGTGGGAAATCTTCTTGGAGAAAACTGTAACATGTAGAATCCAAGGAGAGTGTTGACCATGTCCCATATATGAAGCTCTCTCCTTCAATGTAGTCAATAGTAACCCAACTAGAATCTTTCCTCCTTTATATGCAACGTTCCATCTGATATGAGCAACAGGGTGCTACCTTTTTGTCATGAATGAAGTTGTGCCTCAATACAACCAACAAACTTACTATTAGTCTCAATTCAAAAAGAATAAAAGTGCATTGTATATTGCAATTTTATAAAAGTAAGTCCAAGCACAACAAAAAGATAAATCAATTAAAAAATTGTAGCCTTGTCAAAAAATGCCTTAAATAGAGTGTTCAACATAGGCCTAAAAGACACATATTGAACCCTTGATTTTAGAAACTTATTCAAAATTTAAGAAAGGTGATATGCTCAGATTATTAAATGAAGTTGACATATTATAGAATGAAGGCTATCAACACTAACCTAACTAGAACAACATTATCAACATAAATTTCTTGGAAACCAAGCCCAATATTGCCATCATACTTGGAAAATAAAAATTTCAACTTGGGTTCATGTGTTGTCTCAGTAAAGACCTACACCATGAAAGGATCCATTTATACATAAATTCCAAATTAAGTTGATGATAAAAGATCTTTGATATCCAACTGGGAAGCCTTAACATCCAAAAATTACTAACCTGATGTTTCGCAACAAGTTTCCCAACTGTGACATCATCTTTACTTAAGAAACTAGATATTGATCCACTACCATATTGGATCTCACAGGATTCTCCTTCATAAACAACAAACGATATATATTAATTTTTTAGCAACTTCCTTAATATCCCCATGTAAGTAAACTAAACTAAGTGAGGTTGAGGGTTTGAAGTAGAGTACCATCTTCTTGGTATGTGCTTGAATTTGATCATGACTTGTATCTTCAATGAAAATAGCAAGCTAGTTGCACTATAAAATCATTGTTAATCATTGTTAGAAAAATAACCACAAAATCCTCTTTAATTAAAATAATCCTTCTAGATATTTCATGACAAGATATTTCAGTTAATTTCTAAGAGAGCTAATTTCACTATCCAAACAACCATCAATCTATTTACTGTATATAATTTCCTAGAATTTAGAATTTGAATGTAATGAAACTAACCATAATTACCAAAGATTTGACACCAAAATGTAGTACAAAATGAATTGTTTGACAACAAATATGTTTTGATAAACTAGATATACCCTTGATATATATATTGATTTAAATAACAAGGAAAGATCAAACTAGAGACAACAAGATAACATTCATTAATTCACTTCAACAAACAATTGAAGCCAAAATTTGACCACCAATTATAACTTCATTCTATTGATCTTCAAAAAGATTTTACAATACGTTTCAAATTTTTGTCCTGACTGACATGTCAAAAAGTGTCTTTTCATTTACCCACTTTTAACATAAATAAAAAAGTCTTAATTATCATTGTTTACATAGGATTACATAAAAGCAATGAAAGATGAGAAGTGAAGAGAAATGATTAGATGTTGAAGTCGAAAGCACTCAAAAGATACGAAAAATCGTTACTCATTGTAAGGTACCCATGATCATTTAGATCTAGCAAGGTCCTCTCTCCATGATAGTATCTGCAAGGCTTGGTACTTCATTGCAAGGCCTATTCTTCTTGGGGAGCTAGATATGTCTGCTCCCATTGGTACACTGGGTAATCATGAGGCCATTTGTACTCCTAATTTTTTTGTGTGTTGGCCAAGTGACTTTCCATCTGTTGTCTAATAACCCTTTGCTATTCATGATGAATTTTGAGTATCCAACATCTAGTGCAATTATTCCATCCAAAGTTAAATTGAGGCAGTGAATATTTATGTCACCATCCTTCTGTAAATTAGTGAGGCAGTTGGGAACAATTTTTCTAAACTCATCTATCCAATCCTTGGAGCATTTCAATTAATCATCATCCCTTAGTATCTTAGGCACGAACCACTACTTTAGTGTATGAAATGGATCCATTCTTGCCTTAATCTTTTGGTCTTCTGCAAACATGTATTGAAATTCATTTGTGACCATTCAAACAATTTTCTCAGTAGGATTTAAAGTTGTGGGGGCCTCAACACTCCTTTGTAAAATTCTGCACAAAGTCGTTAAGGTGTGATGTACAGGTTTCCATTTCTTGAATAAGGGGTCCAATATAGGTACATGGGCCTTTATCTAATCAACTATTTGTGACAAGGAGACATAACATTCATACACATTTTTCAATTTTTCCACAATTAGTAAATAATCCTATGCTCCAAGATATGTTCCAATACCCCAGTGGTTTCTCTCTTTGCTCTTTTCATTGTTTCTTCATTAGTATTTTTCAACTTCTCAATTTCTTGTTTTAACACATTTACTTGTTCAATAGTGATTGCACCTGTATCAGTCTGGATGGTAGGGGGTTAGTATACTGTTAATTTTGTGCTTTGGGAAGGGCCTGCACCCTTCAACTACTCTTTCAATTTCACATTTTCTATGAATAACCTATTCACTTCATCATTCAAATCAGTCTATGCTTTCTCATATTCTAACAATCTAAGCTCCATAGCTTTAATTTCATCCCTAGTAAACATTGTTGAGTGCATTTTCATAGTAGCTACCTCCAATGTTGATGTTTCTTGAAGTGTCTTTACCACGATAGTCCCTCTCATTTCTTTTACAAAATCAAGCAATCTTGGTTTATTTGTTCTTTTTTGCTTTGTCCAAAAGGATAGGGTTTCAAGTATTGGATTGTAACCTGTGCCACTCATTCCCTCATTTGAATTGAATTCAAAAACCAACATGGGATCTTCTTGCATTCTTACTTGATCTAGTAAGAATATGTTTTTTAACTCCATCCTAGGAATAATTAGTATATTGCTTTCTAAGAACAATTTTCTTGCTTCTTGGGGGTTAACAGTAATTTCATTATTCCCATGTACATCCACTCTTTATTTTGGTTTGTGAGCATTAGTTGCAAGCTTAGGCGGTGGGTGATCAACTTCATCATCTTTAAAATTCAAAAGTACATCAGCTACCTCTTCAGTATCCCCTACTCCTTCACTTATTTCATATGTCACTAAGGGGGCCACTCCACGTGTCTTCTACCTTTTAGGACTCAGTTGCTCAAGGGATGATTTTGATTGTATTGTGGTAGTTTCTGGTAGGGGCTCCGTGATTACAATACCACTTGGTTTGATGGGTAGCTTGGAGGGTTTTGAAGACTGACCCTCAGGTTTCTTTTTTGGTTCAACATATAATCTTTCAAAGTTGTCAATTATTACATTCATCCTTTTGATAGGATCCTTTTCTTCAAGATAGAATCCTTGGAATTCAGTGTCCCTTTTCTTCTTCTCCTCCTCAAGCCTCTATATGATTTCCTACTTCTTCTTTCTCTGAAAAACTTCATCAAGTGTAAAGCAATTTCTTATTACATCTTTTTTGTAATCCATTACATGGGTAATCCTAGCTTTAGTGAGAAGTGTCTACTTTATAAAATTAATATGCCCTTTAGGATCAAATACCCTTTGACCTCATGACTTCAATGAATACCCCATCTTCAAATAGTTCTGCATTTCTTCAAGAGTGTCAGACCCTATGGATAGCTCCTCACATTCAGTTAGGTCAGGGAGGCATGCCCCCTTTTTCTGTCTTTTCATAACATCTTTCTCCATCCATAAAATTTGCCACATAAATTCTAAAAATGCAATTTGAATAGAAACAAATTTAGGTAAAACATGTGGGGCTTGAGGACACCCATAGACTCTTATTACTATTTGGGATGCTAAGAAGAACCAATCACCAAAATTGTGAGTGTGTCCTTGCTCTGGCTTCAATGCTAAGGGTCTTAATACTTGCATAATTTTATTGGGAAATCTTGGTGAAATATGAACAAGAGTGGCCATGACCTTTATTGCAAAATCATCATGAAATATTACATAGTCATTATTTTTACATCTACTATCCTAGATGTAACACCAGTTTTGTACATGCAACCTATTCCCTTCATCATCAGTCATTCCAAAACACATTCTTTTAGTCCATCTGTTTCAATTTTGGTACAATATTAAATGACACAACAAAGAGTATTTCTTGAAAGTGATGGGAGCTATGTTCTCTCTTGCAAAAATCCCTCATGTAGCCCTTTCTCAATTTCAGCAGCAAATTCATACTCAATGTTGACTTTAGGATTTTGTATCTTCATTTCTGTCATCATGAGATAGGTTACCATCCTCTCTTCAACATATATTCCAAGCACTTGGCACAAAGCAAAATAAGTTCTTTTGAAATATACTTGGAAGTCTTCTATGGAAAATGGCTCAATTTGGGAGGGGGAGATAGGTATCCTCCTATTGTTTACACCCCTTTTCATGTGTAAATGAAGTTCATCACTCTTGTAGCTTTTTCTCAATCTCCTATAATCCTCCTCAATTCTTTCCAAGTCAATCTTATTTATAGCTTGATAGTTTAACATAAAACACTCTATAATTGCTTATTTAGTCAACACCACTAATGGTGAACCATTTGGCATTCTTATAGTTCTGGTAGTCGGGTGATATATTGTACCAATACTTTAATAAACTAAAAATCTACAAAGACATTTTGGACTATCAATTTGGCCAAATCTAAGGTCCAAGGATTCAAAATTGGAATCGTGTCATCCCTTTTTCATAGAAGTACCAAAACAGATCCCACCCTGAGATAGGGATAATTGGGTCTCTACATCCATGGGTTATATCTTTAAACATCTTTTTGAATCCTTTATCTATAGAATTAGGTAACACATCTAAAATGGATTGTTGTAGGGACCTCTTCTTTGATTTAGAAACTGTGGGATCTTCCTTTTTACTCACAAGTTGAATTCTTTTGGGTGGCACAATGAATAATTACTCCTACTTGATTTCTTTAAGTGTCTACTTGTAGAAGCAAATTTAGTTCTCATGCACTTGCTACAAAGGCTTTTTGTGATCTTACCTAGTGAAATAATAGTTGCAAAATCTTCCCACTTGAAATCCCTTACCTCCGGTACTTTGAGCTATGTGAATGATTTCCAAAATGTTGTCGAGTCCCAAGTAATATTTTTTGCTGAGCTCGGTCACCCACTATTAATGTCAATTCATGCAAAATATTTTAGAATCTACCCATATTTCAAGTTTGAATACATGCCTTTGATCTTGGTAAATCAAACGGTGTAATCATTAAATGCTTTGACAACTTGTACTGCAATACCACTCTATCATTTCAAGACCACTATGGGGTAGTGTTAGCAGTACCGCACCCCATGCACACCCCTTTGGAAACCCACAAGACGACGAGTTAATTCTAGCAATTGAGTGACTGTTCATCGACATACTGCTTTGTCTATGATCAAGACTGCTATGGGGTAGTGGTATGGTAGGGTTAGCAATACCGCCACCCCGCACACACCCCTTTGGAATCCCACAAGACAATAGGTTAATTCTAGCGGTTGAGTGATTGTTCACTACCATACCGCAGTGTCTCTATTTACCCCTTGTGGGCTTGCGGTTTACTTTAGTTGTTAACATGTTCTCTCCCCCATCCCACACTATTCATATTTGGTTGTTGCGGTATTGCAATAAGAATTTGTACATTGACCTATATTCCTGTCATCTCACACATACCTCTATTGACTATTGTGGTAGTATACCTCTATTGACTATTGTGGTAGTGTGATATTAGATTTTATTATGAATACAATATTTTAGATATCATTTTATTGAAAATATTGAACAATTTTTTAATTTTGCAGTCTCTTAGTTTTAGTTTTCAGTGTCACTCAAACCTAGGAGATCATTTCTTTGTTTGTAATGAGGAGGATTATTTCACCTAATGTTAAGATATCTATATGTATTATTAAATCCTAGATGTTCATTATGTGTTTGCATCTAGAAAAAATATAGGACATACAAGAAATTAAATTCTAACTAAACAAAATTAATTTCAAATTTTCAACCAAAGTAAGAAAACTAAGAAGAATGATTGAACCTAACTTTAAATGCACTTCAAATCAGCAGTGAATATCTCAGGTTTTGTATACATTGTACCAATAGAATAATGATGATTACATTCAAAAATGTATCATTAAAACAAAAATGAATAAGAATACCTATACTCAATCTTTATTACATTCAATAATAAATTACACCATACATATAACCAAATTTTAGGTGACAAGACAACCTCTTAAGGTGACAAAACATCATCATAATCATTTGCATTGCTAGTAAGATTAGAATCCTGATCATTCATGTCTACATCTGCTTGATTTTCTTCCTCATCCTCCTCTGTGACATGTAATGCATTCTATCTCCCAATCTCTTCATTGGTAATCAAAATGTCTTTTTCAAACACTCCATCATCGTCTTCATCCACTTCTTTGAATGTTTCTTGTAAATTAACATATTTCCCATCATGCATTATATCGATAACTTCCATGAATTTTCATTTTGAATGAGACTATGTTTGAATGACATATGACCATCCTAGGATTCTTGCATCATCAATTAGAAATGATTGGTTAACTTGAAGATGGGAAACATATGGTTCATTTGTCTCTGATAAAAATTGTCTTGTATTTGCGCGTACAAATCCATACTCATCAAATTGTACTGCAGATGGTCGGATCCACTTACATTTTAATAATATAGGACTATTTTCACCATAGTCCACTAGAATAATTTGTTGGATGAATCCAACATAAAACTTCTTCTCAGTTTTGTGAAGAAATTCAACACTAACAACACAATCACAATTTATCTTTCCTTTGTCTTTTTCTTCCACTCTTAAATGACTACCATAGGCCCACATTCCACTAAAATGTGTAGCCCATAAATGTGGAGATTGTGAAAGATCACTTTCCTCCATTTTTATATCTTGACCTTCTTCTTTTGCATCACTAACTACATTAGCAATCCATTCTTCAAATTTTGGAAAAGAATCACCTCCAATCAAATCAGCATGACGTTTGTGCCTTTGAGGTCAATGTTGCATCCAAGCTTGATTGTCTTCTTCATATTTTCTACATAGAATATTAACATACAAATACTAAGATTGATAATATAAATGTGTAAATGAAATTGAGTAAATAAATTATTGTGTATTTTTTTTTACCTATGCCACTTATCGAACGAAGATGTGTTTTCAAGAATATAGGCATGTATCACACTTCTTTCTTGATGTGATAGCTTGAAGCGACATCCATTTCCTTCCAATACTTCACCTGCAATTGTCTCTTCTTTGTCATCCTCCCATACATGCCAATTGAAATTTTTAAAATCCTTCATATATTCTATGCAAAATACCATGGCCTCTTGCATTGAATATCCCTCAAACATGCTTCCTTTTGGTTTTTCCCTAGTATGAACAATTGTTTTTAAAACCTTTGTATATTGTTTTATAGGATACATCCATCTTGTTCTTACTAGGACACAATGCTTTAGTTCATATTGTAGATGTATCAAAAGATGCATAGAAATGTTAAAGATTGTTGGTGGAAATTCCCATTCCAATAGACAAAGGAATTCAACAACCTCCTCCCTCAAACTATCAAAGTTAAAAGGATCTAATACATGTAAACTCATTCTCTTTAATATTAGGCCCAACCTTATAACTTCCTATCTTGACCCCTTTTCCAAACTTAATATATTTACCATAATAGGTAAAATATTCTCCATTATGACATGATAGTCATGGGTCTTGAGGCCTCTTAAGCCATTAATGTCTGTTTGGCTTCTAATACTACTACTCACATATCCAGTGGGAAAGTGAGTCTAAGACATAAATTGTAAGAATTGTGCACATTGTTCCTTTGTCTAGACATAAGGAGCACTAGGTATTCTATATTTTTCATCATCATATTTTTTAACCCAAATATTTCGATGAATCTTTAGTTTTTGAAAGTCTTCACATGATGAAATAGTATCAAAAGCACCAAAAAGAGTTTCTATAATAGCATAGGCTATATTTTTCTCATTATGCATAAAGTCAACAGCATGCCTAATGGCTATATCCTTAAAGTATGACAACTTATAGAATATGCACAACCTTTTTACACTGCTTTCATTACATGGATCATATTTGTTACCAACAATTCCATCCTTTTCAATAAATGACATTCTTTTTTGTCCATTCTCAACAATGTAATCACCTGTTATTAGCAATGGTTCTTCATGATTCTCTTCTTGACCATTGAACCATGTTTTTTGTTGAGGATATGGATGATCCATTTTAAGGTAAGCACGATGTCCATAATAAATACACTTATGCAAACTTCTTGAGTGCCTCACAAAATCCTTAAAGTTGCAAGTAGGACATCCATGGTATCCATGAACACTAAGACCAAAAAATGTGCCATATGTAAGAAGATCATGAATCGTAAATAATAAGGAAGCTCTTAAAGTGAATTTGATTGAATGACCATCCCTTAAAGATTAAATTTCTTGAATTCCTTTCCACAATTCCATTAGCTCATCATATAATGGCTCTAGATAAGAATCAATTATATCTAAAGTCACACTTTTCTTTCCTGGTATAATCAATGATAACATTAAGAAAAAATGGTTTAGTTGCTAACCATGGAGGAAAGTATAATTTATTAAAAACATTGGCCAAGTTGACCATTAAGTACTTTGATCTGAGAATGGGTTGACCCCATCTAAAGCCAAACCCAACCTTATATTATGAGGATCTTGAGAAAAATCAGCCCATCTATTATCAAATTCCATCCATGTCTTAGAATTAGGCACATGTCATTGTTTTCCATCAGTGTTCTTATTTTGGGCATGTCATTGCATAAGTTTAGCAATGTCTCTGCACCTATACATTTGGAGTAATCATGGGATTACTAGAAAGTGGCGAAGAACCTTTCTAGGAACCACAATTGATTTCAACCCTTCTCTATACCTCACTTCATGACACTTTAGACATTCACTCTCACTTGCAAGATTCTTGCAAAATAATACAAAACCATTCAGACATGTGTGGATGTTTCATACCCTAATCCTAGCTTAGTGATTTCCTTTCTACATTGACTTTGTTTTGTTGGCAATGTGGATTAAGGTGGTAACAACAAACTTAATAATGCCAATAACTAATCTACACTCTCAATTGACCAACCTATAGACACATAAAAATATCCTTATAATGATTTAATTTCTTCTATCAATTAAATAGGTTCCATTGTCTATTTAATTAATTCATTAATATATTTTCCTCCTAAATCATTTGCATATCCAAACATTTATCCATTTCATAATCCATTAATCCATTTCATAAATATTTATCATTTCATTTGATCATCTGCATAATCATATCTCCATATTCATAAAATCATTAAAATATTATAACCATTTATCCATATTATAAGCATTTATTCATAACCATTATCCATTTGCATAATCATTTATCAACCATTAATCGAGTATTTATCCATTTGCATTAATCATTAAAATATCATTTGCATTCATATACGAAACTTTATCCATTCACATATTTCATTAAATAATTTAAACTCATAAAATCATTTAATCATTTAATCCATTTTCATTAAATCATTCATCCATTAATTCAAAAATGCACTTTATTCTAAGCTTATAAACATGTATTATGGCATAAATCATCCCACTCATTTATCTCTCATTTCAATCAATTTCAATGTGCATTTCTCTATCTCATTTTTTTATCCCACATCTCTCCTATAACTTGGATTCACCCCGTGAATTCATCTATAAAAGCCTCTTCTTCTCACCAAAAAGCATACACATTTTGATTGCGAAACTCCAATTTCATAATTCTTAAATCCATTCTACATAGTCTCTTGTGCTTTTGCTGCAAAAATTTGAGAGCAAAGACAAGATATTGTAGATAGGATGACAATGGAGTTATATTTCCTTTTGAATGCATTTGCTTTGATTTATTAGAATTAGTATTTCATTTCTGCATTTTTTTTTCATTTTGGAAAAGCTCTATTGGAATGATGTTGAATGCAGGTTGATTCTCATTTGTGAATTCAAGGTTTTTATTTTCAACATCATACATATGGTGAACTCGATGTGAACGATCTGCATGCATTAATAGACTCAATTTATGTGCATATAAATAGTTTAATGATTGATAATGATGTGGTATTAACCTATATGTGGAGTTGGCATTTCATCAAATATAGGCTAGTTGTTTAAATACATCTATTTAGCCGATAGTACTTTTGTTTTATTTGAAATCACATCTCTGTCATTTATACATGGTGGAAAACTTTCTTTAAGCTATGCGATCTTTGGCTTTCTCATGCACCTGTGTCACAACCAAATGGATCCTAAATCTTGCCTAAGTTGCTTTATTTCATAAGGATTCTCAATTCTGCATAAATTGTTTCATTCTATTTCATTTTGGATTTTGAATTTTGACAACTGGAAATCGATTTCTTCAATCTCAACATGCAAAACAATAGTAAAATTTAAGCATTTTGGTTTTGATTTCTTTTTTTGTGAATAAGAAAAATTTGCAAGCCGTTGGGGTAATTGGAAAAATAGTCATTGGTAGTATGTGGCTTATCTCACATATCATTTTTGGAGTTTAAATGTTTCTTGATTTAATCTTGGCACCAACTTCAGTTTATCTATTGCTTTTCTTAATAAACTATTCATCATCCCAAACCAGTCCCAAATGCCTTATGTCTAATGTGATTAAAATCTTCTAAAAAATGATAGTGTTTGAGTCTAACATTTTCTTCGAAGGGCCTTACTGAAGATTTTCCTTCCTCATTACTACTGATTTCATGAGAGACGTTTTCACCGACCCCATTGTCGGGGAGGATGATATGTCAAGAGATGTTTTGTGCATGCCTATAGTCGTGGCATCATTTTCACCTCTGAATCTTTTAGTTTTTTGCCCCTCTTTATTTGTTGAATAGATTTATTTTATTTTCTATTTTGGTTTAAGTTAAAGTTAGATTTTTTTTTTAGCAGTTTAGTTTATATCAGTTTTGATTAATTTAATATTTAATTTGGTTTAGCTTTAATTTTGTTTAGTTTAATTTAATTTAGTTTTAATTTAGATCTAGATTTAATTTAGATTTTATCTTAGATTTAACTTTTAGTTGGAGGGAATTCTAATTTAGATTTAATTAAATCTAATTTTAATTTGATTTTTAGTTAGAATTCTAATTTAGACTTAACTTTATATTTAATTTAATTTAGGATTTAATTTTAATTTTAACTTAGTTTGAACTTAACTTTATTTAGATTAATTTTAAGGTTAATTTAGATTAGTTAATTAGATTAATTTAGATTTTGATTAAGTTAGGATTAGATTAATCTTTCTTATTAACTTTTAGATTAATGTATTTTTATGTTTTAGTTTCATTTTAACTTCAGGGCTAATTTAGTTAAGTTGGTTTCTTTTGTAGGTTCACATGCTAGAGACTTGAAAATCAAAAACATAAACACACGTTTGCCAAAGACTGAAAATAAAAAAACTACTAATGACATTTGGTGTAGGATGTTTTTGGAAGACTTGATTTTTTAAAAACCAATTGTCTTTTAGTGTAGAGAACACTTCAATTGGTGCTTAAAAAAGAACAACTATCTTCTTTCACATAGATTTAACTAGGGGGTTAATAAACCACTATTTTTCGTGCTTGTAAGATGGTAGGTGTATGTTCTCACCTTGTGCAAACTCGATGATCAAAATCCAGAATCATCTCTTTATGTTTTTAATCCCTTAAAAGGGCTTACCACCTTGCTTCAAAAGGTGGGAATGACCCAAGCGGTAATGGGCTCAAGCCAAGCTCTTTCAAACCACTATATAAATGTGTCATTGTGATGAAAATTGCGATCAACTAGAAGTAGTACGTGATAGCTCTCCCCTAGTATCTTTATGATATGAAAAGCCCTTGCTCTAAGGATTAGGAGACCTCTCGAGGGAATTTATCATAGTATCCCTTGAATCAGATGCCCTTACTAGAAACCTTTGTGTAGAAAGCCAAAACCCTTCTATTTGCTAGTGTAGGAGGTCAAACCTCTGAAGTCATCTCACACTTTTGTGGTTCAAAGTAGAGATAGAAAATTCCTCTTTGGGGAATTCAAAGTTTGGTGTACCTAAGAAGTGAGTGCCATGGAGGGGAGCTAGTGCCACAAAACTCCTAAGTTATCCACTTTGAATAGGCACGGCTAGAGAAATCCAAGTGGGAACCCAACAAATATTGTCTCTGCTAGCCTAGGATTTGTGCTTGCATTGCAATAATCAAACAACATTCACAATAAAAAACAAACTCAAAAAAATTATGTCTATTGTGCATTACATGTGTGTTCAAAACGAATCTCAAACAAACACCACACTTGAAACTTATGACATTCAAACCTTGACACAAAATAGGCCAACACATCCAAAACAAGCTTGATATTTAAATCTATTTAGACCAAGGACTTGTTCACTTCATTTATCCATCACCTCATCTTTTTGCATTAGACATTCCCCATAGGTCTAAACTTTAGGTTATCCTTTTAACTTGCATAAACCTCTTGATTAGGAATCCCATCAAACTTAGACTAGACTATAGCTTCAAATCTGTATTCTCTTGACCTTATCTTTCAGAAAACAGTAATCCTAGTCCTCATCATTTAGGTTGGTTCCTCAATTTATCAATCCAGTTTGAAACCACCTTGATAACACATCTTAAAAGTCTTTACTATACCCAAGGTCATTGACAATCAGATTAGTTGCTATACCCATCTTAGTTTGATTAGCAACCATATCTTAGGTTTTAGCCTTTATACTAAGTCATACTACTCCATCTCTTCATTCCACAATTTGCATAACTTAGTCATAGATTATCATCACTTTGAATCTTAATCTAGGAATTGTTATTAGGTATCCCTATATATTCAAAAATCCACTAAAAAAACACAGAATCAGTGCATACCTTCCATTGCATTGGCATCTCTTAGGCTTCATACCATCCACCACTATGTCCTCCCTTCACCTTGATATGCTTTCTAGTCAAGTTGAATACCGATTAATCCACAATGGTCAAGCTCAACAATCCATAGACTTTAAAAGGAAATTCATCAAATCCAAATACCAATCAACCTCAACCCATGGTCAACTACCCATCTATCCCTCTTACCAACTACCCATAAACTCTAGTCCTCCATCCATCTACTCTCACTATCAAGAGTCCCTTAGCACAATCCATGCCATTAATCCACAACAAACATCCATTAGTCTTCCTTATCCTAACCTTGACAAGGGAAACCAACCTTCCATTAATCCATTCTAAGACTTCACATCCTATCCCAACCAACCTTCCACTTATCCATTCCAAGCCTCTTCCTCCTATCCCAACCAACCCTCCACTTATCCATTCCAAGCCTCTACCTCCTATCCTAATCAACCTTCCACTAATACATTCCAAACCTCTATATCCTATCTTAACTTGTCATCCACTAGTCCATTCCAATCCACTACATCTCAATCTACGATACCATCCAATAAGACCATAGAAATTAATGCTCTCCAAGGATGACTAGCAAGGAAGCCCGTTCAACTTTGAAATGAAAAGAAAGTTAGGCAATCCAGTCAAATTGCTACTCATACACCATCTAACCATCTATAACAATCATGTCCACCATTTCCTACCAATCCAAAAAAGGATCTCGCCATTGAAACTCCATCATTTCCATGTCCAAATATTGAGTCCATTGAAGAAAATCCTATCATTCCATTGCCTAAATCATTAGACATATGTCAAGATCATGATCCAAAGAATGACAAAATAAACCTCAAAACAAATCAAGATCAAGTTATCCATGATAGTCCAATTGTAGATCAAAATCTTAATCCTTTTCATGACATCCACATTTCAACCACCTCCACCATTGTAGATGAGACAATTGCTCCCACGGGACACATAGATGATATTCCTCTAGAACAAGAGTCTCCTATTCTAGACATATTCATAAATGACCAAGTTATAGCTGAATTCACTGGAATCTATGGCAATGACCATAAAGATGGTTTCTACATTGACTTGGAAGCACCAATATCTTTTGAAGAACTGTCAGAATCCAATGTTTCACAAAATTAGACCAAAGATATTAATTAGAAATATATCCAACATGTCAATGAAGCTATGACATCCTATCAACTAGGATCATCTATTTTTGTTAGAGTAGGCTTTCTTGCAAATGAGAAAATACTAAGTAATGATCTCCACATACACAATGATGGGATCACATCTTGTTTTCAATACAAAAAATACCCTATCGCACACAAAATCTATTAGAGGATATGGTATCAAGGAAAAGGACTAGGCCTACATGAGTAAGGAATTCTAGAACCAGTATAGTTCCAAGTGAATTCTAGACATCAAGGTCTTGACTATTCTTCAGTTAGAGAATCAAATGATGTTTGTGGTACCTCCTCGATATTGGCGGCAACTTTATCTAATACAAACATCAAAATGGAGTCCATGAGTAGTTCTTGTCATAAGGTTGCTGCCAACACTCCTTCCATCTATATCATAAATTATCATTCCCAATATCTTAAATCTTCCATTTGGAACTAACAAAAATAAAATTATTACAAGTCCAAATTTCAAATTCAAAAATCAAATGCCATTGCATCAAACAAAAATCCAAGTGGAAAAATGAAGTTAAAATGGATCCCAAAGAAAAATGGATCAAGCAAAGAAAATATTCCAAATCCAAAAGTCAATCAAAATGTGGAGCCACAAGAAAAGAGGACTCCCACATATAATAAATGTCTACCTCCTTCAAAATGGTCATCAAGCAAGGTATATAAAAGTGTTAGTTCCAAATGCTATCCCCATCAAAATTCCAAACTCCACCATTCAACATCCCAAGTTTGGAAAATAAAAAGTGATTCATCCAAATTTCCAAACAATCCTTCCACATCTACCATTATCCATCATTCCAAAAATCATACCTCAAAAATTCGTCCCATCTTGGCAGAAACTCTTTATCATAAGGAGTCTCATGACACTCTATCACGATGTCTGCATTCTGATAAGGCCAACTCTAGTATCAGAAAGGATCATAATGACATCAACCAATTGTATGCAAGTGCTATCATCCTAACAAGGCAACTACTTCATAAAGGTCATTATTGGCATATCATGGCACCAATATCTACATCAACACCATCAATGGATTTAGAACATTCAATGATCAACTAAAATAGCAAGGCCATCCAGAAATATCAAAATACAAAAAAATTCAAAAAATAAAAAAATCATTACCTTGATGAAAACTTGGAAAATAGGCATCTTGGTGACACAAAAAAAAAGGAAAAATAGTAAAGAGAAAAAAAATCATGCAATAGTGAAAACCATTTTTATGGCGCTTTGGATAAGTACCATGATGAAAACCTAGCAAATAGGCATCATGTGTAAAAGAAATTATCTATGTGGACCATTACACTTGGGGGAAAGTTGTCTTATCTCCCATAACCTTCGCATGACATTTCTTATGACATTTCCATCTATCCATCTAAGCCTTGTCATTTCCATCCATTTTCCCACCTACTTTGATCTTGATAAGGACTAGGGTACAAACATAAATCATGCTTTGGAAAAAATCTTGACATGTCTATCCTTTGGTCATGCACTATCCATGAAATATCATATCATTTCCATCATAGCCTCATTATCCCTATACGACATTATCCTTGGAGACAAAATGATAATTCTTCCAGCCCATAATCCTCATGTCTCATGTCTTTTAACAAAATCAATCCATTATCCTTCCGTACCTATTTCTGGACTTGACTTTCCCTTGTCATTGGTTTAAGGATTCTAATCCACTTATCCAACATCCTTCCATTATCCCATTCAATCTTGAAAAGAATTCATTCCAAATGCAATAAGCATAATCCATACAATATTGCTATGCAACCTCGTACAACATCCAAAACATTCCTTTTCTTTGTTCCTATCCTTTCTATAGACCTTGATCCTTTAGTCACATTATCATCATCCTCACGTTGTTTCGGGATGTGTCCTTCCCACATCAAACAACGCCGTCATCATCATCATCACTTGTCAATTGGTATTTAGCTTGACTAGGGGTAAGATCATGATTTTCCTTGGATTCTTGTGTGTAGGCATCATACACATGCATTTTTCACCATCCTTATAGTCACCCTTCATTCATAAAAAATCCTTCCTCCATCATCTTCACATCTTCCATCATAACACTTGACATCATGTGTATTTTCACCTTCCACAATACGACTTATCCACTGCCATTCCTAATAATTGGTCTTATACCTGACTAGGGCAATTTCCTACCACTGGGCTTCACTAGAATCTATAATTGTCATCAGATATCAAAACATTTCAAAAACAAAAAAAAATAAAAACATTTGAAAAACACAAAAAAATCAAAACATTCCAAAAAGACAAAAAATCAAAACATTTCAAAAAGACAAAAATCAAAATATTCACAAAATCCAAAAAATCATAAAACTTCAAAATCCAAAAAAAATTAAAAGATGAAAAAACCCAAAAAAATTCAAATAACTTTCAAAAAATACCAAAAATAGAGTCAAATTCAATCATGTCAGTATTTTTCATTGTCGAACTATGTTGCCTCTGTGACTGGACATAGGCAAGGCCATCTGTCAATGTGCCCCCAAGGCATTAGGTCAATCTTTAGGTGTTGTCAAATAAAATCATGATTCAATCCTTTGTCATTGAAACAAAGTCAAGGGTCATATTGAACTACGAGGTCTCTATGCATTGCTGCGTAGGCAAGGCCATCCGTCGATGAGCCCCCGAGGCCCCTAGGTCAGTCTTTTAGGGTTCGTCAAGTCAATCAAAATAAATTAGACACTATCAACTCAGACGTGACATAATCATTTGAACTTCAAACACAAATCCTAATTCAACAAGACACACAAGCCAACAAGTCTCCAAATCAAATTAGTCATTTGTCAAATCAATCAAACCAATAAAATTGATCACAACCAATGGTCTTATACAGGATGTGTCCTTCTTGAAACTAGACCTTGTCACTATCACACTTTGTCATTTGCCTTATATAGATAGTTGCATGATCGAAACTAGACTTGATGTCTTATACGACATGTTTCTTTTCTTGAATTTGGGCCTTGTCAAAACAATATACCCGTCACACACTTCATCCCTTAACACACTAGCAAATGCTTATTGGCAAACAATCTGAATGGTTGTTGACCTTGTTGGTCTATTTTGTCTTATCTTTTGGATTTTATTTGGTCATGTTACTAGCCACCTCAAGGATGTCCCACAAAGTATTTAGAGGAGTGATGATGTCTCATGACTCATCTTTTATTTGATTGGTGTATGTGGTTTGTCTTGACAAAAAGATTGGGGCAAATTTTCCCTAGGTATGAATTAGGACATTCCTTGTCTATGACTATCTATTTTATAGATGGATGACCTTGCACACCTTGGTCTATGCCATACCATGGTGTTTTTTGTCCATTTGTCATATTTTACCACTCTATGATGATAAAGCACTATGACATGCACAAGAGGTTGCATCACCTTCATTTTTCCTTCATACGTCATTTCTTCCATCATCCATTTCCTTCATCATCCTTATCTATTTTTTGCTATCACCTTTCAATTCTCTCATCCATTTCGAGAGCACACGCGTGTTCCTTGAACCCGCATGTCCTCTCGAGGGGGCATACCACTACCTCCTCGTCATTCTTTCTTACACTAGGGGCATATCTTTTTCTTTGAAACAACGTACATGCTACATTGTCTCAAAGAGAGGCAAAATGTAGACACATAAAAATATCCTTATAATAATTTAATTTCTCCTATTAATTAAATAGGTTCCACAATCTATTTAATTAATGAACATTAATATATTTTCCTCCTAAATCATTTGCATATCCAAATATTTATCCATTTCATTTGATCATCTGCATAATCACATCTCTATATTCATAAAACCATTAAAATATTATAACCATTTATAAGCATTTATTCATAACCATTATCCATTTGCATAATCATTTATCAACCATTAATTGATTATTTATCCATTTGCATTAATCATTAAACTATCATTTGCATTCATACACGAACCTTTATCCATTCACATATTTCATTAAATAATTTAAATTCATAAAATCATTTAATCATTTAATCTATTTTCATTAAATCATTCATCCATTAATTCAAAAATGTACTTTATTCTAAGCTTCTAAACATATATTATGGCATAAATCATCCCATGCATTTATCTCTCATTTCAATCAATTTCAATATGCATTTCTCCATCTTGCTTTTTTATCCCACATCTCTCCTGCAACTTGGATTCACCCCATGAATTCATCTATAAAAGCCTCTTCTTCTAACCAAAAAGCATAAACATTTTGACTGTGAAACTCCAATTTTATAATTCTTAAATCCATTCTACATAGCCTCTTGTGCTTTTGCTGCAAAAATTTGAGAGCAAAGACAAGATATTGTAGATAGGATGAAAATGGAGTTATCTTTCCTTTTGAATGCATTTTCTTTGATTTCTTAGAATTAGTATTTCATTTATGCATTTTTTTTCATTTTGGAAAAGCTCTATTGGAATGATGTTGAATGCAGGATGATTCTCATTTGTGAATTCAAGATTTTCATTTTCATCATCATACACAACCAAACACCAGTTGCAAGTTAAGAATTTAAAGGATTTTTGTCAAACGACTTAACCTATAGTTAGCATACACATGCTTTGAAGCATCCTCCATCAATTTGGCCCAATCATCGTTTAGACCCTCATTCAACATTCTATCAACTTCAAACCCTTCATCTAACATTGTTGTCTCTTTATCTATGTTTGGTGCCACTTCATCTATGTTTGTTGCCTCTTCATCGCTCACACTCTCCCATTCTATCATATCTTCATAATAATTGACATTCCAAGGGTTTATACCACTATGCCCATATCTTATCATCCGTTGATCACCTTTCCACCAAGACAATAATTACATGGACATGGATATTTGTCCATGTACCTCTCATCGACTATTCTCTCATCAAATGCATGGTATTGATCCCTAGTCAACCTTTGACGTTGATCCATCTGTAATGTTCTACACATAGCAACAAAAAATTGTAGACTAAGAGACAAAAACTATTTTTTTTATTGAAAGGAATTTCCATCGCAATAGAGTTATAGAGAGCAAATAAAATAGAGAGTTTAAATAATGAATTGTAAAAAAAAAGATTTTTGTAGTTTATATTCAAATTGTTGATTACATTGCATTACTTCACGCTGCATAACTAATAACTAGATGTTGATAGATGACAAAATTTCAATTACAATATAGTTTTTACAAAGTCAACCTAAGCAGTTATGCAACTGCTTCACACTGCATAACTAATAACTATGAGCAGCTGCCAATTGCATTTGCTTGTCATGGTATTCCATGAGACCACATTTCTTTAAGGATTTTTTTCAAAAATTTCACTACCTTGTCTATGCTATCACATTTTTCATACTTATTTTCTACCAAAGAATTTTATCAAACAGTTCACTGCCTTGTTGCTATGGCTAAAAGCCTAAAACAAGTTCCTTCAAACAAGCTATGGATGCTTGGAAAAAATCTATCAAAGCATAATAGTAAGCAATATCATAGAAAAGGAAGTGAATTGGTTGAAAAAATGCCTCAAAGAAATGTGGTCTCATGGTGATGGAATGCCATGAAAATCCATAACAATTCGCTTTTCATGGTATTCATCATGGAATTCAATCAACATGAGACCACATTTCTTTGAGGCATTTTTTCCAAAGTTCATTGCCTTATCTAAGCTACCACATTTTTCGTACATATCTACCAAAGCATTTTATCAAACAATTCACTGCCTTGTAGCTATGGCTAAAATCCTAAAACAGGTGATTTTAAAAAAGCTATGGATGCTTGGAAAAAATCTAACAAAGCATAATAGTAAGCAAAAAGCTATGGTCTCATGGTTTTTTTTGGGCACGAAAATCAACATGATTTTATTTGCATTTTTTGCAAGTTTTAAACACATTTTTTTTGGCAATTTTGCTGTTTGAAATGGGAAAAAATCTCTATGGTCAGTTTTGTGCATTTTTTAATTATAGGATTCTCACAACTAATGAAAAAGGTAGTGTTTGTGAAGGAATGGAAAATATGCGCAAAGCCTTTGAATTATACCCGTACTGTGCAATGGCATTGAATCATTTAACAAACCATTTTTTCTTCACAAGGCAACATTTTCTTGTGGAATAGTTGACTAAGACAACTCTTGTTTCAACTGACCACCCTTTCATGAAATATCATTCATATTATAATATTGCATGATATTATCATAGTAAAGGTGATTATGAAACAACTAGCCACTACTACATGACATCAGTCAAGGAAAGCCAGAGGCCACAAGATTTTGTGGACAGGTTTAATTAAAGCCGGGAGATCTTAAGAGTTCTCTCTCAAATTTTGAAAAGGTTATGGAGGTCCACCCTGAGAATTGTGAGTTATTAATATCGTCAGACCCCAGTGCAACCATAGATTATGTTAAGATGCCAAAGTATATTCTAAAGAAGAGTAGAGAACAAGTATCCATTCAATTTTTAAACAACATTGGGGTTCTTCATTTTGAGCTTGATGAACTAGAGTTGGCTCAACAAACCTTTATGGAGGCATTAGGAAATGATATTCTACCTATACATAAATTTCTATGGTCAGTCTTGTGTATTTTTTACTTGTAAGATTCTCATAGTTAGTGAAAAAGGTAGTGTTCATGAAGGAATGGAAAGATTTATAGAGCCTTTGAATTATACCCATACTATGAAATGGCATTGAATCATTTAGCAAACCATTGTTTCTTCATTGCAGGGAAGCATTTTCTTATAGAACAATTGACTGAGACAACTCTTGTTTCAACTAACCACCCTCTCATGAAATCTCATTCATATTATAATATTGCATGACCTTATCATAGTAAAGGTGATTATGACACCACTGGCCACTACTTCATGGCATCGGTCAAAGAAAGCCAGAGGCCATGGGATTTTGTGGACAGGTTCAATTGAAGCTAGGAGATCTTAAGAGTTCT
Source organism: Sequoia sempervirens (assembly GCA_007258455.2). Lineage (NCBI taxonomy): Eukaryota > Viridiplantae > Streptophyta > Pinopsida > Cupressales > Cupressaceae > Sequoia > Sequoia sempervirens. The sequence continues at coordinate 63,237,472 of VDFB02256132.1, read as the reverse complement.
CTCTCAAATTTTGAAAAGGTTATGGAGGTCCACCCTAAGAATTGTGAGAGCTTAAAAGTTGTAGGCCATATATATGCTCAAAATGGGTAGGAAAAGAAGGCTTTGGAAATTTGAAGAAAGGAAACTCGCAGAGATCCACATGATTCCTATGCATTTATCAAGATGGGTGAGTTATTAATATCGTCAGACCCTAGTGCAACCTTAGATTCTCTTAAGATGCCAAAGTCTCTTTTGAAGAAGAGCAGAGAAGTACCCATTCAATTGTTAAACAACATTGGGGTTCTTCATTTTGAGCATGATGAACTAAATTTGGCTCAACAAAATTTTATGGAGGCATTAGGAAATGATGTTCTACCTCTACATAAATCTTTGTGGTTAGTCTTGTGAATTTTTTACTTGTAGGATTCTCACAGTTAGTGAAAAAGGTAGTGTTCATGAAGGAATAGAAAAAATGCATAGAGCCTTTGAACTATACCCATGCTGTGTAATGCCATTGAATCATTTAAGAAACCATTTTTTCTTCACTGCAGGACAACATTTTTTTGTGGAATAGTTGACTAAGATAACTCTTGTTTCAACTAACCACCCTCTCATGAAATCTCATTCATATTATAATCTTGCACAATATTATCATAGTAAAGTTTATTATGACACCACAGACTACTACTTCATGAAATCAATCAAAGAAAGCCAAAGGCCACATGATTTTGTGGACAGGATCAATTAAAGCTGGGAGATCTTAAGAGCTCTCTCTCAAATTTTGAAAAGGTTTTGGAGGTCCACCCTAAGAACTATGATATTTTAAAAGCTATAGGCCATATATATGCTCCACAAGGGTAGGCAGAGAAGGCTTTGGAAATTGAGAAAGGCAACTCACATAGATCCACGTGATGCCCATGCATTTATCAAGATTGGTGAGTTATTAAAATTGTCAGACACCCCAATGCATCCTTATATTCTCTTAAGACAACAAAGTATCTTTTGAAGAAGAGCAAAGAAGAAGTACCCATTCAATTGTTAAGCAACATTGGGGTTCTTCATTTTGAGTGTGATGAACTAGATTTGTCTCAACAAACTTTTATGGAGGCATTAAGAAATGGCATTTGGGTTGAATTCATAAATACAAGCCCCAATGCCAATTCTATAGTTTTTCTTGTGCTCTTTAAGGATATGAAATTATTTCATCGACTAGAAGAAAGTATTGTTTCACTTGAGTTACCATGGGATAAAGTCACAACACTATTTAATCTTTCTAGGTTGTTTGAACAACTACATGATACTAAAAAAAGCAAATCTTTTCTATAGGCTAATATTGTTCAAGTTTCTTGATTATGTGGATGCATATCTACATCTTGCAGCAATGGCTTAGGCTTGGAATGAGATCCAAATAAGCCTAGAATTGATTGGGGATAAACTTAAGGTGGATAAAAACTCATCAAATGCTTTATCTATGCTTGGAAAAATGGAACTGAAAACATATGACTAGCTTAAAGAAAAATAAATAATTAAAGCTGCACAAAGTGAATCAGATGCAAATAATTCTTATGTTGACATTTCACTTGGAAATTGGAATTATTTTGCATCTTTTCGCAATGAGAGGAGGGATCCAAAGGTGGAGGCACAACATCTTGAGAAGGCTAGAGAATTGTATTGTAAAGTGTTGGCATAAAGACCAGGAAATGTTTATGCTGCAAATGGGGCATCCATTGTGCTACTTGAAAGGGGTTAATGTGATATTGCAAAGGAATTTTTTACACAGGTATAAGAAGCTATAGCAGGAAACATCTTTGTTTAGATGCCTGATATGTGGGTAAATCTAGCACATGTTTACTTTGCACAAGGAAAGTTTGCGCTTGCAGTGAAAATGTATCAAAATTGTTTGAGGAAATTCTATTTTTCCATTGACACCCAAATTTTATTATATTTAGCTCAAACACATTATGAAGCAAAATAGTGGCAAGATTATAAAAGAACATTAAGAGCAGTAGATTGTAACTACTATAAGTTTTCAATTAGAAAGCTATAGATTTTATGTTTAATGTAATGAGGGTTTTGAATTACCTCTGAATTTGTTGTAGAGGGTGTCCCCAAATATGACTTTGCTACAAAGGGCCTTGCCAACTTCAAATTCATTGCAGAAAAATCTAAATTCCTTGCCCTTTCCCACCTTTTTAGAAGTCTCCAGGTCCTCTCTGAATCCTTATCACCCATGCAAGTAGCTGCTATAACTAATCAAAATGCCTCAATGCCAGACCAACCTACAAGTAACGAATGAAGTGAGGAATATTTCTACAATGAATGTGAATAAACACGAATAAGCACCAATACATCAACACGCACAATACATCACACCAATAATTGGATGAAATGTGTTTTTTAAATTTTGTCTAATTTGTATTTGGTGACTAACTATTTAGTCATTTTTATTTCTTTGATTAAATAATCTTTTAGTCAATGACCAAATTAGTCATTTATTTACTCATTTATAGCTAAGTTGCAAAGAATAGTAGAATTTAGTCATTTTTAGTTGTTGTGACTAAAAATTTTAGTCACCTTGTCATTTATTTACCAAATTCTACTAGTGAATATTTTTCTCTCTTTGATGTGTGATTGTAGGTTTTAGGTTGAAGATCATTTGGAAAGAAAAATTGAAGAAAGTTGTAAAGTTATAAAAGATACAAGAAAAGTTTTCAAATCATAGAAACTGAGCTACAAGTTTTATTTTTGGCTTTCTAATAGTGTCTGACTAGAATATGAAAGTGTAGACTGAGTAGAATAGAACCCAAAAATTGATTTTCCAGAGCCCTAGCTAGGACCCATTCGCCATAGGGTGAATGAGTCCTCAATAAGGTTTGAAAATGCACTTTTGGTGATAGGTACACAACATTTGACCCTTTCTAGATCTACCTTTTGACTGGTAGTTGGGTTAGATTAAATATATGTTCCTCATTTGTGTATTATAGCTTGCATATTGAATGAAATTAGAGAAATAGGGTGCATCATTTTGTTTCATTTTGGCGAACCTTATTTTTCTATATTTCATTATGGTGAACCCAACCTTTTGAGCATTGTATTTTTTTAATTTTGGAGTCCTCTTTTATCCTAGATTTATATTTTTCATTCATTTGCATCCATTTGTATTGAATTAGGTCTCATTTAGGGTGTCTAGTTTTCATTCAACTTTGCATTGCATCTAGGGTTTTTAGGATTGCATTGTTTGCATTATTTAAATCTAAAAAACACAAAAAAATCAATCATCTTGCATATCAACACATCATATTAACTTGCATTTGAAATTGAAACAAAATTGCATATCAAATTAGGAGTTCTAGGTTATCATTTTGTCACATTTTGCACTTAAATTTCACATTCCATTCTATAGAAAATAAAATTGAAACTTGTTGTAACAAACCAAAATCTGAAAACCACTGAAAATCACTTAAAAATCTGTAAAAAAATGTTTCAAAAACCTTATCTATGACCCATTCTCCCTAGGGCACATGAGTCCTTGATCAAGTCATAATCATTTTTTTGGTTATTAAAATCTTCATTTTTGCAATTTTGTTTGTTGCTTTCAAATTTTTGTTACTATTTGTAGAACTTATGTTTCATTAATTCGATCATATTTAGCTTAATTTGGTAAATTTAATGCATTGTGTGGTTTCAAAATTGAATTTACAAGAATTCATTTTTAAATTTTTGCATAGTGTAATAAAAAAATTACCTTGTTTAGAATCTAAAAATTGCATTGCACTTTACCCTCTTTCCATTTTGGGTTGGCATTGAGTTTGTGAATCTTGTATGAGCTTTACAACTTGGTTTCCTATTAGAAATATTGTTGTGAGACATAGTTCAAGACTCATGTCATCCTGCGATACACCATTCACTGTGGATCTTGGGTTTTCTAACTCTCTTTCTAATATTGTTGATAATCAACCCCCTATGGAACATAGTATGCATACTTCATTTCCCATGACTTCCCTACCTACAACCAATGTGATTGATGTTGTTCATATCTCGCAAGAAAACATAAAAAGAATAGATGAAGGCCTAGAAAAGTTACAAGACCTTGTGCTTACTAAAAGCATGGACATTAGTATCATCCCTATTTACAAAATCTAAGGAAAATGCTTAAAACTACACACAAAATGCAAATTTTCAATAGCCTTGGTTGCTTCCTTCATGGGAACTTAAACAATAAAGAGAATAATAACATACATGCCTCGATCAAATTTATTGAAGCTAAACCTCATAAGGGCTCAATCAAAATGCCCCTTTATATTGCTTTCTCACAAAAAGACATAATCAAACATGCACTTGATGGTCCTCTTTACATAGTTGGAAGAATCAATGAAAGCCTACTAATGGGATATTAATTGATCTCGTCTGTGTAGAGAAAGTGATCACTAAAGAATTCCTATTTGTGCACAAACTCTATCAAGATACATATGACAAACTGAAAGCATGGATCAAAATGCTTAATGGTTTTGGTTTTCCTATGATGGGCTTGATAAATCTCCCATTAAAATTCAAATTGAAAACATTAAATATTTCATTCACCATCATCCCATCTTTGGACCAATTTCATGTGAAGTTAGGCTATCCATGGCTTCACTCCATGAATTTTGTCTTGTTAATTGTGCATAAATGTTTAAAGTTTCCCTTTGGCAATGAGATCTTTACTGTACACCATAGTGGCTTTAATCCTGTGTCTTCCCATGGGAAATTTTCATTGGATTTTTTTTGGCTCAAGCCTATTGAACCTATTAGAACTCGTGAGGACTACTTTTTCAAATCATATGAAAAGTTTAAGGAAAAGCGTATAGTAGAATTATCCCTTAGAAACATGTCGCAACCTATGATTGAGCCACCTATCCTTGAAAAAACTATGATTGAACTAAAATCCATTCCATCCAAAAGAAACCTATGAAAAATCCTCCTATCATTTCCTATAAGAGACCATGAGATAAGCAAAAAAATCTCGTTGTGCCTCCTAAGATCAAACAAGTTTACAAAGCTAAAGAGAAATTGGTTGAACAACCTCCCATGGTTCCTTCTATTCCTCCCCTAAGGGAAGAAAATAAACCTATGGTTGATAAACCCAATCCTACACAAACCCAAATTGACAAAAGATTGAAAATAAATTGAAATGTTAGATAGTGTAGGCATAGACATCATTCTATTACTCATATGTTACAAACTAAAGAAGAAAAGAGCAACATAGAAAATCAAAATATGAACTTATCTCCCACAAGGCATGATTTATCTTCACCCTCGCCGCAACATAAACATGAAAAAACTTCTATGGATATTGTCATTATACCTCCTATTGTGATTAATTTAGATGATGATGTTCACATTGTGAAGATTGATGAACAAGCGCATAATGAGTTCAATTCATTGTTCTCCTTTTCCATGAACTTAAATGACAATTCTACTAATAAGAGTGTTGAACTTGGTGCTTCTCCTAGTTCGGCACTTGAAATTGTCCCTTTGGCTAGTTTCCCACCTTCTGTATATACTGACTGATATTGGGATGTAGACGACCTTCTATAGGTTGACATTGACTCACATGTGCCTTGCTATTGTTTTACTTTATTTTTCATGTTTCTTTATGTGATTTTATGTGCATAATGTAATCCCCCATGCTATTTCATTTGATGTATATCTCTCTCTCTCTTTCTTTTTGTGCATTCCTCTATTTGTATCTACATTCTTCTCTATGTCATAAACCTTTTTCATTTTTTTTTTAATTTTCCTTTTGGGGATGATGCAAGGCGTCGAGACATTTAGGTCTCTTCCATGTTGACCCGAAAGGATTTTTCTTTGTTTTTGATCTCTTTATGTCATTCTTCCAATTCTATGAGTATTTGGGGAATGATGATGTTTCAGAGATCTATAACAAAATTGTACCAAATATATATTGACCCCAAATCCATAGATCCCTTATGTATTTTTGGGGGAAACCCCTCCTTTTTCGTGACGTAGCTTTATTTCAAAAAAAATATGACTTGGAATTGGGTTTTATGAAGAAGCTCTCATGCCTTAGGAGTAAATATTGGCTACTTTAAAGCAGTTTCTCACAACGATGGTGTTAGCAACCGCTTTAAAGTGGGGGCATACATTGATAATATCTTTCAACATTTTGCATGTTCCATGGTGTGATTTTGTTTTTTCTTGTGAAGCATCCTTTTCTTGGTTGTGTTATTGGGTTTGATGTCCTCGAAGAGTGTGACATTTCTTAGCATACAACTTTCCTCTTAGTGGTGATGCGACACATTGCATTCCCTAAGTTGTGAAACTTTTACTCTTGACTTTTCCTCTCTTGGAGACATTAGGCACGATGATCCCTAAGAAGAATACCTTACACGAATGAAGTAAGATTCCCTTGAACAAAAACCTATATGTAATGTTCATAAGTGTTTGGAATAACACAACTTTCTAACCTTGTGAAGCTTGAACCCTAATAAAGGCCACTAAACATAACACACCTTGCTTGCCTATGAAGCCTTCCCCAAGTTCATAGGTGTTTGGCATAATACAACTTATTAAGCCCTATGGAGCTCGAAACCCTAAATTCAAGGCCACCTAGCATAACACACCTTGCTTTCCTATGGAGCCTTGCCTAGCATTATGGTTCCTTATTGAATTTGTCAAGAACATAGCTTTGATATGGTATGGGAGCCTAATATGATTCTCTCATTTGCAACCCTATTGGAAGACCCACCTAGTGGATAGCCTAAAGTTTTGCTACCTCAAAGTGAGCACAAAATCGATGGTTTAGATGTGTTCCACACCGCGTTGGATAGTTTGGGCTTGATTTTCCTATTCTTTGATGTTGTATGATTGTGTATCTTTGTCATTGTTCCATACATAAGTGTTTTGAATGTCTACTTTAGTGTGAGTTTGATATGGGGTCATACTCTCACTAAAGTGGGGGAAAAATGTAGTGTCAGAAAAAGTATCCTTGTTTCCACACTTAATTTGGGAATGATTAATAAATAAATGAGCTTAATTATGCCTTAATTTAGTGTTGTAATATGTTTTACATATTCACATTAAGTTTAGGGCCCATTTAAACTACATGGACTTAATTGTGCCTTATTTAGGGTGTTGTAAAGTGTACCCTTACACTTTCACACTAATCTAGGGATTTATTAATTGATTGAGGATAATTTTCCTTAATTGGACCCTTTAATTAAAATCCAAGCCTAATTAAATGCAAATTTTAAGGGATAAAACCCGACATTCATAAATTCCATTATACAACACTTAACATTGAAAGATGTGTGTCCTAGGTAGGTGACCTAGGACCCATTCGCCATAGGGCGAATGGCTCCTTAGTCCTAAGATTTTGTCCTCACTTAGTCCTAAGACCCTATTTTTACATGATATTTCACCTTGTCTGATGTGTGTCCTAGGTAAGTGGCCTAGGACCCATTCGCCAAAGGGCGAATGGGTCCTCACTTAGATCTAGATCCCCTCTTTTAGATATTTTTTTGGTGGTATTTTAATGATTTGAAAACCATAATTCAATGTCGGTTTGTGATATTTGAATTTTGGGAATTAATGTTAAGATATGTATAAATACAAGACTACTTCATTATGTTTCACCTAGCGATTCAAGTTATCTTAAGAGCACTTTCAAGAGATCATTATAGAGCATTCAAGAGCATTTTTCAAGGCATTCAAGGGAAGAATTATTGAAGAATATTGCAGCAATCAAGATTCCATTGTCATGTCAAAAATTTATTCCATCATGCATGTTGTTTGAGCTAATATGTTGATGTAGTGTTCAAGATCTATCAAGCATATCAAAGGCATTGTTTCAAATCAAATTTCATGATCAAGATCTACATTCATTGAGGCCACTTCATGCTAGTTTGCATATGTATCCAAGGTTTCAAATAAGGTGTGGTGAGTTGTGACATTGCATTTTTTCATTCATCATTCCTTTCATGCTTTCATTAATTTCAAGGTTTAATTACCAAAATGGGGTTTGACCAAGGTAATCCCCTATTCCCTATCAAAACAACATTTTTCTTTGATGTGTGATTGCAGGTTTTAGGTTGAAGATCATTTGGAAAGAAAAATTGAAGAAAGTTGCAAAGTTGTCAAAGATACCAAAAAATTTGTCAAATCATGAAAATTGAGCTACAGGTTTTATTTCTGGCTTTTCAATAATGTCCAACTAGAATCTAGAAGAGCGGACTGAGTAGAACAAAACCTAGAAATTGATTTTGTAGAGCCCTAGCTAGGACCCATTCACCATAGGTTGAGAGTCCTGAGTGAGGTTTCAAAAATAACTTTTGGTGACAAGTACACAACATTTGACCCTTTCTAAATTTGCCTTTTGACTATTAGTTGGGTTAGATTTAATTTTTGTTCCTCATTTGCATATTATAGCTTGCATATTGAATGAAATTAGAGAAATAGGGTGCATCATTTTGTTTCATTTTGGTGAACCTTATTTTTCTATATTTCAGGGATTAATAACTATTATAATATATGATTACCATGCATCTTCTATTCATTCAATACACCAAAGTAGGAATATCTATTATAAATATATATTTATTTTCTATCTCAATGACATGCTCAGTAAGTATGAAAAATGGCATACTTTACATACACCATAAAAACATATTTTAGCCTTATATATACATACATATATATATATATATGTGTGTGTGTGTGTGTGTGTGTGTGTGTAGCTTCACATAAACATAACCCACACTCTCTCTATAAACATTCAATAAAGTGTTCTAAGAATGGAGACCATGAGTACATAGGTTGTGGTAATACGTATGCACATGGCACATAAATTATTTGACATAGTGCCTCAAGAAATATAATCTCATGTTAACTAATATTTGCAGAATATAAATACAATAAAATTCATATTATAAAAGGCTTGGATAAGGAAAATAAATCTGGTTTCATGACATGCAATGATTTCAAAATTTATATAGTAAAAAACTCATTGAATTGAATGCTTGGATAAGGCATGTGAACTATTTGACAAAGTTCCATAGAGAAATATGGAATCAATAAATGCTCTATGACCAGGTATAAAACCAAAATCACAAACCAAATCCAAGAGAGTGATATAATAGGGTATTTATATCCATAAAATCTAATGTTTATAGAATCTACCAATGATCCCATTTGTATACATAGGAAATAAGTACTGCATAACCAATCCTGGATGAAATAACCACACTAAATTCTCATTTGATAGACCAAAAAAAAAAAAAAATCAATATAAATATGATATATATGTATAAATACAAAATCAAAACGAAGTATATATATGTGTGTGTGTGTGTGTGTGTATTCATTCATAAGATAAAAAATAACACCTATAATAGTGTGCAAATGCATACCTAGAATGCAAATATACTTTTATAGTTTTTGCATGTAAAATGAGATTCAATAAATAGTAAAATGAGGTTGATAACACATCAATTATAGTTGAAAATGCACCTCTCCAATTACTAGAAAAAAATACAAACAAAACCCCCAATGCCTAGCTCTAAAAATATGATTCAATGCAAAATGATATACATGTATTGGTGGCCTTCCAACACCTACCCATTTATCTCCAACAACAAAAAAAACCTATTTTTATAATTTCATCAGCCTTCACTACAAATAATTATTAATGTCATAATTTACCACCATAAATCCTCTTATTCATGATAGCTACATGGTAGAAATGTAAAAATAAGTCTAAATTGACCCCACATAATCTCATGACCTCCACAATTTCCTCTTGGTTTAGGGCAAGGTGAGTCCATTTAGGGATATTACCTAAATATTATATAAAATAAAATTAATTTCAAACAATTAAAAATTTAATATATTTAAATTTTACTTTCCTTGAAACCCTACAAGCTTACTCCAAAAAAAAAGCAATTCAAGCCAATCAAGCACAAAAAAATAAACTTAAAAATAATTGTCACATAATGCAATTGTACAAAGCTAACAAAGATTTCATACACAAATTCACAATGATACTCAAGTATACCTCAACATTCCTAAAATACTTCATCATACAACAAATTGTAAACTTGTGCAATTGTGTGGGTTCTTAGATCACATGGTTCAATTACCTTATTATTTTCATTTCTCTCTTGAATGTTACTCTCCCTTAACATGCATCTCATGTCAAATATATTGTAGTTAGTGTATGCCAATATCAAATTTCATAATCATGAAATAAATAAGATATGAAATACATATGATTTAAGAAATATCAACCATTCCTTAATGAAAATAAATTGCAAATATAATGTACGACCAACTATCAAATAAAATTAATAATATTCCATAGAGACAATAAAATATCAAATTGTTGTAGTATCATGCAAAAATAATGTCACCACTCTTAGTGCATAATTTAAAACATTTAATATGCACACCTTAATCAATTAATTAATCATTAAGAACATGTCTACAATAAGTGATTAAAAATAGGATCTGACATCCTTTTGCGCTATGAAAAAATCATCATCTTGATGGATTAATCAAACATGATGATAAAAGTTTGCTTTAAAATTATTATGTGTCTAAATTATTGTGTAAAAAGATCCATGAAACTCTTCATATTCCTCCCATGTGGCATTGTACTCTGAATGTTGGTCCCACTATACCTTACATTGAGCTACTTCTATATTATTCAAGTGGAGCTTGCAAACTTCAAGCACTTTAAGAGGTGCTATCATTACCACCCCAAAGTTTGAAAACTATAAAGGGTTCTAATAGAGAACATGAGAAAAATCAACTACATACTTTTTAAAATTAGACAAATGGAAGACAATTTGTATTCAATCAAGAGAGTGTGATAAGGATAGTATGTATGCAATTGGGTTAATGATTTACACACTTCAAAAGGGCCTACAAATATATGAGATGTTTTGTGTCTTCATAACACATCTCATTTTTTAGAAAAATAAGGACCCCCTTTCTTTTTCTTTTCTTTACCTTGCCCCAAAATTTCAAAAAAATCCAAGTGTTGAACACCCAAAATACTGAGGGGGGTGGTGAATCAGTATTCTTTTAAACCACTTAAAAATTTAAATATTCATTCCATATAGCATATTCAATTTGCAGTAGGAAAGAAAGGTATGGAAGCAACCATTAAATAACATAACATATGAATAACATCTTTTTTTTTACGTGGAAAACCCAAAATGGAAAAAACCACAGTGAGGATTAGCTCACAATATATTATAAACAATTATATTATATTGCATAATTGCTCACTGCAGGTGCTCACTGTAGGTGGACTCATTGTCCAATGGACTCATTTCCCACTAAAACAAGAATAGATAGAAGAAATTATGGCATGCAACCAAGGTTTAAATTGTTATAGTTGCATCTAACATATGCATGAATTATAGTTCCATTGAAGCTCAATATACCAACTTCACACACTTCATATTGATCTATACTAACACTCTACTTTGCTTTGCATTCACCAAGTACTCTCACATAATTTGCAACCAAAAACTCTTATTGTATCACACAAACTTAAAAAAAACCAAAAATATCTTATATATATATATATATATATCTGCTTAATCCACAAACACACAACATAAATTAGGTCAGCCTAATTAGATGTATCATACAAATTATGCCTTGTCAACTCAACATATATGCATACATGCTTTGTGCCAAGATTAAAAACTTATAATAAATCAAAATAGGTCAACATGGATCCATAATAGGTCCCACATAATGAATCAATAATTATTCAAACTCCGCAATATACACAAATTATTAGGCCGACACCGGTAATGACCTAATAACATAATTCACCAACTGCACATCCAAAAACTGACATGTAGACCTCCAAACTTCATTCCACTTGGAATATAGGCACCACTGACACCTGCCAACATTCCCATTAATCGACAAAGCCATATACCAATCCATGGAGAGGTGCAGACTCACTAAAATATGCACACTAAACTAGAAATTATTGTCACTGCCAAACCCAAACTTTTGTCATTGGGTGATCCCACAATAATGGTTTACACTTTTTAGGAGATCTCAATTTTTGTTGAAATCAAATATTTTTATAAAATATAATGATTTAAGCCTTGAAAATTTCCATTTAAAGGATTCCAATTAAAGAGGGTTTGATCAAACCACCTTAGATCAAACCCCCTTGGATAGAACCCTGCTAGTTTTAACAGAGTCTCCTTTACACCTATCAAAATGTTGATAAAAAACCACTTTTGATTTACCTTTTGGGGGATCAAATGAATTAATTTAAAATTTATTTTTTGTATGTATTCCTTATTATAATCTTCCAAAATGTATAATTTTAAATAAATTTAATTTGATTATTAAATTTATTTTTTATTTCTTGTGAATGTAGGTTTTTCACCGAAAATAAAGATCTCTATACTTCACATGTGGAAAAATAGCAGACTATCAAAAAAAATTAAAAAATATTAGTGCACTAGATATTGATGTCCCTAATCCAACAAAAAAAGAAAGATTGAATTTTGATACATACCAAAAAAGTTATGTTTTAGCTAGTAAATCATGTCTAAATTGTAACTGGTTTGACATTGAAACTTAATTAAGAAAAAATATTCAATGAAATGTTATGAAACTGATTCCATGCACTAGATATCATAGTTATGAATATAAATTCAAAAAAAATAGAAGTTTATCCTTCATAGAAAAAAAGTTATGTGTTAGCCAATAACGTCACTCTTTAAAAATGGTGTTTACTATTAAAAACTAATTTTTGAAGAAGATGGAAAAAGAAGTGCAATCTAATTCCAAAAATTTTGAAAAAAAAAATATTTAGAATTTGCAAACAAAATTTCACAAATCACTAGTTTGCATCATCTTCAAATTCCTCGCAGTTTAGCTGCTATAGGTGCCTGAAAGTGAAGATTTAGTTAAAAAAAATTTAGTTCAATGTCCAATTTGGCCAAAAATTATAAACCAGTATTGTGGGATCACCCCACTCATAACTTCCTCACCAAAAGCTAAAAAAATATGAAACTATGGATATAAGCTTCTCTAACAACCAAGAAAATTATATCAAAAGTGTAGACCACGATATTACACAATAGACCAATGCGGACCCAATAAACTGGATGTCCTATACACAAAATTACCTATATTGACACTTAGTCAATTTCCATATCAACTGCCTTCACTAGATCAAACCTTATTACAAATTCCCATAGGATTACCATCTTCAAATATGTTCAAATTGTACAAAATGATCTACATGATGGTCTTCATACCAGAATACAATGTTGACATCAATGGCAACACTGTAATATAATGCACTTATCCCTCATGCTCATGTTGCCAACAAATGCATCAATGACAAAATCCTTATCCTTCCAACACCAAGATTATAAGAGGAATCCAACCTTCTCTAGAGACTCGACCTCATTCATGCAAGGTCCCACACCTTGAGGTTGTTTCCATTGTGTCATTAGAATATTGAACCCTTGTTCAGTAGGGTGCAGTTTAATGTGACAACAATACCCTAGGTATTTTGGATACAAATTACTACTACAACACTATCATAACCCATGTAAACCTTGAGAGGGAAAGGGGAGGTTGAATTAATCACCCATAGTACCTTGTCATTATATTAAATGACTTAGATGAAAGAGGAAATGTGTAAACTAGGGACTCTCAAGCTAGTTTTGGATGACTTAGATGTCTAAATGAATATGATAAAGAAACTAGAAAAGTAAAAAATATTTTTCTACTTGAAATATGAACTAAGTTGATTAGATATTTTTCTATGCTTAGAAGAATATTTATTTATATTTTTTAAGAAAATAAAGGGCATTTAAAGCATGACTTCAGTGATGTATACTCTCTAATATATTAATAAAATTCATAAAATTGATACATTATCCAAGGAGAATGATGTAAGAGTTGTTGATGAACTCGAGCACCCAGGATCACCTGCAAAACCAAGATAAACCTTCTACACGAGAGCAGCAAGAGATAGAATGCAGGAATATAGTGCAATAACAAAATGATGTTATATCACACACTAAATGATACAATATGCCTCAACTCTCCCTTGAATTGATTGAGTTAATATGAACTCATCTAGACTATATTTGAACTAGACCTGAACTAGATAAGAGCTAGATAGGAGGGAGAGGTGATTGCTGATTATATAGCACAATATGGGCAAATAATTCCAAGAGGGGTAATAACTCCCAAATAACCAAATTAGGTGGGAGTTATGCCTACTTGGAAAATGCCAAATAGGTGGCATAACCTACTCAAAAAGAGACAAATGAGTGGTTTTGTGAGGTGGCATATAAGGCCAAAAGAGGGTGTGAAACTCAACCACCCAAGTGTGAGTGGGAACAACACATGTAATCGATGGATTACGCCACGTGTCCTCACATGAACCACATCTCCTATAACCTAAGGTATGCTTAATAATGTGTAGGAAAAATAATATTTAAAAAACCTACACTAACACCCCCCCTTAAGCATAGCTTAGGTGGGTGAAAGGATGAAAGAATGCAAAGATGCAAATATGGGTCCCGGCTACTAGGCCATGTTAGGTACCCATGTACAAAATACTCTCTCACAAATGGAGTAAAGGAGAAAACCCAGTGGGACAAAACTCCTCCCAAAAGAGAGAAAAGAAAACAAGTTTCCCAACACAAGAAGAATCCCATGCAAGGAAGAAGTCCCCTCCAAAATAGAAAGGATAGGAAAGACCATGTAGCCTTCCCCAAAGTAGTCAACTATGCCAATGGTTGAAGCTCGAAGCTGAATGTAGAACATGGTCCACGATCGTCGAACAATGTTCCTCCCCTTAGGAAGAAACAAAACCAAAGGTGTATGAAGAATGTCTTCCCATTCCTGAAAGGAATATGAAAGAAGAATGATGAAAATGTATGAAGTCTCTGAACTCTGCTCAGGTGTCTCCATGTTGATGTCGAAAGATGTCACCATCAAATCAAGTGTTCTAGGCCACGCTGTAGAAGATGAAAATCCAGAACCTAGTAGAAATGTATGTAGAACAAGATCCAAAGACTCAACTATCTTCTTTGAAGACAAAGATGCCTCCTCCAAATGCTGCTCAAAAGTATCCACAATCATGTCAAACTGTGAGGAATGATCATGTGAAGATTGAACAAGAAGATCCAAAGGTTCCTCCACAACAACTGAAGAAGAATCAACTTCATCAAAGAGAAGATGAATGCCATGAATAGTGTCTCCCAAGTCCGAAACATGAGACTCCATAAATAAATCTGCAATGTCTGTCAAGTAGTCATCTGAAGTAGCTATGTCTGGAAGACAATGTGTATCTTGCTGCATTGAATCACAAGAAGCCATGAATGTAGCAACACAAGTATCTTCAGATGCAACAATAGATGAGGATGTGATCTCAATATGAGGAGGAAAAGCAAGAAGAGAAGTCTCTTTGTCAACTAGACATTCAAGACATTTATTATCCTCAAGCTCCTCTAAAGTATCATCATCATAGGGTATATTATCAGCATCATCAAGGGGAATTAAACAATCTGCAATAGGATCATCTGGGAATGGAGAGATATGATGGTCTCCAAAAAACTCCCAAATCTTGGTCCAAAGTGTGTGTGGGCACTCAATATGTGAGATCTCCACATAAATATCAACACCAATATATGTACCAATTAATCCTATAATGTGATCATTATTATTACCCCAAATTGATTGCTTCCAAGGTGTGTCTGGTTCAGGTATGAGCCCATAAAGGTATGGCAAGAGCTTAAGCCACCTGAGATGTGTCAGGATGCCATTCTTCCAAGACTCATAATTATCCTTATTCAACATTACCACAGAAGGATGAATAGAAAAACCCATGAAGAATCAACTACAAGATTACCCCCAAAAATTCACTCAATCATGACCCCCCCAGAAAAATATAATGGTGGCACTTTATAATTAGTGCATTTACAATTCTGGAGTTATTTTCCAGAGTTTTACAATGTCCAAAATTGGACCCAAATACTGAAAGTATAAAATAATCTCAAAATAAGAATCTTAAAATAGCACCAATGTGTAGTGCTCAAAAAAATATCAACTTTCAAAAAAAGAATCACCTCGATCCAAGGTCATATGTGAAAGTTATAGCCATTTGAAGTTCCAAAAATGAGAACTGTCCTTCAGATCTTCTGATAAAACTGATTTTCTGGAAAATTCAGATCACTTGAGCAAAAACGGATCATACCACTGCAAAGCCTGCAAAATTCTAACCCAAATCAAAAAAAATTGCTCTAAAAAAGGAGCTCATATGACTGAATTATGGCCCTCCAAAGATTGACTGCAAAATCAAAAATGCAATTGGAGAGGGGGTCTGCTGAAATGTTCCGATTTAATTTCTGAAAAATATACAACCTATATGTAGAAACTAGCAATGACCCAGATGGTTTTTTTCTGCTGTGAACAAAACCCAGATGGCGGATTTTCTTTAAAATATACAGAAAATATGGATCTAGTGAAAAAAATTCCTTTAGCACCATAAAACGACCCCAACAACCAAAAAAAAGTATGAAAAAGTAGAATCAACTACTTAAGACAAGTAAAGGCATGCTGCAACCTGCAATACTGATTAAAAACTCACAAATCTCTCAAATTTGAGAAGGGGCTTGCAGATCTGACGCTCTGATACCATGTAAGAGTTGTTGATGAACTCGAGCACCCAGGATCACTTGCAAAACCAAGATAAACCTTCTACATGAGAGCAACAAGATATAGAATGCAGGAATATAGTGCAATAACAAAATGATGTTATATCACACACTAAATGATACAATATGCCTCAACTCTCCCTTGAATTGATTGAGTTAATATGAACTCATCTAGACTAGATTTGAACTAGACTTGAACTAGATAAGAGCTAGATAGGAGGGAGAGGTGAGTGCTGATTATATAGCACAATATGGGCAAATAATTCCAAGAGGGGTAATAACTCCCAAATAACCAAATTAGGTGGGAGTTATGCCTACTTGGAAAATGCCAAATAGGTGGCATAACCTACTCAAAAAGAGACAAATGAGTGGTTTTGTGAGGTGGCATATAAGGCCAAAAGAGGGTGTGAAACTCAACCACCAAAGTGTGAGTGGGAACAACACATGTAATCGATGGATTACGCCACGTGTCCTCACATGAACCACATCTCCTATAACCTAAGGTATGCTTAATAATGTGTAGGAAAAATAATATTAAAAAACCTACACTAACAAATGAATATCATAAAAAGGAACACTAGAGATACACGATAAAGTGGTAATTTTAGTTGAAACAAGCCTCAAGGATCTATTCATGTGATTGCAAATAATTTACAATTTTTTCTAAACCTAATTAAGGATACTCAAAGCTCAATACCATAGAATACATTTGAAGTCTATAAGTTGAAGAATAAATGAAAGTAAATTAAAATGTATAAGAGTTGGGTGGAATGCTACACTAAGTCATGTTATAAAATTTTGAGGTTAATTTTTGTAAGGATTTAATCAAATAGAATCAAGAAATATCAAGAATTATCAAGATACACTATGAATATCTAGGGATCAATAGATGAAACTTGGAAGAAAATAATAGATGTATATTTAACTATTAGATTTAATCCTCTACATGATATATATGGAAACTTGATTAAATTAGATTATTTTTAAAATAATCTAACAAGTTTATATTCATTTTCAAGAGATAAGTTCTACTTATGGGTCAAAATGAAAACCATAGGATCAAATGATATCTTGTACACTTTTACCAACTCATTTTTTATCATCTAATTGGATGATGTACTTATCTTCAAAAAGACTTGGGAAGAGCACATGCAACATTTTTATAAATGTTATAAACACTACACCAACATAAGCTATAAGCTAATCATGGTAGATGCACTTATGACACATTGTAAATCTAATACCTTGAATACATAATCAATCGCCCTAGCATCCATGTTGATCTAGAAAAAGATGAAAGTGATTCAAGTCTAACCAATATGAAACAGAGATGAAAGTGAAGATGAAACGAAAGAGGAAATGGAAGAGGAAGAGCAAGATCCAATGGATCCTGGAGAAACAAGATTGATGCGAGAGATCTCAAGCATTAGGAAGAGACCTAAAATGGAGGTTTCAACTTTTAGTGGATATCTAAATCCTGAAGAATTGATTGATTGGATCAATGACATGGAGGAATTTTTTGAGTTTGAGGAGATTGAAGATCCTCACAGAGTGAGGTTTGCAAGGACAAAATTAAAAGGTCACACCAGTATATGGTGGAAAGAGGTCTAGTTAGAAAGAGGGAGACAAGGGAAAGATAAAATTTCCAGATGGGACAGAATGGTGTCAAAATTGAAGAAACAATTTATTCTAGTCAATTATGAATTGGAGTTGCTCAAGAAGATGCAGAGCTTGAGGCAAGGGACAAGGATAGTGAAAGAATACACAAAGGAATTTTGAAAGGTCCTAATTCGAACAAGACATTCTAAGGTGAATAAAGAGAAAGATACTAGTTATATTAATGGGTTGAAGCCAAGCATACAAGAAGAATTGGCACTAGTAAGAATGACCACCATTAAGGAAACTTATTATTTTTCTCTAAAGGTTGAAGAACGACCGAACAAGAGGTTTGAGAGCAAACAATGAGGTGGAGGTTGTGGAGGAAAGACCGGTGGACGGTCATATGGAGGTTGAAATGAAGATCAAAAGAAGGGTGAAGGCTCCAATAGCAACCAAAACCAAAAAGGAGATAACACCTACCATCCTCATGATCAAAATAATCAAGAAAAAAGAGGAAGGGGAAGATCTGGATGAGGATCAAGAAGA
Organism: Sequoia sempervirens; assembly: GCA_007258455.2. Taxonomy (NCBI): domain Eukaryota; kingdom Viridiplantae; phylum Streptophyta; class Pinopsida; order Cupressales; family Cupressaceae; genus Sequoia; species Sequoia sempervirens. The sequence continues at coordinate 63,218,627 of VDFB02256132.1, read as the reverse complement.
AGAGGCTTCCGTGGAACCTATTTCTAGTGTGGAGAAGAAGGCATAGAGCCTATGAGTGTCCTCAACATCAAGGAAGGACAAATAAAAGACCTGAGGTTAATGCATGATTTTCACATGTTGATGAAGATGTTGAGTCTTCACATTCTGAGGATGTAGAAAGAGGAGAGGATCTTGTTACCAGAAGAGCCTTGGTGAATGAGGAGAAGGAACCAACTCAAAGGAAGAATTTCTTTTGCACCATATGTAAGTGTGAAGGTAAGGTTTGCAATGTTATTATTGATGTAGGTAGTACTAATAACCTTGTTTCAGAAGAAATGGTAAGTTGTGGTTGGAGAGATGAAGGCATCTAAATCCATATCAGATTGCTTGGTTGCAGAAGGACCATAAAGCCTTGGTAAATTAACAATGTTTGGTAAAGTTCAAGATTGGAAATTACCATGATGAGGTATTGTGTGATATTATGCCTATGGATGTTTGTCATATATTGTTAGGTAGACCATGGTAGTTTGATTGGCGAGCAGTACATGATGGACATGCCAACACCTATTGTTTGACAAAGGATGGGGTTCGTCATAAGTTGAAGCCCTTGAAAGAGGCAGAAGAAAAGGTATGTAGTAATGCAAGAATTTGTTTGGTTGATGGAAGAAAGTTCCTAGAAGGTATGAAGCATGAGCATATGTGTTTTGCATTGATCCCTAGAGTTGATAAAGAAGATACTATTGAGGTACTTGTAGAGGTTTCAGATTTGTTGAATGATTTTCAAGCTATTATTTTTAATAATGTACCTGAGGGTTTGCCTCCAACAAGAAAGATTAGTCATCAGATGGACTTGATTCTTGGAGCTAGTTTGTTGAATAAGGAAGCTCATCATATGACTCCAACAGAGAATGAAGAGTTGAACAGACAAGTGCAAGAGTTGTTGCGGAAGGTGTTGATCAGAGAGAGTTTGAGTCCATGTGCAGTGCCTGCAATACTAGCACCGAATAAGGATGGGGAATGGCGGATGTGTACAGACTCTAGAGCCATCAACAAGATCACCATCAAGTATATATTTCCCTTTCCAAGACTGGATGACATTATGGATTGTTTGAGTGGAGCTGGGTACTTCACGAAAATAGATCTAAAGAGTGGATATTACCAGATCTAGATTAGATAAGGAGATGAATGTAAGACAATCTTCAAAGCCAAGGAGGTCTTGTATGAGTGGTTAATCATGCCTTTTGGGCTAACCAATGCACTGAGCACATTTATGTGGCTTATGAATGAGGTATTAAAAAAAAATTAGGAAAATTTGTTATTATTTACTTGGATGATATTTTGATTTCCAGTAAGACATTGGAGGAGCACTTGATGCATATCCAAAGAGTTTTTAAGAAGTTTAGGGAGGAGAAGTTGTTGATTAATTTGAAGTAATGTAGTTTTGTGAAGAGAGAGTTGGTGTATCTAGGATTTGTTGTCTCAACAAAAGGTCTCAAAATGGATCTAGAGAAGGTGAGGTCTATCATTTAATGGCCTAATCCAAGGAGTTTTACAAAGGTAAGATAATTTCATGCTCTAGCAAGTTTTTACAAGAAGTTTATTAAGAATTTTAGTAGTATTTGTGCACCTCTAACTGAAGTGATGAGAGGGGATAGAAAAGAGTTTAAGTGGACTACAAGAGTAGAAAAAAGTTTTGATATGTTGAAGAAGAAAGTTACAGAGCAACCTATTTTGGCCCTTCTAAATTTCAATAAGGTCTTTAAAGTAGATTGTGATTCTAGTGGCACTTCCATAGGAGATGTTTTGAGTCAGGAAGGTAAGCTTGTTACCTATTTTAGTGAGAATTTAAATGATGGTAAGAAGAAATATTTATCTATGATCAAGAGTTTTATGTTATAGTTCAGGCTTTGAAGAAATGGAGACACCATTTGTTGCCAAAGGAATTTGTTTTATATACTGATCACCAAGTTTTGCAGTATCTCAATAGTTAAGGAAAATTGAATCAAAGGCACTTAAAATGGGTTGAGTTTTTGCAGAGTTATACTTTTGTTTTGAAGCATAGGAGTGGAAGGTCAAACAAAATTGCAGATGCCTTAAGTAGAAGGAAAAAATTGTTGATAGAGATGAATATAGAGGTTATTAGGTTCAATGAACTCAAGAGTTTGAATCTAGAAGATCTAGACTTTGCAAAATCTTAGAAGGCTTGTTTTGAACCTGTTACATTGGATAGGACGATATAGTTGGTTCTTAATCCAAGATGGGATGTTGTTTAGAGGAAGCCAATTGTGCATTCCAAGGATTTCTATGAGAGAGAATCTAATCAAAGAAAAGCATAGTGGAGGATTGGTTGGACATTTTGGTCAAGATAAGACCATTGCTCTTGTCAGTGAGAATTATTATTGGCCACAATTACAACAAGATGTGAAGAAGTTTGTACAAAGTTGCAGAGTATGTAAGATGGCGAAAGGAACAATTCAGAATACTGGATTGTATCAACCATTACCTGTACCTGAGAGGCCATGGGAGGATATTAGCATGGATTTTGTTCTTGGCTTTCCAAGGATACAGAGAGGGAACAATTCCATATTTGTGGTGGTGGATAGATTTTCAAAGATGGCACATTTCATTCCATGTCATAAGACCAGTGATGCTATTCATGTTGTAGAGTTGTTTTTAAGAGAGGTGGTGAGACTACATGATCTACCAAAGAGTATAGTTTCAAATAGAGATACAATTTTTTTTGGTTATTTATGGAGGAAATTATGGAAGAAGTTGAAGATAGATTTGAAGTTTAGTTCTGCACACCATCCACAGACTGATGGACAAACATAGGTGGTGAATAGGAGTTTGGGTAACATGCTAAGATGCTTGGTAGGAGATAAGCTCAAGGGATGGGATTTGATTATACCATAGGCAAAATTTTCTTACAACAATTTTGTTAATAGGAGAACTAGTAAATCACCATTCCAAATTGTATATGGGAGTACTCCAAGAACTGCTTATGAATTGAGAAAGATGGATAAGGGGGAGAAGAGTAGTGCTGAGGTTGAAGATTTTGTTGAGCACCTAAAGAATTTGAATGAAGAGGTGAAGAAACATATCAATAAGATGAACTCACAATATAAGGCTCAGGAAAATAAAAAAAGGAGGCATAAGGAGTTCCAGGTAGGAGATGAAGTCATGGTTCATTTGTGAAAGGAAAGGTTTCCAGTTGGTACATACAACAAGTTAAAGATGAAGAAGTTCAGACCATGCAAGATCCTAAAGAAGCATGATTCAGGAAATGCTTATGAGGTAGAGTTGCCTAGTAGAATAAACATTTCTCTTGTGTTCAACATTTCTGATTTGATAGAGTATCATGAAGGTGATATAGAGGAGGGTTCGATAAATGAACAGTTGAAATTTCCAGCACCCACTTCAGAGAAGGAAGAGATAGAAGAAATCCTGGATAGCCATGTGGGTAGAAATACAAGAAACAAGCAATATGTAGAGTACTTGATGAAATGTAGAGGAAGGCTTGTTGTAGATTCATCATGGTTATCTGAGGTTGAGGTTAACCGTCTTGGTTTCCCTCTAACTCCTGAGAAGTGACAGGGTCACTTTTCAAATTACCTTGGGTGTCTGATGCAGGAGCATCCAACAATGTAGGGAAATCTTGCATCACCCAAAAAAAATGTTTTCTTTATTTTCTTTAGTTGTTTTGAGTCCCATGATGGCACTTAAGGGGTATAAGACTGTCACGCGTCAAAAACAACGAAAAATGGACACTTACTATTTTTAGTAAGTCAACCAAAATGAGCTTGTATGGATGTGAAAATTTACCCCAAGGAGTAGAGCTAAAAAACATTTCTAGTCGCAAAAGAATCTCCTCAATACCCTACACAGTTTGGGAGAAATTAAAGTTTCCATCTTAGGAAATTTCTCCAATGTAGCTTCAAATTCAAATATAAAACTTTGGAGGCCCCAAAATAGCTCAAAAGGTGGCCGAACCAACCTACAGTGATCCATGTGTTGTAGAGCTTGTCGAGAGATTTCCAACGATATGCAATAATAGAAAATTGGACACCCGGATAAAAAGGTATGGCCCTGTGAAGTTGGTCCTCTAAAAAGTGAATTTCATAAAAATTCCTTCCTAAGCCAAAAATGAAATAGTGGGACTTTTGGTGCCAATACAAAGATGGGAAATTTGAACTTCCTAGAACATTCTAGGGCAGTTATTGGGGAAAATAAAAAAGGGTTAAGTGGGGGTTGCAAAAGGTGGCTTGGGGAGTGCAAATTGTGGCTCTGAATAGTAGATTTTCTTTTCAAAGTTGATTTTGTTGTAATAAATCAAGCCCATGAGGCTGCAACATGTAAGCTATGAATCTGTAATTTCATTTTCTAAAAATAATTGAAAATAAGTCATTTTTTTTGTCTGGCATCTTTTGTGTTGGTATCTATTGTTGTGGTTTATGTGGGCTTTGGGCAGTGTGGCCCTCATCATACTGAGTTGATGCTTAGTTGTGGGGATTGGTGTCTTGAATAGATTGGTTCTTGCAAATCTTGTAAGTGGGGATTAATGTCTCTAATGGTTTGGTACCTACAAAGATTGTAAGAGAATTTTATATAAGAAATATTTTATTGTTGTTTTCTCCCATAAGAGTTTCCATGTAAATCATGTGTTCTTCTTGTGTTATTGTTAATGATATTGTGTAATTGATGCTATTGTGATTGCTAAGTTGAATAAGTAAAAGATTGTATTATATTGATTCACCCCCATCTCAACACAATTTTATTCTTAAGAATTGGTATAAGAGTTGCCTCCTTCAAAGATAGCCTAACCACTTGAAGGTAGATCTTGAGAGAACACATGGAAGGTGAAGAAAAATTTGTGAGTAAAAGAAAAGAAGAGATGGATCTAGAAGAAGAATATGATGAAAATGAATGAGAATTAATTTTATAGGAAGAATTTATTTGTGCCCTAAGTGAGATTGAGTTGATTAGGAAGAATAATTTAAAACAAAAGATCTAGCTTAAGAAATATGAAGAAGGGGATCCCAATTCGAAGGAAAAGTTATCAAAAATTCTTGAAGAGTCCAGAGAGATGATCATCAACATCAACACACAACTTGAAGAATAAAGAAGAATAGATGAAGAGGTGATAATTAAATTAAAGGTGAAAGATGAATATTGTGAGAAGCACGAGTCCAAAATTGTTTCATTGAGAAAGGAACTAGAAGAAACAACCACTAAGTTGAACAAAATCCACAAATTTGATAAGATTACCAAGATCTAAGAAGATATCATTAATGGAAAAAAGTTACCATCTATAAAGATAGGTCTTGGTTATGAAGAAAAGGAAGATCAAGTTTTCAAAGAAGATCACAAAGAACTTGCCAAGAAGAAAAATGAAGAAAAATCAAAAAGCTTTGAAAATGTTCTCAAAAGTCTCATCAATAGTGGAAGAAGCATGAGAAAAGAGAGTCAAGTTCCAAGCACTCCTCCAAAGGTTAAAAAGGATAAATTTAAAGATTTATTTCCTTTGAGGCAAGCATATATGACCAAGTTCCAACATTATTTTTATGGTTATTGCTATTCATTTAATCATTTTTGTCATAAGACAAGATTAGAACGCGCGCGGGCGAGATCCTGATCGATCCGGATTGATCCGAGATGATCTGATCTTGATGGTCTGAACTACATCAGATAGGTAAGAGTAGATGTTTCTGTTTAAAAAAAAGAAATAACCTATAAAAATCTAGAAAAGAAAGCAAGAGAAAAAACAAAAAGAGGAGAAATCTATGCTTGTGCAAACAACACAAGAGGTATCACTAAATTGAGGAGAAGTGCAAATTGAGGGGGAGCTACTCATTAAATTATCTTTCAACTCCTTGGAGAATACAATTTAAAGATAAATAAATTGATGTGTATTCTATATGAGGGTAATGAGAATCCATTTACCTTGACATAAAAGGGGGAGAGTTACAACAAGGGAGATTCATAGAAAAAGGAAATTTTTCCATTAATGTCAAGAGTAAATATTATAGAAAGGGGGGATTCTTTATGAGAGTATTGGACATCCCTTTGTCATTAATGTCAAAGGGTTAGAGTTAAAGAAAGGGGGAGAAGTATATTTATATCAGTAAAAAGGGGGATATTGCTACAAATGTTTTCATTGATGTCAAAGGAGTATGTATGATATTGATGGATTCAATGACATTGATGTCAAAGGTGTGGTGAGCATATCCTAAATAAAATAAATTATATGAACGACAAAGGCCAAATGCCACTTATCTATGAGAGATTAAGAAAATTATATTGGTTCTCCAATTACAAGTTGTTATATCTTGAACCAAATGTTTTATTTCTTGAAATGGATGATCTTACCATCTTCAAGGAAGTGCTGGACTTATTTCATTTTAATATTATTTTGGGAACCTTTGACTCGGTCATACCTCTTAGGTGTTGAAAATGGAGGTAATTATGTAGCTTAATACTTTGTAAAACTATGAGATTGTAGATCTAATTAAGTATTCATTGTTACACTTTATTTGTGGATGATTATCTGTTTAGATTCATTTTACCATTTGTAGAAATAGATAGAAGATTGTAGAAGAATAATACTAGAAGATAGAAGTGGCACAACATATACCATGGAGAAACCCTTTCGAGAAAAAAATCCACTACCATAATCAATAGTGCTTGTATTATTTAACCTTAGAACAAGATTACAATAATTCTTTATCAATCCTTGTTTGAGATGCTTCTTTTTCCTTCAACAATTCTTCTTCACAACCTGTAATAAAATTTGATAAAACTCTCTTCAACTTGCTGCAATTTATAGACAATAATGAGCCTCGTAAAATCCAAAGAGTTTATAATTACAAAGCACAAATATTATCTCACAAAACCTACGCCTATTCTTTGCAAGTAGAGTTCTTCCATGAAAAAAAATGTCAAACCAAGTCCATCAATTTGGGCATCCCAAACTGAAGTCCTAACTCAACGTTGATTACAAAGATATCTTGTAGGCTTCTCCTCAAAGTTGGTGCCCAAGAATGGGCCCACTTAACTCAGCCTTATAAAATATCTTATCATGAAAAAGTGTTAACTGCGGGATGCCAACTTGGGCACCCAAGGTGGGTCCAAGTCAATCTCTGTTAATTGAAACATATCTCTCCACCATTCATGCAAATATCATGCATGATTGATCATCCCCTCTTAACTGAATGTATCACATGTTATCTGTCATATAACTCAAGTCATTAATCATGCATTCCAAATCAATTGAAGTCAACTAGCATTCAACTAAAACTAACTACATGCAATTGAAGATAATTGAACCATAACTAAACTGAACTAAACTAAATTGAACTGAATTGATACTGAACTAAGCTAAACTAATACTAAACTCAATTGAACTAAACTCCATTCATGTAAACATCAATTCCTAACTTCTAGGATCTTTACATGCATTACTAAAGTGTTATCTTTTTCTCCAAACAATTAACTTAACTCAAGGTGGGTTCCACCTTCCATGTGGGCACCCCATGTGCTCTCATTATTTAGGAACTCTTCTTGGACGCCCTCACATGTTCCTATCATTTATAATTAATTACAAATTTTAATTAACATGTTCATTTCATTCGAATTTAATCTCTTTATAATCCTAGTGTTGGGGAACACTTTCCAAGGACTTAGGAGATACATGAAATATATTTAGGATTGCAATTAAATGGCATCATATTCCCAACATTCTCCCACTTAATATTATACATCGTAATTATTCTAAACAAGGATCTTACTCTATTATAAATCAAGCATAAGCATATTCAAGGCCAATGGTCATCTTCCCGCACTAACTAATCAATCCATGCCAACTTCAAATGCAGTAATCTACATAACTAAGGAAGCTCCAAGTAAATGATTAATACTTAAACTGTAGTATAACCATTTGCAGTGGAATTAGCTCTATAAGATAATCTCACATTAATCAAAGTGTCAACTTTCAATTAATACCTTCCCACTCCAACCACACAGCTAGATACTTGCCGACCAACATGCTTAGTAATGCAGCACATGATAATGTAGAGGGATTCTTTTGGCTAAAAAGAGACTCTAACTATCATATCCTGTTTAACTTTAGGATTTTGTAGCCAAAAATAGCACTCTAACCATCAGCATTCAAGTTTGGTCCGACGGTACTGCAAACCAATACCTCTCAAGTCCTATAAATCCAAACTACCTTTAGAGGTATGTGAAATCATTTTCGAGGTTGTAACCTAGCCCAACCAAGGTGTGTGTAGGCTTCTACCTTTTACTTCATTGAAAAACTTTTCTTAAGGGGTAAAATCCATTCTCAAATATATATCTCCTACCTACAGAACCTAAGCCTCTACCCATTTCTCCAAGCATCCATGAGGACCTATAACCAACCAACCAGCATGCCAAACTCCAAATGCAACATAGCACTATCATGGAGTAATCAATCAAATGATTAATGTACCCAATACATAAGATAAATACACAAGATCAATGTAAAAGCTCCAATCATGAATCAGGAACATAAACATGACAACATGATCTAACCATCTCCTTTAAGGAGATCACATGCATCATAACATACATAAAAATCCTAGTCTCAAGAGAACAAGTACCATGCCAAACTTCTTTAAACATATATCAAGAGTAAAACCATGATATAATAGCAATCCACTTAAACCAAGAAAAATATATCCTACCCATGGTATAACCTGGCCAACGATGCATCCAAGGCCACCGCCATTAACAACTCCCAATCGAACTGGTATGACCTACATATGGTAGCCTCATGACTGCCCATTCTTCTATGAAGATTTCATTTCAGCTGATCAAGCAGAGTCAATACTTACATTTTTAAGTATGAAATGACTAAATTTTAACATTTCTGCCATCCTATGGGATTCCTCTATAGAAGAATCAAACTCTTTCTGTTCTGGCAGTCCCTCTACATGTCTTAGTTCCCCATAGTCTATTTTACTTTTCTCTTTATATAGGTTTCCCAAACCGGCCCTTTGGCCCAATTCTTCCTTCCTTTAGTCTCCTTAGGTCTATTTTTCTCTCAGCCTACCTTTACAAAACAAGGCATCTTGGATTACATGTCTTAGACTTCCTACTTCCAATAGGAGAGTAGAAATTATATTATCCATCTTAGAATCTATACCTGACTACCATTGATAAGTAGCCAATTAGATTTTCCAAAATCAAAAAGTAAACAAAATGCATTTATTCCCATCTCTAGCTTTACTCCATATGCTAATCAATTTGTAACCAAATTTCTAAAAGCATCTACAAATGATTTCCGGTGTTAGGAATCAAATTGCCTTTCATCTTTAAAGAATAACTGTCTTCTTCAAATATAACTATAGTAAGAATTTTGGTTTGATAGATATCACCTATTCTCTTCCACAACTTATATGTAGTAGTTTCATCTGAAACATTCAAGAGAACATCATCAACAAGACATAATCTTATGGTCCCTCTTTCCTTCTTATCAAGCTTAGCCCAATCCTCATTTGACATTGTTGTAGGTGACTTTGTCTCATTACCAACAACTAACCACTGATCTCTCTCTTCAAGGAGATCCTCCATTTTTAGTTTCCACATCTCATAACTAGATCCATTGAATATTTCAATATCTAAAAGAGAATTAAAACTCATTGTAACAAACTTATTTTCCAAAATCAGCACTAGTTCACAATAGTAAAAGCTCCCACTACAGCCAAAAAAACCTTCAAACTTTTAAGACAAAGGCGTCCCAAATTCTACCCAACCGTTAGCTCTGATACCAAATGGTAAAATGAATCTAAACATATAATCATCTACAAAGAAAGTGTAACAAAGAATACTTAATTAGATCTACAATCTCATAGTTTTACAAAGTATTAAGCTACATAATTACCTCCATTTTCAACATTAGGTTGGTCACCTAACTTGGGATAAATAAAATAAAAATAACATTATAATTTTTTGTCTATATGGCCAACCTAATTTGAGGAGGGTGACCTATTTTGAAAGGTGGAATGAGTGCATATAAATGTAAGATCTTTTTGGAGTTTTAAGTGAAGTAATTCTATGAAAAATCCATTCGAATAAGAGTAATATTTTTAGGAGATAAGATGAGTGATTCATTTCTTGATATAAAAGGAGATAAGACAAGAGTTAGAAAAGCAAGAAATTAATAAGAATATCATTCATATTTTAGAGCATATTTATGTAGAAGATAATAGTAGATTTTGGAGCAGAGTTATGAAGCATATTGGAGAGAATATTTGAGAATATTTAAGGAGAATAAAGAAGACATATGATGACCTTGTGAAGACTCTATAAGAATATTTATGATGAAATTATGGGTAGATGTATGAAGATATTATGAGAAGACTATTTTATAACAGATTTTGAAGATGATTTAAGGCTAAATTATAGTAGACCCTCCAAGGTGATTTATATCATATTTCAAGGAGGATTTGAGTAGATTTGTTAGATAATTTTTTGAGGATGACAAAGACTTTTTTTTATTGATTGTGGTTCCTCATATTGGAGAGGTTGGTGCCTTATATCAAAAGAGATATGTGTCACTTGTTCAGTCGGTGCTCATTTGTGGGGATTGGTGTCTTTAGTAGGTTGGTGCCTATAAATTTTGTAAGTGGGGATTGGTATCTCTAGTGGGTTGGTTCCTATGAATATTTTAAGAGAAGTATTATATAATCAATATTTTATTGTGTTTTCTCTTGTAAGGGTTTCCACATAAATCATGTGTTTCTCTTTTTATTAATATTTTGCAATGAATTTTATTGTGATTATAAAGTTGAAAAGGTAAAAGATTATATTATATTGATTCACACCCCTCTCTTAGTATAATTGTGTTCTCATCAACCTCTATCTATTACTATCATCAATTATTATTATTCTTAAATAAATAAGTTGGAGAATGCATGGCATATGAAGTGGATGACTTACCTTCACTAATTCAAACTAGTGATCAAGATAAGTATTAACATGAGAAAATGCAATAGATTGCCTTATTTGTTGACCAATCCATGTGCTCACCATAATTTTATACTTGAATAACCATAAATTTATTGTTTACTACACTCAATTAACATAGATTTCAAAAATACTTGCACTATACTCATGCATGAAAGGAAAGATAAAAAATTATATATATCTAACAAGCTTCTTTACATGCTTGGAAATTTTACATCCCCACAGGACTGTCATGAAAACAATTATTTTGGAAAGTACTATGATAAGTTGACAAGGAATTTTGGTGTTACCAAGATTCTTTCCACACTCCAAAAAAATTATTGTCCTTAAATGCAGATAGATGTTGAGTTCCACATAAACTCCTACATACCATATACATCACAAAGCTTATAAATAAGATGCTAGGACCTTACATATTTTTACTAGTACCACAATGTCCATAGGATCCCATCAACATGGACTTCCTTAGCGCTCATCAAAGCACAAAGTGCTAGAATTACTGTATGCTTTTTGTGGTTAATAGGTTCTCTAAATTTTCTATCATGGTTTCTTGCAAGAAGAAAATTACCATGCAAGATATCACACACATATTCTTCAACCATGTTTAAATATATGTTAAGCTTCTAATATCTATTGTCTCTAACAATGAATGATGATTTTCCAATTCCTTCTAGTAATCTCTCTTTAATGATGTTGGATACCTAACTAGACCAATCTATAACATTCCATCCTCAAATAAATGGCCAAAAAAATATGTTCAATCAAACATTTACACCTCCTACATATTCACAATGCAAAAAATTTATGCATGCTTGGGATGATACCTACCATACAATTAGGATTCCTACAAAAAAAATCTCCATAGATCTATGAGGCATAATCCTTCCTAGACATGTCTTTGGTTCCAGTTTGTGGAACTCTTTGATATATCCTACTACACACCATACACTTCAAATACGCACATGTAAGAATGATTAAATATTTAGAATGAACATTTCAAGTTTTTGCATTGCAAGATCAAGCCATTACGCTATGGTCCTTGTATCATTTTTCACAAAATCAAAGATAATAATTTTATTTGTGATCTACAATACTTGGGCCTAAATTCATTAATTAACATGGAATTATTCAAGGCACACTTTCCTCCGCTTTTAAAGCTCTCTAACACTTAACATCCCATAAAATTGAATTCTTCTCATGTTTTCCATTTACAAAGGATACAATAATTGGTACCACAATGTCTCATACTCATTCTTTCTAACATTAACTATTCCATATAGTCAATACTAGGTAGTATGTGAATCATGTTAAGTAGTAAATTTAAATAGCAATTGCATACATAGTTTCTTTAACTTACTAGTAATGCAATGGTGATAACCATTCCTTAAAGAGCATAAATTATTTGATTACATGTCCTCTACAATAATACATATATTATTGGCTTCAATCAATGCATGTAACACAATACATATGCATCCACCTACAACATTGTCATTACACAATTGTGTACACATATCACATATCACCTTGCAACATTGGCCACATGCATCTTGGTGTTGGAAGTTGTTGTCATTGATGTCAACATTGATTGTTGGTTTTCATTGATGTCAACACTTGAGGATATTTATGTGATATTGTTGGCAATTGGTTGTCATGCCTTATCTTATGTTTGTTGAAGTTCATGGTTGGATGGCATGCCTTATCTAAGAAGAGTTGTTGAAGTTCATGACTAGTTTCCATGCCTTATCTTATGTTTGTTAAAGTTCATGGTTGGATGTCATGCCTTATCTAAGAAGAGTTGTTGAAGTTAATGACTGGTTGTCATGTCTTATCTTATGTTTGTTGAAGTTTATGATTGGAGGTCATTGAGTATGATTTTTGTTAGCAGAGTTAGTTTCATAATGATATATTAAGATGAGTATTAGAAGCATTAATAAGTATTGATGATAGTGGAGAGATGTTGGTGAAGGTCTACAATATGTCTTATACTCTCTCCTTATGTTCCTAATGAAGCATGTGTTACTAAAAGAAAGATCTAGCCTCTACAAAGTGCTTAAGTGTTTTGGGTTCAGGAAGTTGCATTTAAGTATGTTTGGGAGAATGCTCTACATTCCTCTGTTGTTGAAGTTTTGGTCTTGTTGTTTGGGATTCAATGCTAGTGCTCTATGGAAATTATACTCCTATCTTTTCAGGTCACTTGTGTTGTTGAGGAGAGTTATGTGAATTAAAAAAGGTTGCCAGTGTTGTTGGTTATCTAGACTGGTCTAGGAAATGCTTCACATTTCTCTACATTGATATCTCTAATCTTATAGCTTGGTGAATGTTCTCTCAATTTTTGTGCTATGTCTCAGTTATAATTTCATGTGATGAAGTGGTCCACAAACTGATATGTTAATGTTATATCTTCTAGTTATGAGTTATGTGCTTCCTAGATGGAGTATTTTATTCTTTTTTGGTTTCCAATGGTTTCTAGTGGCATGAAAATATGAAAGTAGTGTATGGAAGTGTTTTTGGATGTTGAGAGCATCCCCATGTGATCTACACATTGCTATTTAGTCGCTTTGGTGTTGCATTGGGTCTTGAGTTGGCTTTCTGGGTTATTTATAGATATTTGGCCGATAGGCTTGTTCTTTTGCTTGTGTCATGTGATTGGGGGTCTATTCCAACAATTGAAGATGTGTTAAATTAGATTTGGGTCTTGAACTATCTTGGTTAGAACCACCTTGAGAAAATTAAGTTAAGTATGAATTTGAGTCGGTGGTTATGGCTTTGAAGTTTTACATCCTGAGGGTTTTCCTTGATGCCGACTTAGGTTGATGTGTGTTACTGTGTGAATTATTTTAGATCACATTGGAAGATGTAATGAAATTTTTTTGGTCCTCTCTATCTTCGAGATAGAACTACATTATGTTTTTGGTGTCTACCTTATTGAATTCATTGATTATCTTCTTCTTAACTGACCTAATTGAAGTTTTGAAGATTTGTGGTGGATATAAATGCAAGATCATTTTGGATGCAATAAGATGGAGAAGTGTACAAGTTCAAAAAAATAAGTGTGTGGAATGTATTGAATATCTAGTAGAGTTGGTGCTACATTGTGAAGAGGAAAGATAGAATTAGATGTTCTATAATGCCTTAGTCAACAAAATGTTATGTTGACAAGCATTGTAATCTTTATCTAAATCTTTGTATCCTACTTTGAGATAGTGAATCTCATCAGGTCCTCTGAATCTTGCTCCTAAAGTTGTGTTGGCTTCAGTTTTGCAAGTCATATGTATCTTGCTCCTATGGCGGGTGAACCTTCTTGCAAGTCTTTTTGGCAATGAGCCTTTTGTATTGAGTTAACTCACCATTGGTTTCCCTCATTGGGTTTTCCATGTAAATCTAGTGTTTCCATGGCCATGTGGTATTTTATCATTTTTCTTTCATGCCAGTCTGATTGAAATTAGAACTACTATATCTTTCATTCGCGAGTATTATTGATCACTTAATGAGGGTTTAAACTACTATGTCGATAAAGAGTTTTGATTTGTGATAGGGATTACTCATTGTGCTGAAAGTTTCAAGGTTTGGAAGGGATTAAGTTTTGTGTGAAATTTGGAGTCACCCCCCCTCTCAATCTCTGGGTGTGTTGAACACTAACAACCTTGTTCATGACTACACATGCAGTGCCTAATTAGACCATACATGTATGCAACACACAAGATTACATATACACATATAATGTTATCATATGTGTCTACCACCTAGAAATCTCTACAACATAGAATATAGTCTCACAACTAGCACCATGCACACATTTCCAGCACAATGACATTTTATGTCCATGTACTTCTAATTGACACCATATGATTTGATATTTGTCATACACCCTATGCATATAATTAATGCACCATACATGCATGACACTTGTTATCATATCTATAGAGCCTAGCTAATAGTCTACTTGTATATACTTGCATTGTACGCGGTATAAATAGAGAAAAAATAATCAACATGCTTGCTATGCACTTGTAATTATACACACCTTCTCCAATTGAATACAATACTTTTTTCAAAGTCTTCAATGCCTTTTAAATGCAAAATTAAATTCTAATTTGAGATTTCATTATATTTTTTAACTTGTAAATCACCAACTAATTTGCAAGTTCACTTTCCAATCCATTAAGAAATTAGATCAAACACTTATTAAATTTTAAAAACTAAAAAAAAAACTAAATTTGATATAATTTTTAATATTTTTATAAATATTATTTAAATTTTTTATTATTATATACTAAATGAATATCAACTATGTATATACATATACATCAAAATAATGGAAATAAATAATACATGCTTTCTTATCAACCGATAGCCACAAACTACTTGGGAACAAATCAATGAGTTCTCTCTCCCCAAAAAAGAAAAAAACTTTCCTCTTCATCGGTTGATCCTTAAACAACTTTACGGTAATAAAGTGGCATATATCATATTATAAATGTCCTTTCCTTTTCCTTAATAAATTCCTTTTCCCTTCCTCACTCAAAATGGAATCTCAATCCTAACTTTAAAAGAATCACTTTAGACTTTCTCATGTATATTATGATACTAAATATATATATAAATTAGTTGTTATTATAATATAATAATAATAAGTTTATTAAAACAATCCTCTCAAACATGAAAATCTTAATGAATTAGTTGTAGAAGGAGATTGAAATAATATATGTAAGCCGACCTCACATATTAAGTGCTTTCTGCCTTTTGTCAATATGATTTTTTTATAACTATTTTTTGTTTTAAGATAATGTGCCACACAAGCTAATGGTCGCATCATTTTAAATATGGTTTAGTCACCATCATATTTGTACCTTTGGAAATGAAGAGCAAAATGTTCTCCAGGATTGAGATTTTTAAAAATAATGTTCTAATATGAAAATTGATAAATAATTTGATTTTAGATTTTATTTTTTATATTTATTGTGAGGGTTCGAATTAGATTTTCAATTATTTATTTCTTGTCTTAGATTAGATTCTAGTTGTGGAAATGATTCCCCACTCACAAAAATTATTCTTTTGTTTGAAAAATAAAATTAAGAATTGGATTTAGTAATTGTACCTTCAATTGATCACAATGAGCTGAAATGAAGTGTGAAATAGTAAATTTACATGCTAGGATGTCATATTTAAGGACACTTCTTAATTCATTTAAATCACCTAACAAACACATGAATTGGACATCTTCGAGCATAAATCATGGACCTAAAAATATAATCTAATAACATTGCATCAACATTCTACAGTATACTACAGAATTGTTTGTTTTCCTCAATCGAGTTTGAAAATCAATGACTCAACATCCGTGTAGGGGTTTGACATAAGGGAATAATTATCCTCGTCATGTGTAAAATCCTAGGCATAATAACCAATTTGTTTATGTGAAGATTAGGGGAGAGGGGCTCATAGTGGAGCGGGCTCCAATAGTGGGGATAGAAGTAGTCCTCAGTGGGCCTCATAGTGGAGCATCTTAATATCCAATTGCAAAACACTTTTTATCCATAAAGTACACAAACTGACAAATCATGTGATGCCACATCGGTACACCAATAAAACATGACTTAGTGCACCACTATCAGTCTCACGTTTTTTTTTAGTCTTTTTTAATACCTTAACAAAAAGCGTGCTGATGTGGCATCATATTTGATGATGTGACCCTAAAATTAATTTTTTTAAGCAAGTGAGTTGCCAAATAAACTATTGTACAAAATTGGGACTGATTTGAAATTCCATGTAGGATTTTGAGAAACACGAAGTTAGGGTGCTCCACTATGGGCACCTCTCCTCTAGATTGAGAACTTTGAGATGAGTTGAGAATGAACTTATAGAATCCAACACATATTAGATTCACAAGTCTAGTTTAGATCCACATATGTGGTATCAATTTTACAACCACAAAAATAGCCCTGAGAGAAGAACACATTTTTTATAGATTTTGAATTATTTGAGGAACAAGCCCTATTTTTTTACATGACAAATCCTTTTAAAAAATCAAGTATAATCATACTTCACATCAAACCAAAAAATACTTATGTTTACTCTTTAAAATTTTGAACATTTAATTTCAATATATTTACCATTCTCAACTCTTATTCTTAAAATATTTGATATTTTATGATAACTTATTAATTTATTCTAAGAAATTATGCAAAAAAAAAAATCATTATAATATTAAAATATATAGTGGTCATCTCTTCATTTATAATAATATGTTAAAATTATAAACATGTTTATAACAACATGTATCACATATTGTAAACATGTGTATATCATAAAAGTCATTCTCAAATTGTAACTTAGTAAAAAAGTTACTCAATGGTCATAAGTGACGTTTAAATTTAAAAATCACTCTCAATCTTGTATCAATTTGAACAAATCATGGCATTCCCTTTTCCTTCCGAATAATTATTAAATGCATAAACGAATTTATATTAATCACATGCTTCAAGATATTTTTCGTAACCTAAAAGATTAAACAAGATAAACTAATAAAGTACACTCACAAGTCAAAGCAAAGAAAATATTTTAATATAGAGGTCAAATACCTACACAACCTTTTAACCTTCAACTCCTTTACAAATTTAATTATAAATTATAAGTTCAACCTAAAGATTAAATGCATATTAAACTTTAAAAAAATGATTTGTTCTCTTTAATCTAAAAGTTAAATGTTCTTCTTCTATCTAAAGTTGAATGAAAGTTCAAATATTTAAATTACATGTTAGGATGTCGTATTTCAGGAAAAACCTTAATTCATTTAGATCACCTAACAAACATATGAATTGAACACCTTCTAGCATAAATCATGGGTCTAAAAATAATAACCTAACAACATCGCATCAACATCCTAAGACATATTACACATTGATTATTGTCCTCAATCTTGTTTGAAAGGCACTGACTCAACATCCTTATAAGGGTTCGACATAAAGGAATAATTATCCCCATCATGTGCAAAATCCTAAGCAAAAATACCAAGTTTTTATGTGCTGATATATTTAGAACTTTGAGAAAGGTTGACTAAACTTCTAAAATTTAATTGTGGAATTGACTCTCATTTGTAGCCACAAAAATAACCTAATAGAAGAACACAACTTTTATAGATTTTTTAATCATTCAACTAACAAGCCCTAATTTTCTACAAAAGTGGCAAATCCATATATAAAATCTAACATAATTATATTCCACATCAAACCAAAAAAATAATTATGTTTACTCTTTAAAAAATTTAACATTTAATTTCAAAACATTTAGCATGCCCAACTATTATTCCTAAAATATTCTATATTTAATAATAATTTATTCATTTATTCTAAAAAAGTATACAAAAATACTTTATTGCATTATAATATTAAAACAAGTAGTAGTCACCTCTTCATTTATAATAGTATGTTAAAAATTATAAACATGTGTATATATTATAAAAGTCATTCTCAATTTAAAATTTATTAAAAAATTACTCAATGGTCACAAGTGACTTTTAAATTTTAAAAATGGTCTTGATCTTATACCAATTCAAAGAAATCAATGACATTCTCTTTTCCTTCCAAAAAATATTAAATACATAAACAATTTTATATGAAACACATACTTCAAGATATTTTCCTTGACTTATGAGATTTTTTCTATTTTATTAGTGAAACTTGACTTAAAAGAATAAACATGATAGACTAGTGAAGTACACTCACAAATTAGACTAGAGCAAAGACTTTAATGTGGAGATCAAATGTCTAAATAACTTTAGATTCTCAACTTCCTTTACAAATTCAATTCTAAGCTATATGTTTTTTTTTGATACGTAAGTGAAATTTTTATTAATTCAAAAAGTGAAGAGTACATTCATTTTCATTTTTGCTTTGTTCCCCCACCGGACCATTCAGGAGACTACGAGAGCCAAGCCTTTACATTATCAAAACCTAATGAGCCTTTTTCCCTAATTCTGCAAACAAAGCCCAAAGCCGAGGCACCACCACCACCATGAACCAACAATACCAGAACCAACTATCCCAGCACCCGAAGTCGAAATGAAAACCAACAAAATGAGCAACCATGTATATAAATTTTTGGAACATTTGATTTGTACTCATCAATCTAAAAGTTAGATATTCTTCTATCTAAAGTCAAATAAAATTTGTATATATCATTAACTAAAAGTCGTATATACTATTAAATAAAAATCGTGAATTTGTTGTAAACACGTATATATCGAATTCAAATATCACTTTTATAATTTAAAAATAAATCATGTAAAGTAGCCATGACCAAGCTTTATGATGTGTCACATGAGTAGCTATATGCATAACCACCATTTGAATCATGCATGCCCTTAATTTTTTTTTTGTTTTTTACTAGGAGTTTCTAGATGCCCTATAACTTCCATTTATAAAGACTTTGGGAACCCACTTTATTGATGAAAAAGCAAAGGTATTTTTTATTGATGTTTTATGGTGGCAAGACAAAATGTGAACAACTTGCTTTCCCTCAACGCTATCTCATTTGAGCTGTTGGTCATATGATAGCCTCTACATTAGAAGATCTTTTCGTTCCCTAGAGGCTGACATGTGAGCAAGAGCTAAAGGTTTCTTGGGAAAGGGAAATGCGTTGGATTAGGGAACATAAAACGTAGACAATGCAGAAATTTATGGTATACGTGAGTATCTACTTATATTATGTTTAGTGGGGGAATGCACGCTTCATTGCTTAGAAAAGTGTGGATTATTAATATTTTTATTATCTTACTTTTTTAAATTGGAAAACTATTAGACATAGTAAGTTGAGGTATTTTAAGGAATCTTTTTGCACGCCAATATAATATTTTAGATACTTTATAATCCAACAATATGGTGCTTCTTGAATTTTAAAGAATGAAATGTCATGGTCTTTATCTTTTCTAGAGATTTTTTGGTTGATTCTGTCAAGATTTTTGTGATTCCAAATTGAGTAAAATTGGGTCTTCAATATTTGTAGAATTTGTTTGCTTAATGATATTTGAGGAGAGGAAAAATTGGTGTTATTAGGAAGTGTCGGGGAGTCTATTTTACAAGGGTTGAAGTTTAATTTTTTTTGTGTCTTAGTTCGACATCAAGATTTATTAGTGATAAATAAGGCTTCAGACAAATTCACCGCCAACAATTAATTGTCGGAAAATTCACTACCAGCAATTCACCACCATGAAAAATTCATCTCATGGAAATTCATCACCAACAATTCACCGCCACAGTTAATTCATCGCATTAACATTTTTTAATATATATTTCCAAGACATTGAGAGTTTTTTTGCAAAAGAATATTTTCCACCGCATTAATAATAGAGATGATTGATATTGTTGTATAATTAGTTTACTAGAATAAAATAAAATATATTGAAAAATATTTTCATTTTTATTATCATAAATCAACTTTTCTAATTGTATATGCAATGAATATCCATGACGGTGAATTGTTGGTGGTGAATTTTCCATGAGATGAATTTGTCATAGCAATGAATTGTTGGGCTGTGAATTGTTGGCAGTGAATTTTTGTAATATAGATAGAGGCATGGATTTTATGGACTCCTAAAATGTTAGTGACAAACATGTAGTTGTATAGTCCTTGAAAATGCTCTTAATGATATTTGATTTCTATATGTAATGATTGAAATGAATTAGAGTGATGCCTTTAAATACGCAATACTAGACATGATTCAAACATTGCAATGTATACTTTGATGGATAATAGCCATATCCGAAATTGTTAACCTTGAAATATAGACTTGATTCTTTTTAAATGGGGATCAGATTGCGACCACAATTATATCTAAGAGACAAAATTGTAATTGCCATATGGGCTATGGTGAGTAATGCTCAAAGAAGTGAATCAAGGGTGCTTGGAACTAGTTGCGATGCATGAAAATGTGATGGAATGGGTCTTGGGTTAGTGAGTGTGTCAAGTGAGCATAAAATTGCATTAAAACTATCAATAAAAAGTGACATAAAATGAAAGGAGAAAAGTGTAAGGGTATGTACTCTAGATGTTTTGCATAGTCTAGAGATTAGCAATATGCTACTTCTTTACTACTTTTATTACATTAAGAGGTGTAACTTATAGCTACTTCTAAAGATAAGAAGTGGATTATAAGATTTAAAATGTGTACAATGACAACTAACATAAAATAATAATTTAAATAAAACAAAAAGGAAGCTTTAAATATGTAATAATAGAAATATTTAGATATTTAATTATAGAGCTAGTAATTAGTTATAGAGTAGTGTGAAAGACCATAGAAAGGAGCTCTAAACTTGATTAAGAAGAGAAATGAAATTTAATAAGAAATAATGAACATAATTTTACATTTTGAATTATATGATTGTATGATAAAGAAATTATGAAAAAAATAATTTTTATTCTAAAATGTTAAATTTAAGTTTTTTAATTTTTTTATTTACCTAAATTTCAATATAAAGAAAATAAAGAATTATGTTATTTTTCAACGAATATTACATATTGCAAGAAATTATAATTTTAAATCAAATATTTAAAAGTTTCATAATATAAATTATTTGTTTTAAAGATTGTGTATTACATAGTTCTTAATTATTCAAATATAATATGAATCAAATATCTAAAGTCAAGAAAATGTATTTTTTTAATTAATGCTATCACTTGCATGAAAAAGATTGTAGGTGGAATTTGTATGAGTTCAAATATCTTAAATATTTTTATTTAAAAAAATAGAGATGTTAATCCAAAAATTCCTAATCTTATTTTATTAGTATTGAGATGATAAACACTTCAAGATTGTGAATACCGAAATTAATTTATTTGGTTAAGTTACATGTTAGTAATTTTTTAAACCTAATAAAATGTTGTGAGTACCAAAAAAATTCATTTCAAACAAAAGTTATATATAATAAAATTACATTTGTTTATAATATTGTTTTTATAATTTCATTATATATAACTTTTGATAATGTGTTAAATTAGTCAATATATAAGATAACATTGTTGTGATCTATAGTGAAGTCACATTACACTTTAAATTATCATAGAACATAAATAAAAATAAATTTATTGTGCAAATATTCTCTTTATTTTATTTACATAAATATTGATCTAATCTTGAAAATATAAATAACACTAATATAACCTATAATAAAATGGTTTACTTATAAATTTCATAATCATTGCACTTAATAGAAGACACCTCAAAAAATTTAGTAATGAATATTGATGGCAAAAGAGTGAGCAATAAGTAAAGGTCAATAATAAAAGGTTAAGTGTTAATAATCCATCAAAGATTGATCCAAAAGCTAGATCAATCAATTAGCAAGAGGATCCATTTTTATGATCATTTCAATCATATTAAAAAAATAGAAGAAAAAGAACATTGAAACACTATAATAGTTGAAAATATAAATTTGTTAATTGTATTTGTGTCAAATCATGTGTAAAATAGAATTTCTGAAAATGGTTTACATTTCTTATCAAACGTTGTACGAGGTTTTGTACATACACTCCAAGCTCTATGGAATGCACTCCGAGTTTTCTAGAATGCACCTATATTCTATATGTTTGGATTTTTGTGTTCATTTAGTGAATGATTCAAACTCCTTCAAATAATTCATTAATGTTAGTATAATTTATTGTATAATATTATGTACATGCATAAATATATAGTATAGCATGAGTTATTCAAAAATTCAAGAACAAGAAATGTTGGTCTACTTTATTAATCCTAGTATAAAATATGGTGGTTGTATTTATAGGAGATGAATGAACAAACATGCTATATCATGAATGTTAATACATAATAGTTATAATAAATGATCACAAGATAACAACAAATAATCAATAAAAATAAAAAGTTGCAAATATATTAAAAACCAACTTTATAAAAATATAATAAATAAATAAAATCATTAAAAAGTTATAAAACAATTAAATAAGCTCGCATAGGTAGCAGAGTTGGTTTGGGTTGTGGGTTTGCTCCCCATTGGTTTCGGGTTCGACTCCGCTCCTGGGTTTACCCATTTGGGATTGGCTTGTGGGCTATTGGGTCCCCCCGCAGGAGACTAGTCTCGCCTCAACTCACCCCCTTAGACGTTGGGTTGGGTCGTGGGGATACCCTGTCATTAACAAAAAAAAACCAATGAATATTTTTTTTAAGAAAACAATAATTAAATCATTTATCGATCACTATAGTATCCTTATTGATGTAAAAACGAATAATTATTTCTTTAAAATGAAAGACCATGATGCTTAATCTTGCATTACCATACTTAAACAAATATTTCTTCTTAAGATGATGTATAATTATGGAATTAAACAAGCTTGTCTCCTCAAATTATTACTTTATTCCTTATTTGTGTCTTGTTTCCCTTTTCCTATGCCTGTCTTGACATGGTTGAACATGTATCACTTTCAAAAGCTAAGTGCACCATTGTTGATTTACCTGTTTCCTTCACCACACATTGTTTTTCCCATCACTTTCCAACTTAAAGTTGCACATTCCTCGTGCTCTTGGGATTCTCTCACCTTTACTTTTAGAAATGACAACCTAAAAAGTTGATGTTTTTTATTTCATCACTCTCATGGCTTCATATCATAAACCTGCCCCAATTTGTGTTTTTTATAATCTAGTTAATGAATTTATGTTTTTTATTGTCTAATTAATGAATTTATGCTGTACCAGTAGGCTACTTTAAGTTTGTCGGATTTTCAAGGAAGCAACAACTTTGAATAAATAAGCATGGAAATTGATATTGCTTTATGGGAGCAAGGAAGGAAGGTATGAGAAAAGGGGACAATACTTCCTCTTTCATCACGACTCTTAAGTAGAAAATCATATATAATGTTATGATGGAGTCCGTGTAGTTATTATAAATAATAAATAATATGTTGTCACTATTTTTTATGTTCATATTCATATAATTATATTTTGAAAAAAATAATTTTTCGACGTAAAAAATAGTTAAATTTAAAAAACAGAAATTTAGTCTTTATGAATTGTAAAAGATTTATGTTAATTTTTTTTTAGTTTTTGTAACTATTTATTTTGTTGTATTTCACTATTGTTCAATAAAAATGAAGGAAAATTTTTAATACATTTGGTTGGGTGAATGTATTCAAATAAATGTTTGGATTTTTTTTAATAAATATAGGTATTTAACTGAAAGTTTATTGAATCTTTTGTTATGTTGGATGTTAGAAATTGATTCTAAGTTATTAGAGTCATATGTGATGTTAAACGAATGCTTCCATGTCAATAAAACTCATGTTGATGCTATAATTCAATTTTGTGATTATAGAATTAATCTTTTTTATTATGAATCTAAACTTGCTCGTGGATTTGAACTCTATGCGAATATGAACTTTGCTAAATTTAAACTTTAGAATATGTTCTTTTCTTGATCTCTAAGAACTACTTTTTAAATGGGTGGTGTCATAGATACCATTTAGGAACTTGCTAGATAAGAATATTCTCCTCTGATTAAACCCCTATCACCAAGCTAATAATATAGAATAATGGTTAGAGATAACATGCAAGCATGTAGTGATGACTACAAATGTTGATGTAAGTTGATAATGTAATGATTTTTATTTACGATGTGCTATGTGAATGCCCCCTATATTTTGGAATGCCCTTGATTGTCCAAGGATAAGCATAAATGAATTAAGGATTTCCCTTTAATACAAAAATGCAACACATAAGTTAACAATTTTTTTGCTTAGTTAGCTCATACAATTACTTGGAGGAAGACAACAAGGGTTAAAATTTAAATTTGAAAGTTCAAGGGTCATTTTCACATTTTGTAAAATTGACCTAGTTGAGTTCCATAATACACATTTATTTTGGGTAAATGAATAAATTATGGATTAAAGCTGGTCCTTTGGAATATATGCATATGGTATTAAGTTAGGCTCATGCTATTTGCAAACTTATGTGCTAGAATACACAACTTGTACACTAGTAGTTGTACTAAGGATAACTCTATCAAAATATAACCAAATGAATGGAAAAAATATAGGGCATATATTTTTCACGATTATACTTTGTCCCCACTTCAACTTGTATGTGAACTATTATAAATATATATGTCGAAGTACAATAATTAGTTATCATAAAAATTTAAATTATTAAACAACCATGTAAAAGATATATATATATATACATATTATATATATATATATATATATATACATATTATATATATATATACATATATATATAAGGAAGGATATTGATTATATGCTTTCCTCACAATGAGTGCTTTGTCCTAGAACCCTATAAAATGGAAATTTTTAATGAGTATCTTCTATCAAGAATTTAAAATAGGAACAAAATATAACATGCTTAAAATATCAACAATCAAAAGCACAGTCTGGCTTTGTGCCAATGGAAGTTGAGGTTCGATCTTGCAGTTGATCTCAACAAATTTGCACCAGTGTGGGTCCGTCTGTATAGTTTTCCTCTAGAATACTGGGATGAAATCGTATTCAAAATGTATCAGGGACTCCCTGGGCCAGTTCATCACTTTGGACTCCATTACCAGGTCCAAATCTAGGTTAGTATTTTTCCATTTTTGTGTCAATATCGAAGTGCATAAATCTCTACCTACCTTTGTGAAGCTTTGTTCTAAGTTTCGTTCTTGGACCCAACAAGTCTATTATGAGAATGTTGTAGTTTACTGCTAGAAATGTGCTAAACCTAGCCACCTAATCTCAAACTATAAATCATATTTAAAACATGTTCCTAACCCTAGTGAGTTTGTTGTTGATGACCACTACCCTTTTGAAGATGTCATTCTAAAGATTGTTGACTCCTTGGCCAAGTCTGGCTCTCCCAAGTTGGTTGACTCCCTGATCAACTCTGAGTCCCCCACAATTGGGGAGAATGTATCCTTTGGGGACTCGGTTCTGGTTCCTATTGCACCTACTCCGATTGATGGCTTGGTTCTACTTGGTGGTGGGGTTCAGGGGATTCCCCTTTCAATTGGTGTTCCTTCCCCTAGCCAGGTGCTGAGGGATGTTGGTGAAAATGGTGACATCTTGAAGGAAGAAGTGTTTATCATAAAAATTGGATCAATATTGATTGGTGCTGAAGAAGGAAAAATCATGGAAGAGGAGGGTTCAAAAGTTAAAGATGAGTCTGTTAAGATGGATTCTTTGGGTTTGATGTAGGAAAGAACAATGGAGGATTTCTGGTCAATCCCAAAGAAAAATGGGAAACAAAGGAAAGCGGATGTGGGTGGTGACTCTAAACTTGGAAGGCCCAATCAGTGACATACCAAGAATAGGGAGACAACAAAAGAGATAGCCATAGGTAAACAAAGGACATTGGAAGTGTCCTCTAAGAAGGGTCAAAAATGAAGGTCTTGTCCTAGAATGTGAGAGGGCTAAATAGCTCTCCAAATAACTAGTGTTGAAACACTATGTAATGAAACATAAGATTGATATTTTACTTCTACATGAAATCAAAATGAAGAAAATGAACTTTGATAATATTGTTTTATATATGGTCGAGTGCCCTCTTCTCTTGCAATGATGTTGATGGGGCATCTGGTGGGCTTGTTGTGTTGTGGAATCCTAATAGGATCATTGGATCTAAAAAGTTTCAATGTCAGAACAGTGTGGGAGTCAAGTTTTCTCACCCAGGTGGCTCTTGGTTGTTCATTGATGTCTATGCCCCTAACCTTAGGAATGCTAGGAATGCCCTGTGGCAGGATCTTGTAGGCTAGATAAACAATAACAAGGGGTCACATTGGTTGGTGGATGGAGACTTCAACTCCCCTTTGTATCCTTGGAGAAATGTGGAGGACTGATAGACTACTCTGGCAGCATGGTTGATTTGGAAAATTTTGAGTAACACCAGCTTGGTTGACATTGATTTGTTGGGTCAATCATTCACGTGGACCAATAGGCACCTTGGGGATGGTTTGATCTAGGTCAAACTTGATAGATTTATTTTTTCCCATAATTAGATGGCCTTGCTCAGTGTTAATTTTCTTGCTTTTCCCCGTACTATCTCTAACCATAACCCTCTGCTACTAGTCATGAATGAACTATCTACTATTAGACCTTTTCCTTTTCGGTTTAAGATTATGTGGAACTCCCATCCAGATTTTAGGAATAAAGTTGTTGAATGGTGGAACATCCCTATACATGGTTCTCCCATGTTCGGGATTTTTAACAAAATTAAGCATGTCAAAAATATGGTGAAGGGTTGGAATGAGAGAGTTTTTGGAGATGTCTTTCAGAAGAAAAAAAAGTGTCTTAGGGGATAAGCTGAAGGTCATTACAAACAAGAATGGAAGAGGGGGTGTAAGCCTGCTAACCTATAACCAGGAAAGAGAGAGTCGTATGGAATGGGAACAAATTTTAAAAAAGGAGATATTCTAGAAACAAAAATCTAGGGTTCAATGGTTGTAAGAGGGGGACAAAAATACCACCTTTTTTCATGTTTCTGCCCTTAAACACAAGAAAAGGAACCATATAACTAAGCTTCAAAATGAGCAGGAGATCTTGGTCAATACGCCCACCCAAATTGGGCTCTTAGCGTTTGAATACTTTCAAAGGGCTTATTTAGCTCCTATTGAGGCTCCCAATCTAGCTATGGATAACCTAATGCTAGACCCTCTCCCGACCACCATAACCCAGGATGATAATAATAGCATCCTTTGTGTTATTACTCCAGAGGAAATCTGTATGGTTTTTTTTAGTATGGGTGCCTATAAGGCACCTAGCCCAGATGGGTTCCCCTTGCTTTCTTCCAGATATTTTAGAATTTAGTGGGTGAGGATCTGGTCTTGGCTATTAGGGATTTCTTCAAATTTGGTAAGATCCTCAAATAGTTGAACCACACCTTTATTGTCATGGTTCCAAATATTGTTGAACCGCAGTCTATGATTTATTTTAGGCCCATAAGCCTCTCCATACCATTTACAAGATCTTCTCTAAAGCCTTGGTGAACCACCTGGAACCCCTTCTTGAAAAGTTGATCAGCCCTACCCAAAAAGGTTTTGTTTCGGTTCGTCATATCTTGGATGCCACCATAACCACCCATGAAATTTTTCACTCCATGGATAGATGCAATAATGCCAGTATGGCCCTCAAATTAGATATTTCAAAATCATATGATAAGGTGTTATGGGACTTTATTCCCAAAGTCCTGGCTAAATTTGGTTTTGACCGGTTGGTGGTTAACCTCTTGATGGAATGCACTACCACGGTGAGATACTTTATTTTGGTTAATGGGGCCCCCTTTGGTTTCTTCAAAGCTGGGAGAGGTATCAAACAATGTAATCCTCTCTCACCCTATTTTTTTATCATGGTCACAGATATTTTGAGTAGGAACATTTATAAACTACTGTCAAAGGGCTCTATAAAGGGGGTCAAACCTGCCTCTTCTCTAGAACTTGCTATTTTCCAAAAAAAAATTGATGATACAGTACTCTTTGGGAAGGCTTCTATGATTGAAGCCAGAAAATGGAAAAAATTTCTTAATAATTATGCTTCTTGCTCTGGCTAGTGTATACATTATAATAAAATCATGATTTACTTCTTCAACAAAACTCCTGCTCTCCAAGATCAGGTGACTGCTTGATAGCAACTAGGGGAGGTCTTGTAACCACACAACACAATTCCACACAAAAACAATAACCTTCAAGTCACAATTCTTCAAAATTATCCTCTTTTCACCAAACCAACACAATTCCTTGTAGCATTGCAATCTAACTCAATCGGGTATATCTCTTCAATGGGATCCTTTCAGACCTGGAACAATAGGTTTTCAAACACCCTTTTCGACAAAAAAATACATACCACAAACTCTCAATAGGCTTCTTTTCAACAATTTCACAAAAATAGGGCAACTACGCAAACCTAGACCTCAAATTAGGTCTATTTCACAAAGTAACATGTCTCAAAACTTATTGTCAACCTTCAAAACCCCAAGGGAAGCAATCCACGAGTTACAAAACCTAAGAATTCACAACTTTCATCAGGAGATCAGGTCTCCAAAACACCATTCCTCAAAACCCTCCTTTTTAAGCAAATAACCTAGGGCTTATTGAAAAACACACATCCAACCCTTACCCAATTTTTCCAACACCTCAAACAGGTTCAAATACCTATGCATATGCTTATTCAATCATGAAATAATGCTTCCCCGACATAATTCATGCTTTTCCATATCAAAACCTCACAATTTCACTAGGAAAACTCAATTTTTCACTCTAAGGCTTCATGCCCAACACATCTCTCGGCCTCCCCTGCACATAAACATGTTCACACCCTATTCTAATTGTATCTGTAGACATCCAAATTTTACCACTTCCATATGGTCAAACTCATATCCTTATTCATCCCTTTACTCGTCTATTTCATCTTCTTCATTGGTATTAATTAAATCACTCATTTAATTAATATTTCATCGTCTGTATAAGGTTCCTAAAGTATTTAATTTAATAATTTAATACTTTTACCTTTTACTTCTTTCCTCTCTAAATTAAATAAATACATCACTTTATTTAATTTAGTCATGTGATCTCTTTGAATTTAAGTCATTTTTTAATTCCTCTTTTTCTCTCTCATTGTCACATCCTCCATAACCCTCTTCTAATCCAGATTAATTTAATTAATTATGGATTAGGATGTGCACACATTAATTAAAAAATTAATGTCACATCCTCGCATCTTCCAATTTCTCCTTAATCTTTCATTAATCCTCCTAATCATGTGTTTGCACAACCTTAATCAAAGTCATTAGCCACATTTAGCATGTCTTTTTAGTCAACCTTTTCATTTGCCTTTCTTAGCATTGACCCTCTTTCCCATTTGAATTTAAAATTCAAATTTATTCCTCCTAGAATCCCCTTTTCCCATGCATCTTCTAGAATCTTTGACTTGTCACATCAAGTCACATGTGGACAAGTGCTTCCCTTTTTGGAACCTTGTCTTGTCCATGAGATTCTTCCAAGCATGTGAACTTTTAATTCACATTTATTTTCCCAACTACTTTCTCATTCCCTATGGAGATTTTTGAGGAATTCTAAAATTCCTCAAAAGTAATTTCTATTCTCACTTGGGGACAATAAGTTCCTTTTTGAGGAAATATTCTCATCCCCCAAGGTACTTGCAAGGTACTTATCCTTCCTCTACATCACTTGTCCTTATTCCACCTCACTTATACATCATCACTTCCTAAGCCACTTCACATTCAACATGTCAAGATGTGAGGGCTTGTGAGTCCTCAACTCACCATAGCCCTTCATCTTGGCCTTGTTGGCTTAATCTCAACCATTGAATTCTCTAGGGAAT
Organism: Sequoia sempervirens; assembly: GCA_007258455.2. Taxonomy (NCBI): domain Eukaryota; kingdom Viridiplantae; phylum Streptophyta; class Pinopsida; order Cupressales; family Cupressaceae; genus Sequoia; species Sequoia sempervirens. The sequence continues at coordinate 63,188,309 of VDFB02256132.1, read as the reverse complement.
TCATATTATTCTATAAATACCCCCTCTTTTCTCTCATTTAGGGACCTTATGCTTTTGATACCAAACTCTTGCCATTTTTCCATTTGAAGCCATACTTAGCCAATTTGCATATTTTTCCTTCATCATAGCACTTGAATCCATTAATCATCCACTTTCAACCATCTTGCATCCCATCTTGCATCCCATCATGCATCTTTAATCTCATTTTCCATCCAAGAAGCATACACAACATCGAAGATCAAAGGGCCAACCAAGGAACAACTTGACAAGGTATAATCGTTTCATTTCATCTTCTTTGTTCACGTTCAACATTTTGCCCAATCTTGAGGTTTAGGTGTTATTCGTTGTTTCTTGCATTATTGTTGTTGCTGCATGTTTAGGAACAAGGATTTTCACCTGATCACAACATCCTCCCATTCCACTGAGGTACAAACATCACAAAAGGTGGAATGGATCCATTTTGAAATTTAAACTTACAAAACCCTTAAATCTGGAAACTTACAGGTTTTCTTAGGAAATTGCCTCTAACTTTTATCAAATTGAATATTAGACCCTTAAAATAGATTCAATTCAAATCTAACACATATGTCTCCAATTTCCAAAGCAATATAGATTGAAAATGGCCTGTACAGAACCATACAATGACTACAAATGAAGAATTACCAGTAATCTATGCAAGAAGATAGGGGTTACTTTCTTTATTTTGTTTCAAAACTCCAAGATCCAACTTACATCAATGGTTTTCATGCCTTTAATACTTATTCCCTCCTAAATCAACTCCTACAACCACCTAAACTAACTTTTAAAATAATATGTTTGTTTGTATTCCATAAAATGCATTTTTGCAACTTTTATGCTTGACAACTTTTACAACAATTTGCAATTTTGCAATATCAACAAAAATGACCCCCTAGACACCTAACATGACTCAAAAATGACTCAAATATGTATTAAATGGGCTACATGACCTTATTTAATGCATCATGACTCAAATCCTAAAGCCTACTAATGATCAACCTTTTTTTTCCATTTTGGATCAAAGGTGCTCCTGCACCATACACTCAACTTTGAATTTTTCCAAGTCTCTTGGAAAGATTGATGTAACTTGTCCTCCTTTGTTCTCTTCATGCCTCTAACCTTCATTTTTTCCTTCAAAGGTTTCCCCTTTCCTTTTTTCTTCACTTTCCTTGACATTCTTGTCCTTGTCTTCATTTGCTTCATGCTCCATTTCTTCACACTGTATTGTGGGGTGTTCTTTAATTTTTCTACCATCAAACTTTGATGTCATACTCCCTTTTACCTATGTACACAAACTTTCATCAACTACCATCACTTCCACTTTCTCTTCATACTTGGATCTCTGTCCAATATCCTTATTAACTGCACCTTTTCCTCTATTAGTTGTACCTTCACACTTTGACATCTTTGTCAAACCTGCAAACAACTTTTCCACTATCTCATTGACCTTGCAAACCTTTGTTCCAACATCACTAGACTACCTCTTCACTTGTTTCATCACCATAGGGCACATGACTATCCCAACCAATATTCCTTCATTTTTTTCTTGCTTTTCCTCAAGCTTTTCACACTCACTCTTTACTATACTAACCTAAGACACCATTCCCTCTTCTTTTTTCTTCCACATAAAAGCATTCTTCTTCACAACTGATTGCACATTGTCTTTAATCTTCCTATTTACTTTTCCAACATTATCAAACTTTGACATAGCTGCAAACCTCGTGCTCTTACCTTCATCAATACTAACAAACTATTTTCTCCCAATCATGATGATTTCACCTTGCTCTTTTGTCTCCTCAACCAATGGAGTTAGTATGAATTTTCTTCCATCATTTTCAATTGTATAAGTGGTTTTTCTCCCATTGTAGATTGTTGACCTGTCAAACTGTCAAGGCCTTCCTAGCAAAACATGGCAAAAACTCATAGGAAATATGTCACAAACAACTTTATCCCCGTATCTACCAATTTGAAATTCAACTGAAGCTTGTTCACTCACCACAATAGATTGATTATCACTAACCCAAGACACTTTGTATGGATTTTCTCTAGGTACTCTCTCCAATTGCAATTTATCCACCACTTCACTAGATACCATGTTATCAATGCATCCAGAATCAACTATCACCTTACATACCTTGCTTTTACATCTGCAAGTTGTCCTAAACAATGCTCTTCTTTGAATCAGATCCTTCTCCTTAGATGTCTTTAGGAGTTGTCTTTTCATCATCAAGCTTTCACCTACTCCAGGAGCAACATGAATACTATTGGAGTTTGAACTTTCAGCTTCATCCTCTTGAATAATTTGTGCTCTTCTTTCAGTTTTCCTTTCTCCTCCACTTGATGTTGAGCCAATTTTTTTAGGGCATTTCCAAGAAGGATGACCAAACTCTTGGAAATTGAAACATCTACCTGCAAAAATGTTAGGTTTCCTTCCACCACCAAATCTGCCCCTTGTGCCTCTAAAACCACCTCTAAAATCTGCAACTTGCTCATCTCTTTTAGGTGCATCCTCTTGATTCTCATTTGTTGTCTTGGAGTAGAGAAAGATCCTCTTCCTCTTGTTATGCAACCTCTTCCTCTAACAATATTCTCTTATCTTATTTTTACTTTCTCTTCAGCCTTCAATGTCATTTGATAACATTCTTCTACACTCCTAGGACTTGTTAAAGCCAATTCATCTTGTATATTCAATCTTAATCCACCCAAGTACCTAGCAATTTTCTCATCCTCATTCTCATTATGGTTAGATCTCATACATAATTTGTAAAACTCTTTAGTGTATGCTTTTACATCCATTTCCTTTTTCCTTAAACTTTGCAACCTCTTAAACATCTCAATAGAATAATCAGAAGGGAGAAATTCACCTTTCATCTTGGCTACCATCTTGTCCCATGCTACAATTTTGGATTTACCTTGCTTCCTTCTTTCTAATTGCAAATAATTCCACCACAAAATGGCATGACCTTTTCGTTTGGTTTTTGCAATCTTGACTCTCTATTCCTTTGGAATGTCTTCACACTCAAAATAGTTTTCCAAAGATGCTATCCAATCCAGTAACTCTTCTTCATTCAAGTTTCCACCAAAATTTTGAACATCAATTTTCACCTTATACTTGTCACCTTTGACTTCCTTCAACAATTTGGCCATTCTATGATCTTCTGCATCAAGTTCTTCCTCAACATCTTCAAACTTGTCTTCATCTTCATCATCTGAGTCACTATTTTCAACTTCATCTCTTCTTTTGTTTGTCTCCAAGGCTGCCAACTTTTCTTTTAATTCTCTGATCTCTCTAATACAAAGACTCTTCAAGTCATTCATCTCCTTTGTCACATTCTTTCCTTTAGGAGGCATCTTCTCAGTTTTGCCTCTTCACCTTCCAACCTTTCTTTCACAAACTACAATCTTTTTCCACAGAGATCTAGTACCTTCGCTCTAATACCACTTGATAGAAATCAGGGGAGTTCTTGCAACCACACAACATAGTTCCACACACAAAAAAAAACCTTCAAGTCACAATTCTTCAAAATTCTCCTCTTTTCACCAAACCAACACAATTCCTTGTAGCACTGCAATCTAGCTCAATCGGGTATATCTCTTCGATGGGATCCTTTCAGAATTGGACCAACAAGTTTTCAAACACCCTTTTGGACACACAAACACATACCACAAACTCTCAATAGGCTTCTTTTCAACAATTTCATAAAAATAGGGAAACCACGCAGACCTACACCTCAAATTAGGTCTATTTTACAAAGTAACATGTCTCAAAACTTATTTACAACCTTCAAAACCCAAAGGGAAGCAATCCAAAAGTTACAAAACCTAAGAATTCCCAAATTTCATCAGAAGATCAAGTCTCCAAAACACCATTCCTCAAAACCCTCCTTTTTAAGCAAATAACCTAGGGCTTATTGAAAAACATACATCCAACCCTCACCCAACTTTCCAACACCTAAAATAGGTTCAAATACCTCTAAATATTCTTATTCAATCATGAAATAAAACTTCCCCAACATAATTCATACTTTTCCATATCAAAACCTCACAATTTCACTAGGAAAACTCAATTTTTCACTCTAGGGCTTCATGCCCAACACATCTCTCAGCCTCCCCTGCATACAAACAACATGTTCACACCCTATACTAGTTGTATCCTCCCATTCCATTGAGGTACAGACATCACAAAAGGTGGAATGGGTCCATTTTGAAATTTAAACTTACAAAACCCTTAAATCTGGAAAATCATAGGCCATCTCAGAAAATTTCCTCTAACTTTTATCAAATTGAATATTAGACCCTCAAAATAGATTCAATTCAAATCTAACACATTTTTCTATAGTTTCCAAAGCAATCTAGATTGAAAATGGCTTGTACGGAACCATACAGTGACTGCAAATGAAGAATTACCTGTAATTTCTACAAGAAGATAGGGGTTACTTTCTTTATTTCGTTTCAAAACTTCAAGATCCAACTTACATCAACTAGGTGCTAGGCGGTGGAAAGATTTGCTTCTTTGTTGTCCTTTGTCCCCTAAGTTGTTAAATCTAGCTAAGTCTTTGTAGGACTTACTCTCCCTTACCAGATTACCTTTATCCAATATTGAGGATGAATTATATTGGACCAAAGACAGGTAGGGAAATCTTTCAGTCAGAACGACTTAAATCTGTTGTCGATTTAGGGTGTTGATAATGGACCTAAGAAACAGGTTTGGAATAGGCACATGATTCCAAAAATAAATATCTTCTAGTGGATAGCCTATCATAACAAGATCCTTACTAAGGATAACCTGAGGAAAAGGGGCTTCCAGATCCCTAACAGGTGTTTGATGTGCAAAAACAATGAAGAAACTATGGATCATTTATTACTGCACTGCCCATTTGTTGTTGGTGTCTAGGAGCTAGATTTTGAGAAACTAGGCACTCACTGGACTATGCATAGGGACATCAAATACTTCATATTGGGTTGGTCTATCCCCTTCCAATAACCCATCCCTAAGGATATTTGGAACCAATCCCCCCCATCATTTGTTGGTTCTTGTGAAAAGAGAGGAACAACCAAACTTTCAGGAATATTGAGATGAGTCCTAAGGAGGTTTTTAGTATAGGGTTAAGAATTATTTCTAAAAATATTTTGATTTACAATGGGGAAACCCTGAACAAAGATCCTACTAAATGGGAGATTAAAATGGATAAATCTTGGAACTGGAATCTTGAGGTCAACTCCTTTGACAATTCTAGGGCCCAAGCTAGAAGGGACATAGTTTGGAAACCCCCAGATCATGGATGGAATAAACTCAATTTTGATGGTGCGACCAAGGGAAACCCAGGCAGGGCAAGCATTGGGGGTATTATCAAGGATTGCAGAGGTAACTTTGTGGCTGGTTACTCAAGGGGTATAGGGATTCAAGCCTCCATGACTGTAGAAGAAAGGGTGTTGTTAAAGGGTGTCCAGTTAGTTGTTACTATGGAGATAAAGAAACTGCACATAGAAGGGGATTCTAAGTCAGTGGTTGACTCTATCAATTTGGGCATATTTTTAGGATGGAACACCAGAGATATCTTGTTAGACATAAATCATTTGGTGTTTAAGCTGGATATGAAGATCTTCACTCACATATTTTAGGAGGGTAATCAAGTTGTTGACACTTTGGCTAGTCTTGGCTCCTATTGGAGAGATTCTAAGTGTTGGAGGAGTATTGGGAACCTACCGCCAGGAATACAAGGTATTATCCTTAAGGAGCAAGGAACCTTTGTTACTCATGATGTTATCTAATATTGTGATTGTCATGGCTTTATGGGTGGTCCACATATTTGTTCTTTGGGTGATGTGGACAAAGATGGATGTTGAGGTGTTAAATTCATGGCAATATTTGAACAATGGGGCAGAGATAGAGGTTACGGAGCTAATTATGAGAATTGATGGGAAGTACAACGAGGTAACGACCAATTTGCATCAGGCCTTACACAAATTTAATTTGCGGTCTTGTCTTAGCCTCTGCATATCTTTACGGACTTACAAATTCAATTTTGATGTGACTAATTATTATGGCATAGAGCTCATGCTTTGTCCCGTCAACTCCACTAAAAAGTTTCTAAAGATAAAAGGCAGATACTTAGGGAAGTGGAAATTTGGCCTCATGGCCATTTATCATTGGTACTTGTGCAATGGAAACATGGAAGGAAAACCTATCAGTGTCATCATTCTTCACAATCTTGGCTGCAAATGTTTAAAGATTTTCAATAATGGGCTTGCGGAGATTGCCTTTTTGGAAATAACTCCTGAAGCATGTGATCTGCATTCTATCTTGATTACCCAGAGCCTTCTTGGCTGGCTCAAAAGAAGTGGTTTTTGGGTGACCTCTCACATTGACAAACATTTTAATCTTTTTCTCTTACAGGTTCCCTGGTTTTTTAGTGTGAAGCGCAGTGAGATGGGTGGTGACAAGGTGAGGATGGAGGGAGATAATTGTGAGGAATTCTACAAGGATCCTATGGTTTGGCATATATGTGTCAAAGGTGGGTTGGTTTCATTAATGGAATGCTTGGTTGGTCATGATCTAAGGATGTCAACGCAATTCGTGAGCTCCTGGAAAAAAAGGAGGGTTGCCATGGGTGGTATCTCCTTCGAGGTCAATGAGGAGGTGCCTCTAATCAGCATTACTTTCACATGAGGGTTTATTATTGTTTGGTTGGATAGTACTAATATCCGGAAGGCCCTACCCTACTAACGATACTAATCCTACCTAGGGGGATGGTAACGACAATCGAAAGGAAGTATGAATTCCACTCTAACTGATTGAGCATGTTTGGATCTATTGATTGAGGAATTCTCATTGATCACCAAGCCATTGGAATTCTCATCGACCGCCAGCCCACCCTCACCCCCAACTTCAGTTGTTCGACCAAGGGTGAAGGATGGACCCCACCGTCCCAAAGTAGCAAATGGATTTCTCATGTGACTGGGCTCTCTTGCATCGGAAAGAAGTACCCTAAGCACGCCAAGGCTTAGGACAATGAAAGCCTCAATGCCTTTTTTAAAGGAAATAAAAAAACCAGTCCGCTCCCAGTCTGGATTTGAAAGAGAAGCGCTCCCGCAATCGTGGGACCAAGTTTTTCTCACTCTTATGAAGTATGTCGCTTTGGAGGGTAGATGTAAAACCTTCTATTATTATCACCTGTCTCTTTTAAATCATCTCCGCCACAAAATTTTGTTGAGTTTTCTATTTTTTTACTCACTGATTTAGAAATATCTATTGAAAAATGCTTGGACACTACAGCCCAAAACCCTGAAGAAACTCCACCCCTGCCACTCCACCAGGGCCTCATCCTGAGGCTTTATCATTTCCATTTGGCACTCTGCCTACCCAAACCCATCTCTGTTGTTTGTATTGAGGAAGTTGAACGCTCAACCAATATGAATCCCTCTCCGGCTGAGTCTAAGGGCCCCAAAAGGAAAATATCTCTGGTGAATACTGAAACCCCCAAGCCTAAACCTCCCAACAAAAAGAAAAATGGTGGTGCAGGGAATACTCAGTCGCAAGCTATGGCTGGGATCTATGAGCTCAAATATGCTCCCCGCAAGACCGACAACAAAATTGCAGCTAATAAAAAAGTGATAGAAGAGGGGAAAGGCCTAGTGGAGCTATCGGCCACTGACAACGATGAGAAGAATTTGGTGGGAAGAGATTCTAAGGGGGACACCGTGGTTGATGCTATTGTGGAGACAGGGTTAGAAAATACCAGCATTAGGAGATCTAGCAAGCTGGAAAAAAATAGCAAGAAAGTGTCGATTAATGACATTTCCAGTGATGAGGAGTTGTCTACTGACAAGGGTAATAGGAAGGAAGAATACACAGAAGAAGAGGAGGAGGAATTCATTGAAAAGCCCAACCACTTTTCTGACCTCAACAAGATGCTCAAGGAGGATTCGACAACCCAGTCCTCTGACCCCCCAAGCTATGGAGGAAGAAGATAACACAAATACTTTGGACAAAGGGGAGGATCATAGCATGCTACAGGAGTGGGTGGAGAAGCTCAAAAATAAGTTCATTGGTTTGGCATGGTTCACTGTCAAGATGATCCACCGTGTTGTTGGAACCCTTTCTACTATTCTCAAGGAAGAAATAGATAAGAAGGCTACAAATGATGACCCCAACTGGGTTGGGGAGGATGTTATTAACCTCCTCTCTCAAAATTGGGAGAGTGCTAGTTAGTCTATTGTTGTTGTGTCTTGTCTGCTAGGTCGTTGTTTTGTCAATTATTTGTCTGTTGTTTTTGTGTTTTGTATTTGGTGTTTAATGTTATAATTCTTTGGACCTGATCTTTTTGGCCCTTGTGGCTCATTTTGTAAAGGTTTCAACACCTTGTAAATACTTTTTATCTTATAAAAAACAATCAAAAGATAAACGTAAAAGGATGAGTCGATAAGAGTCTACTTGTCACAAATATATGATTATGTCTAGCATGTAGAGGAAACAATTTGATTCCATTTGGAAGTTGAAGTGATTATGAGCTAGTCACTATGATCATATGCATCAAATGAATAGTGAATTAAAATTACATGCCCCTATAATTGGTTGCATATATAATGAATATGATAAATTGGATAAAATGATCAAATATATGATGATATAAGGTCAAATATTCCATGCAATAACATAAAGACATCATTATGTGACAAACATGTAACAACATAGTAAGATGTGATTGTGAAATTGTATTTGAAAGAGGAAGCAATGCTATTCTAATGTTTCCCCTAGTGAAAGTAAATAACAATACATAATATCCATGGTGTTAGATAAGACCATATAAGCATAACAAAATGTAGGATATCAACATGAGTATAAAAACATAGAAGCATATAATCATAAGATAATCATATAACATAAGATAGACATGTAAGAATGAACATAATTCTTTGTAATTTTAGCATAATAAGCAAAATTTAAATATGCAAACATGTATATGCACATAAACATTATAATTTTTATAGATAAACATGATAGACATATGATTCATAGGATAAATGTGAGTAGAACATCCCTAATGTATAACAAAATAAATACCAAAAAGGGGCCACCCTCAAGGGTAAACCAAAACATAAAAAAAACATGGAACAAATCATAAGACATAATATAGAAGGTGAAATGAGAAGAAGAATCATAAGGAAACTAGAGTTACAATAAGCATGGCATAATTTAGAAGACCAAAGTGAAAAAGAAAAAAAAAATTATGGAATATATAAGGAACAAGTATTACAACCAGCATGACATAAGAAAAAAGGTAAAACACAAAGTAAGCCAATGACATGAGATAAAATAAACACATACATAACACAATAAGGAAGTGGCAAGAGAACTACACAACATATTATCAAAGTTCTTTATGTCAACATGCACCACTAAAGGTGTATTTGCATCATTCCATGCTAACTAAGAAAATAAAAAAATACAAAAACAAAGAGATGGGAATAGATAAAAATAAATATATAAAAGGAAAGCATAGAAGCTCAAATTCATAACCCCTAGTCATAACCCCTAATGGGGGAAGAATTTTCTCCATAAAATCATGCTTATTTCAATCATGTTATGCAATATATATTGGTGTCTCACCTAATAGAAAACTCATCCACATGTGAAATGGAGCTCTTAAAAATATTCTTGAAAGAGGTGTAATTATTAATTTTTTTATTTTTGACTCAATGATTTTATTTCTTTGGAAGTGTTTTCTTTTGTACATTTTATTGTCTTAGTATTAGAATCTTTCTTTGACATTATTGTAGCATTATTATTTTAATATGAAGTAAATCTATTATTTATTACTATATTTTTTCATATTTTATAAGTAAAAATAGAATATTGGGATATCTTGTCCCATAAAGAGACTCAAAAATGTCATAACATTAATTCTTAAGAGGTGTGAAATGTAAAAATTAAGGTATTTTAGGCCCTGCTTCATTAATTTATTATGGTTATCTAAGTAATAGAGGAAAATAATAATGGTGTGCTTGTTAATTTGTGTATTGCCTGATTATTCTATCTTTTTATTTTCTTTGTACATCTAAATGGTATTTATAAACTTCGTGATATTCACTTGATTATAGTGATTCTTTGGAGTGTTTATGTAAGTAACCAAAGTAAAATGACTCATCTTTGAAACAGGCTCATATACATCTCTTGTAAAGTTTATAAATTTTCCCTCATGAACATACTCAACACATTGATGTATCATTGAAGGGATGAATCTCAACTTCTCAATCCATGGTCTACCAAGTGAAATAGTAAACCTACTTGAAGAAAAAATAACATGAAAAATACTAAAACCAACCCGAAGTATCAATAAATATATTATTTATTTTCAAGAACACCCTAAATATGTATAATTTTTTTATTGAATCTGATTGGTAACTAAGAAGCTTCAATGAATTAATAAATTTATTTGTAGGATTAATGAGAATATAATTAGTAATCTTGTATTATATAAACTACCATACATATGAAATGGGAAATTATAATTGTTATGTGATATCTTCTCATCTAGAAATGTTATCAATGGAGTAGCACAATAAATATTATCTTTATGCTATGTACCTGGGGATATTATAAATTATAATTTATTTAGGTGGATGGAGATTTTTATGCTATAAGATTTGGTATAGAATACTTTACACCATGCAATATTTGGCTGAAGATTATAGCCACCCAATATCTAGGAACTTCATGAAAGCACAAGAGATATTAGCTATGATAGAATAATACTATTCTATTAAAGGATGAAAATGATAGATTATGATCATATAATTGATCAATGTTAAGAATGTTGTTTTACACATGAGACCACCTAGTTATATAGCCAAGGTGAGATGTAGGATTAAACACAATAATAAAAGTGTCTTCATCCTATGTCATGAGACAACTAATACTAAATGACTTAGGACACAAGTATTAAAAGTCAAAAGATAAGATAAGATCTAATGACTAGTAACACCTTCCAAAAATATTCTCTCCTAGGACCTAAGTAAACTTAACATGTAAATAAGACCCACTAATAAACTAGTTAGGTAAAACACCTATTAACACCAACACCCCCCTTAAGTGCAACTTAGGGAGTAGATTATTATACAAATGATGTAAATATGTGTCTCGTCTATGAGGTCATGTTAGGTACCCATGTACAAATGCAATATCTCACAAATGAAGAAAAGGAGTAAACCCGGTGGGATAAAACTCCTCCTTACAAGAGATGAAAAAAATCTCTCAATGAAGAATGAGAAGGAAAAAACCCCATACAAGGAAAAATAGCCCCCATAAGAGAGAAGAAGAGAGATGATGTATCCCCCCCTCAATGTTGAGTCTCCTATAGTGATGGTATATTCTTGATATTGAATGTTGAAGATGATCCAAGATCACCGAACCATGTTCCTCCCCTTAGGAAGAAACACAACCAATATGGTATGAAATATGTCTTCCCATTCCTGAAAGGAATATGAGGAAAGATGAATGATATGTGATGTCTATGAACAATGCTCAAGTGTCTCCATGTTGATGCAAAAATTTGTCAAACTCAAAATAGGAATTCTAGGCCACACTATAGAAGATGACAAATAAAATCTCCTATAAAATATTGTAGAACACAATACAAAGACAAAGTTACCTCCTCAAAAGATAAAGAAGCCTCCTTCAAATGCTATCCAAAATAATTCACTCATTTCAAACTATGAATAATGATCATGTAGAGAATGAACAAGAGGGTTAGAGTATTCCCTCACAACAAATGAAGAAGGATCATATCCCTCAAAGAGAAATGAATTCAATCAATGGTTTCCCCAAAATTTGAAAGGAAAAACCTGTAAAATATACCAAAAATGTTTGTCAAGTACTCATACCAAGTAGACATCTCTAGAAGATAATGAATGTACTATTGCACTGAATCAAAAGGAGCCAAAATGGTGGAAAGATAAGCATCATCAAAAGAAAAAATAGATGAAGGAGATGGAATATCGAAACATATCACTAGATTATCGATGGATAAAACAATACCAAGATTCAAATGACCATACTGAATCTCCTCAAAGTTTCCACACTAGATGCCTTAATGTGAACATCTTCCAAATAAATAATAGGAAAAAAATGTGAGAAGGTGTAGACTCAAAATTGGTGATCAACTTCCTCAACTGTAACTATATCTCTACTATGCAAGTCCTACATTATGATAAAATCTGGTGTGAACTCAACACTCTTGTCTACTCCACCATGTGTGAACTGACAAATAGAAAGATATCGGTTGACAATAAAGTCACACAAAGAAACTTATTAAATAATTTTTAATCCATGTCAATGGATCCCTTCTCATAAACATGCATATATGCATTGTTAGCCATTAGGATATGTGGTGATGAACAAGATTCAAATGAAGATAACATACTCTCAAATGAAGCCATGTGATGCCAGGCTCCTGAATCAAGTATCCACCTCTTTGACTTGGAATTTGAAACTGTAACAAGTGCTTTCCCATTATGTATATTAGAATTTTATGAAGAAGAAGAAGAAGATGAACCTTTTGATATTGAAGGAAAATTAATTTGATGCTTCTTAAGTATATGCTTTGAATCATCAATTTGTTTTGAATAATATTGATGTTCATCATGCCTAGTTTTCTTACAATATGCACATGCAGTCTTCTCCATTTTAGATGTTCCCCTTTAGAGGGAGATGATTCATATTATTTATGTGGCTTATTTTTTCTTCTATTGTTTCTTTTCAAGATTCCCTGATTCTTTCTATACATTAGGCTTACTAGCCAACAATTATTGTGACTTAGAAGACTTGATTAGACCTATATGAGTTAATTTTGATTCCTCTTAGATTATGATATTTGTAAATTCATAAAATATGGGATCAACATATGATGATCCCATAGAGATTCAATGGGTATAAAATCAAAAAACAAATATTGAATACCCAAGACCAAGATTTGATAACACATTCAAAATCAACTGTACATACTCCTTATCAATATTTCAATCTTTCAACCGTGTTCTTAGTTTCTTTATCTTGGAGATGTAGTTTTGGATGTGGTAAAAATAATTAGGATCAATATTCATCAATCATTATTAATATGATATCCCCTAATCTTATTAGTTTTACCATACATTTTCTCAAAAGTTTCTCAAGCCTCTTTAAGTGTTTTACATGATTCAACATGAAATTGTAAATCAAATGAGACTAATGAACATATGCATCCAAGTGTTTTCTCACAATCAATCTCCCATTTTTCCAATTCTTTAGCATTAGTAGGTTGAGGAATGGTTTCATTTAGATAGTGAAGACAACCTTTCCCCATGAGATAGTTTTGTACTGATTTTCTCCATGAATCATAATTATATGAAGTTAGGAGTTCAATTTGAGATTTCCCCATTTCAAGAACACACAACAAGCAAAAGAAAGCAATAAACCACTGCAAGATTACCCCCCCTCCCCAAATAAATCAATCAAGAACCCCCACCCCCCAAGAAATACAAGATTGTGGCACTTTATATTTAGTGCAATTGTAGATGACACCTACCAAAAACATCGAAGTGGACTTGATCTTAGTGCTTACAAATGAAAAAAAATTCCACAAACTCAAATTGTTATTTTTACATAGAATACAATTAATCTAATCACACCACTAAAAATTATAGAAAAAATTATGGAGTTTCAAAAAAAATCACTCAAAAATGTTATTGTAGGAGCAAGAACGAAATCTTAGAATTTTGCAAAATGAGAATGACTCAGTAACATTTATGAGAAACTACAATTTCTAGAAAAACCAGACACCAAAATAAATAAAAAATGCACCACTAAAAAGAGCACAAAATTATACCCCAAACAAAAAAATTCTCATAAAAAGGAGTTTGTATGAAAGAGTTATGAGCCCACGAAGTTGAACTACCAAAACAAAACTATCAATGGAGAGGGGGGGAAATTTTTCTTAAGGTTTTTGATGTAGGGCTAATGTCAAAATTTCACTTTGTTAAATTTTGTGACCAGCTAATCATCACAAATCAACATGGGTCCAAGGGGTTGACAGAATCTTTAAGGAATATTTTGTATCAATGAGATGATGGAAGATGTAGTATGTGCCTAAAATATTCTTGAAAAAATGATGATGGATTTTTTTGCCACTATTGGTGATTTGTGGTAGGCCAATGGCATTATTTACAAGTGTCGGGTACCTTATGCAAGTAGGGTATGACTTGCCACAATTAAAAATCGTACAATATTTTTTAATATTTAAATTAAAAGTTTTCTTCAAATATTTTAAAAACAAAAAAAATCATTCAAAATTCTAATTTTTTCCTTGCTATATGACCCACATGTTTTTTTATGAGCTTTGTACAATTGCATGTTGGAAGTTTAAGGAGTTTTTCATTGATATTCTTGTTGGCAATATGATCATGAGATGTACAGTGTGCAAATACAGTGTTGTCATTGATGTCAACATTGTGATGCGATGTGAAGATTGATGTGCATTTCGTCTAGTGAATATATGTGTTTGAAATGATGAAAATCTAGTATAGAGATGTAGATGTTTTTCTATGGTACTAAATAGATGAGTTGGCTATTTGGCTAAGTATCAAAACACAATTTTTAGTTTACAGTGCATCATTCTTTAGGTCTACATTGATTCGTATTGAAGTAATTTTGTTTGCGGTTATAAGACAATTTTTTTGGATGTCAGAAGAATCTAAATCTAAATTTTCATTTTTTTTTACCCCCAGTGCAAAAGTTATGAATGACAGTATATCGAGTTTACTAGTGACAATATTTTTTATACAAGAGTACTTGCTTTTCTTAGTCTGCATCTCACCACAAAAGAGTATTTGGTCTTTCAGAATTGTGAAAGTGTATACAGGTGTTAGTTGCATCCATGTTCTAAGTGGCATGTAGTTTGGAGGTTCGTGTGTCAATTTGAGGATGTCCAGTTGGTGTATTTTGGTGTGAGGTCACCAGAAGTGCCAACCTACTAAGTTTGAGGTTGTGTGAATTTTAAATAAGTATTGATATGTTATGTGGGAGATATTATAGGTCCATGTCAACCTATTTGATGTGTTACAAGTTTTTAATTAAGGTGTGAAGCGTGTATGTTTGATCTTGAGCTGAAAATTTATTGTTTTCAATGGTACATCTAATTTGGCTGACCTAATTGATGTTGGAGACTCTTACGAATGTAATGGGTATAAATATAAGGTCATTTTTGGTGTTGAAGAGTGATGATTAAGTTGAGTGTGAAAATTCCTAAGTAGAGCATGTGAATGTGATGCAAATGCAGAGCAAAGCAGAGTTAGAGAAGATTAATATGAAGTGTGTTGATTCAATGTTTTGAGCTTCAGTGGAACTGTATTTCCTACATATTGTAGATGCATTTGTAGTAGTTCAAATCTTGTAGTGAACCACCCTTCTCTTCTATTTCTCTTATTCTCTAGACAGTGAGTCCACCAGACAATGATTCCACTTGGCAATGAGCCTTTGTGTAATATCTTATAACCAATTATAACATATTGTGAGCTAATCCTCACTGTGGTTTTCCCCATTTTGGGTTTTCCACGTAAAAATCTAGTGTTCATGTTTTATATTCTTTGATGGTTGCTTTCATGGTTTCTTTCCTTACTACAATTTGAATATGATGTATGGAATGAATGTTTAAGTGATTAAGTGGTTTTAGAGAATATTAGTTCACCCTCCCTCTCAGTATTCTAGGTGTTCAACAATTGGTATTAGAGCAAGGTTCCTTCAATTGGATCGATCATTGATGTAGATCTTGGAATTGAACACATGACTACAAGGAGATATCCCACTCTTTCAAAAGAAACTCCTATCGTACAATTTACTGAAGAAGACTGTATTGCTAATATGGAAGGAGAACTCAAATTTTCCCTGGATGATTTGAATAAAGAAGAATCTGAGAATAGAGATCTAAAAAAGGATCTTAGTGATGCAGATGATTGCATTAATATATTGAGAGATAAACTCAAGAAAGCTACAGATAGGATCAAAGAGCTCAAGAAATCAAATGAGATCATTCCCAGCCTAAAATTTTAGATTGAAGAAAGTAAAAGAGTTGAGGATTTCTTGAATGCTAAGCTAAAAGGAAAATCTAAAGAATGCTCAAATCTTGAACTGGAAGTTGTAACCCTGAGATCAGATTTGGAGAAAACAAAGATTCAAAAAGGAAAATGTAAGAAGAGTGCTAGAATGCTTGATGAGATGATTGCAAACCAAAATGGATCTAAAGATAGAGAAGGATTAGGGTTTGAGAAAGGTGAAATCTCAAAGACAGATCAAACTCCAAACCAAACTGTAAAGATGATTGAGGACAAGAAGAGCAATGGCAAGCAGGTTCAAAATTAGAGGAAAGACTTCAAAATACCACCAATCAGACAACCAAATGCACAAAGGTACCCATCTTTTAATGGTTTTGTTATTTTTACAATAAATTTGCATATAAGGCTATGGAATGTAGAAGCAAAATGAATCAGAATGTTCAATAATTTCACGGTCAGTGCTTTATATGCAAAAGATTTGGTCATAGAGCTAGTGAATGCAAAAATCAAATGATGAATTGATACAACAATGGTATGATGTTTCAATATTTTAATGGTTATTGTTATACATGTAGTGGATTTGGGAATAAAGCTAATCAATGTAGATCTAGAATGGGTGGAAGTAAGCTTGTTCAAAATTTCAAATGCCACAAAAGCAATAAGGTAGGATATATTGCTAAGTTTTGCATAAGCAAGTATGCAAAGGTTGATCCAGTAAAGAAGAATGATCTAGTGCAAAAGACTGATCCAGAAGAGATGAAGAAAGATATGAACAAGATATGGAAAAATAACGAGGTGAATGAGGTTAAGGATGAGTCGGTTCCAACTTCTAGTGTAGATGTTTCCTCTAAAAACTAGGTTAAGAGCTCTGGCTAAAGGGTAGTTTTAAGAGACGATAATAAAGCCCCTGCCAAAGATATGGTGCTAATACCTCCAGCACATGGATATGAGATGTAGGTCAATATTCTTGACTTATTAGTGAAAACATCGATGGGAAATATCAAAGTGTGGAATTTTGTGGAGAAATCGATGGTGATTGTGCATTACAGTTAGGGTTATCAACTTTTTGTGCCTAACTTCAAATAAGTGCATTCAATTCAAATTAGGTTATTTTCAAAAGAGGTTTATTAGTGACTTAACATTTGTCTAATTCATTTGAAAATGAATACTTGAAGAGAGAAGATTTGTTAAGGAGCAAAGAGAAGCATTAATTCTTACGCATGAAACCCTAACTAGCAATGCTCAAAACGTATTTATAGTTTCCATTTGACCTAAGTGTTGGAAGTGCTTTCAATTTATTGTAAAATGTATATCCCAAAATTCGTAGAGGTTATGGATTGAACCCGTCTAAAATTCAAATGATACCCTAATAAATCAATGGAGATAGATCCTGATGGAGCTTTTTCACACATTCCATATGGTGTTCTTCATACTGAAGATGTTAGGATATACATTCATGCTAAATTGGAGGAGTAATCACTCCAAGTGGGTGAAGTGGGGTTTAACAAACTCACTGAAAACCAATTTGAACTAAAAACTAAGTTTGAGAGTTTGGCAGAGAAGAATCTCGATGTGTGGAACAATTTCCCTATCATTTGCTATGTAGATGAGTGGGTCAAATACACCTTGAGCAGAATTCATGATAGGTTCATATGGCTAGAAATTCCTCATTTAATTAACAAGGAGGTGATTAGGGTTGTTATTGGTTTATGCTCAACCAGACCAGTTCTAACGCTCAAATCATTAAAGAATGAAATGGTGATGGAATTGACAGGTGCTAGGTATGACAAGACAACCCTAATAGTCAAAGACATCAAAGAACCTGCGATGAAATATGCAACAATGGTAATAGGGTACAAGATATACTTCACAAATAGAGAGAACTTTGTTTCTACAACTGCCATCAACACATTATATGAGATGGTGAAGAAGGATGTAGATTATAACTTTTGTGAAGTGTTGAGAGTATAATTACTCAAGAACCTGCATAAGACCAAAGACTCCAAATACCCCTTCAAATTTGATACTTTGATCATTTTCTTATTGTTTTACTTTCTAAATGAGTTTCTCAAAACAAGAAACATAGTTTGGTTGAAGTGCAGACCTATGACACATCATATTAGAGACCACTTGATGAGGTTGGGTGATTCAAATGCACAAGAGACTGCTTTATGGGAATTCTTCAAGACCTTTCAAAAGAAAATGCAAGCCAAAGAAAGGATTCCCTAGAGCATGGTAGAGAAGTACAATAATGATATCACATTCTTGGTGACAACAGATTGTTGCATCATACAGGTTGTTGAACCTAGGATTGTTTGGATACAAAAGATAGGATATGAGATAATAGAGGAATAAACCATTGGTTCAGTAGACTTTATGCTAAGAAAACCCAAAGAAATCTTTGAGGAAAGATATGGAACATATCAAGAGAAGTCTATGGACGTGCATAGGTAGTAGAGAGAGAAATAGATAAATAAATTTGTTCAAAAAAAGACTGCACAAGTTGCGAAGATGATGGGCCTTTCAAAGGAACAATTGGAGAAAGTTAAAGGCGTGTCTGACTCTCTAGGAGGTGCATCTAGTACAAGAATATTTTGTAGAACATCTACCCCCTCTTCGATTTTGCCCAAGTCCTCTGGGAATTTTCCCTTGCTAGTGGATCTAAGAGAAAGGAGCCAACCAGTGCTCCAATGAAACAACAAGCTGCATTAATAAAGGAAAATACTCCTCCAGAAAAGTAGCAAGGTGCCACACAACAAAGGAGAGTGAAGATAAAGGCCATAAGGAAGAATAATTTGAGTGTATATGAAGAATATTTGGATGTATAAGAACAACCTTTGATCAAGAAGAGGAAATCTAGTGTAGGACAAGTAGAATCAAGTGCAAAGAAAGTCAAGGTTGACATTGTTGATATGATAGTGAAGCAAAATTTGAGAAATAAAAAAAGAAATTTAAAATATATGTGAGGGAGAAGAAAGGTAAAGGAGAAAAAGGTCCTCTGGAAGCAAAGAAGAAGAAGAAGGATAAGTCTTCCCCTCTAGTAAGAACTCATAGCCCCATGAAATTAGATTCATTGTTTAATGGTAGCATAGAACATGAGATGTTGGAGCAAACTACTACCCTATATACATCTACAGATGACATGGATAAATCTACAAGAGAAGAGGCTATTTTTAAATACATTATTACTTTTGAGGTCAACATGAAGGATATTGAAGGCCAATTTCCTGAAGATCTGAAAAATATATTGCATGCAAGAAGAAAAGCATTGAATGAAGATGAAAAGTTGAAATCATTTTCCCTAAAAAAAATTTAGTAATGCTACCCTCTCAGATGAAAATAAAGCAATATTATCTCAAGTGTACAACAAATAATTTAGGACCAAACAAAGGGTCACTACACTGATGAGTAGGGAAAAAAATGAAATTGAGAGGTTAAAGAATGAGACCATTGAGAAGATATCCAACTTGGAAAAGGAGTTGGGTATGACCCTAGACAGTGAAGAGGAAGTGCATGTGACCTATTTTTAGAGAAATTTCCTTCACACATCTCTCAGGATCAGGTAAATTAGTTCCAACATTCAAATCCATGAACAAGAATTCATCACTTTCATTATCTGGGTAGTTTGATTCCTCATCATCACTATCTTCTTTCACATAATAACTCTTCTTGATGTATTTTCCTTTATGATCTTTATGTTTGTCATTTGAAACTTTATCTAGACATTTTGAAGCATAATGACCTATCTTTCCATAATTGAAACACTTGAAAGGTAACTTACCTTTGTATTTTCCAATGCCCTTTTTCAATATTCTTACAAAAATTTCTTCTACTTCATCATAATCATTATGATCAGATTCATCATTCCTCTCTTTCTTGCTGAGTTTAAAAGAATTTTCTTTCCTTGGAGCATCTTTGTCAAACTTTCTTAATTGAAAAGTAGTTAAAGCACCAAACAATTGATCTCAATAATATTGATATAGATCTTAAGCTTCCTCAATAGTAGAAACTTTAGCACTATAGGATTTAGGAAGAGTTCTTAATACCTTTTTCACAACTTCATTTTCCTCTAGCTTTCCACCAAGACCATTGATGGAGTTGAAAATTTCATCCACCCTATGCATGTAGATTGCAATATCTTAATCCTCTGACATCCTTAGAGCTTCAAAATTGGCCTTAATTCTACATATTTTCTTTCTTGACCTTATCATCTCCTTCATAAATGATTTTCAACTTCTCCCAAACCTCTTTAGCAGTTTTACAGCTTATCACCTTTAAAAGTTTTGAATCTAAAATCCCACTAAAGATAACATTCCTCACTTTGTCATTGTTCTCATATTCCTTGATCTCATCTTCACTTTTCGGAGGGGTATTAGGCATAGTATATCCATTCTCGACTAATTTTCATATGCTAAACCCTAATGCGATGAGAAAGGCTTCCCTCTTGGCTTTCCAAAAGACATAATTTGTTCCATCAAACATAGGAGTTTTGACACCATTCTTGTGTGCCATCTGGATCTAACTCAAGCAATTAAGCTTCTTCTAAGGAACCTCTACTCTAATACCAATTTTTAGACACATAGGACAACTGAGAAGGAGGGGTGAATTAGTTGTGCATTAAAACCTTCAAACCCTTATTAAGTATTAGCATGAATGTAAACAAATGAAACAAAAACACATCCACAATCATTCATAATAGAACACCAAATTTTTACGTGGAAAACCCTAATAGAAAAAAACCACAGTGATGATTACTATATGAAATCCAAAACCGGTTACAAGAGGATCACTTCCTAGGGCTCACTACCTACAAAATTCATTGTCCAAAAAGAGAAAGGCTTATTTCCAAGGGCTCATTACCTAGGAAGATCACTTCTTCTAGATTACAAAGAATCAACTACAAGGAGGTTCACTACCTTAGTGCAATTGGAGAAACAACCGCAATGTCTCTATACCATTTGTAACCTTCAACTCACTACCTCCAACAACTTCTGGCACACTAAACTATAGACAACTTATGCTCACTGCTTTGGTAGTCTTAGGCATTCATGATCATATTCAAATCTCAACACATGATCAAACATACATCATTCCACACCACACACATCTCCAAAAAATTAACCTTGCATATATACCTTTTGCAACCTCAAAAAACCTTTTCTAGGTCAGCTCTAATGAAATGTATGCACATCAAATGTATAACCACCAAATAGGTCAACACCAAAAACTTCCACAATGGAAAGAAATAATGGTGGAACACATCAAGGGTTAACCAAGACCCAAATCTACACTGACACACTACACCAGGCTTCAACAAACTACAAACCATGTCTACAAACAATGCTTTAACACACCAGGTAAGACAAGACAATATTAAATCTATCAAGAAACAAACTTAATACTTCGCCAATGCATAAAAAAACTTGCAGACCATGTAGAAACATTACACAAAACCCTAGAATATTCCAACATTAACAAAATATTCAAAAACACTAGTGAAAATACATCAAACTTGATAATATTATCATCCTATGCAATCAGTCAAACTACCGTTGAGATACAACTCATGAACCAAGCTTGCGGAGCAAATGAACACTAAACAAACCAAGGGAAGGTAGGTATAGGAAATATTAACACATTCCAAAATCTGCAAGATAGGAAACTTCAATGTGAAGAAATATAGAGCAATTTTATTTCTTCTAGATAACCCTCTTCACAAACCAGAGATAGCCCAACACATTGTCAAACATATCTTCTACTACTGCATGATCTAGAACCTGAAACTCTAGATATAACACCTTCAAAGACCATTGATCATCAATTTCAAACCGAACAAGCACATCTTCAATACTGAATAAATGTGGAGCAAAATACAGAACACTTCCAGTCACCTTATATAGTCTTTATACAAATTTTCTCAAAAGCACTTGGAAGCAAAGTGACCCTGTTGCATTTGCAACACCTTCTCAACACCATACACACCTTCTCAACATATCCATACTAGAGGTTGACATCCACAACAATACTGATGACAACATAGTGCAACAATGTAGCCATGGATAGCCTAGCTTCACACATGATTGGTATAACATTGGGATGATGGAGAATGATACATATAGTTATTTTGATCCAAATTTAAGAGGAAGAGTGATCAAATCTATCATAGGGTGAGCAAAAAAAATCATTAGTTTTCAACTATGCTTTTTATTATTCATAACAATCTTGATAAAGTTCATGCACAAACAAGAACTCCTCGATGATCACATTCTCTACACATACATGATCAATGAGTATCCAAGTTGTAGGCTTGTCATTAATATATTTGGCGATATAGAGAGGACCATTGGGTACATGTAAGGATGTGTTGATATGGGTGAAAGCAATGTCAGGTAATAAAGTGGTTTGAACCTTACGAGGTTGAACATCTATGAGAGTGACCATATCTTATAAACCATCCTCCTCATCACTCTTATCATTGTTCTTGTCATTGTTCATGTCATCATTTTTATCAAAATTCATCTCATCATTCTTAACATCACAAGCTTGCACAAAGTTAGACTAATGGTTTGGCATTAGATTGGTAAAAATTTGCAAGTTTTGGTTAGGTGGGGCAACAAATTTGTTTCCTTGATCATTAACACCACACAAATGGAAGTGATTAGAATCAATGAGGTCTTGAATTTGATTTTTAAGATGCATGCGTCATTTTGTATCAGGTCCATTTATGCAATGATATTGATAAAAGTATTTTGGATTGAAAATTGGAGGTACAAGTTTGGTTGTGTCCACAGGTCTAATCAGAGGCAATTGGATTAAGTTCTTGTTCAAGAATTACAACATGATCGAGTGGAGGGAATCAGGTAGTTCGGTAAATTGTCTATCTCTTGATCTAAATTTGTATAGAGTTGAACTTATGGCTGCAACTTGTGGTTCAATGTAGTTGGTTGTTTGAGGTGTATTTAGCTTTATAAAATTCTTATGTTGTTTCTTGAATGGTTGATAGTTGTTTTGAGGTATAGATTTGAATTTCTCAGCAGGATTCAATGAAGATGTCTCTTCATACCAACTAACTAAATTTTGATAGTCACAAAGGGTTGTACACAAGTGTATAAAGGATGGCTATTTCATCAACAAGATCTTATCCCTTATGCCAAGTTGCAAATTTTTAATGAATAATCTTTGAACATCCACATTAGGAAGAGTAAAATTGATTTGTGAGTAAAGAAATTGATATCATCCTATGAAGTCTATGACCTTTTCATTTTTCCTTCATTTGCATCGCACTAAATCAGTTAATGTAATTTTATGTCCAATATTTACTTGGAAAAGTTGGAGGAAGGCCTCAAAAGGTTCATCGAAAGAGTTGATTGAGTTATTCATTAATGAATAAAACCATTCTAAAGCCATGTCTTTCAATGACCTAGGAAAGATTTTAGCTATCATTTTATCTTCAAAAATGAAGTCACTACATAGGGAAATATATGTTGATATATGATTGCTAGGGTCTCCTTTACCATTTTTCTTTTCAAATCAAGGTATCTCTATATTTTTTGGCATCGGTGTTTTTAATATTTGAAATATTGCAATGGTTTTCCATTTTGGTTTTAGTTCAATGAGGAGATTTGTTGTTGAATTGAGGTTACATTTTGTGAAAGTTGGTTAATGACCGAATCATTGGTTGACATTTTCTAGGAATGTGGTGAATATGGTGGGATTGTGATTGTACTTGGTGGACTACTATGTTGAAAATTTATGAGAGGGGATGAAATTTGAGGTATAACATGTGAGGACTCAAAATATAAGGATTTCCAATGGAAAGGCCTAAGGTTGGAGTTATGCCAATGCTTTGTTGTATCGTTGAAGCGACAGTTGGATTTGTGTATGTGGGAATACAGGCTATAGTTGTAGGGAGGGATACTTGATTTCTTCATTGACTTTTTAGTGTGTTCCAAAGATTGATTGCAACTAACCATTGTAGGTACATTAGCATCAACTATATGGGCCAAGCTACGCAAAACCTCTATTCCTTAAGAATCACTAATAAATTTCCTCATGTTATCTATTTTATGGACCGCTATGCCAACTAGATATTCAGTATTCACATAGTCTTGAAGTCCTAAATCTTTGTCCAATTGTTTCAGTTTGTCTTCGGGAACATGGGAAACAACAGTCTCAACATCCGTAGAAGTGGTTGATTGTAAGGTTTTCATTGGTATGGTGGTGTTATGGATAGATTCCAAAATGGGTTGAGTATTGTAAACATGCAAAAATGCCTAATTCATATAACACATCATTAACATTGCATTTTGGCATCATTTTCGTAATATTCATTATTAATATTGCATTTTCATCGCTTGCATCACTAATTCCCCTATTAACATAATTTTTCATTAATTAACCTATTTCCTCTATTAATTAAATAATTTTAGATTATTTAATTAATTCATCACATTTTACTAATTTCCCTCTTATCACCCCTAATTTAAAATTTTTGAATTATTTAATTATCTAATTCCTTTCCACTTGCAAGGAATATTCTTTATTAACAAAGGATATCCTAATCCTCCATAATTAAATAATCTTGAATTATTTAATTATTCTAATTTTCCCCTCAAAGGCTATTCCCATGGAATATTATTTTTTAAAATATCTCAAAATATCTTAACTTCCTCTTTCATCCTCAATCATTTATTTTCTTGATCTAATCTTCACCCTTCATTTCAAAATGTCTTAACCAATTTCCTTAAATTATGGAGATATTTTGAGTTTGAATCAATCTTGATCCTTCATCCTCCTTGATCTACTCACATCTATTGATCTCAAGATCTATTCTCAATTGTTGATTTAAATTTTGAAGATCTATAAAACAACTTTCATCCCTTCATAATCATAACCTAGAATTCTTGAGAAAGATCATGTCATTTTTAATCTTGAGCATTTGAGCAATTTTATTATCTTATCTAGGTCATTCATGCTCTTACAATCATAAGAGTTAATGAATTTAGCAATCCAACACACCATCAACCATTCAAAATGGAATGCTAGGTTTTCACTTGGTTTTTTTCATGTTTTGAATTTGACTTTTATTACTATATGTTGATTTCTAACCTTGTTTGCATTCTATTTCATTTGTAAGTGGGATTTGATTATTTTCTTGATATGGGTATTGTGAATTCTAACCCTAGTTGAATAATTCATGCTTCATTTCCATTTTCCACTAATCCACTTCTCATTTTAGCATGCCTAGTAGGACCCATGTCCCGAGTTTGATCTTTTCTTGTCAAGTTTGATAATCTACAAGTTATAGTGGTGTGTTTGGCTATTACAGCTTATTGCTTTTGCTGATCTCACCGTATCTAAAAGGATATTAGTGTCATGTTTGATAGAATTGGCATGTTTGACATCAATAGATCAACATGATTAAGGGTTTTGACATGTTTACTTTTTGTATTTCATAGGGTTTTCTACATAGTGTCACATTTGCTAATTTTTTCATGTCTAATAGGGTCATAGCACCACATTTGATGATTTTTCCATGTCTGATAGGGTCACAATGTGATGTTTGAGGTAATTGTCACATATAGCTATCTTTTATCATGTTTTTTGTCTATACTTTTTCTTTTCTAAGTTCTAAACTTTTCCAATTTTACCTAACCCTAACCTTAACATGCTTTATTTTCTATCTATGTTCTCTAATTTGACATTTTTATGCAAAATTCATTTAGAGAAGATAAAAATAAAACTAATAACTCATTTGTGGTGTAGGGTTTTGATCAGTCCAAGACAAATAATTTGAAATTACTAACATGTTTGATATAGGTTTCCTTATTATAGAATATTATCTTTCAAACTTGTATGCTTTTCATTGTTAGATTAAATCATATTTCAAGTTGGTTCTCTAAAATTAATTTGATTTCCATGTCTAGTAGACTTGAGTTTACATATCCTCTCCCCTTATGCTTCATGCAATCTTGGGTGATGAGAAATACCTCTAGTTTTCATTTATTTCTTGTACACCAAAGGAGTTATCTACATATCCTCTTGCCTTACTCTATGTGTGATCTTGGGTGATGAGAAATAGAAGTTCATGAATCCTTCCTTTATTGTTAGGAGGCCTACCTAGGGATTTCATCACCCTAGGGTTTAAACTCAAGCACTTTTTTTCTAGTGGGATATATAAAGGGGCAAGAGTGAAAGTTGTAGCTCAATCCACTCATGACTTGCTAGGCATTCCTTCATGGTCTCGGGTGATTCCAAATGCAGGGAGTTGAGATTTTGATCTTGCGCTTGTGTAAACGGTGGTGTTTACAGAGTACCTCCACTATGAACCCAAATTATTAGAATCCTAATACCTTTGGTCATCTATCTATATTGGTGCAATGTGATAGCATCATCATGTGAAGTTACCGTGTACTATCCTAGGTTGAGGTGATTCAGTGTCTTGTTAGGACTTCATCCTTTCAAGTGGAGGGGTGTTAATGTGGTAAATGACCTTAGTATACCCTAGTCACCCACTTCTTGGATTGGTATTAACATGTAAGTGTGGTGAGCCTACTATAGTGAGATAAGCTTTATTACTAGCTAGGTTGTGCTTATCTGATGTGTTTTTGAGCTATACTAGTGAGCTTTATGGAAGAAAGCTTGTGAAATATCTTATCACCTTGGGGTCAATCTTTCCTTTTATGTTTGTTTTTTGTATCACTTGTTAAAACATAACTTGAAGAATTTATGCCTCAAACTTGCCAAAAGCATCCATTGAAAACTAAAATGGTCACAAAAACCCACATTTTTCTATCACAGTTTGTTTCATTTACATAGATTATCACTTTTATCTATGCATATCATCGCCTTTATCACACAAATTGTTGTGTTTGCTTAATTTTTTGCATCTACTTAGCTATTACTCTACCAAAATTTCTCTATATAGTGAAGCCTTTTCTCACATTATCACATTTGACTGTCATTATTTGCCACGTTTTCCAGTGCTTTATCATGTTTTTTTAGAGAAGCATGTATCATATATCCAGATCATTGCATTTGTTGGTGGCATTATTCTTCTCAAACTTATAAACTTTCTAAAACTCAAAATAGTCATAACCTATCATCTTGAAATTGGAAACATCTATCATAATAAACCTCATAGTCCTTAATAGTCCTTTTCATCCACACATGTGTCAAAAATATCCTTTCAACTTGGTTTTCCTAGGAAATGTTGTTATAATATTTTGGAAAAACATCAACCTTATCAAACATTCTTAGACATCAACAATCTTTTCATTAGACTTATCAGAACATTCTCAATATCCTTTCATCAAAACATAAAATCAACCTTTTAGACATCAACCTATAAAAATTAAACCAATCATCTTGCTAGTATTTTTTTATCACATCCATCCCCATCTTGTTAACTTAGTGGAGTTTTCTCCCCTATAGGTTTACAAATTGCCATCATCTACCTTTTCTTGTACTCATTATTCTAGTCCAAGTAAAGGCATCAAATCCAACCTTTCATCAACATCTTCATATCTAGCACAATCCAATCATCTTTATCATCATCCTTTTGTCTAAAGGTTGACCTATCCAATTAAATCAACTTGAACATCATCTCTTTTGGTCCATGATACTTGGAAACATATCCTTTGAATCCATTTTGAAATCTTACAAAATCCAAACAAGATCATCACACACTTACCATTATCTCAAGTATTTCATCCTTTAGGTCTTTTGTGAGTTTATGACAACCACTAGATCAAAACATAAGAACATACAAAAAAAGAAGAACATGGAACCCAACCCTAGTAGTTATAACATTCCAAATAACACAAACTTATTGAAAGCACAACTAAAATTACATGGGGATTTCCCTCTAGTATCACTCCTCCTAGGTATACCACTCCTCAACAACACAATATTAATCCTCAACAAAAACCAAAATTAAATCCTCAAAAACACAATGCTAATCCTCCACCACAACCAAATGTGGTCTCTCAACAGCCTATTGTCAATCTTCAACCTCATAACATCATCTCTTAATAAGGAAATCAACCCACTTAAGGAAAAGATGGATATGTAGAAGAATAATCCAATGATGAACTCACCGAAGAAAATATCTTAGAAATTATTCAAAATCCTCAAATTCTAAAATTCATTGATGCATTACTTAATTTTTTTTCAAACACTTACTTTTATAGGCTTTCCCAACATGGTGCTAGGCTACCCATTTATTTTAATATTGAATCTCTTAGACACCCAACCCTTATTCGTAGGGGTGAAGACATGGTGGTCTAACAAGTCTCTCAACCTATAAGACAAACAAAAATTCCAACCTTTCTTGCACAAACAAATGATCCTCCTCATGTAAGGAAAGTTGAAAATCCCTTGTATAGACAATCATCTCAAGTGGAATAAGCAATTGTATCCCAAAACCAACCGGATCCTAATCTTTTGACAACCCAAAACCTTTCACAACAATCAACCAACCCTTTCACCTCTCCACTCGTAACTCATAATACTTCAACCAATACATGGAGACCAAATGCATCAAGGAACTTTTATGAAACCTCTTGGTCACAAAATTTTCCTCAACAAGGTCAAAATCCTAACATGCAAAACATATTAAACCTTCCACCTAGACCATCAAACATTGCACCAAATCCACCATTACATGCTAACATTCCACCACAACCACAAAATATGGCTTCACCCATCTATACCATTCCTAATCCACCTCTCCAATCACAACAACAAAAAATCTATCAAAATACACAAACCAACTCATCTCTCCAATCACAATAGCAACCAACAATCTACCAAAATACACAAACCAACCCTCATCCACAACAAGACATGACACAAAAATAACCTCTTTATCAAGAACAAAACCCCTCATACAACATAATACAATATCAATATGATACTTCATACACCCAAACTCCACAACATCAAAACATAAACTCCCAACATCAAAACATAAGCCCCCAACATCAAAACATAAACCCTCAACACGAAAACATAGACCATCAACATCAAAATTTTAGCCTTCAACACCAAAATCTCATCTCTCAAAACCAAAACATGAACCCTCAACATCAAAACATTAACCCTCAATACTCAAACATCAATCCTTAAAATCCAAATGTTTATTCTCAATATCAATACAACATCCCTCAAGGTCTAATGCCAACTCAAAATCCATCTTACAATTCATCATCCCTCTTTGGAAATAAAAACTAAAATCCACCCAACCCTCCTCAAAACACTCAAGGTAATGAGTTAGCATTGCAAATCCAAAATCTAAACCAAAAGATAGTGGACATACAATTTGGAAAAACTAAGAGGAGTTATTCCTTGGAAGACATTTTTCCATATCCTTATGATTGAAACATTGTCATGATCCCTTTTCCTAAAAACTTTGAAATCCATAAATTTCACAAGTACAAAGGAAGAGGAGATCCCATTGAACACATACAATATTTTTTTGTAGATTTCATGGACATAGCCTACAATTACACATACTTAATGAGACTCTTTCCAAAGAGCCTTGGTAGGAAAGCTATAGAATGGTTTTCTCATTTACCCCCTGGAATCAAAACTTTCAATGAACTCGCAAATAAATTCATCAATCACTTCTCATATAACATAGAACAAGACATCTATGACTACAACTACAAGGTAAAACAAAACCTAAGGCAAAGAACAAGACATTACTATGACTGATTTGTACAAGGTAAAATAAAACCAAGGCAAGACTTTTGCTTTCTTCTTGTAGCAATGGTGACACAAATCGAGTAAATGCAAATGGCCTATCCCTAAAAAGAAACTTGTTGACATTTTCATTAGAAATCTAAACACCGATTTGAGCTTCCAATTGACTATGTTATGTCCTAACTCATTTAATGGTATCATTGAAAAAGGAATAAATATCAACAAGGACCTCATTGTAAAAAGACTAATGAAGATATATAATAACAAATATCAACCTTCTAACTCAAATGATAAACCATGTCTATGGGCAAAGAACAAGAATGTTACCAATGATGGATTAGTGGATGCCAAATTTGTGGAAAACATACAACCTCCATCTAACAATCCTCAAAAAAATGTTCAAAACAATCAACCAAATAATCCTCCAAGAAATCAACCGATCAATCAAAATCAAAATCCTCTAAGAGGACCATCAAGACCTAACAATACCTTCAATCAAACAAGAAAAAAATACACTCCTTTTGGAAAACCTGTAGAAGTGGTCTTGCACAAATTGCTTCAAACAAACTTTATCAAATTATGTGATCAAAAGAATTATAAAGAACCACAATTCAAACCTCCTTGGTACAATGAAAATGACCATTACAAATTTCATAGAACTAAAGGATATAAAACCAATAATTGTATGAAACTCAAGAATATCATACAAGATTTAATTGATAAGGGAGAAGTTGACATCAAACATCATCTTGGAATATCTGGTAACAATGACTTCAGAATCTATAAGTATCCAATCCCTAACCATAGTAAAGGAAATGACAAAGGAAAGGGAAGGGATTACAATAAAATTTTGTACTTCTATGACAATGTACTAGGTGCTACTTATGAATCCAATCATGTTGTAGCCATAACTATAGTCGATAAAAATCCTAAGTGTGATGTTACTACAAGATGAGGGAAAGTTACAATCCAAGGAGCCCCACCACAATGTAAAGCTTTCACTAAGCCTTCACAAGCTGAGTATAACCTTATCAACCATCTAAAAAGACTCCTGCATAGATTTCCATTCTTGAACTTCTCAAAATATCCCCTTCTCATAAAGAAGTTTTGGATAAAGCCCTAGTAGAGTCTTTTGTACCCAATGACATTAACATAGAACAGTTTCAAGCCATGGTAGTGATAGAACTTTTGAAAAAAAATTATGGTTCCTTGTATTACATTTCAATTTTTTTGAGTTTCACTAGTTATTTGTAGGCTAGGGTTTCATGTTTCATGCATTATAGTTCACCCAAGGGATAAAACCCTCTTTAAACCCTAACAGTGTTCATTCCTTAGCCTTTTTCTTATAATTGATCGTTGACTTGCTATCACCCGTTCCTGGTTCCATTCCTTAATTCATGGCTTAGGTCTTTGAAGTCGTTTTGTTAATTGACCCCTTCATCCTAGTTTTACTAGTCATTTCCCATTTCAAAAATTTGGTTAAAATATTAAGTCTTGTGGGTTATGAATTTTTTATACATTATGTCTAATGTTTTGTGTACTATGTTTGAAATAAATTAAGTCTTAAGTCCTAAGATAATCTACCGAAATAACAATGATTTAAGTGAAAACATAGAGCATGTGCTTAATAATCTCTTTAAGTAAAGCTTGACCTGGTCCCACATAATACATGTTCAAATTTCATTGATCCCCGCCATCCCGCATGAATAAAATATTCACAAAAATATGAGTGTGGGATAGTGGGAGGATGCCACATGTCCAAATTTTAAAGTGGACCCTACTGGCTTTTGAATAGTTTTGGTGGTGGGCCCTTAATCCAAAGGCTCTTATGGTGCCACGTGGAACAATCACGATCATTCCCCACCAGCCCATAGGGGTTGTTTCAAAGGATCTCATATGCATGCAAGGGTGTGGGGGATTGACAAGTGGAAAAATATTGGTCGTCCAGGGGATAATTATAGAAAATGAAATATTTTGTTAAATATTAAGCCAACTATTGAGCAACTTCAAGACAAATATAACGTAGAAACTAAAAATTATAATGACTTGTTGGTTGCCTACAATAAGGATAGGCAAAGACTTGCAAAGTTGGAGTTGCAAATAGAGATGTTGAAAAATTAGCAACCAATGCAACCAAGTGATCCATCTCCTTCTTCTCCACCACCTCCTCCAGTTCAGTCACCTCCTCCACCATCATTAGAGATGGTTCTATATGAAGAGAGACTAATTTCATATCTTGTTCCAAGCACATCATTTGCTTCCCCACCAAGGAGAAGAGTTAGCAAGAAAGAGTTGATTCAACAACTCAAGGTATATGATGAATTACTCCATTCTTTTGAAGAGAACCAATTTGAGAACAATGTATTGATTTAACAACTGTTTTGGAGCATTTAATGGGGAAGTCAATAAAAAGGGTAAATGACATTCATTCAAATTATTCATTAATGTTTGATGCAATAAGAATGTTTGAAAGGGACATATTAGTAGCAGTCCCACTAATGCAGTTATGCGTACCCAGGCTTAGTCCATTGGTTGGTATGATTAAGGGGTCTAATCGTGAGCTTAACAAACAACCTCAAATTTCTCCCACCTACAAGGTGGTAAAAGGAATCATTGATTATCAAGGACTAGTTGATCCATTGGAGAAAATAATTAAGGAATTTCTTCAACAATTTGATGAGAATCATCTTGGCATGTTGCCAAACATTATGGATAGTAGTGGAGTTGTGAAAACATATGAGAAGTGGAGAGCACAAATGGGTAGTTTCATCACTACAAAGGTTGTTTTGATATGTGAAGATGGAGATGTTAAGATTGATCTACTAAAGAATAGTATGGACAAATTGTTCTTCACCAGTAAATTTTTGGAAGAATTTGATAAGGATGCAAATTAGGTGGTAAAGAAATATGACCCATATAGAAACAAATTGGATGAGTTCATGGATTTCAAATGGCTTGTAGAGGAAGACTATGACACATGGGATAAGAAACACAATGAATTTTTTGAATTGTAGGAATTTCTTTTGGTGATGTGGACACTTTTTTCTTCAATGCACATTCAATACCATCCAACTATTTCTATAACGACAACATGAGGTATTCTCATATCTTTGCACACTAGGATTTTGTATTCACATGCTAGCTCAACTTTCCTGAGTTCACATTAAGAAGAGTAAAGAAAAGAAGCAGAAAAGTACCAACCGTTGATATTAGATATTTTGGGAAAGGATAGGGATTGTTACAAAGAGTAAGTATAACTACTTTTGTGGTCAGAATATTCCATCCACGATCAAGTTGTTGTACTTGTATTTTTCAAATGTAAATGAATGTCAATTGAAAACATGACATGTGTAAATGGCCTGAGGCTTGTTGCTCCCTTGTCTTATAAAAGTGAATTCAAAGCCATTTGCATGGAATGATTGATCAATTTTGGAGAGTTTTGTAATACATAATGCAGAGAAAATAATGTCTAAGTCATTTTCTAGGTTATAGAGTCTATTCTTTGCAAATTTTAAAAGAATGGTATGGCAATACTATCATTTCTAAATACACTGGCATATTTCTAAAGCCAATCTTCTCCTTTTGTAGACTTCAAACTAGTTATGAATGAAATGAATCAAATATCTTTCAATTTCTCTCCATTTTCTTTCCTTTGGATGTTTATTATTTGTTAATGCTCTTATTCAAAGAACAATTTAAACACTTTAATAGAGATAAAGATTTGTGTGGATGTACACAGGGATTTGATAACAATAATTGGTTAAGATTTTTGAGTTTAATGGTTTAATGCATCACTAAATAGCTCTACTATGTTTAGGAGGAACGTTGTTATGCATTTTCAATTACATTGGTTATGAATCCATGCCCTAAGTTAAGGAATTAATCACTAAATTTGTTTCTATGTTGCATCTCCAAGGTCTTTCACACACAAATATTTTCAATCTTTAAATCCAAGTACATTTTCTATTGAAAAGTATTATGAAATATCTTGTTCTACTACTATGAAATGTTAAATGCTTAGAGATATTGCCATATCTTTGCATTTTTGTAATTTCTAAGCAATTATGTGTAGGACATATCTATTGTTTACAATGTTCAAGATAAATTGGCATAGGAGATCGTGAGAACATTGTATGGGATCACCCTCCTAGGTTTTGTAGAGCCCAAAGTGTAGAGGGAAATTTATTTTAACTTTCACTTGTTTGTTGGCCAATCCTTCTAGATAATTGACTATTGGAAATGGAAAAACCATAGATTATCTATGAGATGTAGTTGGGAATTAAAAAAACCAGCAAATTGGAAACTCTTTTAGGGACTAACTTGTGTAAAGTCTCTAGTTCGAGATCATTTATAGTCAAAGTCATAATTTTAAAAATTATGTGCTCGGTCAAGAACAAATTCAAAGGATGTATCATCATGTGTTAAGTATGTAGTTGGTTTTTCAAAAGGTTCTGATCGTTTTCACATGTTTGTGTGAATTTCTTTATCAATTATTTTTAGTTTAGTCCAATCCTTCTCTGTGTTTGCAAAATCTCTAAAACAATCACAAAATACTTCCTAATTCCCATTAATTTGGGTGGCGACTCTGAGTATCTTGTGTCGAGGTGAGAGTTTGTAGAATCCATGAGAGGAACAAGGAATCATCTCAAGGAGCATCCTGAGTAGAGGATGGAAGGAGAATTACAACGGAACACGAGGAAATCTTGAAAGCAAAAAGCTCCTCCTATTTTAGGATCTAAACATTTGCATGAAGATGTTAATAATAATAATAATATGTATGAGTATGGAATGCCTCCTAAAAATGAGGAAAAAAACTACTACAAAAGAGACTACTAATAGTAAACAAGCTAGTTCAAATCCTCTAGTTTCAAAACCAATAGAACAATGGAAGTTCTGGGATAGGGATTTTGATGCTACATTGACATCTCGAATGTTAAATCCTGGAGCTACTTCCACTCACAATACTCAGGGATTTGACTGATTTAGAAGTTATTATAGTAGAGCCCCTGATCCTCTCTCATTAAGGGAGGTATTAAATATTACAAATTATACTCCTGAACATTCAAATTCAGATTTTACTCTGGAAAATGAGGAAGAATTAATTCAAGATATGGAAGAGCTTGAATAAGAGGCTCAAAAGCTTGAAGAATTGATAATTAAACAAACAAAGGAAAAGGAGGAGAAGTTGAAGGTTGTTATGTTTGAAAGAGATTAGTTGAGAAGGGTGGAACGAATGAAATTAATGGTTAATGAAGAGCCTACTCCCACTACAACCACATCTTATCATCCTATTCTTAACCCTATACATGAAAAGGCTACTCTGAGTATTCCTGTAGGAACTACCCACACAAATACCTAGACTAGTCCCATTGTTACAATTTCAGTTATAGCCCCTTCTACCACCAGTAAACCATCACAGCCTATGGGAATGGGAAAAATTCTTGTTGTTCAATTTAAGGGACCAAGAATAAATAAAAATGTGTCATCTAGTAGTACTCCTACAACTACAACTCTTGATCCCTCAAATCTTAAACTGTAGTTAGAAAATGAACAGTTGTTGAGAGAACTAGAAATAATACGAATTCTTGCTGCTAATGTAGAAATGCATAGGAAGATTGCTTTTCTAAAATCATCCATTGAAGATCCTTCAGCTTCTATTTCTCAAAACCCACCCTATTCTACACCTGAACCTACCCCAACTATTGGAATAAATGTTTCTTCTACCATAAGTCAATCTATTCCCCATTCCCAACCACAAATTTCCATTGGGATGGGGCAATCCTCTTAGTACCAAAGAAACACCAATACTCAATCCAGTGAAAGTAGTTCTAGTCAACCTGGAAATCAAAATAATGGGGGGCAAGGTGGTGGTGGACCTCAACCGAATTAGAGAGATAAATTTTCTAGAAGGCATATGCAACTAGACCGATATAGGAAATTGGGTTTTAATGAGATACCTGGTTATCTAACAATGACATCAAAAATGTACTAGATAATTCTCTCGAAATAGTGCCATATCAGGGGAAGATCACTTGAAATCATTCAAAAATATGATGGATGATTTTGAAGTTGAGAATGAGGATGTGATGATGAATCTATTCATGCAGCCACTTACTGAGGATGACTGAGACTGGTATAGAGCATTACCAGTGGAGAGTATAGGATCTTAGGAAGAATTCAAGAGGATTTTTAGAGAACAATATGGAGACAAAATTGACCCCAATTACTAAAGGACACAATGAAATGGTTCTTGAATTCAACACAAGGTTTCAAAAGGCTATGTTTAGAATCCCAACTTACTTGAGGCCTAATGAACATGTATGTTTGGTCACATATTGTAATGCATTTGATTCAAATATGGGGTATCATCTTAGGGATGAGAATCCTCAAACTTTGGTGGATGCTTACAAATTTTCTCTACACATTGAGAGTAATAGAAGGGTTGCTAGAAAATTAGGGAGGAGAGAGGATGTAAAGATCTTGAAAAACCCTAAGGGTCATCAAGAAAAGGGATCTACTACTGATGATAAATTAGATAAAGTGGTGATCACCTTCAAGGATGTAAATTATAAATTAGCCAAGATTGAAAAGGGGTTGTCAAATAACAAGTCTAATTTTTAGAAGAATGAAATACCTCCAAGATTACACCACCATCCTTATAACACTAACTAGCACAATGGTAAACTAGTTTTCAACAATCAAAAAAAAATTCAAAGCAAGGATCATCCTAATCCTTTGAAGAAATTTTTTGCTAATGTGGTTGATGAAATTACATGGTGTGTAGCATGCCAATTACCCCACTCTCCACATCAGTGTGTGGTTGCACAGTCCTTGGAGGAAGAGCAAAACACATCTGGTTGTTTTGACCTATCTCAAGAGGATTACGAATAAATAAACATGTTCAATTTTATTAGTGAAGAATGTTCTTCAAAGGAGGAACCAAATGGGATTGATGTGGATAGTCAAAGATATAAGGAAGACTCCTATCATCAACAAGTTTTCTTAGATGAAGATGAACAATTAGATTACAATGTGTATAACCTTGAAATAAACCAGCCTGATATAACTTTGAAAAGACCATTTGATGAGGAGGTTCAGAGGTTGACAACTGCAGCAGTTGCTCAAGCTAGAAGCACTTACAACTTGAGAAATAGGGTGGTAAATGGTGATCAGGGAAGGTTTGGTAGCACCTTCATTAAGGAGAAAAATAAGGAAAAGGATTCTAAATCAAAGGATAAGGAAAATGAGTTAAAGGTGCTAATATTTGAGCTAAGAATGCTAAGGTAGTAAATATTGATGAACATATTATTTCTCCAACCATAAAGGCAAAGACTCAAAAATAAAAAATTGAACAAGAAACGAAAGGTGATGAGAAAAGAACTAAAGGAAAATATGAGCAACAGAGGAATAAGACTATTGAGAAAGGTATGGTGTCATGTGAATTACCTAAATACACCCCTGTTGATATGTTTCAGTTGTTGTCACAAGTTAAAGTCACTATGCCTTTGCTCGAAATGACGAGGATTGAGGAACACAAGCAAAATCCAGTTGGCCTTATCAATGGTGCAACTACATTCTGTGAAGAAAATAAGGTGTCTAATCCACCTCAAGTGGGTCAAAGTGATTCAAAAGATGAGGATATTGAAGGGGTAATCAATGATATCCCTAAAGTCTTCTTGGGTACCACTATCACTACTTCCCCAAATCAAGTGGACCCATTTTATGTAACTCTGATTATTGATGGCATGCTTGTAAAGAATTATATGATATATTATGGGGCTTCATCAAATATCATGCCTATTGATATTATTGAGGAAATGGGATTGAAAATCAACAGAGTATATGGAAAATTCTATGCAATGGATTCTATGGAAGTCCCTGTCATTGGGATCATCAAAGATGTTGCTTTCAAACTTGTTGATTATCCTGATAAGGAGTTTACCATGAGTATCACAATGGTGGAAATTCCACCTAATTATGGGATGTTGTTATCAAGAAAGTGGAGTGCAACTATGGGAGGAAGTATACAATGCGACATGTCATTTGCTAATTTTCCAATTGATGGTAGGGATATAAAACTTGTTAGGGAGCCAAGGGCTCCACACATGATTGAAGAAATAGTCCATGAGGAAAGAATTTATTTTTTTGACATTCGTCCAAATAATTTCAAACTTGAGGAGTTACAAGAGGAAGAGGACAAGAAAATTGCACGTATGGAAAAGGAAGTCATGAAGCAATTTGACAATACTAAAGTATGGATAATGTACTTTGATGGTGCTTGTTCCAAAGAAGGTTTAGGTGTAGGAGTCATTTTCATCTCACCAAGTGGTAAGACATTCAAATTTTCATTTTCTTTATTATTTGTTTGCACAAATAATGTAGTCGAATATGAAGCCTTACTATTGGGATTAAGACTCACAAAAAAACATGGAATTAAGAAGTTGGGAGTCTTAGGTGATTTAGAGCTAATTGTGTCTCAATTCATATTCAAATTTGTGTCAAAAAATAAGAGATTGAAATAGTACACGAATGTTATTTGGGACTCAATAGAAATGTTTGATGCTTTTGGCATTGATTGGCTAGAAAGAAGTAATAATGTTATGGCTGACGTATTAGCAAACATAGCATTAGGGCCTTATGATATAATTTTTTTGGTATCTCAAAGGTTGAGGTACAAACCAAGCCTTCAATCCCTAAAAAAATTCAAAAATGGAAAGCCTTCAACAATGATGATGAAAAATTGAAGTTTTTGCAATGTGTTGATATTATGAAAGTCAATAAATTGATTTTGGAGCTTTTGTGGAAGTAGTAGATGGGAAGGATATAATATTTGGGAATGAGGTAATACAACTCAAAACCAATAAAATTCCCAAAGGGTTGGTTGCTTTAGAAATGGTGTTTGATGGTCCTAATAAGAGTACTATCAAGTAGTGTTCAACCCATAAAGAGGATTTGGAAGAGGTAAACCTAGGGACATAAAATGCCCCAAAGAAAGTATATATGGAGAAGAAAATGAAGCCCCGAGTTAAAGCAATGCTTATTTATTTACATACAAACATGTATTTTCTTGGTCTTATGATGACTCAAAGGCCTATAGAGAATATCTCTTTCAGGATGAAATACCATTGAAAGATGATGCAAAACCTTTCAAATAAAAACAAAGGCCTATCAATTCAACTCTAGCACAAAAGATGCAAGAAGAATTGATGAAGTTAAGAGATAGGGGAATCATTAAGCCCCATCAGATATTCAACTTGGGTGTCAAATCTTGTGCCAGATAGGAAGAAGAATGGTGACATCAAACTGTGTAGATTTTAGAAATTTGAATATATCATCATTAAAAGATATCTATCCACTACCAAATATGGAAGCAATGATACATAAGGTAACTAGTTGTGAGTTATTATCTATAATGGATGGATTTTTCGGGTATAGCCAAGTAAAAGTTAAGGAATCAAAGTAGTACAAGACTTCGTTTACAACTCCTTGGGGAACTAGCGTCTATGTCAGGATACCTTTTGGCTTGACTAATGTTGGTGCTACATTCTAAAGAGCTATGGATGTAGCCTTTGATTTTATTGATATCTTCATGGCGGTATACCAAGATAACTTGATTGCATACTCCAAGAAAGAGAAGGAACACTGCATGCATTTAGAGAAGATATTCATTAGAGCATTGGAATATGGTATTTCTCTTAGTTCCAAGAAGTGTGATTTTGGAGTAACAAAAGGAAAGTTACTAGGGCACATAGTTTCAAAAGGTGTGACAATAGACTTTCAAAAGAAGGTGTGAGAATAGACCCAGAGAGAGTGGTTTCTATTGAAAAGATACCATAGCCAAAGAATGTAAAGGGTTTTCAAAAGACTTTTTAATATTCACTTCATATGAATGGAGTGCTTCTCTTCAAAAATTGTATCCTTTTAATTTTGTCTTATGTGATTTGTCTTTTTCTATTGTCTTATTCTGAATTTTGTCTCTTTCTTAATTTTTTCTTCATATTGCTTTCTCTTTATTTTTTATTATTTATTTTTCCATCATTGCTTTTTGGATTATAGTTGTTTTTTTTTGTTTTGTATTTAGTGAAATTGTTTGAGAAGATTTGTAACTAATTTTGCAGAAACTCCTAGGTCCATTTCAAAAATGTTGAAAAGGGGAGAAACTATAGCATGGGGTGAAGAACCTAGCAAGGATTTTAAGAGTATCAAACAAGCTATCAAGGAGGCACCTATTTTGAATTCTCCTGACTTTTCAAAGCCTTTTCAACTTTTCTCCTTTGCCTCATTCCACACTATTTATGTGATACTTTTACAGAAAAATAATGAAGGGTATGAACAACTAATAGTATTCTTCAACAAGTATTTTCAAGCTTTTGAGTTGAAATATGATATAAATGAAAAGTAGGATTATGCTTTGGTGAAGAAAGTAAAAAACTTTAGGTCATATATGGTTGGTGCAACATTGTTGTATATGTTCCCACAACTATTGTCAAAAATATTTTTACTCAACAGGAGGTCACTAGAAGGAGATGCAGATGGATCAACCAAATATAGGAGTTTAAAAATGACATTCAAATTACAAAGCTGGTTAGAGGTCAATGGTTATACAAGTTGATGGCAGAATCAAATTTAGATGCTAATCAAATAAACAATGTTGAATATGTCAATGTATCTCCCATATGTGACATGCAAACTTCTAGATGGTACAAGAAAATGGTGCATTACTTGCAGAATATGTCATGTCCTAAGGGGATGAATGAAAACTAGAGAATGACACTAAAGATACAAACCATAAAGTATGTAATCATTGACAATGAATTATGGTGGAAGAACATGGATGGAGTTCTGCTCAAATGTGTTGATGGAAAAAAGCCCTAGAGATTTTGAAAGATATGCATAATGGTGTCTATGGTGGTCACTATATGGCCAAACCACTGCTCATAAAGTTTTGAGGGCAAGGTTTTGGTGGAAAACACTTTTCAAAGATGCACAAAATTTTGTAAGGGCATGTGATGCATGCCAAAGGTTTGTTGGTAAGTTAAAAAAATTAGGAAACTTACCCCTTAGGCTAGTTATAGTGTAAGCATCATTCCAACAATAGGGGATTGTTTTAATTGGTGAGATTGCAGAAAATTATAGTGGAGGGAATTCATGGATATTGGTGGCCACAAATTACTTTACTAAATGGATTGATTCCATTCCTACAAAGAAGGCTACTAGTAAGGTGGTTACAGATTTTTTGATGAATATTCTGACCAGGATTGGTGTACCTGAGAAAATAGTATGTGATAATGTTATGTGTTTTAGATCAGAATAATTTGTGGATTTCTACAACAAGTATGGGATTTCAATCTCATATTCATCCCCTTATCATCCATAGGGAAATGGACAAGATGAGTCTAGTAATAAGATTCTGATGAAAATTATCAAAAGCGTGATAGAGAAAAAAAAGGCCTGGGACTCTAAACTTATACAAGCCTTATGGGCTGACAAGGTAACCATCAAAAAAGTAATAGGTCAGTCACCTTTTGATTTGGTCTATGGGCTTGAGGCTAGGGTGCCTACAAATAATCTACTACAGGTATACAAATTTATTCAAGAGTATGGGGATGATACCACAGATGAAGTGCATCAAAGAATGAATGCTTTGGTTGAACTTGATGAAACAAGGAGAGAAGCACAACAAAAAAATATGAAGATGCAGCTGCAGGTTAAAACTTTATATGATAAGAAATATTCTTCCAAAAAGTTTAAAATTGGAGATATGGTGTTGATGTGGAATGCCAGAGCTCGGGAGAAAGGAAAGCATAGAAAATTTGATGCTCTCTAGTTGGGACCATATATAATAAGCAATACATATGGCGAAGATTCATACTTCCTTCAGAATTTGATCAGAGAACTTCTGGAATTGTCAGTACATGGAAAATTCTTGAAGCCATACTTCACATGAGTTATGTTTTATTCCATGTAAAATACATTTTATGTACAGTGTTGTATATAGGTTTGGTTTGGTTTTCTTTGGTTTTGTTTCTTGACTTGTCTGAGTGTCCCCTAGTTTTTTGTTTCTATGTGTTTTGTCTGGTCTGCTCCACCATGAGATTCTTAGGATCTCACCTTTTTCTAGTGAACAAACATCCCCAACTAGAGCCACTGATAGGACTACTGAAAAAAATTTGTGGCTCCTTGCTTGCATCACATTTCAATTCTTTTGAGTTTTGTTGGTTATCTATAGGCTAGGGCTTCATGTTTCATGTATTAGGGTTCACCCAAGGGCTAAAACCCTCTTTAAACCCTAACAATATTTATTCCTTAGCCTTTTATTATAATCTATCATTGACTTGCTATCAGTTGTTCCCGGTTCCTTAAGTCATGACTTAGGTCTTTGAAATTGTGTTGTTAACTGGCTCCTTCATCCTAGTCTTACCGACCGTGTCTCGTTTCAAATATTTGGATAAAATCTTAAGTCATGTGGGTTATGAAACTTGTATATATTATTTCTAATGTTTTTCATCCTAGGTTTGAAATAAATTAAGTCTCAAGTCCTATGATAACCTAGTGAAATGGCCTCGATTTAAGTGAAAACTTCGAGCATGTGCTTAATAAACTCTTTAAGTAAAGCTCGACCTGGTCCCACATAATATATGTTCAAATTTTATTGATCTCCATCATCCCGCATGAATAAAATATTCACAAAAATCTAATTGCGGGATAGCAGGAGGATGCCATGTGTCCATCTTTCAAAGTGGACCCTACGAGCGTTCAAACAATTTTAGTGGCAGGCCCTTAATCTAAAGGCTCATATGGTGTCATGTTCCACAATCACAACCATTCCCCACCATCCCATAGGGGCTATTTCAAAGGATCTTGGATGTATGCTTGGGTGGGAGGATTGAAAAGTGGCAAAATCTTGGTTGTCTAGGGGACAATTATAGTAAATAAAGTATTTTGTTAAATATTAAGGCAACTGTTGAGAAAATTCAAGACAATATAATACAGAAACTAAAAATTATAATTAATTTTTGGTTTCCTACAATAAGGATAGGTAGAGACTTGCAGAGTTGGAGTTACAAATAGAGATGTTGAAAAATCAGCAACCAATGCAACCAAGTGTTCCATCACCTTCTTCTCCACCGCCTCCTCCAGTTCAGTCACCTCCTCCACCATCTTTAGAGATGGTTGTGTATGAAGAGATACTAATTGCATATCTTGTTCCAAGAACATCATTTGCTTCCCCACCAAGGAGAAGAGTTAGCAAGAAAGATTTGATTCAACAACTCAAGGTATATGATGAATTACTCCATTCTTTTGAAGAGAACCAGTTTGAGAACAATGTATTGATTATAAAAAAAAAAATAGAGAATTTAATGGGGAAGTAAATAAAAAGGGTAAATATCATTCATTCAAATTATTCATTAATGTTTGATACAATAAGAATGTTTGAAATGAGAAGATCAGTGGCAATCCCACCGATACAGTTATGGTTACCCAAGCTTAGTCCATTGGTTGGTATGATTAAGGGGTATACTCATGAGCTTAATAAACCAACAAAGATTTATCCCACCTATAAGGTGGTAAAAGGAATCATTGATTATTAGGGACTAGTTGATCCATTGGAGAAAAGAATTAAGGAATTGCTCCAGTAATTTGATGAGAATGATCTTGGCCTATTGCTAGGCATTCTGGATAGTAGTGGAGTTGTGAAAAAATATGAATAATGGAGAGCACAAATGGGAAATTCCATCACTATAGAGGTTATTTTGATATGTGAAGGTGGACATGTTAAGATTGATATGCTAAAGAATAATATGGACAAATTATTCTTCACCAGTAAATTCTTGGAAGAATTTGATAAGGATGCAAATGAGGTGGTAAATAAATATGGCCCATATAGAAACAAACTAGATGAGTTCATTGCCTTCAACTGGCCTTCAAAGGAATACTATGACACATAGGATAAGAAATACAATAAAATTCCTAACTTGTAGGGATTTCTTTTGGTGATGTGGACACTTTTTGTCTTATATGCACATTCAACACCATCCAACTATTTTGTAATGACAACATGAGGTATTATCATATCTTTGCACACTAGGATTTTGTCTTCACATGCTAGCTTAGCTTTCCCGGGTTTGCATTAAGAAGAATAAAGAAATGAAGCAACAAAGTACCAACCATCGGTATCAAATATTTTGGGAAAGGATAGGGATTGTTATAAAGAGTAAATATAATTGCTTTTGTCCTTGGAATATTCCATCCATGATTAGGTTGTTGTAGTTGTATTTTTCAAATGTAAATGAATGTCAATTGAAAATATGACATGTGTAAATGGTCTAAGGCGTGTTGCTTCCTTATCTTATAAAATGAAATTCTAGGCCATTTGCA
This sequence comes from Sequoia sempervirens, assembly GCA_007258455.2. Classification (NCBI taxonomy): domain Eukaryota; kingdom Viridiplantae; phylum Streptophyta; class Pinopsida; order Cupressales; family Cupressaceae; genus Sequoia; species Sequoia sempervirens. The sequence goes on along the minus strand of VDFB02256132.1, from coordinate 63,144,125 downwards.
TGGGATGATTGATCAATTTTGGAGAGTTTTGTAATACAAAATGCAAAGAAAATAATGTCTAAGTCATTTTCTAGGTTATAGAGTCTACCCTTGTTAATTTTGAAAGAATGGTATGATAGTACTATCATTTTTCAATACACTAGCATATTTCTAAAGCCAATCTTTTCCTTTTGTATACTTTGCATTGGTTATGAATGAAATGAATCAAATATCTTTTAATTCATCTCCATTGTCTTTCCTTTGGATGTTTATTATCTTTTAATGCTCTTATTCAAAGAATAAGTTAAACACTTTAATAGAGATAAAGATTTTTATGGATGTATACAGGGATATGATAAGTATAATTGGTTAAGATTTATAAGTTTAATGGTGTAATGCATCACTAAATAGCTCTATTATGTTTAGGGGGAACTTTGTTATGCATTTTTTAGTTACATTGGTTATGACTCCATACCCTAGATTAAGGCACCAGTCACTAAAGTTGTGTCTATGTTGCATTTCTAAGGTCTTTCACACACAAATATTTTCAATATTTAAATCCAAGTACATGTTTGTTATTGAAAATTCGTATGAAATATCATGTTCCACTGCTGTGAAATGTTAAATGCTTAGAGATATTGGTAGATCTTTGCATTTTTGTAATTGTCAAGCAATTATGTGTAGGAAATATATGTTGTTTACAATGTTTAGGATAAATTGGCATAGGATACCTTGAGAACATTGTATGGGGTCACCCTCCTAGGTTTTGCAGAGCCCAAAGTGTAGAGGGAAGGTTATTTTAACTTTCACCTGTTGGTTGGCCAATCCCTCTAGATAATTGACTATTGGAAATGGAAAAATCATAGATTATCTGTGAGATCTAGTTGGGAATTAAAAAGAACCGATAGGTAGGAAAAAGTTTGTCTACCCATCATCTCGTCTTCTCTGAAAGGGATCTTTCCTTACACACATATCACAATCAAGCTTTATACCTTAAATTATGCATCCATAAACATAAAATCAAGATAGTATTTATAGATGGTGGCATGGGCTTAAACATTTCTACCCTAAAACTTATAAAATAGCTAGGATATTCCAATTAGGTTATTCAAAAGGAGAAAAAAAATTCTATTAGGGCCTATAATGATAATGAGAGAGACTCAAAAGGTACTATCAAACTTTCTATTCAAATGGGACCAGCAATAGTGGAAAAAATTTATCAAGTATTGGATATTGAGCTACCATATAACCTTCTCTTGGGATGCCCCTAGATTCATGTAATGTAAGCTATCCCTTTAACCTATCCAAAACCCTTTCGTTATTGCAAGAACTTATAAGAAAATATCTAAGAATCTTCCAAGTTCCTAGCAGTGATATCTCCTTCTGCTTATTTTCTTGCATTGACCCATTCATATTTAGCCTCATCCTCCCTTGCTCCATCATCCCCAGTAAACCCTCCTAAATCTGATCTCAAGATCCAAATGCTAGACAACGGTTGTGGGGATTATCATCTAAAATAATCCTTTTGTGTTCAAAAACTTCCACTATCACCAAGATCATATGGAAAACCACATGAAATTAGTAAGGCTGATACTACTAGTATCGAATTCAAACCCACGATCTTCATTAAATGGGGAGATTTGAACAAGGAATTCATAGGTGAAGAAGATGTTTCTACTTGGTTATACAAGGAAGAAGAAGAAGAAGATCCAGAAGCTATCACTTTTGATCATAAAAACAAAGGCTCTTAGCTTATCAAAAATATGGGATTCATAGGAAAAGGATGCTTTGGAATATGTGAGAAAGGTATGAGAGAACCTATTATCCTAGAAAAGCATAAGAATAATCAAGAGATAGTATATGATTCATTGGACATTAATACTCCTAACACTAAAAATGCCCCTTGTGAGGAGGGTCCATCCTCTCCTGTGGTTAGGACATCTAATGATGATGATTCCATCAAAGACTCTTTCATGTACATCACTAAAATATTTGAGAATATCTTTATAATACCATCATGAGCCTTTCATTTGATAAACCATCCTAGAAACATGAACTTCAACTTACCTACCCTCAATTGATTGACTAGGACCAACAACGAGTGCTAGTTTTAGACAAATTCTGAAACGACAAAGTTATCGCTGAGTTTATGGGACTAAGAGATGGAATACCACCTAGAGATCATAAGGTAGGATTTGACATTGAAATTAGTGAAGGAGCATACTTTGGAGCTAATATTGGGTCCTTCAGTCACAAAAGTAAGAATTTAAAAATTAAAAAGAGATCCCCTAGTGAAAACCACGATGTGGCTCTATCGAATTGTGAAAAAGAAAAAAATAAAGGACATATCTAAGGGTGAAAACCTTTTTGAGGCACCCAAATATGGAGGATTCAATCTCCCAAGTATCACCTAACACCAAGAGAGATCAACAGTGCTAGTAGAAGACTCTGAGCAAATAAATGTGGGAACAACAGATTCACCTAAGATCACCTTCTATGGAGCTTCTTTGGATCCTAACAAGAAGAAGAAGTTCACAACTTTCTTGGAGAACCGTATGATAAAATTTGCTTGGTCCTACACCAACATTCTTGGATTATACCCATCCTTGGTGGTGCATTGATGCAAGAGCATCCAGGGGTACCAAGAAATCTTGCACAACCAAAAATATTTTAAAATTTTATGCTTGTGTTTTGTTTTGATTTTTGGTTGATGGCACAAATTATTTTAAATCTTCAACTCTCTAGCATAGTAAAGTTTGATGTTAGGATTTTGAAGATCAATTTAATTTATTTTCTTTTCTAATTGTTTTTAAAATTTTGAAAAGTGTTAATTTTCTAAAAATGAAAACTTCCATGTCCAAGCATGTGAGTGGAAATTTATTGTAAAATCGTAACTACATTCAAAAAATTGAAAATTACATCTTGTTGGAGGATTGGATTGGTGGGAATTGATGGAATGGAGAGAGTGGGTGTAAGGTGAGAAGATATTTTTTTTAATTTTATTGGATTCTCAAGACAAAAAGAGAAAACCCACGTCCAAGAAGGAATAATAGAGCATTTTGAAAGTTTGACTGGAGGGTAGAGGAAGATGACCTAGGGTTGGACCTATGACACCCAATCTTAGTAAAATGGCCATAACTTTCTCATATCTGATTAAAATCAATAATTTCAAAATTTTCTAGGAAGCTGGGAAGGAGGCACTCAAAACCCATAAACCATTTTAGAAGATTCAATCAAATGAGGGAGCAATGATGGAAAAAATGTGACGGGTTTTAGACGCTTTGTGCAAGAAAAAGAAGAGGGGAACATGGAGTTCAAGAGGAAAGGTGCAGAATTTTTGGAGAAATGGTATGAAGAGTTTGGACAATGAAAGAAGCTACACGAAGAGCATTTGGGGCAGATTTGAAGCCATGATGTAGTGAGAAAAATTTGTAATTGTCTCATGTTGATTGAATGCAATAAAAATCTGAATGTGTTTGCATTTCTTTTGGTTTATGAGTTGTTCTTATTTGCAATAGAGATTATGTTTCATTTTATGTTTGTGAACAACATTGGTGTTCTTGCATCAGTGGTATCAAAGCATGTGTGTGTGCTCTTGAGAGGTTGAGTTTGTTCTTGCATCATGCATCACTTCACATTTTCTCCAAGATCAAAACCAATAAAACAAAATCTTCACAAGATGCATATGCAAATATTATTGTTGGTTAAAGTGGAGCTACAAAAAATCCTAGATGTTGGTTTCATTAGACCGATCGATTATCTTGAATGGGTATTAAATCTCATACCAGTCCCTAAGCCTATGGGGGTATAATGATTTGTACAGACTTTAGGGATCTTAACAAGGCTTTTCTAAAGGATGACTTTCCCTTGTCGAATATAGACACCATAGTGGATTTGATAGTAGGTCACAAAATTCTCTCCCTCATGGACAATTTTCTAGGATACAATCAAATTAAAATAGCTCCAGAAGACCAAAAAAATACCACCTTCTCTTTTCCGTGGGGAGCTTACTATTGGAATGTCATGTTGTTTGGGCTTAAGAACGTAGGAGCTACTTATCAGAGGGTGATGACCACTATCTTTCGTGATATGTTTCACATCACCATGGAGGATTATGTATATGATATCCTAGCAAAATCTTGAAAAATACAAGGTCACTTGGATGTCCTACCAAGCATATTTGGCAGGTTAGAAGAGTATAAGGTATGCCTCAATCTAAAGAAATATGTTTTCAGCATCACATCAGGGAAGCTACTAAGATACATTGCATCCCGAAAAGGTATAGAAGTCGATCCTACTAAGGTTAAGGCCATCATGGAAATTCCTCCACCAAAGACATTGAAACAACTTTGTAGCATTCAATAAAAACTTTATTCAATCCAAATATTCATATCTCAACTAGCCAGAAAGTGTCATCCTCTTACACATCTACTTCACAAAGATGTTTCCTTTAAATGGGAAGAGAAGTTATGTCAAGATTTTCAACAGATTAAGGACTATTCGATATCACCTCCTATTTTGATTCCTCCTCTACCAGGAAAACCATTAATCCTCTACATATCAGCAACCTCAGTAGCTCTAAGTTCTTTATTATCACAACATGATGAGGTTGGTAAAGAAAGAGTGATATACTATATCAATTGCACATTGGTGGGATATGAAATAAATTACACACCTATGGAGCGGGCTTTTTTAGCCATTATCTTTGCATCACAAAATCTTAGACATTATATGCTTAACTGATAAATCAAGCTCATCTCTAAAGTGGACCTGCTGAAATATCTTTTGTCTAAGGAAGCTTTGCCTGCTCAAATGGTGAAATGGGTTATGATCCTTAGTGAATTTGGCTTAGAGTGTGTTGATAGAAAGTAAATCATGGGACAAGTGATAGAGGATCAGTTGGCCAAAGCACCTATTGAGGAACACCATCCCTTGATATCAAAATTTCTAGATGAAGGTATCCTTGTGATGACCCAAACAAGCTGATGGAAATTGTACTTTGATGGATCTCACACCCAACATGGATCAGGAGTTGGAATTCTTGGTATTACACCTCATGGAGATATTATACCCAAATCATACAAGATGGTCTTTCCTTGTACTAACAACATAGAAGAGTATGAAGCATTGATCATTGGATTAAGAATGGTAGTTGAATAACAAATCAAGGAATTGTAAGTCTATGGTGACTCACAACTACTAATTTGATAAGTGAATGATGAATACCTAAGGATGATAAATTTCTTCCTTATAAAAGAATGGTAGATAGTTTCAAGTAGTATTTTCTAATCATTCTCTTTGAACAAATACCAATGGTCAATAAAATGTAGTTGATGTTATCGCTAATATTGATTCTCTTCTTGACATGCAGAAAAATAGTCATAAATGTGAGTTTCTTGTGGAGAATTTACTTATACCCACATTTGATATTCTAGAATCTGAACTCATGTGCGATGTTGTTGGTCCTGAATCACCCTCATCAATATATCTATACCTATCTTCAACATGGAATAAACCACCTTAACCTCAATAGCAACCAAAATAAAGTCTTTATCTAATGAACCTCACATTTTACCATCCTTGGCGATATGTTATATCGACAAAGTCTCGATGGAACATTGCTTAGATGTCTTAACCTTGAAGATGTATTGACTGCCTTGTTGGAAATACACGAAGGTGTTTGTGGATTGCATGCTAGTGGACCTAACCTAGTTAAGAAGCTACTAAGGACTAGATACTACTATCCTGTGATGGAACATGAAGCTAATCAGTTTTATAAGAAATATCTTCAATGCTAGCAACATAATGATCTTATTCATGCACCAACACAAGAGTTACATTTGATCACTACACCATGGCCCTTTTCACAATGGGGACTCAACCTCATAGGAAAGATATCCCCTACCTCATCAAATAAAAATAAATTCATTATAACCACCACAGAGTACTTTACAAAGTGGATAGAATTTGTACCCTTAACCTATATCACAAGTAAGAAAATAGCTAAGTTCATCCTAAACTATTTGATTTTTTTCTATGACATACCTCAAGCCATTGTCACTGACAATGGGACTCCACTTAAGAATCATGACGCCCGTGATCTTTGCAATAAATTCCATATCCAACATCACTTTTCCACCTTGTACTACCCCTAGGGAAATGGGCAAGAAAAAGCATCTAATAAAAGCATTCTCAAAATCCTCAAAAAGACAGTTAATGTTGTCAGTTATGACTAGCACCTCCAACTAAATCTAGCTTTGTGGCCTATCAAACCAGCATCCAAAAACCCACTGGCACTACCCCTTTTTCTCTAGTATACAAAATCGAAGCTATCTTTCCTATAGAGGTCAAAATTCCTTCCTTAAGGGTATCTTTGCAAAATCTTGTCAATAATGAAGAATATTGAGTATCCAGACTACAAGAGCTTGAGTTGTTAGATGAAAGACATTTGAGCACTCTTAATAATCTTCAAGCATATCAAAACTATTTCAAGCGTATTTACAATAATAAAATTAAGAATAGGTGCTTCGAAGTGGGTGACCTAGTCCTAAAGGAAAATCAAAAGATTTAGCTTAATCAAGAGGGTAAAGGAAAATTTGAACTGAATTGGTTGGGACCCTTTGTGATCACTACAAGCTATGGCTCGGGCACATATTAGTTGGATACCCCTAAAGCATAACCTTTGGTGGAACCTATCAATAGTAGCCATCTCAAGAAGTTCTACACCTAGCCTATCAAAATATCCTAGAAAAAAAGCAAAAAAATCAAAAAATATATAAAAAATATAAAAAATAGTAAGGAGAAATAAATCATCCTTTTGGTGAAAACCACTATGATGATGCTTCTAGGATAGGTACCATGGGGAAAACCTGGCAAACAGGTGTCACATTTGAATAAGATCCACCGCATCATCTATTGAAACTTCTTTTCATCCTATCCATCTCATCCATCCATTATCATAATCATGCTATTATTCATTCCATACATCCACACCATAATAAATGTGCATCCAACCATGGCTTGATCACTTGTTAAGTTTCTAACCTCGCCACACTATCACTATCCTCCACCAGCATCATCCCATATATCCATGATACATGTAATTCTATACCTAACTAGGGACATCCTCTTAAACCTAGTAGATGGATTGGATCCTTTTTCATCTCTCAAGTCATGTATAACCTTGAAAAAATCCAAAAATATTCAAATAATCCAACAAAATCTAAAAACATCCAAATATCCAGAAAAATCCATAAAAGTTCAAAAATTCATAAAAAGGTCAAAAACATCAAATTCTCCTAGAAAAATGATCCAAACCCAATAATCGAACTATGAAGCCTCTACACGCATAGGCAAGGCCATCATCGATGAGCCCTCAAGGCATTGGGTCATTCCCCTAGGCCATATTATCTTGGTCTAAATATCCTCAAAATACCAAAAAAATCAAAATATCTTCAAAAATGCCAAAAACAACCTCACATAACCTTCAAAAAGCACAAAAATATTCAAAAAATCTCAAATATACCATCTCCATCATCGCTTATCCACAATAAATAATCCATCCATAATAATGTTATCATCACCTTCACCTTTGACAAAGTAATCAAATTAAACATAGAAGCTATCAAAATCTAGAATATTCAAGCAAAAATCATGAAGACTTAATCACTATTGGATAAAACAAAGCTTGAGTATCAATTTCCTATCAATATTCATCACCATCAACATCCTAGCATAATTTTTTAATGGATATATCATTCCCATAATGGGAATCATCAATGGATAACATCTCTAAACTACAAACATCTCTAGTAAGTGATATGGCAGCTTTGTTCATCTATTTTAGTCTTTTCTTTTGATTTATCTTATTGTCTTGTTCTGATGACCTCACGAGGATGTCTAAAAATATTTAGAGAGGAAGGAATGGGGTATGATTATTGGTTTTTTATGACATTTTTTTTGGATATTATTGTAATATGACCATGGAAAATACTTACCTTGTGTGTGGGGAAGTCGTTTTAGGCAGCATAAAGTGGCCTTGCATGTTTAGTTCTTCATACCTCTCTATGCATTGGTCCAACATGCTCTGAACTACCAACCCATACACTCATAACAAGGTTTTTGTATGTCGAGTATGAACAAGAATACTCCTCTTATTTGCATAGTCAAATTCCATGCAATAGATACAAATTTGTCTTGGTTCTTCATACCTTGTTGCATCATGTCTATTTACTACATTAATAAGGATTGCTATGATGAAATCACTTAGTCTTCCCTAAAAGTAAAAACATAATCATCACATTTTTCAAATATCATCAAACATTATCATGTAATCATTATCATTCATATCCATGTTCATAATAAATAGATTCTCAACAATTGGATCAACATCATATGTTCTATCATCTAATCTTTCCCTAACTATTCTTCTAACTAACATTTCAATCTCATGAATCCTGCATCAATCACATCATTAATATCATGTGCATCCTACATCCACAAAAGCATTAGTTTTGCATCCATCATATCACATATCAAATCCCATATCATAACATCTACATAATATCATATAACATCCATGAATCATTCATATCATCAAAATAGCAGAAAAATAGACAAAAATAATCATTAGCATCATCATTATCTCATAAATATCATATCATCATATCACATCTCATGATCATCAATGCATCCACAATCAAATCATAATCTTGAATCATCATATATAAATCATGAACATCATGCATAACATTAATAGAAAGCATACACATTGGTAGTTGCATCAAAATCATGTCATATCATATATATCATCAAGAATGCAAATGTCATAGAACATCATAATCTATCACAGGTGCGATACACATCTATACATCAAAAAATAAATATGTACATGAGGCTCAAAATGTCAATGAATGTATATACATCATAAATAGTTCTACATCAAAGGTACATCAAAATATGTACAAATGTCTATCCACTCCTATGCTCCTCTCCATTAGGAGGAGGTTGATACGGTGGAGGCCCCATAATCAGGTGGTCCTACTACTAATCTTCATGTCCCAAAGACATATGTTCCTATGTGCCTACTGCAAAGGCCGATTAACTGAGCCTCCCCTTGATTTGCTAGAACCTACTATAGCAACACTCCTGGCTATGAACTTTGGTTGCCTCCACTCTCATAGGACAACCACCTTATATAAGGTCCAATAATATGTGGCCTCCTGCACAAGGCACTCTCTCTCTCTAATATGTTTGTCCATGGTCACCATGGACCCCTATGCAATCTCTAGTTGGATGCATTGGCCATGCTCAGTGTCTCTCTCACCAATACTAGCATCTCTTTCTATTGTAACTATCACAACTTGTGCCTTAGTAGCCTACTGGCGAGAAATATTTGCATCCCACTCTAATACCCTCAAATCCCTATTAACTACTACCTGGTACCTCTTAGTAGTCCTTTGTATGAGATATGTAGTGAGATAGTCATCTCTATACTATATCAACCACGCTCTCTTTGTGCCTAATCTCTATCTTATAAAACCAAGGCCAATCTAATGTTTGCATCCTACCGATCATCACATCCTACCCCCTCATCTCAAGGAGGGTCCTGTATTAGCACCTTTTGATCATGCCAGTGATCTTGTTGATCATCATGCTATGGTAGTTTTTGTGGATATTACTGAGGGGGTACCTACTATGCAACATAAGGAATAACTTATCTCACCTTAGCCTTTGCCTTCTACCTCATCCAGTGAGCTCTACATGCCTCTCCCTTCAACTTCCATCTCCTCTAACCTTCAACTTCCCTTGCACCTCTTCATGGATGAGTGAATCTTAATGGTCGTCATGCTAAATAATTAGGAGTAGTCCTAAAATCATCTTGTTAAATGAACAAGACAACTAAGAGGGGGGCGAATCAATTGTATCCCATTAAAACATAAAACCCTCAAAAGTAATCAAATCCACATGCATTCAATTAACCCTTAAAATATTTAAGCATGAAGTGCAGATAACAACTGAAATAACACCGTACACATGAGAACACCAAATTTACGTGGAAAAACCAATGAGGGAAAAGCCACAATGAGGATTAGCTCACAATATAAGTAATTATAAAATAGGTACAAAGGCTCACTTCTAGAATAGGACATTATCCACAAAGGCTCACTACCACAAAAAGAAAAGAAATAGAAGATAAATGTTACACATAGATCAACTTCTCAATGCAACAGAGAATCCACCACAATAGCTTCAACACCTTCATAGTCTTGTTTGAATGATTGCAGACACCTTCAAGTCACTGCATTCAGAATTCTAACACTTTGAAGTTCGCACTGCTCTACTCAAACTCGCACTCTACACTTCGGCAATTCACATCACTTGCATCACACACCTCTATCCTTTCTCTCTTGTCAACCCTCAACATCTCAACTCATACTTATACTGTCCTCAACCTTGAAAACCTTCTCCAAGGTTGGTTATACACACTTCACACTTGCAATTTCAAATTAGGTTGGTGTTAAACATTCCCACGATGGATAGGAATGAAAGTGGACCCAAAAAAAACTTAATTGGGACCCTAAATAACTCTCATATGCAACGCCACACATCCATCAATACTTAAACATCTTTGAATGTAGTGTAAACACCAGGTCGGTCGTTACCCATGAAAACACATTAAAAATTTGAGTACACACTTCCTTTAAACAATCTGAACCTTCCAAACAAAAAACTTCACCTGAACATAATCCAAGAACATCATGGAAACCAACAAACTCCTTCACAACAAATCTCACCTGAAGATTATAAATATTTTGTTTACCTAGACAATACTGCCAAACACTGCAATACTCTATAACTCAAAAGACATTCTTCCAATACACTAAACTACAGATCCTCTTGAAAAAAGAAAGAGAACAATATTATCAACTCTCCTGTAGAATTGCAAGTCTTGAAGCCAATCTGTGGAGAAATGTGGAGCCAGAACATTTCTCCTAGACACTTTTGTACACAACACTGCAAATCTAGTTCATACATTGATGAACATATATTTCATTGTACCTCAATCGAGAAGCCTAAATTTTGGATATACCCTCTCTGAACACCTCTAACCAACATATCCAAACTACACAAGTAGATCTTCAACTTAGAATAAATGCAAACAAAAACCATAACACCTCTGCAAACCAGAACACCTCTACAACACCCTGTTTCCTTATTTTATCAATTTTCTCAGTATCCTCGACATTTGAATCATAAATAGAAGCTTTTCAAAGCAACACTAGAGGTTAACATCAGCAACTTAACTAACGACAACATAATGCAACTAATCAAATCAATAGTCTCTTCTCAACCACTACACTATTATCATCAATGACAACACAAGCTTGTTGACATCAATGACAACACCTTCATACTTGCAATAATCTCCCCCTTTGTCATTGATGGAAACACAATATGTGAAAAAACAATCAAAGATGCAATAGCTCTGAGCATACTTTTTTTCTTTTTTCTTTTCTCCCCCTTGCACAATTATCTCATTACACTCTCTCTCCTTGATACTTGACTCTTTCACATGACTTCTTTCTCTCACATGACTTCATTTTCCTTTTTCACATGACTTCTCTCTCTCCCCCTTTGACATTAATGGAAAAGGATAAGGTATTTTGTATTGTTATCCCCCTTTGAAATAGAACCAAGATACTTGCAACTGCTCTAAATACTCCCCCTTAGGAGTACACACCAATCAACTCAGCAACCTTTGCACCATGACAAGATAAATTTAATATTACAACAATGTTACTTCCTACAACCCCTAAGGGATAGCCACAAACATTAGTCTAGAAAAAGAATGAATCCATAGATCCACTGGATTGATGCATCTCCATATGCATCTAGTTCAAAGAATGAGGGGAAATAACCCCCAACTTCTCTCAAAGATACTCAAAAGTATCTTTAGGAAGATCCTTAGTGAATATATCAGAAATTTGATCCTTTGTAGGTACATATTCAAGATTAACCTCATTCTCAACATTTTTTTCTCTCAAAAGGTGATATTTGATTGATATATGCTTTGTCCTTGAATGCATCATTGGATTCTTTGAAATGTTAATTGTGCATGTATTATCACATAAGATAGAAATAGGCTCATCATACATTACTCTAATATCCTTCAATGTCTATCTCATCCACAATACTTGTGTGCAGCAAGATGCTACTACAATTTCAACCTCTGTAGTAGATAAGGAAACTGAATCTTGCTTCTTACTTAGCCATGCCACCAATCTGCATCCAAGAAAGAATGCACCACCACTTTTACTTTCCCTACCATCAACAAATTCAGCCGAATTTGCATCTATGTATGCACTTAATATGAAATCATTATCTTTTGGATACCATAAGCCATAATCCAAATTAGTTCCTTTTAAATATTTGAATATCCTTTTTACTGCGACATCACGTGACTCTTTAGAACCTTCTTGAAATCTAGCCACAAGACAAACTGCATGCATGATATCCGACCTAGTAGCAGTTAGATATAATAGTCCACCAACCATAGATCTATACTTGCTCTGATCAACCTTAGGTGATTTATCATCCTTACTCAATTTGCAACCAATAACCATAGGATTACATATCAGTTTGGATTCATCCATTCCAAAATTCTTCAACATCTCTTTGACATATTTTTATTGTGAAATGAAAATTCCTTTATTTATCTGATTGATTTGTAACCGAAGGAAGAAATTCGTCTCAATAAACATTGACATCTCAAACTCTTTTTGCATCTCTTCTGCAAATTTCTTACACATGTCTTCATTTCCTCCAAAGATAATATCATCCACATACATAACCACTATCAAGATTTAATCTTCCTCAACTTTGAAGTAAAGATTACTATCTATGGTATCCTTGTTGAATCCTTGTATCAAATATATGTCCAATATTGCATACCAAGCTCTGAGAGCTTGCTTTAATCCATACAATTCCTTTTTCAATTTGAAAACCATGTATGGTTTATTTGATAGCTGAAATTCTTCTTTTTGTTCCATGTAAACTTCTTCTTTCAATTCTCCATTCAAGAAAGCAAACTTCACATCCATCTAATAAAATTTAAAGTCTTTATGTGTTGCAAATGCCAAAAACATTCTGATTGCTTCCATTCTAACCACCAGGGAAAATGTTTCCTCAAAGTCTATTCCTTCTACTTGTGAGTAACCCTTACACACAAGCCTTGCTTTATTTCTTACCACTTCTCCATTCTCATTTAGCTTTTTTTTGAATACCCACTTAGTTATAGTTATATTCTTATTTTTAGGTCTAGGAACCAGTTCCCAAGTCTATTTTTTCTCAATTTTTTGCAACTCTTCTTCCATTTCTTTCATCCAATATTCATCTATGCATGCCTCACTCACTATTTTTGGTTCATTTTTGGAAAGTAAACACAAATTTACCTCAGCTTCAATAGCTTTTCTTCTTGTCGATACACCTTTTATTTTGTCTCTAATAATTTGTTCTTCAGAATGATTTATTTGCACATACTTAGGGGTCTTAGGGGTCTTTTTTGGAGCTTCTTCCTCTTCATTATGCATTTCTTTTTCCTTAGCTTTTTCTTCTTCTTCTTCTTCTCTACAAGTAGGTTCATCTAACACATCCATCTATAACAACTAAATTCTTCAAATTTTCATCAACCTTGACATTTGCACGTTCAACAATCTTTCTTAGCCTTTTGTTGTAACATTTGTAAGCTTTGCTTTTAGTATAATATCCAAGGAAGATACCTTCATTAGACCTTGCATCAAATTTTCCCATTTTCTTCATCTCTTTTGATATAGCATTTTCTTCCAAATAATATAAAGCACTTGATAGTAGGAATCCTTCCATACCACAATTCATAGGGAGTCTTTGTGCTATTAGCTTTGGCTTGAACTCTGTTAAGTATGTAAATAGTAGTATGAATTTCTTCTCTCTAGTAGACTTCTTGTAGTTTAGCTTCTTTCATCACAGTCCTTGTAGCTTCTTGAATAGTCCTATTTTTCCTTTCAACAACTCCATACTACTGAGGATTTCTAGGGGTAGACAAGTGCCTCTTTATTCCATGATATTCACATTACATGTTAAACTCATTGGAGGTGAATTCTCCACCGCTTTCAAACCTCAAACATTTATCTTTAAATTCATTCCATTATCAACCATAGCTTTAAATGCTTTAAATCTATCTAGAGCTTCATATTTTTCTCTAACAAAAGTAACCCATGTTATTCTAGAGTAATCATCAATCAAAAGCGTGAAATACCTATCACCTTGAATAATTCTCACCCTTGTAGGACCACAAAGATCTATATGTATTAGTTCCAGGAGTCTGATAGCATATTGCTCTTTTCCCTTGAAACTAATCCTTTTTTTTTTTCGAATTGATAATCTTTGCAAACAACATTGATAGGCTTTGTGATTCTTGGTAGGTCTCTTACTACATGAACTAAACTAATTCTAACCATATTTTCAAGATTCATGTGGCACATCCTCTAATTTCATAACTAGTTTTCATTAATCTGAGTCATAAAGCAATGACCATCAACACCCTTGAGCTGATAGATATTTCCATTCGTCATGTTACCAACAGCAATCATAGTTCCAAATCCTTTTCTAATCCCACATCCATCATCCTGAAACAAAATATTATACCCTTTGCTACATATTTTTCCAACACTCAAAATATTATTCCTTAAGCCTTTAACATAGTAAACATCCCCAGTATTATGCTTGTCATCAAAATTGATTGAACCTATTTCACAAATTTTAGCTCTTAAATCATCTCCAAATTTAATTAATCCTCCATCATGCTTTTCAAGTTTAAAAAACTTACTTTTTTCTTTGATCATGTGATTAGAGTAGCCACTATCAACAACATAATAGTTCTTATCATGTCATGCATGAAAACTAGATACCAAAGTACCTTCAATCTTATCCTTCTTTTCTGGAACACTTTCCTTCACATAACTTTCAGAGTTAGCAGAAGTAGATTCATCTTTTAAATCCAAGAACAAGCATTCATCATCATCATCTCCATAACCAGATTCATCATCAGAAATACCAGCATCTTCTCTAACATAGTAACTTCTCTTAAACATCTTTCCTTTATTCTCCTTACTTTTATTGTTCATAGCTCTATTTGGACATCTTGAAGCATAATGACCTATACTTCGACAGCTAAAACATTTGAAAGGTAGTTTACCTTTGTACTTACCAGTGCCCTTTTTCATCCTTCTTACAAAGTTAGCTTCCACATCATCAAGACCTTCTTCATCTGAATCTTCAACCTTTTTTGATTTTCCATCCTTGAAAGTAGTCTCCACTTTTGTACCATTTTTCAAACCAATTTTTCTTATTTCATATGAAGTTAGTGTGCCAAACAATTGATCTCTAGTGTAAGTATTAAAATTTGTAACTTCCTCAATAACAGATACCTTTTCACTATAAAAATCAAGAAGAGATATAATAACTTTCTTTACCACTCTAGGTTCTTTCACTTGCACACCAAGACCTCTCATTGCACTTACCAACTCATCAACCATCTACATATAACTTATTTTTTCATCTTCAAACATTCACAGGGTCTAAAATTATTCCTTCAAATTCTACAACTTCACTTGTTTAACCTTATCATCTCCTTCATAAATGCTTTCTAGCTTATCCCAAACTTCTTTAGCAGTCTTAAGATTCATAACTTTTACTAATTCATAATTTGAAAAACTATTCACAAGAATAAATCTTGCTTTACCATTTATTTCATGGGCCTTAATCTTATCACTTATGCTTGGACCATTTGGAGGTGAAATATATTGAATCTTTATTAACTTTTCAATCTCAAATCCAATGGATGCCAGATATCCTTCCATCTTTGTCTTCCGGAATGCATAGTCTATGTCACCCAACTTAGAGCTCTCTATCTTGTTCGCCATCCCAGATATATCGCAAGTGGTTAATATTTTATCCAAGGAACCTTGATTTGATACAATTTTTTAAATGAACAAGATAAATGAGAGGGGGGGTGAATTAGTTGTATCCAATTAAAACATAAAACCCTCAAAAGTAATCAGATCCACATGCATTCAATTATCCCTTAAAATGTTTAAGCATGAAAAGTACATAACAACTGAAACAACACCATACACATGAGAACACTAGATTTACATGGAAAACCTAATGAGGGAAAAACCATGGTGAGGATTAGCTCACAATATAAGTAATTGCAAAATTGGTACAAAGGCTCACTACCATAATAGGACACATTGTCCACAAAGGATCACCGCCAGGGCTCACTGCCATAGAAAGAAAAGAAGATAGAAGATAAATGTTACACAAAGATCAAATTCTCAATGAAACAAAGAATTTTCCACAATAGCTCTAACACCTTTGCAATCTTGTTTGAATGATTGTGGACACCTTCAACTCACTGCATTTAGAAGTCCAACACTTTGAAGTCCAACTTGCACTCTAAACTTTGGCAATTCACATCACTTGCATCACACACCTCTATTCTTTCTATCTTTTCAACCCTTAACATCTCAACTCATACTTATACTATCCTCAACCTTGAAAACCTTCTCCAAGGTTGGCTATACATGCTTCACACTTACAATTTCAAATTAGGTCAACACAAAACATTCCTGTAGTGGATAGGAATGAAAGTGGGCCAAAAAAATTAATTAGGACCCAAAATAACTCTCATGCGCCATGCTAAACATCCATCAATACTTGAACATCATCAAATGTAGTGTAAACACCAGGTTGGCGATTACCCATGAAAACACCTTAAAATTTTGAGTACATGCTTCCTTTGAACAATCTGAACCTTTCAGAAAAAAAAAATTCACCTAAACATAATCCAAGAACATCCTGGAAACCAATAAACTCCTTCGCAAAAAATCTCACCTGAAGATTATAAACATTTTGTTTACCCAGACAATACTGCTAGACACTGTAATACTTTGTAACTCAAAAAACCTTCTTTTGATACACTGAAGCACAAGAGAGCAACATTTTTTACTCTCCTTCATAACCACAAGTCATGAAGCCAATCTATAGAGAAACACAGAGTAAGAACATTTCTCCCAAACACCTTTGTACACAACACTGCAAATCCAGTTCATACACTGATGAACCTATCTTTCACTATACCTCGATCCAAAAGCCCAAATTCTAGATATACCCTCTCTTAACACCTCTAGCATATCCAAACCACACAAGTAGATCTTTAACACAAAAGAAATGTGAAGCAAAACCAAGACACCTCTACAAACTAGAACACCTTTGCTACACCATGTTTCCTTATTTTATCAATTTTCTCAATATCCTTGACATCTAAATCATAAATAGAATCTTTTCAAAGCAACACCAAAGGTTAACATTAACAACTTAACTGATGAAAACATAATGCAACTAATCAAAGAAACAGTCTCTTCTCAACCATTGCACTATTATCATCAATGACAACATAGGCTTGTTGACATCAATGACAACACCTTCATACTTGCAACAAGCTTAACCGCATTGTTGTTTTTTCCACGTAAATCTAGTGTTCTCATGTATATGGTGTTGTTATTTCAATTGTTATCTACATTTCATGCTTAAATGTTTTAAGGGTTAATTAAATTCATGTGGATCTGATTACTTTTGAGGGTTTTATGTTTTAATTGGATACAACTGATTCACCCCCCTTCTCAGTTGTCTTGTTCATTTAATGAGATAGTTGCACAAGGGGGAGAAAAGAGAAAATGAAATAAGTATATTCGGAGCTATTGTGTCTTTGATGGTTTTTTCACATCTTCAACCCAGAAGAAATGTGAAGCAAAACCTTCATACTTGATTACTTATTTCCATCCCCACGGCTGAGGAGCAAGTTGTGCCACCTCTCCAAGTGCAACCTATATTACCACCATACCTCCCTAAGTAGCTATCTCCTAGGTAGTGTGAGTTAAGATATCATATCATCATCTATAGGAACCACCTAGTGCTCTTTAAATTGTCTCATAATCCTATTTGGTAAAAAGCACTCAATGATATGAGTATTGTAGCCTATAAGCCATCATTTCTACCAACATAATGGTAAATGCTCGTGGTCATCATACTATACCTCAATTTTTAAGTATGGCCTCCATATGAATTCAACCATATCATCAAAGATACCTCTCCAGTAGTGCAATCTGCTAGTCTATCTTTGAGTGAGTTGGTTGCCATAGTTGTAAACTAGTGGATCCCCTAAATCCCTATCAGACTCACCAATGGGTTGAGTGACCACAATCCTCTCCCATGCCCATACATGAAGTAATGTGACTCCGAAAAATAAGTTGGTAGCATCCCTATAGCATACCTAATGAATTTCATGATATAAATGCATGAGGATGCAAGTTCCCCACACGTAGGTGATACCATCTACAACCATGCCCTTGATAACATATCCCCATCCAACATGGAATCCTCATGATCTCCTATCTAGCATGAGGGGTCTCGCGATTAAAGAAGCTAAGTAGAACATAATCTCATAAGTCTCTCCATAATATGATCTCAAATCCAATTGACCATCAATGATGTCTAGCTCCTCCTCTCTGAGCAGTCTCACCATAGATGTAGTGCCTACATCCATGTCATAAATAAGTCAAGCACCAACAATCAACACTCTTAGGATGCACCAAACATCCTCCAGTGTGATAGTACACTCCCTAATCAGTAGATGGAAAGTGGCTATGTCATACCTCCATCTCTCAACTAATGCAATCATCATCACTCTATGTGCCATAATCCTAGGCATGTAAGCAATGTGATGTAGTCCAATAGCATGAATAAAAAGAACCTCCTCCTCGCCTATGTTAGCCATTTGTTCCATGATCTGAGGCATCCACTCTCTGGAGTAGATAGATGTAGTACCGCCTGAAATCAAGAAGCCAATGATGTCAATTTTGTAAAAATATAGTAAAATTCCTAAGTGTTTGACCTAAAAGAGAAAATGTGTTGCTTTAAGAAAATGCGTCAATGCATATCAATTAGATGTGGGTCATTTTTAAGGCACACTGTTATCCCAATTTCAAATGCAAACACTTCTTCAAATGCATCACTATTCATGCATTTCTTTATAGTAAATGTGTCAACCCTTTTCAAAGGCATCACTTTAAATAAATGCGACAATCCACAATTATAAATTTTCCTTATCAGGCCTCAAAAGTGTTGATCTATAGATTGTTGCATTTGTTTTCCTACCTTTAGCTAGAAATTAATGTGCTTAAAATCAAACAAAAGCTAAAATAAAAGATATATGTACCATTGGGCCTGCTTTCACAAGCCTCTAGGATTGTCAGAATCTATTTGCATGGTGTGGGGCACAACGTACGAGAATCATCGCAAAAGGATGTCTGAACGAAATGAAAGGTAAGAGCTCTGAGAGAGAGAAGAAAATTTATAAATTTTAGTGTACAAATGAGGATGTTTTGAGCCTAATTGCTTATATATTACCCCTAAAACCTAGGGTTTTTCTCATGGCCACCCTATGCTATATTTTTTGAGCCTCGCTATCAATCCTAAATTTTTTCTAGGACCCCTAAGGCATCATTTTTTCACCCTCATTTCAACTAAACTATTCCTGAACTCTTTTCATGAGCCTGACCTGAAAAATTAATTTTTTTGGCCAACCTCTCAAGGACTAGCATCCTATCGCCCTTCCAACATATGTTGGGGCACAATGCGGCATAAAAAAATAGTTGATTTTTTCCAAGTAGCAATTATCTTTGAAACAATGTAGCAAGTACATTGTGTCAAAGAGGGGAAAATATAGACATGTAAAAATGCCTAATTCATATCACACATCATTAACATTGCATTTTGGCATCATTTTCATTATATTCACTATTAATATTCTATTTTCATCATTTGCATCACTAATTCCCCTATTAAAATCATTTTTCATTAATTAACCTATTTACTTTATTAATTAAATAATTTTAGATTATTTAATTAATTCATCACATTTTACTAATTTTCCTCTTATCACTCCTAATTGAATAATTTAATTATTTAATTAGCCATAAATCTGATTTTCTTCTAATATTTCATGATTAAATAATTTTGAGTTATTTAATTATCTAATTCCTTTCCACTTGCAAGAAATATTATTTATTAACAAAGAATATACTAATCCTCCATAATTAAATAATCTCGAATTATTTAATTATTCTAATTTCCCCCTCAAAGGTGTATTCCCATGGAATATTCGTTTTCAAAATATCTTAACTTCCTCTTTCATCCTTAATCATTCATTTTCTTGATCTAATCTTCACCTTTCATTTCAAAATATCTTAACCAATTTCCTTAAATTATGGAGATATTTTAAGTTCAAATCAGTTTTGATCCTTCATCCTCCTTGGTCTACTCTCAGTCATTGATCTCAAGATCTATTATTAATCATTCATCTAACTATTGAAAATCTATAAAGCAACCTTCATCCCTCCATAATCATAACCTAGAATTCTTGAGCAAGATCATGTCATTTTGAGTCTTGAGCATTTGAGCAATTTTTATCATCTTATCTACATCATTCATGCTTTTGCAATCATGGGAGCTAATGAATTGAGCAATCCAACACACCATCAACCATTCAAAATGGAATGCTATGTTTGCACTTAGTTTTTTTTCATGTTTTGAATATGATTTTCATTACTATATGTTGATTTCTAACCTTGATTACATTCTACTCCATTTGTAAGTGGAATTTGATCATTTTCTTGATATAGGTATTGTGAATTCTAACCATAGTTGAATAATTCATGCTTCATTTCCATTTTCCACTAACCCCATTTTGCAAGTATTGATAACACTTTGTATGAAATATTTGGAAGTCTCAGGATCCACAAAAAATATAACAATTTGGGATGTCATAAGTCTACAACTACATCTCACTGAAGTATTTGTAATAGGACACTAGGTCGTGAAGCTCATGCAAGTTTCAAAACACTAAGTGTACCCAAAATGAACACTAAACAGTCAAATAACCACACAAAAAAAAGAAAAAACCAAAGTCAAATAATAGAGGCAAAAAAAACACAAAAACAAAAATGTGAGAAAAGTTTGTTTTAGCCAATAGTAGTAGGACAGAGTAGCCCAAGGGCGCCTATGTCCTACTAGACAAGATGTTAGGAATTTTAAAGTTTGATTGTGTATGATATTGTTCAAGGTTTCTAGATCTAGTTGCAAACAAGTTTGAC
The DNA here is from genome assembly GCA_007258455.2 of Sequoia sempervirens. Classification (NCBI taxonomy): domain Eukaryota; kingdom Viridiplantae; phylum Streptophyta; class Pinopsida; order Cupressales; family Cupressaceae; genus Sequoia; species Sequoia sempervirens. Next base: position 63,122,892 of record VDFB02256132.1, on the reverse strand, counting down.
AGTGAATATTTTTCCAAAATTTGCTCAATTTATGCCAATGTAAGTGTGTAACAATGTGTGAACAATAAATGACAATTTTAAATATAATTTTTTGATCTAGAATATAAAAAATTGACTAATTGTAAGATGCCTAAATCTGAAAATGATAATTTGATGCAATTTTGAAACAAAGTAGTGTAATTTTTTTCACTTTTTTGAAATATTTGGAAGATGCCTAAATGAATGTAATTAAGAATTTCAAATCATAGATCTGCAAGAAGACACAAACTGAAGACATAGAGATAAGGAATTGTGCAAAAAAAAATTGATCTTAGTGTAGCAAGATAGAGGTGCCCAAGGGCATTTATGTCGATGATAGGGTGTAAAAACTGAAAGTTTGAATGTTTATTAGTCTATCTAAGGGTTTTTTTCTATGTGCAAATAATTTTGCAACTGAGTATTTTTCTAGAATTTGGTCAATTTAAGACAATGTGATTCAAATACAAATGTGTAAAAATGCATGAACAATAAATGATAATTATGAATATAATTTTCAATGTAGATCTAACTTAAATGACTTAAATAAACCCTAATGCAACCTATGATGCAATATGATGTGCGATTTTTTGAATTTTTATCTTTTATGATGCAAAATTAAAACCCTTATAAATGAACAATGCAAAATAATGCAATATAAATCTAAGGTCTAATATGCAATTTCAGAAGGTATGTAATGTTAATAGGTCAAGTTCACCAAAATGAAACAAAGAAAAAAGGAGAACCCTAGGTATAAAGTATAAAACCTAGGATTCTAATTTGTGTGTGGGGTGTTTGGTCGTTTTCTAGTGTTTCATTAAGATGGAGATTAATAAGGTGATTAGATTGAAATTCAACCATGAAGGTGAGCCAGTTAGACCTAGATTTGTATATTTTTGGGCCTTGGAATGGATTGGAATTTATTTTCTTTGATTAACCTAATTAGACTATGTGCCCTAATATGAAAAATGCAAGCTTTCAATAATAGATAGATTATAATAGATATTTGTAGGAAAATTTGGAAAGGGAAAAGTGGTGTGTACTTATCATATAAATTTGGTATTAGTTTGAATAGGAGGAAATAGGCGCCCAAGGGAATCTTTGTCCTTGTAGGGTATCATGTTTTGTTTTTTTATTCTTCTAATGTCAGATCTGAGATTCTTGTTTCCGCTTGTAAACTTTCCATATCACTGTCGGATAATTCTATAGGTGAGTTTCTGTGAGTTGACAAGGTGTAGGGCTTTGAATGCAATAATGGACAAATTATCTTCAAACTTCCTTAAATCCTCTCCAAACATGAAATTTGCACATTCAAAGAGAGAAGAAATATTGTTCCATTTAAGGGCTTGCCTCAGTCAAACCTCGTCTTAGTGTTTCCATTTCCATAATGGAAATGTCAATGATAGGAAAGATAAATGATAGGAAGGAATGATGAATCAACAAAGTGTTGCAACTCACCAGTGACATTCAATGCTTCATTGAAGGACCGAAGTCATGCACATCAATTCAAGATCTTAGATCTTATTTGCTCAAATGCTTGAATTTCTTGGAGACCTACAACAAAGTTTAGCCACAAACAATGATAACTTAAGCATACATGAACTCACATAAGATTTGATAGGATGCTTTAATATTGAATTACTACAATAAATCAATGAAATGTTGCTCTTGACTTGCTCTTGACAATAATATTTGCTCAATATTTTTGTTATATTGAAATGATGTAATAACCAAGTATTTATAGGCATTTATTTAACTTCCTATAAATTAGATCCCGACAGCCGACATTTGCAACTTAAATTTTAAATGTTAAAATATTGACACTGACATATTTGAATTTTGATCTTGACAAAATAGGGGGACAGGTTTCCCGTGGGCATCCCATTCCAGGCCTTATTTTCCAAGGATTAAGGTGTCAAGGGAAAAACACTAAATAAATTCATTTGTTTTATGCTTGCAATTTATCAAAAAATGATAAAAATAGGCCTCGAAATGTATAATATAGGAAATTAGGGGGTCAATGAGGCTCAATAATTTAGGGGGAGAAAAACATAGTAAAATTTTTAAGGGTGATAATTTATGATGCTATAATATTGAATCAAATGTATGAAGTAGAACACCTTTTATTAGCCTATTCAAGATCTAAACTAGATGGAACCTAAGATAATGTTGCTAGATGTTATAGAAAATCCAATCATAGATACTAATCAAATATGGATCGATGTGTATATTCAAAGGTTGAGATCAAGAGGAGTTGTAATCACTTACCCACAGGAGAGAAAAAGGAAGAAAAAATTCATAGAGGAATATTATTATGATGAATTTATGGATAAGAAAAGGAAAATTATAGAAGCTAGACCTATTGAGGTTGATAAAGAGAGGATCGTGGAAGCATAAATCCAAGGAATCTCATTAGCATCTCAACCAAATGATCCTAATAGGTAAATAAGAGCAATTCCAATCAATTTAATTGGAATACCTACAAGTATACCAGTTGGAGATTCCTTAACATCTACTTTACCACAGGAAAAACATGTATCCCATGTAGAGGCTACTAGTCAGCAACAAGTGTATGCAAGAATGAGAGGAGCTATTTCTCAATCAACTATAGCATATTCGCTTCTCCCCCTTTAGTAGGAACATCAATTATGATACAAACTATGAGATAAATTCACACACCTATTGAAGTTAAGGAAGAAGGAATGACAATGGATAATATCTTGAGAGAAAGGGAGAGGATAAATAATATAATATACAATAGATGAATTACAAGAAAAATAACAACATGATACACCCCTACTAGTGTTTTCAAGTGAGAAAAGAGAAGAATATATTTCCTATATTGTTTCAAAAGATTTAGAAACAATTGCACCTCCACTAGTAGAGGAGAAGGAAAACACTCTATAAATAGAGGAAATCATAATGGAAGAAGACATAGGCACAACTTCCCCAATTCACCTTGAACTAGAAGTTAAGATTGAAGAAAATATTATTCTTCTTGAAGAAATAGAAGAGGAATTGCCACAAAATGGACGTATTAATATTTAGATGGTCAAAGAACAATCTTAACAAGTGAAAAATGAAAATATTATACTAGAACATATAATAGAGTCTCAATAGAGTGAGGACTCAAATACACATGAGTCTTCGTTATGTACTAAATTCTTAATTAAATGACATCAACATTAAAGGGGTTAAGGTCTCATAACCTCCTAAACAAAGAGTACATGAAGAAAAATAGAAATTTTGAATGAGGCTAAACAAGAACATAAGGATGCAAAGAAAGAGGACATGACTAAAATATACCTCAATAGGAAGTTATGATGGAATAATTCCCAAAGAATATTGAGAATCTAGAAGGGGACTATACAACACAAGGAGAAGCTTCTAAAGTGAGAGTAGTGTAGATTAGCAAAATTTAAGGTTTAAATGCATGAATTACTAAAACTAAAACCCTAAAGACCTAAATTGGCAATGAAGCACAAATAGGTATAAAAACATAAAATAACAAAGAAATATTACCAAAGTCTCCATGACATGATTGATTCACCTCCATTGTCCTTCTCCATTTTGCTTAATATGCTTGATTTCCCTCATATTTGAGTATGCAATAATAGCCTAATGACAATGATAGCAAAATATTGAAGATTGTACTTGTCTCTTTGAACAACATGTACTTAAACGTGAACATGTACTTGTCTCTTTGAACAACATGTACTTAAGCGTGAATGAAGGGTTGAGATTAAAAGCCAATGTGACATGAAAATCAATGGCCAAGATTGAAAGATGAAGCAATGAAATAGGATTAGGGCTAAATTAAGGCAAAGATAAGACTAAGTTAAGGATGGACGGTTGAGATTAAGTTATAAAATAACTCAATCAAGGATACAAATTAAATGAGATGTGAAGAGATAAGAATGGCACTAATAGATAGAAAAGCATAGAAGAAGAGGTTATTGGAGGAAACTAAATAATTCTATAATTATTTAATTTGGGAGGAAAAGTGAATAATTAAATAATTTTAAACAATTATTTAATTATAGAAAAAGAGGGGAAAAAGTTGAATTTTTAAAATAATTGGAAACAATTATCTTATTAAAAATGGAGGAAAAAGATAAGTTACTAAATAATTAAAATAATTATTTAATAGTGGAGGGAAAAGCTAATTTTTTAAATAAAATAATTGAAAGCAATTATCTCATTAAAAAGCGGAGGAAAAAGACAAGGGAAAAGTTGACTTTTTAAATAAATAATAATTTAATTCAAAAGTAGGGGAAAAGGACAAATTAGTAAATAATCAAATAAATAAAATTTATTTAATTTATGGAAGAAGAGGATAATGACTAATTAAATAATTAGAATAATTATTAATTATAGAAGAAAGTGATAATAATTAAATAAATAAGAATTTATTTAATTATAGAAAGAAGGGGGACATTAGTGACGTAATTAAATAAATAAAATTTATTTAATTAATCAAAAGAAGAATAAAAGGAAAAGAGGTGAATTAATTAAATTATTTAAATTATTTAATTAAGGAAATGTGACATTAGAAAATAATCAAATAATTAAAATTGTTTAATTATCTAGGGAAGAAAGGGGATAAAATAGTGTTGGCAGGCCTAGGACAATTTTTGTGTCTATATTTTGCCCCTCTTTGATACAATGCAGTTTATCGCGTTGTGTCAAAGAAATTTGATTCAAAAATATGCCCTAATGTAAATAGGATGGACCTATTAAACCAACAAATTCAACGGCCATTCAGATTGTTTGTCAGTGATTGTTTGTTGATGTGTGATTGACTAATTGATTAATAAGTTGATTGTTTGACAGTGCCTAGTTTCAGGAGAGAGAACATGTTGTATAAGATGTTGAGTCTAGTTTTGATCATGTAGTCACCTGTATAAGGCAAATGACAGTTAGATATATGATGATGTCTAGTTTCAAGAACACATCCTCTATAAGACAAATGGCATGGTTGATTGTTTTGATGTCAACGTTTATTTGATGTTTGTCCAATTAGGAAAATGATTGATTCATTTTGAAGACTAGTTGAATAGTTTGTCTTTTGATTCATGATTTGCTTGAGGTTTTTGATGGTTGTTTGTGTCTAATGAAAATGTCCAATTGATTATGACTGACTCAACAAACCCTAAAACTAAAACCATAAAGACCTAATCCAACAATGAAGCACAAATAGGCATAATAACACAAAATAAGAAAGCAATATTACCAAAGTCTCCATGCCATGATTGATTCACCTCCATTGTCCTTCTCCATTTTGCTTAATATGCTTGATTTCCCTCATATTTGAGTATGCAATAATAGCCTAATGACAATGATAGAAAATATTGAAGATTATACTTGTCTCTTTGAACATGTACTTAAGCATGAACTAGATGGCTTGAAACGACAATGATAGGCATCTTTTATAGAAAGCCAAATGTGAATGAAGGGCTAAGATTAAAATCCAATGTGAAATGACAATCAATGGCCAAGATTGAAAGATGAAGTAATGAAATAGGGTTAGGAATAAATTAAGGCAAAGATAAGACTAATTTAAGGATAGATGATTGAGATTAAATTATAAAATAACTCAATCAAGGGTGCAAATTAAATAAGATGTGAAGAGATAAGAATGGCACTGATAGATAGAAAAGCATAGAACAAGAGGTTGTTGGAGGAAACTAAATAATTCTAAAATTATTTAATTTGGGGGGAAAAGTGAATAATTAAATAATTTAAAACAATTATTTAATTATAGAAGAAGAGGGGAAAAAGTGGACTTTTTAAAATAATTGGAAACAATTATCTTATTAAAAAATGAAGGAAAAAGATGAGTTAATAATTAAAATAATTATTTAATAGAGGGGGGGAAATTTGACTTTTTAAATAAAATAATTGGAAACAATTATCTCATTAAAAAGCGGAAGAAAAAGATGAGGGAAAAGCTGACTTTTTACATAAATAATGATTTAATCAAAAGTGGGGGAAAAGGACAAATTAGTAAATAATCAAATACATAAAATTTATTTAATTTTATGGAAGAAGAGGATAATGGCTAATTAAATAATTAAAATAATTATTAATTATAGTTCAGAAAGTGATAATAATTAAATAAATAAGAATTTATTTAATTATAGAAAGAAGGGGGACATTAGTGACGTAATTAAATAAATAAAATTTATTTAATTAATCAAAAGAAGAATAAAAGGAAAAGAGGTGAATTAATTAAATAATTAAAATAATTTAATTAATAGAGGAAATATGACATTAGACAACAATCAAATAATTAAAATTGTTTAATTATCTAGGGAAGAAAGGGGATAAAATAGTGTTCGCAGGCCTAGGACAACTTTTAGTGTTTGCATTTTTCCCCTTTGATACAATGCAGCTTATCACGTTGTGTCAAAGAAATTTGATTCAAAAATATGCTTGAGTGTAAACAGGATGGACCTATGCTCCCTCAGAAAAATTTTACAAATTTTGAAAGAGTTTCAAAAAATTTGAAAAATTATTCTGATAAGCAGATCCGATAATGGATGAATGCAAGGATTGATGAAGAGAAATGTTAGCAAGAGGAAAATGTTAGCATGGAGTTAGTGGAGACAAAGAATGATTGATATTTTGCTTGATAGATGCCAGGCTTTGCATTTAATCATCATTAGGCAGTAAAATATAGCAGATGGACAATAAACACGATATGACATAGACCAAGGTGTGCAAAGTCATCCACTTGCGAAAAAAGACAATCATCAGACAAGAAATGTTCTGACTCATACTAAGAGAAAAGTTTCCCCAGTATTTTTGCCAAGACGATCCATAGATATCAATCAAAGAAAAAATGAGTCATGAGACATCATCGCTCCTCTAAATCCTTCATAGGACATCCTCAAGGTAGCTAGTAACATGACCCAAAAGACAAATAAAAAAGATAAGACAAATTAAACCAACAAAGTCAATAGCCATTCATATTGTTTGCCAGTGATTGTTTGTTGATGTGTGAATGACTAATTGATTGATAGGTTGATTGTTTGACAGTGCCTAGTTTCAAGAGATAGAAAATGTTGTATAAGACATCGAGTCTAGTTTCGATCATGTAGCCACCTATATAAGGCAAATGAAATAGTTTGATATATGATTATGTCTAGTTTCAAGGACACATCTTGTCTAAAACATATGACATGGTTGATTGTTTTGATGTCGGTGTTTGTTTGATGTTTGGCTAATTAGGCAAATGATTGATTCATTTTGAAGCCTAGGTGAATATTTTTTATGTTGATTCATGATTTTCTTGAGGTTTTTGATGATTGTTTGTGTCTGATGACAATGTCCAATTTATTATGACTGACTCAACAAACCCTAAAGGACCGACCTAGGGCCTCGGGAGCTCATCGACTGATGGCCTTGCCTACGTAACAATGCACAGAGACCTTGTAGTTCAACATGACTAGACTTTATTTTATTTATTATGGACTAATTCATGGTTGACTTTATCCAACAAACCCTAAAGGACTGACCTAGTGCCTCAAGGGCTTATCGACTAATGGCCTTGCCTACATCATACACAAAGAGGCAATGTAGTTTAACTAGACTTTGACTGACATGACTAACTCTAACTTTGCTTTTGATATTTTTGAAGGTTATTTGCATGTTTTGGGTTTTTGATATGTTTTGATTTTTTGGTTTTTTGAAGTTTTATGATTTTTTTTTCTTTTTGGGAATATTTGATATTTTTTAATTTTTGATATGTTTTCCGATTTTTTTGGAATATTTATGACCTTCAATATCAAGTCTAGGATCAATTGAAGATGTTTGTTAAGGACTTTCCCCCAATCAGGTATAGGACCAATTTATTAGGGATGAAAAGTGGATAAGTTGTGTTATGGGTGGACATGGAAGGTGAAAAGATGCATAATGTCAATCATTCCAAGCTATGGAAAGGATAAAAAAGAGTTATTATAGGTGACGTGAGAGAATGTGAAGGTTAATTTATTATGGATGGTAACTATAAGGATCATAACAAATGCATGTGAATGATGCCTACAAGCAAGTGAGCAAGCATGCACAAGAATCCAAGGACAAACATGATCTTGCCCCTGGTCAAGTTGAAAACCAATTGGTAGGTGATGATGATGATGATGATGATGATGTTGACATGGGAATGACACATATTGAAACAACATGAGGACTTGGAAATACATATCCCATTGATGATAATATTACTAAAGGATCAATGTTTGCAACAAGACTAGAAACAAAGCCAAGGAATGTTTTGGATGATGTGCTAGGTTGCATAGCAAGATTGTATGGATTAGGCTTGTTGCATTTGGAATAAATTCTTTTCAAGATTGAATGGGATGATGGAGAGATGTTGAATAAGTGGATTGGAGTCCTTATACCACTGACAAGGGAAAACCAAGTCCAGCAATAGGTATGAAAGGATAATGGGTGGCTTTGGTAAAAGGTATGAGACATGAGGATTATTGGATGGCAGAATTAGCATATGATCTCCAAGGACTATGTCGCATAGGAATAATTTTCTTTCATTGAGGTATGGGTTTGGATGATGCTATGAAGGCAATGAAAAGATGTTGTATGACCAAAGGATATATGTGTCAAGACTTTTCCTAAAGGGTGATCCCACAAAGTTGGTTTACAATTTCTAGGAGATTTTGATTTTTGCTGAAATCACATATTTTTAGAAAATATAATGATTTAAGCCTTAAAAAGATCCATTTAAATCATTCCAATTGAATAGGATTTGATCAAACTACCTTAGATAAAACCCCCTTGGATAGAACCCCGCTAGTTTTAAACCATACCTATAACAGTCTCCTTTACACCTATCAAAATGTTGATAAAAACCCACTTTTGATTTACCTTTTGGGGGATCAAATGAATTCATTTAAATTTATTTTTTGTAAGTATGTATTAATTATTATAAGCTTCCCAAAAAGTATAATTTTAAATAAATTTAATTTTATTATTATATTTATTTTTTATTTTTTGTGAATGTAGGTTTTTCATTGAAAATCAAGCTCTTTGTTCTGCACATGTGGAAAAATAGAAGATTATCAAAAAAAATTGAAAAATATGATTACACCAGATATTGAAGTCCTTGATCCAACAAAAAAAAATTGAATCTCGATACATACAAAAAAATTTGTGTTATATAGTTCGCCTATGTCTGAATTGTAATTGGTTTGACTTTGAAACTTGATTAAGGAAAAAATATTCAATATAACACTATGAAACCAATTGGAAGCACTAAATATCATAGTTACAAATCTAAATTTTAAAAAAAATGAATTTTATCCTTCATGTAAAAAAAGTTATGTGTTATACGGTGAGTGTCACTCCTTAAAAATGGCGTTTATTGAAAAAAACTAGATTTTGAAGGAGATGGAAAAAGAAGTGCAATTTGATTCCAAAAAATTTGAAAATAATATATTTAGAATCTACAGACAAACTATCACAAATCACTAGTTTGTATCATCTTCAAATTCCTCACATTTTAGCTAGTATAGGTGCCCGAAAGTGAAGATTTAGTTAGAAAAAAATAGTTCAGTGTCTAGTTTGGCCAAAAATTGTAAACTAGTATTGTGGGATCACCCCATTGAAGCATGATTTATGTTTGTACCCCAATCCTTATCAAGATCAAAGTAGGTGGGAAAATGGATGGGAATTATATGGATTAAATGGACAAATGGAAATGTCATGAGAAAGGCATGGGAGATGAGACAACTTTCCTCCCAAGTGTAATGGTCCACATAGATAATTGCTCTTACACATGACACATGTTTGCCAAGTTTTCATCATTGTACTTATCCAAAGCACCATAAAAATGGTTTTCACTATTGGATGAAATTTTTCTCTTTACTATTTTTTCTTTTGATTTTGATTTTTTTTATGTCACCAAGATGTTTGTTTGCTAGGTTTTCATCAAGGTGACCATTGTTTTGAATTTTTTCAATTTTTTTTATATGGACTTAATACTTTGGATGATCACTGATTGTTTTGAATCCTTTGATGGTGTTGATGTATATGTTGGTGTCATGATATTCCAATAGTGACCTTTATGGAGTAGTTGTCTTGTCAGGATCATAGCACTTGCATACAACTGTTCGATGTCATTTGGATCATTTCTAATACTAGGTTTAGATTTATCGAAATATGCACATTGTGATAGAGCTCCATGGGATTCCTTATGATAAAGAGTTTCTTCCAAGATGTGACAAATTTTTGAAGTAGGAATTTTGGAATGTAGACAATATTTTGGATTATGATGGATGATGGCAGCTATGGAAGGATTATTTGGAAGTTTGGATGTAGCAATTTTTATTTTCCAAACTTGGGATGGTGGATGATGGAGTTTAGAATTTTGATTGGGACAGTGTTTGGAACCATGAATTTTATATGCCTTACGTGATGACTATTTTGAAGGAGATGGACATTTGTTATATGTAGGAAACCTCTTTTCTTGTGGCTCAACATTTTGATTGGATGTTGGAATTGAACTCTTTTCTTTACTTGATCCATTTGTCTTTGGAATCCATTTTAACTTCATTTTTCCACTTGGATATTTGTATTCAATGGCCTTTGATATTTAATTTTGAACTTTAAACTTGTAAGAATTTTGTTTTTGTTGGTTCCAATTGATGGGTTTGATTAATTGGGTATGATGGTTTGTGGGGTGGATGGAAGGAGTGTTGGAAGAAACCTTATAACAAGGACTACTCATGGCCCCCATTTTGATGTTTATATTGGGTAAAGTGTCCCCTAATATCATGGAGGTATCACTAACATCATTTGATTTGTTGATTGAAAAATAGCCAAGACCTTGATATCTAGGATTTGCATGAAACTGTATTGGTTCTAGAATACCTTGCTCATGTAGACCTAGTCCTCTTCCTTGATACTGTATGCTCTAAAATATTCTATTTGTGATGGGGTGATTTTTACATTGAAAGCAAGATGTGAACCCATCATTGTGTATGTGGAAACTGTTGCTTGGAATCTTCTCCTCTGGGAGAAAGATTGTTTTGATAAAAGTGGATGATCCTAGTTCATAGGATATTTTGGCTTTATTATTCGTCATGCTTGTTTATTCTTGATCATTTGGGATGTCGATTTTATCAATGGTATATTTTGTATCTCCTTTGACTTGATCAATAATAGCTTATTTATGTTCTTGATCCATAGTAGCCTTTTTATGTTCTTCTTGAATGTTATCCATGTCATTTGTTTTATTATCTATGTGTCCAAAGGAGGCAAGTGTCTCATTTTGAGAAATGGAGGTGTTTGGAGTTTGGATAGGATCAACTTTAAATGTTTGATCATGAATGGTATAAAGGTCGATGAGAATATCATTTTGGATTTCTTGTTCAACGATAGGATATTGATCAAAGATAGGTGTATCTTGGATGACATGATTATCTAGAATGATTTCTTGGATGGACTCAAGGATGGGATCATAATAAATACTTGTATCTTGACATAAAGGGGGAGCTATGATGTTATTCTTTGGATTTTCCTTTTGACATATATCACCAGGTTTAGGCAATGGAATCTTATTTTGGATAGCGATAGAATTTTCATGACTAAATGTATTTTTATTGGATGGGGTTGTATATTGGGATGATTGGAATGGATTAGTGGATGATGGATTAGGATAGGATGTGGAGGCTTGGAATGGATTATTTTAAGGTTGGTTTCTCTTGTCAAGGTTAGGATAAAGAAGATTAATGGATGTTTGTTGGGGATCAATGGTATGGATTGTGTTAATTGACTCTTAATAGTGAGGGTACATGGATGGAGGACTAGAGCTTATGGATGGATGGTAAGATGGGTAGATGGATGGCTAACTAGAGATTGTGGGTGATTGGTATGGAGGATTGATGAATTGTCTTTTGAAGTCTATGGCTTGTTGGTATTGACCATTATGTAGTAATTGGTATTCAATTTGACTACGATGCATATCAAGGTAAATTGAAGACATGGTAGTGATTTTAGATTAGGATGGATAATGCAAGGGGACTATGCTAAGCAATGTCAAATGAGAATGCACTTATGAAAAAATATGAAACTGAGATGTGATAATGTCACTTATGGTTGACCTAAAAGGAGGTTACTAACCAAAATAAGATAGTCCAAAGTGGAAAACCTGATTGTCAAGACCTTAAAGAGGACAAAGACTAAAGTGACAAAGTGGCCTCAAACTAGACTTATGAGTTTAAAGGACCAACTTAAAAGAAAAGGACTTGATTGATGAGAGGACAAGGTATAAATTTCCTAATCTAAGGTCTATAAAGGTGTATGCAATCTAATGATACCTTAGTTTTGACCTATGATGTATGTAACTAATGCAAAGGTGAGCTAATAAATGAAATGGAATGATAGATCTAAGAACTAAAATTATGTGGTCTAATGTCAAGATTACATATAGGAATTGATCATAAATAGGTCTATACCAAAATTCCCTAAAAAATTTATCAACTAGAAAATGTGATGCACGTCCTATCAAATGCGTCATTCAAAGATACAAATGTGATGCACTGGTTTTTAGCAGACGCAGTGTTCTAAGAAGAAATTTTGGTTTTCAATAATAGATGCGATGAACAGAGTGTTTTTTCCTAGTTTGATTGATTTTGATTTATTTTTATTTTGGTTTTGTGAATTTTTTTGGAAAACACAACAAACAGTCTAAAAACTATTGTCTTGGCTAGTTTGAATGTCAAAATTTGTAATCTTAATGTGTATGTTTGGAGGTTATTTACCTCAATTTCCATGGGTCTAGCACAAATCAAAGATAAATCACACACATAAAACACTTTCCTATCCTATGGTCAATGGCCAATGGAGTGACCCTCGGCCCACAACTTGGAATCTCTGTCAATGAGAGTGAGGGACACCCTTTCGGGTTATGTATCAACTCTTTTCTTTGAGATAGGACAGCTAGGGGCCTCCTGGAATGGAAGGATAACCCAAATCACCCTCTCCCTAGAAAGCTAAAAGTATAAACTAGTAACTTATGCAACGCCGGAGATTTTTGTCTCATCTCAAGGGAGCCATATGGTGAGTAACTTTTGGGGTGCGATGTGCATCCCCTACACTGTGCGTGACGCAAATAAAAATTCAATCATAAAGGGTGGGCCTCCAACTAGTTTATCTTTTAGTCACAACTTAGGGACATACCTCCTAGCAAGCAGAACGGTTGGGCAACAAGGTTGTTCGGACTCGAGTTTCCCTTTATCCTTTTATATACCAGCCCAAGGGAAAAACCAATTGGGGTCACCAAGGAGTTCTATGTACAGATGTATCCCACATTGGTAGGCCCACTCTAATGGGGTATAACAAAAGCAAGGTAAGCACAATGTTTTTGATCTCCAATATCACTCAAGGTGCGAGGAGAGAGCATACACAATGTACTTGACTCACACTAGCAAGAGTTCATTAACCTTAATAAAACCAAATGTGTGGTGTGATAATACAAATGTCAAGAAGATTTTTTGATTCCCAAGATCACTCAAAGTGTGAGGGAAGAGTATACACACCTCAAAACAAGTACAAAATCATAAGACAATGGAGAAATGGCTCTTTTTAAGCCCCAAATTAAAATGTGAGAGTTGCAAACACACTTGATACAAGTTGTTTGTTCTTTTTAAGACCACATGAGTGTGAAAAATGCAAATTGTGGTTAATTTTAATCCCAAATGAGTGTGAAATGCAAGATTGTTGTACATTTTAAGTCAAATGAGTGAAGGATGCAAGATTGTTATTCATTTTAAACCCATGAGTAAGAATGCAAGTTGTGGTTAATTGTAAGCCCAATGAATGAAAATGCAAGTTGTGGTTAATTTTAAGTTCGATGAGTGAAAATGCAAGTTGTGGTTAATTTTAAGTCTGATGAGTGAAAATGCAAGTTGTGTTCTTTTTAGCCCAATGAATGTGAAATACAAGTTGTAGTTTATTTTAAATCCAATGAGGTGTGTTAAAAACCAAAATGCTCCTATTTTAAACAAAGAAAAACAAAACCTTGCAAACAAAGGATTAATATTTTCAAAATGTCTTCTCCCCAAAAACTCACTTGCTGCAAACAGAAGATTAGTAACACCAAAAAGAAAAAACCTTTAATGATAATAGTAAATTGAAAATAGCAATAACTTTTCCAAATGCTAATGAAATTGAAATCTGTAAAATGTTGTGGAAAGCTAACACATATACCTACAAAACCCAGAAAACTTTATGCAAAATTTTGCATGAAAAAAATTGTTATAGATGAAAGAAAACAATGAATTCCAAAAGGTCAATAGCCGAATTTAAGAAAAGAGAAGTGAAATTAAAACAGTGATAAATTTTGTAAATCTAGACAAATTTAAAACCATAAAATGTTGTGGAAAGTTGAAAGTGAGATCTGCAAAACCCATAAACCAATTAATAAAATTCTATACGCCCATTTTTTATGATCAAAGGAATATGACGAGTTTTATATGAATTCCTAGCTGTAACCTGCAAAACTCTTTTAAAACACTTGGAATATTATTTCACATTAGGTTCACCAATGTAGATTAGGAAAAATTGAGGTTTAAATGCATTAATCACTAAAACTAAAACCCTAAAGACCTAAACCAACAATGAAGCACAAATAGGTATAAAAACACAAAATAACAAAGCAATATTACCAAAGTATTCATGTCATGATTGATTCACCTCCATTGTCCTTCTCCATTTTACTTATTATGCTTGATTTCCCTCAGATTTGAGTATGCAACAATAGCCTAATAGCAATGATAGCAAAATATTGAAGATTGTACTTGTATCTTTGAACATCATGTACTTAAGCATGAACTAGATGGCTTGAAATGACAATGATAGGCATCTTTTATAGAAATCCAAATGTGAATGAAGGGATGAGACTAAAATCCAATATGACATGACAATCAATGGCCAAGATTGAAAGATGAAGCAATGAAATAGGGTTAGGGCTAAATTAAGGGCAAAGATAAGACTAAGTTAAGGATGGATGGTTGAGATTAAGTTATAAAATAAATCAATCAAGGATACAAATTAAATGATATGTGAAAAGATAAGAATGGAACTGATAGATAGAAAAGCGTGGAACAAGAGGTTGTTGGAGGAAACTAAATAATTCTGAAATTATTTAATTTGGGAGGAAAAGTAAATAATTAAATAATTTTAAACAATTATCTAATTATAGAAGAAGCGGGGAAAACATTGAATTATTAAAATAATTAGAAATAATTATCTTATTAAAAAGTGGAGGAAAAAGACAAGTTACTAAATAATTAAAATATTTAATAGTGGAGGGAAAAGATGACAAATAAAATAATTGGAAATAATTATCTCATTAAAAAATGGAAGAAAAAGACAAGTGAGGGAAAAGCTGACTTTTTTTAAAAAATGATTTAATTCAAAAGTGGGGGGAAAGGACAAATTAGTAAATAATCAAATAAATAAAATTTATTTAATTTATGGAAGAAGAGGATAATGACTAATTAAATAATTAAAATAATTATTAATTATAGGAGAAAGTGATAATAATTAAATAAATAAGAATTTATTTAATTATAGAAAGAAGGGGCATTGGTGATGTAATTAAATAAATTAAATTTATTTAATTAATCAAAAGAAGAATAAAAGGAAAAGAGGTGAATTAATTAAATAATTAAAATTATTTAATTAATAGAAGAAATGTGACATTAGACAATAATCAAATAAATAAAATTGTTTAATTATTTAGGGAAGAAAGGGGATAAAATAGTGTTTGCAAGCCTAGGACAATTTTAGTGTCTACAAATAGATCAAGTGATGGAAGAAGGTCCTAGAGAAACAAAAGTAGATGATGATATCCTTGACTACCTAGCTCAACAATTACAACCACCAATGCAAGTTTAATTGATACCTTTGAACTTCAAAAATATTATACAAGAAATAGAGACCCCTAAGCCTAAGGTGAAGGAAAAATTTAGGATTATATTAAAGAGGAATGAAAATGAGGCAAAGAATGTATAGGTTTCTACACCTATAGAAGATAAAAATAAAGGTGAATTCATTGTCTAAGACTACCAAGTGTCAACAATAAACCTAGGGAAAACTTCATAGGAGTAAGACATTGAGGAAATGAAGATTAACCTACAAATAACAATTGCCCATTTAAGAAATTATAAAAAGAAAAATAAGGAATTAAAAGAGAACCTAGCTCATATATAAAACTTTCTCAAATCAGTGGCTCAACCAAGTCAATGTCTTTGTAATACTGGAGATTTATCATAGTTCATTATGAGGTTTTCATATTATCCTTCTCTGATTATGTTGCAAAAGGGAAACTATAAACAATGGAGAGATGGAATCATAGATCATCTCCAATCTCTTGAATTGTTGCCACATTTTTATGGTATTTTTCCCCATCCAGGTCAAGGTATTCAAAAAATTTCTTGGAGTCACAATAGATATAATTTTTTAGGGGTCATTGCAATGCATGTTGATTATGATATTTTGAAAGGTATTGATCATCATGATTGTCCTCATATTCTTTGGACCAAAATTTGGGAGATATATGGAGATCCTGATACTCCACCATTCCCCAATTATCATGATTCAGAATGTCATATGCCTCTTCATTCTTCAAACAAGATACCCTATGATGATAATACTATGTAGGATTTTGATTGTTTGGAATACTTTGAATCTTCTAAAGAGGTTGACAAGTGTTCTTTAGATGCTCCTTCTCCATCAGAGAAAATTGATGTACCTTCACCTTCAGTGATTCATTGTGAAGAGTCATTGATTGAGGCTTCCATCATTCTTGTTTAGTAGGACCATTCATCTCATGGTGGTGATTCATTGAGCACATCCTATGATTCATTACAACAAGTATCTGATTTTCTTCCTGATTGGGATTCCTATCTATCAAAAATTGCATCCTTATTTGTGGAGTCTCACATTTCAAATTTGGAGGACACATTTGAGGGGTTATCTCTCCTCTTTGATGACAACCATTGCACAACTATTGTCAAACCATCATGGTCTTTGGATATTGTTTAGCATCAATTTCCATGTAGTCTTGGTTTGTCACCTTCTTCTTTGATTAGGCATGTACCTAATTTGATTGTGGCATCTTCATCTTCATTGTGAAACGAGACACATGAGAAAATTTCAAAGACATCACCATCATCAACATACATCTTCATGCTTCTTTGTTTCAATTCCTATCTGGAATGGGAAGCATTCCTGCATTTGTACTTGGTTTTGTTTCTTCCAAAAGGGAGACAAGTTGTTTGTCAACAGTGGATAATGTTTTGTCTTCAAGCACTTACCATTTCTGCATGTGATCACACATTATGGGGGGGCTACATAGTCTCTTTATTTACCTCCTATGGGGGGATTTTTTAATGTATATATGTGATAGATGGTGTACTTGGGTGGTATCATGGAGTCCTCCCTCCTTCCTCACATGATTTGTTTTATTTATTTTCTCTCTTTTGGAGAGGATTTTTGTCCCACTGGGTTTTCTCCTTTTCTCCGGTTGTGAGATATTTATTTTTACATTTGTACATGGGTACCTAACATGGCCTAGTAGTTGGGACCCATCATTGCATCTTTGCATCATTTGCATAATAATCTTCTCCCTAAGTTGCACTTATGGGGGGTGTTGGTGTAAGTAATTATTTAATTACACTTACATAAGTTTACTTAGGACATAAGATTCTTTCTAGAAGTCTTAGTTGGATTTTCTAGAACTTATCTTATCTAGCTAATGCATCATTTCCTAGGTGATTAGTTTGTTAGTTGTCTCATGTCATAGGATTGTGACATTTTTCAACATCATGTTCATTACTACATTTCAACCTTTCCTATATAAGGAAGGTGATTGTACTTATTTGTAATATACTTCATACCTCATCATTTGATAGGTCTTAATATCAAGCAAGCTCATTTTCTTGCATATCCTCTTGTAGAAGGTCTTCATTGTTCTTGCAAGTGGTCTTGGGTGTTGAGCTAATATCTTCAGCTCTTACAAATGTGAAGCTTGAAAAAAATGTGTTTGATGAGTTGATGGAGGATATGATGGAGTAGGGGGGAGAAACAATAAAATAGGTCATCGGGAAGTATAAATAAGAGGACCATTAGGATAGAAAGGTCAAAACATTAAGGGAAATTTGTAATGACCACCTAGAGAAAAATGATATAGATTTGCAAAGAATGGTAATAATTTAGAAGATGAAAAACCAACAACTACTACAAGAAAAGGTGGTGATAGAAAAGGATATCCTAAAGTTAAAGGCCTAGGTATTATAATTAGTTTGGGAGAAAGGGTTTATGCAAGAATTCAAGGAAGAGATGAAGGAACTCCTCAAGATAATTGATAAGATGATGGACAAAGACTTGGGGGTCATTGACACCCTTAGTTAGGAGATAAATGATAAGGACAATTTGGGACAAGGGAAAGATGAGGTAAACATATTTAAGACCATATTTGAAATAGTAATGAATAATTTAATATCTTATCTAAATAAGGAATCAATAGATGGTGTAATCAAGGTCAAGAACTTGGTTACAAGATACAAAAGAGCTAGAAGGGAAAGAAATGGTGAATATAAGAAGGTTTCAAAAATATCTGCTCAAGAAAAGTTTAAATTGAACCTTTCACAAAGTGTTCCCAAGGAGGAGTTGAATAAATTTCTATTGGTATTCAATGAGTAGAGGTTTAGGAAAGGATATTATGCACTTTTTGAAAAAATATAAAAGTGAATGACTAACCTTTATCTTAAATTTTGTTATCATAGGTAAGTTTCACATTATTTTCTTATGGAAGTCCTATGGGATACTGGAAATTTTCATGTCGAGGTGAAGTTGTAGATCTAGATCCAAATGCAGATGTTGAACTAGATGGTGTAATAGATACAAAAAATTGTGGGTATTTTAGAGCATATTTAAATTGGGTAAATTTAGAGCAATGAAGATAAAAAAGATAAAGGATAAGTTCATAGATGCTAAAGGTCGATTCAATCTTGATAGTGAAGCCTAAATTTAAGGTTTGATATCAAGATTTTGTCAATCATAGGGATATGTGACTAATATCCAAAAGTGTTGAAGAGGTAGTGGATAATCAACAATAATTAAGTTAGAGAAGGTAAATTTGATCAATTCTTCTAAAACTATCTATTGATAGCCCATATGTAGAAGATATTCTATTACCATGTGTTTGATGTTGATTCCCCTAATTCTATTTTTCCATTTGAATTTTTTAACTAACCTCTATCTTTATTCTATAAAAGGTAATAGGTATTGATACACCCTTTCACACCAAGGTCTCCTTAGCTTTCTTACTCAAAGAGTGTTTATTTTAGATAATATATACTAACATTGTTGTTATATCATCCATGTTCCATGTATGCTCCATGTATGATGTGTTTATACGTTGTGTTTACTTCATGTTTTCCTTGTGTATGCTTTTTGGATTATCATATTTTTGTAGCTTCATAAGATTAGTTGTCATTGATGTCAAAAGTGTGCCTAAGTTTGTATTTTCTCTAGAGATTGTTAATGTGAAGATATATCTAATGGTGCAAGTCAACATTATAGTATTATGGAAGATTTTTAGTTAGTGATTTTCTATGTATGATGTGGATGTGAGTACACATTCCTAATGTGTTTCAGCATGCCTACAATGATGTCTTGCTAGTTTGGTGTACCACACTCAAAGAAAAGTTGTTGATGTTTTGTCTAATGCATTCACAGTGTACACTCTAAGATAGAGTCATTATTTTGGTCTGCATCCTTCAACAGAGCAAGATTTAGTCTTGTGGTTCAGAACATAATTTGATGAAGATATGAATGTGTTATACCCAACATTTCATGTTATTATGCATTTTCTAGTGAAAGTTACAAGTGGTAGAGTTTCAGTCTGTGTTAAGACAAAGTTGAGTGGTTATGAAGGCTCGTTGGAATGCTTTGCATTACTTTGGATGTAAAGTTTTGGGAATGAAATTTTAAGGACATGCTCATTGATGTCCAATGCATGCTATATTGAAGTTTCAAGTGTTATGGTGCTTTGAAAGTTCAGTTTTCAAGTGACAGATTACAGTTGGTTCTAGGTGCCTAATCTTCATCAGAACATATGTTTGAGTACTTGTGCCAGTAGAAGATTGTGAAGATTAGTTGAATGATTTTTTGTGGACACTCCACATGTCTCATAGTGTCTAAGGTATGAAGTGCATGTAGATTTTTCTTGTTTCCTGTACCACACAAATGTTTCAAGACATTTTCTGAAGTAATGTAGTTGGTGAATCCGACTTGGGTATATTGATGTGCACCACTATTTCAAGATTGAGTGGAGTTCAAGGATTGTTTGTATATGTTTTTTGGGTCATTCTAACTCATCTAGAAGAGTTGTAAATTATTTTTTATCATTTTTGTATACCGCTAATAAAGATGTAGGTTGACATGTTACAATTTTTATAATTCCTTGTTTATAGCTGACTAAATTTGTATTTTGCAAGTGTGTGATTGATATATATAGAAGATCAAATATGTGAAGAGGATTATGGAAGTGTGCGAAGATGTATGAGTGCATGATTAGAGAGTGATAGGATCCACTACAGACCTAGTGTATAGAATTGATGACTATCATTGGTTGAAACCATAAATTAGTCATATTTTAGTTGTTCCTTTTTTAATTAGGGAGTAGTAGCTTCCTTAGGTTTTATCCCCTAAAAAAAAGTTGTATAAATAGGGAGTAGTAGCTTCCTTGGGTTGTAGCCCTAAAAAAAGTTGTAACTATTATTTACTTGTGAGGATGGATTAGGACAGTAGCTCCTAGCAGCATTTCTCACCGTGGTTTTTCCCTTGGGTTTTTCACATAAATCTAGTGTCAATTGTGTTTTTGTGTGGATGCTTATCTTCTTTTCTATTCTGATTAAGTAGGTGAATGATTAATTAATATAACTTAGCATCAGCAATTACTATTTGGGATTGAAATTTTCATACTGATTCACTCTCCTCTTAGTATTCTAATGTGTTCAACAATTAGTATTAGAGAAAGGTTCCTTGATATAGCCTAACAATCGAGGTAGATCTTGTATTTGGAACACATGGAGAATGATGTTGTGCCCAAGAAGAAGATCTCTCTTAAAGAATATGGCATACATCATGAGGAGGAGGATGAATTTATGTTTGAATTCAATAAAGAAGATTGTCCAATGGATTATGAAGGAGAACCGATTTCTTCTCTAAATGGTGTACATGAAGAAAGAGAAAAGAATAAACAACTCTAGTTCAAAATTGAAAAATCAGAGAAGAAAATTGGAAAGTTGAAAATTCAAGTTGAAGAAGGAAAAAGAACTCCAGATTACCTAAATGCCAAGCTCAATGATAAATCTGCTAAATGCTCCAAGCTTAAAGAAGAGATTATTTCCATGAGGAAAGAACTGGATAAATAAAAAGATAAAATTTACAAATGTCTAAATCTAAAAGGAGGTTCTAAAATTCTTGATGAATCAATCAGCTCTCAAAGGCCATTAAGAGAAAAATCTGGTCTTGGTTTTGAGAAAGGAAAAAGTCCAATAACTAGTCCATTTGTAGACCTATATGAGAACTTTAAGGCAGAAGGCAAGTATAAAATAAAGGAGGATAAATCCTACACTAAAGAGCCTAAGAAGATACCCTCTAGAGATGAAAAATCATATCAAGATATCACGAAGAAAGAAGGTGGATTCATTCTAGTCCAGAGACAAAGAAGATTCAAAGGTTCTCCACTGCTAGTCAACATGCCTCTACTAGGTTCACTCAATATTTTCAAGGTTATTGTTATTCTTACAATAAACTTGGACATAAGGATATTAATTGTAGATATAGAGAAAGAATAAATGACTATATGGGTAGAAAACCATTTGTGCCTCAAAGATATGATGTTTCTTTTCATTGATGTTGCTATGCATGCAACAATTTTGGTCATAAGGCAGCAGAATGTAGAACTAAAGCTAGGAGGAATAACTTTTTTTAGAGCACAACATTGTGTGCTAGAATTACAATAAGGTTGGACATAAAGAAAAATTTTGTAGAAGTGGTTTTATGAAACCACCTATACAAAAGTGGAAGAAGGAAGAAACCCTAAATCAACAAAAGAAGGATAATGCAAAACTTTGGAAAGAGAAGCAACGTCACAAGAATGTGAAGAATGGTGATACTATGCTTGTGCATTCTGCACAAGATCCTATGAAAAATTAAGATAGTGCATTATCTCAAGGGGATCTATCATTTTCAAATCCTTTAGCCCCTTGAAAAGGATAAAATGTTGAATATTCTAGCATGAAAGATTAACTGGATCCATTCCTCTGGTGAGCAAGTCTATTGAGCAAGGTCAAACCTTTTGATCAAGGTTACAGAGCAAAGGAATGTTGTGTGGAGGTTTTTTTAGCATCCTTATATCCCTATTATGACATATATTTCTATCAAAATATTTACCTAACAAGTACAAATGCATTAATGAAAAAATACAAGGAAAATGAGAGGGTTTTATGTTTCATTTGAACATTTTGTTCTCATTTGCAATCAAAATAGATTATGCTTGAAGTGGAGAAGTGTGATAGGGTTTTTCAAAGTTTTCATTATGAGTTCGTTCCAAACCCTAACATCTTTGTTTAAAATTTTCAAGAGTATCAATGGCAACCCCACAGGTGATTGATATTGTGGAGAAACTCTGGCCAAATTACAATAAGTTCCCATTCAAGGCAATGGAGGTTGATAAGGATGGTCCAGTTTCAAAGGTTCATGTGGATGTAGGGTATTTTGAAGATGTAATAATCTACATCCATGCCCCACTAAATGAAATTGATCACACATCTTCATTTGAAGTGGTCTGACATGAACTCCTGGGTGAGAATGGTGTGTACAAGCCTGAATATATGAATGTGGCAGCAAAAGGGTTAGACATCTAGAAAGATTTTCTAGATTTTTGTGATAGAAAGGAATGGGTAATAATTTTCTTTAGTTTAATTCATGAGGAATTCATTTGGTTGGATAAGTCCTACATGATTACAAAAGAATAAATTAGGGTTGTTACTAGTCTTTGTGCCTCTGGACCAGTCCCAGTATTGAAGTCTATGAAAAATGAGAGGGTTATTGAGCTTACCAAATCCAAATTTGATAAAATAACCCTAAAGTGAAGGAAATCATTGATGTTGGAGTCCGCTATGCTACAATGGGGATTTCATATAAAATTTACTTCACAAATAAAGAAGGTTGTGCCACTGCTAACACAATCATACAACCTATCAAATGGTGAAGGAAGGTGCTATCTTTGACCTATGTGAGTTGTTGAGGGAGCAACTAATGGATAATTTGAAGAGGACAAAGGAAATCAAATATAATTTCATGTTTGGACCATTGATCATTTTCCTTACTTTCCTTTTCCTAAATTAATTACCTGGTTTTAAATGTAAAATATGGGATAAGTTCTCTCTGGTAGCATCACAAATCAAGAAACATATAGAAGGATTCCAGAACAATAAATAATACAACACTTTCTACTATGGATTCTTTAAAAACTTGCAAAATGAGATGCAAAGTAGACAGAGGATACCCTCTGATTTGGTCCAAAAATATGAGAATGAGGTGCATTCATAGTGGTTAAGGATCATTGCTATATGGAAGTTGTAGAGCCCAAAACTTCATGAATTCTTGAGTTTCCTTCTAAGGTTGCACCTGAATATGTTAAAGGTTATGTGGATATTTTACTAACAAAGCCAAAGAATCCTAAAATAGAAATATTTGGTACATATAGAGAAATCATGGATAAGATGGTCTAGAAGCATATAGAAGAAACCAATGAAAAGAGATTGGATAAGTTGTTTAAGAATGGGACATTCTGTGGTACTCGAATATGAAACCACCATCCTTTTCCCAAAATTTTGTGAATATCCCTTTAGACCTTGAAGAAAATATTATAGAGAAGTTTCCAAGGAGGTCAACTAAATCCACTTTTTCTATTGCATTTGCTCCACAACCCTTTGGATCTACACAGTCAATTGATGCAAGGAGAAGAGCTACATTAAGAAACTCCACCGTAGAAGAAAGCCACAAAATGTGTGCATACTAGGCCTAAGTAGAAGGAAAAGAGGAAGAAGATAGATGGAGAAGAGCCTGAAGATGAGGAATAAGTTGAGGATGAAGGAACCTCCAAGTAGAAAAAGAAAGGGATGAAAATAGAAGAAGAGAAAATAGAGAAAAATCCTCCAGTCTCATATGACCCCTTTGAGTTTGAAGATATATTGAATGGAATTTTTAGTCATGGTTTGTTGAATGAAACTATGGAGCTCCATCTAGAAGTCCCTCCAAAAGATCGTAACACTATTGAAAAGTCTCTTATTATATTTATTCTCAAACATAATATAACTTTCAATGAGATTATTGATAAATCTTTGGAAAGCCTAGTTGAGGCTTTGAGACAAACAACAAAAAATGAATTATTGCAAAATATTTATGTTAAGGTTGTGGTTATAAATTTTTCTCATAAGACTTGTAATATAGAGTGCAAGTAATAAATTTATGATGAGTTTTAATAAACACAAATGGAGATGAATGGTTTAAGAAAAGTAAACGATAAAATAAATGAGGGTTCCTCTTTTTGCTTCACCCATGTCGCAAGAGAAACTTTAGGGTTTTTGTTACAATGGCACTCAAGAACTTCAAACAAAATTTCACCCATGTTGTAAGGGGTTTGCAAGGTGTTTTGTTCACTAGCATACATAGAGAATTCAAGGGCACGTTATAGTAGAATATGGAAGTAGATTATAAATTTTCCAAGAGATTATTCATGCCTTATCCACATATTCTGGGATATGATACTCAAATTGCTACGTGGTATGTATTCTTACCCTTCCAAGTATCTTTGTTCCCATTTTAAAAGGATGGTTTTGTTGATTCATCCACATATCTGTTAATAAATGATAGAGACACATATCATAGTAATGACCTATTATGTGGGATCCATAGAGCACATAGAAATCATCAAAATCCATACCTTGAACAAGTTTAGAAAAAGGGTAAACGTGGGAATTCATATCATAGGAGACAATATATAGTTTTCATTCGCAGTATTAGTAGTTATGACCACTACTAAGGGTTGCTTGAGAAAAAATTAAAACCTTGCTAGACCCTATCATGCTTTTGTAAGTCTTCATCATGTGCCCTATATATTTTCTATCTATGTTTAAGAGTAGGTTTGGTTTTGTGTAGGCAGTAAAGAGAGAAGAAAGTGATGACTTCAAGGGAGGTAGTGTGACATTGAAGCTTTTGTTAACAATCCATTAAATTCTTTTCAAACCAATGGGTAGAGTATTGAGTCTATCATACACTCTGAGGCCCACGTCTTTTCTTATTTCATCTAAAACTTATGGTCTTAGGGAGAGTCTATACCTGTCACTACCACATGAATGAAGTTTTTTATCTTTATTAATGCTAGATTTCAAGCTTGCATGACAAAGATATCTCTAAATATAAAATTAGTTATCTTTTGGGTCACTTGTTTTGTCATGAATAATGTTGTGATGATGAAGACGAAATGAAATTGGTTTATGTTGTATCAGGATGCTAGTATCATCCTTTCTACCATAGAAAATCATGTGACCTTTGGGCCTTATTCTATATCACATTATTAGAATGATATGATGTTACCATAGTTGTAAATTTCAAGGGATCAAGAAATATTGGGTATTAAAAGAATATGATGGATGGGTCTATGAAAGAGTAACATGTTACTCCTACGAGAATGAACCATGAGTTTGGGACTTAAACTCTCTTTGGAAAACATTTCTTTGTGAAATGCAGAGGAGTATCTTAAACAAAGGGATAATGAAATGAAGCATGGATTGGATATTAATTGTATTTCAAAGTAACTGATCTATTCATGTATGTTAGAAAAGTTATTGGATTATGGAGTTTGGAGAGGCGATTGTATCTCTAACAAGGTCATTGGCAATGGCTAATAATGACCAAAACTATTCTAAGCTAGAGAAAGAGGAAAAATGAGTGAGAATAGAGGTTTCTAGCTTGAGTGGTAAGCATAAAAGACTGAGAGCATTGACAATTTTCTACAAAATGGAGATTAAATGATTATAGAGTTTTTAATGGGATAATGAAATGACAAGCTCTAGATGGGAAAATTGTGATATAAGAAATAGTGAAATGATGTTTTAAGAGAGCTTTCTATAATCATGGATGAGTAATGAAACATTGATGACAATATCCATTCACAAGTATACATAGTCATATCATGGCAAGAAGTAGGACAGATCTAAGATCTTGAAGACATCCTTAAATAAAAACTAAGAAAGGGCATAAAAAGATGACAGTGTAATAATAGAAAAGACCATGGCCATGAAATAAAAGAAAGGGGTTTTGATAAATTGTATAAGTGGAAGATTTCAATGTACAGGTGACCTTGTGTAATGGCATGCTATGATAGTAATGTCCAAAGAGCAGATACAATGGTCTGCTACAGCTAAGGGAAAGTATGATAGAGGTTTAAGAAAGAGGCTTAATCACAAGTAAAATTTAATGGACTATTGATGGACATACGGGAAAACCTAAGTGAATGAGGGTATTCATTAAGTTTTATTGATGCACAGGCCAACTATAGATAACACCCAGAATGGTCATAAGATAAACACAATAATAGCCATTGAAAGAAAGGGTAGCAGGGGTAGAATTTGATGGAAATCATGCCCTAGATGATAATGTTTGAGGGGTTTTAATGTTATGATAGTGAACCAAGCAAGAACTCAAATAAAATGTTGGATAAGGTTGATTCACCTTTACAAATGCAAAAAGATAGTGTACTAAAGATATTTTCAAGGAAATGGAAGCAAGGAACAAGCATAGTCATATTCAAATACAAGAGGACATGGATTTGATCAAGCCCAAGAATAAGTCTTTTATGATAAAGGACAATCATGTGACAAGCTTTCAAGGAAGAGATGGTGTTGAATAAAATAGTTGAGACCCTTATCCCACACCATAAGGAAACCTATTCTTTTTCAAAATTCTTGAGAACACATGTCCTATTATCATGCACAGTGAAGTTCAGGTAGTTTGGGTAATTTGGAGGCCAATTGAAAGAATGTAGCAGCAGTTGAAGAGATATAGGGTGCAGTTTGGTGACTTGGACAAAATTTGAGAGCATTTATAGAGGTAGTTTGAATAGAAAGATAGCATGTGCAAGAATCTAGGTGGGTCAAGGAGTAGCTATAGGAGCTAATAACATTTGAAAAGGTCAATACATCTCTTCTTCAATTCCACCAAGGATTTCTTCAAGCAATCAAACATGAGAAGGTAGTTTCAAGTGCCCTAGGTTCAAGGAAGCAGTCAACAAAGAGGAAACGGGCATTTAATAGTCTTTAATATTTTTCAAATATTTTCTCCAACGTAGGATAGACAAAAGGAAATGAAGTCTCATTTTATAGTCAGTTCTTTTCAATTTGGCATAGCATTGTAAACTTAACCAAAAAGTTTCTTTCTATTCATATTTGATATTGTAACTCATATTTTTAGTTTTCAGACTGAAAACAAACACTTTGAACACATTTTCAAAGCAAGAGATACATATTTTCAAACTATGTATGGTTGCAAGACCATCTTCTATCAATAAAATGAGTATTTTGGCCTTTAAAATTTATGTTTCTTTTATGTGTATGAGGTAATTGATGTCATTTTATATTATTTTCATATTGGAATCCTTAAATGAATGTCTTATTTCTATCATTTCAAAGCAGAGGAGATATATTTGTGTAGGTTATTGCTTGTGTCATAGTTCAAAAATACGTTAGTTTGTGAATAAAATCACACTTTCTTCCTTCTAAAATTGCAAGAAACAAAAACTTTTTACTAAAAAAATTATACATAGATATTTCAAACACTAATGTTGTGCACAAATAGCTGAAACATTGATTAGTTGTATGTCAAAACAGCAATCTAAATTTTGAGAAAAACACATTTTTCGGTGCATCACCTTATTAGTGGATTCATTTCATGCTTTTCCTTCTATATTTTTCCCTCAACAAAAAGTTGTAGAATAAGTCAGTATAGGTGAACACTAAGAGAACCAACTCACTCTCAAGGTTAACTCCCACATCCTGAGCCCACAATCTGGGGATTTATCCCATGTTTCACTAGTAGGTTGAGTTTTACAACTCAGTAAGGGTGCACTATTTGGTGATAACATTTTTTGGCACACCCGATGGGATTGTTTGAATCAAAATAGCCCAAAGAACACATCTTATTGTTGGTTTTGATATGCAATCAATGATTTTCAGATCTCTAAGAGGTTGAAATCTGTTGGAATTAAGCAACACTGAGAGAGGGGGTGAATCAGTGTTGTGCAATTTTCAACTTTATTAATCTGATCCTTAAAGTGTTGATAACATTCAACCAAAATAAAAATGCGTGCACATAAGACAAATAACCACAACACCATAACATAAGGATTTTTTATGTGGAAACCCTATTAGGGGAAAAGCCACAATGGAGGTCAATCCACAATATTGTTCTGAGTATACTCAAAAGAAAAGATTACAAAATGAGAATGCACTTGCATTCAGGCACACTGCCTAGAGCTTGAAACTCAAAAAAAAAAGGATCACTGCCTTACAAAAGCTTGGAATACTTCCAAAGATTTGAACTGACAAAGTAGCATCTACAAATGCCTGATTACAGTTTTGGTTAGGCTCAACAATCGAATTTTGGACCTTATATCTGATTCTACTCTATTCTGCTTCAATTCACACCAAAAATCCTTAATGCACAAGTGAAACTATGCATAATCACTCTACTAACCTTCTGATATTCATAACATACATCCACTCTCATTGAAAACATACCAAAATGATATAATCGATCACTTGTATATATCTGCCACTAAGAATTCAATCACTTCATGTCGACCTCAACAAAATAAAAAATATTCACAATAAGTCGGCTCAAATCATCCATAATAATCAATGTGCATCCACAAGAGTATGCCACAACATAGTGAGGACCCAAACCAAAATA
The DNA here is from genome assembly GCA_007258455.2 of Sequoia sempervirens. NCBI lineage: Eukaryota > Viridiplantae > Streptophyta > Pinopsida > Cupressales > Cupressaceae > Sequoia > Sequoia sempervirens. The sequence goes on along the minus strand of VDFB02256132.1, from coordinate 63,093,807 downwards.
TTCGAACACAAAAATACTTAAACAATAACTCCTCAAATATTTGCGACACATTGTATTTACCAAGTTGGCCTCCATACACTGATGAACAGAAAATTAGTTCACCAAACCTTCTAACTTCCACCCAAATTGATACGAGGCACCAATATTTACAAATAACACAGATTAAGCATCAAACAACACTCCCTGAGATCCACAACATAAAATAATAACATAAATTTTGCATATGAATCGAAGAACATGAATCTACCGGATGCTCTATTCTAACTTAATAGATAATCATTGATCTTCAATTTGTTTGCTAGTATGAGTAAATTACAACATGCGGATTGACTTACTGACAAGGGTTTCCATCAATGACAACACCAGAAAATATGTGCAGTGCCTCTTGCCAACAATCTCCCCCTTTGGCATTGATGGCAACACTTAGTGAAAAATGACTAAGTGTCAGATCAGTACCAGCAAAAATACACTGCCAACCAAAACTCCAAAAAGATCTTCATCCATAGCTCAAAACTACAACTCCCCCTTAGATGAATATACATTTTTCACTATTTTATTCTCCCCCTTTGACATCAATGGTAAAGATGGGGAATTTGGCATACAAAAACTTCAAACTGCATATGTACAAACTTTGATTCAAACAACTTACACAAACTTGAAAATATTTGTAAAATTTGTCTTTAACAGGTTCAAGCTTATGTCCCAACACTTCTTAAGACTTTCCAAAATAGTTATGTGACCACAAAGTAAATAAGATTGCACTTCTGCAGATTCAAGGCTTACTGGATCACTGACCACCATAGCATCTTGTGCTTCTTTCAAAGCATTCAACATGGTCTCCATCTTAGGACCAATTAGGCCTCTAAGTTCACCAGCTCTTTCCACAACTTTTTCATTATCATGCTTCAAAATATTTATTTTTTCAAGTAAGGATATAACTTGACCTTCTTTCTCTCCAAAAGAAATAGTTAAAGGATCAAAAGCATCAGAAATAGCAGCTAACTCTTTCTCAAGATCCTTAACCTTCTTCTCATTTTCCTTAGTAAGTTTTGTCAAAGACAAACATGACTTATAAATCCTTCCACCTTCTAACAATGCACTTTGAACATTTTTCACACAGGTAGCTAATAGAGATTTATCATTAGCTATTAATCCTTTCAACCTACTGATCTTCCTAGCATCAAATTCCTTCTGAACTTTAACCAGAGTTGACTTCTCAAGTGACTCAAAATGAGTACTTACCTAATTTATAAGCTTCTTTAGCTCACCGGAGGAAGAACTGGATGGATCTTTAACATGTGTAGGCATGATCTTCTCCAAAATACTCGATGCAAGATTCAATAACTCACTATCCTCAATGTGAGACTTCAGAATTTCTTCCCTAGCCTTAGCTTGTGCAAATGATGTGACTTTCATTTTCTGGATTGGGACAAAGTAGACAAATGAATAGGGGCATCTCCCAAATCAAAATAAAATTCTTCCTTTTTCTCTTCTAAAAAATTCTTCACTACCTTTGTGGTGTCTCTTGCTTCTATTGGAACTCCCTTAACTTCAACCTTCTTTTCCTAGAGCACTGTATCTTCTACCACATATTTTTTCTTATCATTTGGAACTTCAACTTCTTCAACTGATATCTCCTTTTCTTCAACTGACACAATTCTAGGAGCTTCAATCTCCATAGGTAATTTTGTATCATGCACTTCAAGAGGAATCTAAGTGTCCTCAACAGTAACCTCTTCATTTACCAAACCAGATGAAATATTTTCCACATGCTCTTCTTCAGAAACAACATCAATTCTATTTTTTAACAGAACTTCCTTCAAAATACTTTCAGTTTCTTTTTCTCCTTCTTCAGTCTTACCCAACATAAGCTTGTTTATTCTTGTTTTGCTTTTGAATTATCTTTTTGCTTCTTTTAGGATTGACTTCATCTCTTCAATAGACATTACCAGACATAGATTTTCAAAAACTCGTTCTCTCAACTTTTCTTCTTTAGTTCTAGCACTAACTCTCTTCATCTCAAAAATTTCATACAATTCCTTAGGCAACTGTGCCATTATCTCAACAAGAGTCATATTGAAATTGTACAAGTATTGTATTGTAGCCTCCTCAAGGGCTCTTTGACCAACAGTATCAAAAGTACCATACACTTCACATAGGGGCTTAAGATTTTCATCTTTAATTATACCTCTTTCAACTTCCTTTACTGACACACCTGGTTTGTCAGGCTTCATCTTCTTCTTTGCTTTATCCTCTTCACCGAAGGGCTTGACTATTATTGCTGCAAGGGTGCTCATATGCTTTATTTCTCTAACTTCTTCATCAGATTTTGTCTCTTCATCTTCTAAAATAGTTGTATACTCTCTTGTTCTCTTATCCTTCTTCCTTTTACTAGATGTCTTAACTTGAGCTTTTGCAGGGGCAGACTTCTTTGCATGACTGGATAGAGGTTTTGAGCTCCTTGTTGATCTAGTTGGAGCAGAGGATACTGCCAGACTAGCAGATTTAGTTTTAGCATGCTCTTTTCCTTTTTCACTTTCAACTCGTTCTCTCTTCCTTTTGGCTTCTCTTACAGCTTCCTTAGATATGCCCATGCTTTTTGCAAAGACTTCCACTTTTTTCCTTATTCTCTAGACTATCAGTTGTTTCTTCAATTGCTCATGGACTTGCATATTCTTCTCTGCATATGTTCCAAACCTTTCTTTAGATGGATCCAAAGGCTTACTCAACATATTTTGTGCATATAGCTCCAAGATTCTCTCCTCAACTTCATAACCCATTGGCATAATCTAGACGGTTCTAGGTTTTGCCACTTCCATCAAGCACTGATCAATATCCACCATAAAATAGATTGTATCCTTATAATTCTCCACAATAGAAGTAGGAATTCTTTCCTTGGTTTGCATTACATTATGGAAGTTTTTGAAATATCCCCACATTGCAGTTTTCATGGCTTGCATATCACTGATTCCATACAAGATATCTCTAATCTAAACAGCAACAGGCTTATCGCTTTGCCAATGCACTTTCCCAACTCTCGAAACTTCATTCATGAAGTAAAAGAACAAACATAGCAACATATTACTATATTTAAAGGAATTCTTCTGGTCTTTCTTTATCTTTCCAAGATTCTCCATAAGCTGACTTCAAAGCAATTCACATAAATCATACTCTACATTATCCTTTAACATCTGATAGGTTGCATATATGGTTGTACCGAATACAAAATTTTCTTAGCTAGAGTGATATATCTTATAACCAATGACCATCGAGGAAAACTTCACACTCACATCAATGATGTTGTCAATTGCCTTCACTCTTCTATCAAATATCGAACCAGTTGCATCAGTGACGGTTTGATTTTTCACAAACTTCAAAATCAGAAATCCACCGGAGGAATTAAAACATGTAACAACACTAATAGCTTCTTTTGTAATCTTGAAGGGTTGACTCAACTACATGAATTCAGCATGAACTTGACTTAAGATGTATCGGACCCATTCGTTTTCATCAAACACGGGAAATTTCACAATCCGTGTGAATTTCTTCTCCTCTAGGGTTTTGAATTATATCTTAACACAGAAATCCTCTCCAACAATGTGTTTGGAATACAAATTCAGCAATTGTGAGCTTCCTAACTCCTCAATATTAGCATGACTGTATGCCATAATATCTTCAATGTGCAAAACATCATACAAAATAGACAAAAATGCACCTAAGGGCTCGGTCTCAATAGACTTGAAAGGATGCCACTTGAACTTCAAACGGGGTCTATCCTTGACTTCAACTACCAATGGAGTAGCCATTTTCACAAATTCACAGGTTTACAAGTTTTCCCGATAAATACCTTTTTTCCAGATTAGCGTTTGAACTTCGAATCGCCTTCACACTTGAATTCTCACCAAATTTTTCCAAAGTTCACTTTAGAGCTCTTCAAACTTCTTCTCAAAATTCAAAGTGACAAATGAAGGATAGAGATAACCTTTTATCATTCACACACCTAACCTTTTAGACGTAATAAATGCTTTTTCCCTAACTCATCTGGATACCCTATTTCCATACACTGTGAAACATAGCTCCTCTACGGACCTTCAATTCTACATAAATACTCTCTTCGACTGTTCAATAATAACTGTAGATCACTAATGCAATCACTGAACTCATCCACATCCCAGTGTTGATTACTTGCACGGGGTTTTGAAAGATTTTCTTGACAGCTCCCCCTAGGCCAAAGGCCTTAACCTAATTCCCAGAGGAATTACCAAAAGTTGATTCTAGTGTTGGCTCATTTCCTGCAACAGAGGGACTCTTCTTTTCCCATGTCTTCTTCATCTACTTCCTGATCTGATCTGTAGTGACTTTCCCTTTTCCTTTTTCATCCTTCTGCATGTTTCTTCTTTGATTTACCGAACCTCTTTTTTAGAATCTAGCAATATGACCAATTTTGTTACAAGTGTAGCACACCACATTTCTTTGTCCAAACCTATTGATCCACTGATTTTCTCTTGATTTGCACTGGTTAGCAATATGGCCAAATCTATTGCATGTATAACATCTAACATCTCTATAAAATTTGTTCATCACATTTTTGCATTCATTTGACTTATGACCATACTTGTTACAATTAAATCATTGACCGGAGAATGATGGACCACTTGAATTCATTCTACTTATGCATTGAGTCACCATATGACCAAATTTATTGTAAACATAATAGATACCATTAAACTTTTGAGAATTAGGTTGTCTTACCGGATATCTTCCAGTGTTGTTCATCTAATTTCCATGTCTAAACCTTCTTTTTCTAGATCCAAAACTTTCTCCTTTCTCATATCCAAGACCTCACTTGTCACCATCAGTCCTCTGACTTTTAATCAGTTCATCAAGCTTGGCTGAGCTAATCTTGAACTTCTCCTTGAATTCATTTGCAGTAGTAAATTCATGTCTGACATCAACAATGTGCTTTTCAAGCTCTTCCTCATTGTGTTTGGATTGTTCTAACTCAAGTTCCAACTGAATGAATCCATCAGTAATTTGACTGCATTCTTTAGATTTCTCTTTTAGGAATTGGGCAAGTTTTTCTTCATTCCTCTTCATGTCTTCAATTTCCTTAGTCATCCACATCATAATAGATTTCCTCTTATGCTTCAGAACTGTATTATCCCTAGAAAACTTTTCACATTCTTTTTTCTTCTCCTTAGGGCTTGACTCAGTTGTTCATCTACAATGCGTTTACTATCTTCGTGTTTGATCTTATCACAAAGTTCCCTTCTCTTCTCCCTGGACTTATTGATTTTATCTTTCGATGACTCAATGAATCTCTCAACATTCATGAGATTTTCTTGTAATTCTTGAACTTTAGATTTTTCTTAATGAAGATTATCTAGGGCCACCATAAGTTTTTGTTGAAGACTGCTTCAATCCATTGAAACACTTTCCAAGATCTTCCCCAAGCTTTTAAGCTTCTTCTGAGGAATTGAGCTCTGATACCAATTATTGGAATCAAGCAACACTGAGAATGGGGGTGAATTAGTGTTGTGCAATTTTCAACTTTATTAATCTGATCCTTAAAGTGTTGATAACATTCAACCAAAATGAAAATGCGTGCACATAGGACAAATAACCACAACACCATAACACAAATATTTTTTACGTGGAAACCCTGTTAGGGGAAAAACCATGGTGGAGGTCAATCCACAATATTTTTTTGAGTATACTCAAAAGAAAAGATTACAAAATGAGAATGCACTTGCATTCAGGCACACTGCCTAGAGCTCACTGCTCCAAAATATAAGGCTCACTGCCTTACAAAAGCTTGGAATACTTCCAGAGATTTGAACTAACAAAGTAGCATCCACAAATTCCTTATTACAATTTTGGTTAGGCTCAACAATCGAATTTTGGACCTTCTATCTAATTCTGCTCTTTTACTATGTTCTGCTTCAATTCACACAAAAAATCCTTAATGCATAGGTGAAACTGTGCATAATCTCTCTACTGACCTTTTGATATTCGCAACATACATCCACTCTCATTGAACACACACCAAAATGGTATAATTGATCACTTATATATATCTGCCACCAAGAATTCAATCACTTCATGTCAGCCTCAACAAAATAAAAAATATTCACAAACAGTCGGCTCAAATCATCCATAATAATCAATGTGCATCCACAACAGTCGGCCACAACATAGTGAGGACCCAAACCAAAATATTCAAACACAAAAATACTTAAAAATAACTCCTCAAATATTTAAACACACTGTATTTACCAAGTCGGCCTCCATACACTAATGAATAGAAAATTAATTCACCGGACCTTCTAACTTCCACCCAAATTGACACAAGGAACCAAGATTTACAAATAACATAGATTAAGCATCAAACAATACTCCCTGAGATCCACAACATAAAATAATAACATAAATTTTGCATATGAATCGAAGAACATGAATCTATCAGATGCTCTGTTCTAACTTAATAGATAATCACTAATCTTCAATTTGTATGCTGGTATGAATAAATTACAACATGCAGATCGACTTACTAACAAGGGTTGCCATCAATGACAACACCAGAAAATATGTGCAGTGTCTCTTGCCAACAGAAATCTGCATATCTAGCGACTCTAAGTGTGGAAATTTTAGCAAAACTAGTGTTGTAATAGCTTATGAGAAGGATACAAACAAGGAGTGCAAGTTCATTTGAATACTTAAAATTGTCTCCACCAAAGAGACAAGGCAGATCTAAAAGAAGAACTCCATTGTCAAGAAAAATACAATCAACTCCACCTTCTGTGAGGGTTGTTTCTCATTCCATGAGAAATCAAAATTTCGTTGCACAAATGGCAATCACTAGGCAGCAATCCTTTGCACCATTTGATGGGGGAAGCCCTCTGAACTTGTCCCAACATGTTGATATTCCAATGGAAGCTCTCAAAAGCATTCCTTTCTTCATAAGAGAGGACCAAACTACACCCATTGAGCATATCAAGGATATGGAAAACTTATGTTTAGTCCATCATATAACTGTTGAAAATGTAGCCCTTAAATTGTTGGCAGCATCTTTCAAGGGAAAATCTCTTCAATGGTTTAGGAGCTTGGGTGTTAACTCAATTACTACATGGGACTAACTTGGAGATGCTCTGTTTAAGCACTTTGAAGACAAATCTGATCACTTTTCATTGGTGGAGCAGCTCACTACCATCAAGAGGGATCCTCACAAACATATGATGCATTTTAGTTTCCATTTTCACAAATCTTGGGATAGGATCCCACCTTTGGTAAGGCCTTCACCTAACTATGCATTCTTGTATTATTTGAGGTCTTTAAATAGTGATATTAGTTATGATACAGTCTATGGGTGGAACAACATTTCTAAATGCTTATGAGGTGGCCATTAGAGCTCAAAATAGTCTTATACAGGCTGAAAAATAGCCCCAAGATCTCCAATGCCATTTTTGCCTGATATATAGCCACCAATGCCTATGTAAATGCCACAAATAGCCCACATACCAGCTGCTCCTACTCAAGAAAAATTTGTCCTAGCCCAATCTTTTGAGCTACAAGAGATAAAATGCCTCCTTCAAATATTTGGGAATGAGTTGGTTAACATTAAAAAGCAGCAATTCCAAAGTTACAGGCCTTACCAACCCCAAAACCAAGTACAAGGCTAGCCAAATCAAGAAAATAGGTTGCCCTATTGAGCAAATAGCCAAGGCCCAAAACAATCCCTTAACCCAAGACCTTTACAAGCATACAATCCAAATGTTCCAAGCTCATCCAAAGAGCTAGTACCTATCCAAAACAACCTTGCTCAAGATTATGAGTGGTGTTTCCCTTGTAATCAACCCCATAACTAGTCCACTTGCTCAAATTGGGTGATTAACCAAGAATTAATGGTTCAAAATGTATCTATCTTGTAGCCAAATACATATAGTGAAACACCCTCATGGCAGCAAGAACCTCCTCCAAGTGACAATACACTTCTAAATTGGCAAGGAGAGGATTTTTATGGAGCTAACCAGGACTATTCCTCTATAGCAACTAACACAAGATGGAAAAAAGGGTTGTTGAGATGGGACAACCAACAGATAAAGAGCCTTATCAAGCTCCTAGAGTGAACCAAGAAGTTGTTGGCCCATCCACATCTCATGTAGCACATGTCTTACAAAGAAATCAAAAAGGCACCACCAAAGAACAACTTGGGAATCAATCCCAACTAGCACACTTGCAAGGAGACACTACTATCATGAAGGCTCATCAAAAGGTAAACATTTCCCATGTTAAAATACTTGAGCATATGAAGAAATCAAATTTTATCATGTCTATGTGGGACTCCTTGTCTATCCAAAGATAAAGGGATTTGTTGCAAGTTGCTTTATCAAATTTGAGTGTGTCAAATGAACATCCTACTAATCAAGACAAGGTTGTACTTACCAATACACCCAAAACAACAATGGATATCCAAGTAGAGAAGTTAAGCCACCACCTTTCTATGTGTCATTGATCATAGGAGATAGCCTTGTTCATAATTGCATGATCGATTGATGGGCTATTAGTTTTGTCATGCCTAAGTAGATTGCAGACAGGTTGGGTTTGGGATATCAATCTCTTGCAAAAGGAGTAGTTCAACTTGATGGGATAGCTATCAATACTATAGGAGTTATTACGAATTTGAATCTTACCTTGTATGCATGTCCCAACTTTTCCATTTCACGAGATGTTTATGTGATTGAATTTCCACCTTACTTTCCTCTTTGTCTTTTAAGGGATTTCACTGCTAAAATTGGTGGCTATCTATCTTCATATTGGTCACATATGTTGTTTATGAAAAGATATGGAACCAAAGTGACTATTAAATTTGAGTCAATAGAAAAAGACCGCATAGAACCACATGTACCTTATGTTGCTAATGCTAACTGTTTTATTTTTTACCATGATGAGCATACAGATGTCCAAGAGACAAGCACCCAAACTAAGAGTATTCCAGATATTCTTTTGGATGAATGGGCAGTTGAAAACATTGAAGTTGATCCAAAAAAAAATTTAAAGAGGTAGGCTTAGGTGTTTACATGATTCATGAGCAAGATTATATCATTCCTAACCTTGAAAAGAAGGATAAACAATAGCATAAACAATAGAAAAATGAAGTTTGGAAGATTTTTTTTTATGGCTCAAGAAGTAAACATGGAGTTGGTGGGGGTGTTATGCTTGTATCTCCACAAGGTGAAAAGCATTATTCAAATTTTCATTTTTCTTTTAGCTATTTTAATAATGCAACTGAGTATGAAGGTCTTATATAGGGTTTGAAATGGGAAAGGAAGAGGAAAATAAGTTTCCTACAAGTGTTTGGTGATAATGATTTGATTGTGAACCAGGTAAGAGGCTTGAATGTGACCAAAAATGATGTGCTTAAGTCCTATAAGCATAGGGAATGGGATATGATAGAATAATTTGATGCTTTTAATCTGTTGTCCATATCTAGAAATCAAAATAAGCATGTTGATAGGTTGGCTACCATAGGTGCCCAATTTTATATTCCAAATAACATTAAAAAGGATAAGGTACAATAGTATGTTAAGGTAGTAGTAAGGCCATCTATTCCTGACAATAATATCCATTGGAAAGTCTTTGAAAGTGATGAATAGGTTCTTAGTTTTTTCTTGAGGAAGCTGAGTTTTCAGCTAGAAATTAAGAAAAACTACAGCAGCAGTATGGTGACTAGATTATATGGAGCTAAAAACAAACAAGTTACCAAAGGGTTTGGTCACCTTAGAGTCCATTTTTAGTTTATATGATCAGTTTAAAAAGGGAAAAACTAGCATGCATATCAAACAAGAACACTATAAAGAGGTAGAAACTTTCAAAGGTAATTTTCTTAAGATTGGTAAGATTTGTTCTCAAGAGGATAGAGAAGCTTTTGTTTCATTTTGTTAAGAGTTCCATGATATTTTTTCTTGGGAATATTCTATTTTGAAAGGCTTTGACCCCAAGATTTCCCAACACACCATTGAGCTTGAGCCAAATGCAAAACCAATACAACAAATACAAAGGCCTTCGAACCCCAAGCTTGAGCCACTCATGAGAAAGGAATTGAATAAGTTGATTGAGGGTAATATCATTTTCTCAGTCAAACACACCTCATGGGTTTCCAACCTTGTTCCTATTAGGAAGAAAAATGGAGAGATAAGACTTTTTGTTAACTTTAGAGACTTGAATAGGGCCTCACTCAAAGACCATTACCCGCTTCCCTCTATGGAACAAATTATACAAGTTGTTGCATGTTTAAATAGGTTTTCTATACTTGATGGCTATTTTGGGTATAACCAAGTGCTAATGAAAGAGGAAGATTAGTATTAAACAACATTCACTACAAAGTGGGGAACAATGGCATACAAGAGAATGCACTTTGGTTTGTCCAATGTTGGGGAAACTTTTCAAAGGGAAATGGACATGGATTTCCAAGGGTTAATTTACAAATTGGTGCTGATTTATCTTGATGACATAACTTTTTTTCAAAAAAAAGGATGAACATCTCTCTCATTTAAGGAAAGTGTTTGATAGGTGTAGGGAGTATTGCATATCCCTTAACCCCAAAAAGTGCATCTTTGTTTTCCATGAAGGTAAACTCCTTGGACATGTGGTCTCAAAGCATGGAGTTACCATTGATCCGGAAAGAGTAAGTGTCATTCTTGCTTTACCTTTGCCTAGTCATAAGAATGGGCTGCAAAATTTCCTTCGTAGAACCAATTTTGTAAGAAGTTTTATGCATGATGTAGCCAATATTTTGAGACCTCTAACTACAATGTTGAAGAAGAATGTGAGTTTCAGCTGGACAAGAGAATGAAAAAATAGTTTTTAGGCCATCAAAGAAGCATTAACATCAGCTCATACATTGGTAAATCCTAACTTTTCCAAAGATTTCATCCTTTATGCTTTTGGTTGCATAGATACTATCTCTTCTATTTTAGTCTAGCAAAATGAAGATGGCTTAAAAAATCCAATATCATTTTTCATTCAAGGTCTAGAAGGTTATGAGAAAATGTATTCTTTCATTGAGAAGCATGTGCTAGTTGTGATTAGAAGTCTCAAAAAAATTCATCATTTTGTTTCCAATAACAAGATCCAATTGATGGTTGTTCACCCAAGCGTTAAAGAGTTCTTATTAAGTAAATATTTGAGTGAAAAAAGGGTTAGGTAGATCACCAAAGTGGTGGAATATGATGTGGAGATCAAAGTTACAAAGTTGGTAAGAGGTAAGGGACTATGTGAATAGCTAGTTGTTGGGTTAGAAAATAATGAAGAAACTCAAGCAGAAGTTGTCCTCATGACAAATAATGAGCCACAAATTTTTTCCCCATCATTGGGTACTATTTGGACACATGAAATGGTACATTTTCTTCAAAATGGTGAGTGTCCACATGGTTTGTACAAGGAAAAAAAAGGTATTTCAAATTGTAGTCCATTCCATTTATACTTGTCAATGATGTGCTTTTTAGAAATGATCATAATGGAGTTTTATTAAGATGCATAGATATTGACCAAGTTGACAAGGTACTGCATGAGTTTCATGATGGAAAATTTGGTGGTCACTTAGCTCCAAGGACCAAAAATTATAAAATTATGAGGGTTGGGTACTATTGGCCAAGCCTCTTCAAATATACCCATGCATGGGCAAGGAAATGTGTCAAATATGCAATGTTTTTACGAAAATAATGGTTGTCAACTCTTCCTTTGCATCCCATACAGGTTGAACAACCTTTTATGAAGTGGGGTATTGGCTTCATTGGGGCCATACATCCTCCATCTAGTGTTGGTCACAAGTGGATTTTGACTGCCACTAATTATTTCACAAGGTAGACAAAGGCTACAACCCTCAAAGAAGCAACTGAAAGTGTTGTTTTGAACTTTTATGAGGAGATGGTAACAAGGTTTGGAGTTCGTAACTCCATTATTTCAAACAACACTTTGGCTTTCATTGGTACAATAATTAGTGAGTGGGTCATAAAATAAGGTATATTCTTGAGTACTTCATCAAATTATTACCCTCAAGGAAATGGTTTGGCTAAGTCTACTAACAAGAATTTGATCAATATCCTTAAGATAACCATGGAAGATAACCAAAGAACACGGCACACCAAGTTAAAATCTTCCCTTTGGATAGATATGATAACTCTAAAAAGGGAAATAGGTAACTCACCATATGTGCTGGTCTATGGGAAGGAAGCAATGTTTCCTTTGTGATCCACTGAACTCCCAACACTTGAAATAGTTTATCAGCTTGAGATGTATGAAGAAGAAGAACCCATGGCAATTATATATGCATAGTTGTTGGAGCTTGAAGAAGCAAGAAACAAGGCCATGAAAACCATGGAATTCCAACAAATCCAAGTGAAGAAACCTTTTGACAAGAAGGAAACACCGAGGATGTTCAAGGAAGGAGATGTGGTGCTTAAGTGGGATGATTTTAAGAGCATGCCATGGAAACACACAAATTTTGATGCCATGTGGAGTGGTCCTTTCATCATTATGGAGTACAAACAACTCAATGCCTTTCAACTATCTAAAATGTATGGAGAGATACTTCCTATCCCAGTCAATGGGATACACCTCAAACTTTATTTTTTAGGTATGTTTAGTCTTTTGTACATATTATCCTGGGTTCTTTGAGTTAATAAGTGTTGTTGCACGTAGGTTTTAGGAGTCTTTTCATTCCTCCAAGTGTTGATGCACAGTTGGTCAGTTGATTTCAGTCATGTTTTGAGTCTTCTTGGGTAGGTTGAATAAGTTTGAAGGTGTTAATCACTATTTTGGAGTGCTACAGTAGTGTACAAGGTCTAAAGGTCTAATTTTTAGTATGTTTTTTAGTTTCTCCATGACTCCTTTTCCCAATGGATTGAATAAGGCAGCTAGTCACCATGTTTAGCAAGCATACATTTCTGAGAGGTCACCAAGAATGTTGCAAAATATTTATGTTAAGGTTGTGGTTATAGTTTTTTGTCATAAGACTTGTAATATAGAGTGAAAGTAATATTTATGATGAGTTTTAATACACACAAATGGAGATGGATGGTTTAAGCAAAGTAAAAGATAAAATAAATGAAATGCCAAATTCTTCGAGTGCCAAAAAAGAAAAAGGGGGGTTCTTTTTGTTTCACCCACATTGCAAGAGAAACTTTAGGGTTTCATATACAATGGCGTTGAAGAACTTCAAACAAACTTCCACCCACGTTGCAAGGGGTTTGCAAGGTGTTTTTTTTGTTGGCATACTTGAGAGCATTCAAGGGCACGTTACAGTAGAAGATGGAGGTAGATTAGAAAGTTTCCAGGAGCTCATTCACGTCTTATCCACATATTATGGGCTATGATACTTAAATTGCTACATGGTATGTATTCTTAGCCTGCCAAGTATATGTGTTCCCATTTTAAAGGGAGGGTTTTGTTGAGTCATCCACATATCTATTAATAAATGATAGATAGAGACACATATCATAGTAATGACCTACTATGTGGGATCTATAGAGAACATAGAAATCATTGAAATCCCTACCTTGAACAAGTTTAGAAAGAGGGTAAACGTGAGAAGTCATATCATAGGAGACAATATACATTTTTCATTCACAATATTAGTAGGTATGACCATTACTAAGGGTCATCTAAGAAAAATTTAAAACCTTGCCAGACCCATATCATGCTTTTGTAAGTCTTCATCATGTGCCCTATACATTTTCTATCTCTGTTTAAGAGTAGTTTTGGTTTTGTGTAGGCAATAAAGAGAGAAGAAATTGATGACTTCAAGGGAGGTGGTGTACCATTGAAGCTTTTATTAACACTCCATTAAATTCTTGTCAAAAAAATGGGTAGAGTATTTAGTTTGTCATACACTTTAAGGCCCACATCTTTTCTTTTTTCATCTACAACTTATGGTCTTAGGGAGAGTCTTTTCCTGTCACTGTGACATGCATGAATTTTTTGGCCTTTATTAATGCTATATTTCAAGCTTGCAAGACAAAGATATCTTTGAATATAAAACTAGTTATCTTTTGGGTCACTTGTTTTGTCATGAATAATGTTGTGATGATGATGAAGAAATCAAATGGGTTTATGTTGTATCAGAATTCTAGTATCATCCTTTCTACCATAGAAAAGTATGTGACCTTTGGGCCTTATTTTGTATCACATTATTAGAATTATATGATGTTACCATAACTACAAATTTCAAGGGATCAAGAAAGAACAGGTATTAAAAGAATATGATGGATAGGTCTTGATAGGACTTTGAAAAATTTTATGGCTTTGTACCCTGCTTTTCAAAAAAAATTCCTTCTGCTCGTCGTTTTAGGGTCAGGGTTTTGAATTCCATCATTTTAGGGTTCTTTTATGTCTTAAACCCTTGAAAAACCCTAAGTATTTTTAAACCTTAAGATCTTGTTCTAGTCCTTTGTTGACTTGTTCCTACCCATTCCCAATTATTTAAGTCATGACTTGAGTCATCTAAGTCATGTATTGACCGGCCCCACAACCTAGCTTTACTGGTTGTTACCCACTTGAAACATTTTAAATATGCTTATAGTTATGTGGGTCTGAAAAATGTTGAAATACTTTATATCACATCCTAAGTCTAGGTTTGTAAATGTCTAAGTCCTTTATCCCATTTAACCTATCTGATGGCCCCATTTTAAGTTTCCTTTTTATGCATGTTTGTTTTAAATCTTTAAGTCATGACCAGTGTGGCCCACTGCTCTCATTTCATTAGTTGCCCGCTAGCCCGCTGGAATAAAATAATTACTAAAAAAGAGCCACGGGGAAGCAGATGTGTGACATGTGTTCATCCCTTTGGTGGGGCCTACTAGTCTTTTGAAGCAGTGATGGTAAAAGGTAAAGAGATCAACGATCTTAATGTATCATGGAGATCAAATCCTGGTCATTCCCTATCAGCCCACAAGGGACCCATAGGGGGACTCAGATTTGGTGTGAGGGCCATGGGGAGCTGCCATGTGGCATGATCCTCAACATTTAGAGAACATTAGAAGGAATGAAATATTTGTTTTAATATTTATAGTATAGAGGCTTAAAGGGGGAACAACTAATGGAATTTTCAGCGCACGTGGCTAATTAAGGAGAAAGATGTTTTAATCTCAGTCATATATCTTATAAAGTGTTAAGCACATGGGTGCATGACTTGGTGGCTTAAGGGGTATGCATATTGCAGTATACGGACTCAATCTAGATCATTGCCCGCTAGCCTGCAGTCATTGATCAATTCCCTACAGACCCATGTAAGCTAGTGAGCAAGTGACATGTAGAGGTTCTTGAGGCTTGTAATGCATGGTGGAGCCCTTTTCAACAGCGGGGAAAGTTTCCACGTGGCATTATCTGATTGGTTCGATGTTGTGGTTAGGACAAGCCAATTTTTCAAACTTTTTCAAATCTATCTGAGCTACTCATCAATCCAGCTAGATGGGAAATCAACGGTCAACATTTAAAATTTAATTATGGGGTAGATGGAGTCATTTTGGTTCACACAAATGAACAATAATGGCGGATATGATGTAGTAATGCCAATTGAATGGTTTTTTCCATAAAATCAGGAATTCAAGCAATGTGAAAATCATTAAAGCATTTAAAAGCATTTGATGACTTGTTGCAGTAAATTTTCAAGTTCCTAGAGTTCACAAATTAGGGTTCCTAAGCATCGACAAACCAATAAGTCATAATCATACTTCTTGTACTCATTTCCTCATAATTTTCATGTAAATTATCATTTCTATGATTTGAGTAGAAAATTAGGGCATCTTTTAAGATTTGGCATTCATCAAATTGCACCCAACTGTTTCAAATTATGTTGTTCCTTACATCAACATTAAGCCCTAGTTTCATTCTGCTAAACCCTGGTTTAAGCCAATTATCATTTTAAATGGTACCCCTGAAAGCTCAACCTTTTGGTTATGTTTCTAAACCTACAAAATAACCTTTGGTTTACAATTTCTCAACCCGATTACCTAATTCTACTAATGATAAGAATAAGGGAAAACTTGTGTTTCAAGGACCTAAGAATCAAGAAGCTACCGTGGACAAGCATTATGCTGTCAAGGATGTTACATTGCCAATTAGTGGCTAGAACCTTTTCGCATATTGGATTAGGAACAGGAAATCAAGAATCCCTATTTGCAACCCATGGAGACTTGATATGCTTGGGAAAGCTTGTTGTCCCCAATTTTTTCCTTGATGTGGACCTATTAAAAGCCATTACAGCTAGGTATGGCCCCATTGTCTGTGTTGTGAGAACACATAATGGAGTAGAAATGATAAACCTCACTAAAGCAGGAATAAGTGATGTTTTTAAGTTGGATCCTACTAACAAGAAGGATCCAATTGATATAAAGGCCCTCAAATCAAAATCTAAGAAAGTGAGGGTGACTTTTAGAGTTTCCCAATTTCATGGGAAGGGGTCTAAAAGGAATAAAAATTAAGATTTATCCATCTAATCTAGAGCCTTTCCCTATTAACAAGTTTGAAGTGTATTTTCAAAGAATATTTTACAATCTATGTCAGATCTTGGCGATGGATCCTCCTGAGTGGATTCCAGTGGCATACATGTATATGGTTGTAAACATTCAGCATGCCATGGTTAATAGGCTATATGATTTTGTTGCATATTTGTATGATGAGATTCATAAGTTGTGGATAGCCCTTAAAGAGGGAAAGACTGGTGTAAGGTGTTGGTGGTATTCCTTGATCCTTCACATGTTTCTATATAAGGGAGCTGATATTTTTGGGAGGGATATGAAAGATGAAAATGGTGATTATGTCCCTATCCATGCATGGACTCCTATCTTAGACAAGGATGATCCAGATTCTATATTTGTGGCATTCTCCAATGTTTTTGGCTCAAGGTTAAAGAATTTTTTGGTGATTGATCTGCACAATATTCGAGTGGAATTGCATGATTTTTTGAGACCCAAGGAAAGAAGGCCTGAGGTAGGAATTGCACATAATTGGGGTGATATTATCCCTTACACTGACTACACTATCATCCGATTGTATGGTACAAATATTACACCTCACATTTTTCCAAGGGATGTACCCCTGAGGTTATGTGGCAGTTAGGAAATCTAGAAGACAATTATTTGCCTAATAAGAAGGGAAATTTGTTCCCAGCTTACATGGTTTTTTTTAATTTTGTGATGACTAAGGATGGATGGAGGAATATTCTTCCAAAGATCATATCTCTGGGGATGAAGTGTAGTAGAACAAGAAACTATGACCCTGAGGGCTTCATTGTATGGTTATTGGACAAAATTAAAGGTGGGCAGTATTGGCACAATTTCTATTTTCCTAAGGATGTTATCAAGAACATTTTTAACTTTTAGTTGTAGGATGATAGAAAGGCTAAGTGGTTGGCCTTTTTAAATTTGGATAAGAAAAAACAAGACAGGGATCCCACTTTTAAGGGGACATTCCCTGATATAACTAATCCAATTTTAAAAGTTGAAACAGTTTTGCAAAAAAATTATAAAGTGGTGGGAAAAATGAAGGAAGAGAGGGAGGTTCAGGATAAAGGCAAAGCTCCTATGCTAGAAGAAATACTAACATATCAACCACCCTCCAAGCAATACATTTTTGCAAGAAATAAGAGCATTGTAAGAAAGGATCAAACTCTTCCAACTCCTACTCAATCTGAGGGGTTAGGGGCTTCCTCTCCAAATCATCAAGTGCCATCATCCCCACCCCCAACATCTTCTATACCAAAAATAATTGAGTTGGATTCACCTTCAAGGGAATCATATCCAAAGAGAAGAAATATTAAGCAACCAAGGAGTGCTCCAACATCAGGACTTGTTGATTATCCCATGGACTCTAATGATGAAGTTGTTGTCACAACAGAGGATATGATGAAAGGAATACCTTCACTCCCAAGAGGATCAAATTTCAAAACTCAAATGATAAGATTGGGTAAGGTAGACTTGATAGGCACCAATAATTTTGATGATGTAAGGGAAAAGCCATGCAATGAATTCATGAATGATGATGCCTTTGTTGAAAAAAATGTGTTTCATGAGTTTTTTTGGAGGGCTCAAAGAGAAGAGTATAATGGAATGATCAAAATGGAAATGATTAATAGCCCTAAGCTGCCAAGGGGGGTAATTAAGATAAATGTCCTTAGGGAAATGAAGGAGAAATATAAAGAAATAACACTTGTAGAAGGCAGGGAGATGGTAAGGGAAAGTGGTGTACTCTTGTTGCCTAAATGGGATATGGTAGCAGCCATAGCATTTGATAGTATCTAGAGGCACAACACCCCTATTTTTGCTAATGAGGAAGAGGCTATAGTTGCATTACAAGGAGCAGCTTTTAGTCCACGATGGGACACTTTGGTGATTTGGGTATTGGCCACAAATACAAGCAAGCCGGAAATAGTTGAGCCATTAGCTGACTTAAGAGGAGGATTAATTATTAAGAGAGTATATAATACCTTGGTAATTGAAGCAACAACACTATTCATAAATTTTGCTCAGTTTACTAAGGTAGTTTTTGAGTTCTTGAAAAAGGAGAGGGATCAAATAAACATGAAGTACAATGATCTTGTGGTTGAGTACAACAAAGGACAGCAACATATTGTAGAATTGCAGTTGGAGGTTGCATTATTAAAGGAAAAGTTGCAAGGAATGCAAAATCATGGACCAACATAGAGAACTACTCCTCTTGTAGTTCCATATCCTCCAGAGCATCCCCCACTTTCTTCAATCCAGCATCCTCCTTCCACTTCTACAAAGTTAATTGTATACAATCTAAATGATGTGCCTATTGCACATCTAACTCCAAGCACATCAGTTGCACCTCAAAGGAGGAAAGCTAGTAGAAGGGAGTTAATCGAACAATTCCATGTTTATGATGAATTCCTTGAGATTGTGGATAGAATAGTGTATATGAATAATACGAAGATTGTAACTATGATGTTGGAGAACCTAAATAAAAATATTAAGAGGAAGACTCTCAATGTTCATTCAACTTATTCAGCCATGTTTGATGCAATAAAGATATTTGATAGGGATAGTGAATTTGTTGTCCCATTGATGAATAAATGGATCCCTAGATTAGAAGCACTAAAGCATGTGGTTATTAGATCAACCCATGATGCCAATAAACGACCACACATTGCCCCAACCCACAAGATTGTGAAAGGGATTATAGAATGTAATGTTTTGATGGATCCCATGGAGAAGAATATCAAGGAGCTTGTGCAGAAGTTTGATGAAAGTGACTTTGGTTTGATACCTGATATTTTGAATGATGCTAGTGGAGTTAAGCCCCTTCAATAATGGAAAGAACAAATAAATAGTTCAGTTGCCAACCAAGCTGCACTAATTTGTGAAAGAGTGGATATTGACATGTTGAAAGATAATATGGATAAGTTAACTTTCACATATGTTTTCCTTGAAAGTTTTGATATGGAAGAAACTTGGACAGTGATCAAGTAGGGCCCATATAGGAAAAAATTGGATAACTTTATTGCATATGTGTGGCCATCTGATGAAAAATTTAAACTCTGGAACAAGAATTATGTTGACATTTCTAACTTGTGAGTTGCTTCTAAAGTGAGGGTGGCAATGAATTTTAATCCTTGTGCATTCAGTATATAAAGTGTCTTAAATAAGGATGGGTATAGAGGTTGTTGGATGTTAAATGGCCTACTAAGGAGGAATACAATACATGGCTTGAAAATTGTATAGATTAATCCTTTATTATATCAATGCTTAAATATTATTTCCTCCTCAATTCAAAGTTGATGACATGGAGTGTTGATGTGTAAGTGCTTTGCTCTTTTCTTTCTTCTTCTTTTCATGCTTTTTGTCCTACATTTTTTGGGAGCACATGGAAGGAGTGCTATTGCTCATGGAATGAATATCTACATCAGCTAAAGTACCTTTTGGAAGGTGAGAATATCTGCATCAACAAATGAAAATAACTTTTATCTCATCTAGGATATTTCCCCACATGGTTTGCAAATATAACTGTATGTTGAAGAGAATTATAATTGTCAAATGAGAATGTGACGTGTTAATTGGCTTGAAGCTTTTTTTTCTCCCTTGTTTTTTTTGGGATTAAGCAACATTGAGAGGGGGGGTGAATCAGTGTTGTGCAATTTTTAACTTTATTAATATGTTCTCTCAAGTCCCTAAAACATTCAGTCAAAAGAAAGATGCATGAACATAGAACAATGAGCCACAACACCATAACACAAGGATTTTTTCGTGGAAACCTTGTTAGGGGAAAAACCACGATGGAGGTCAATCCACATTTTGAGTACTCAAAATATAAGTGTTTTACAAAATGGGAATGCACTTGCATTCAGGCACACTTCCTAGAGCTCACTGCTCAAAATCAGGAAGGCTCACTGCCTTACAAAATATTTGGATTAAAAAAAAAGGTTGAACTAAGAAAGTAGCATCTACAAATGCCTGATTACAGTTTTGGTTAGGCTCATAAATCATATTCTGGACCTTCTGTCTGATTTTGCACTTCACTTTGTTTTGTCTCAATTCGCTTCACAAAATTTTCCACTACACAAGTGAAATCGCTCAACTACTCCTCTAAAATTTGCAACATACATCTACACATCTCAAACACACATCGAGCATATATTAAAATTAATTAACCGATCTCTTATATATATCCGCTACTCAGAATTCACTTGCATCATGTCGGCTTCAATAAAATAGAAAATATTTTCCAACTGTCGGCTCAAATCATGAACAACATTTAATGTGCATCCACCAAAGTCGGAAATAGCATAGTGAGGACTCAAAAAAAAATCTCCAACACAAAAATAATTCAAACAATTCCACCTTAAACATCCGCAACACCCAACATTCACTTAGTTGGCCTTCAAACATTCTTGAATAGAAAATCAACGACTGGATGTCCTAACTCATACACCACTTGATGTGACAGCACCAAACTCAAGAATAATACATTTCAAATACCCAATGACCTTCCCAGAGATCCACAAACAAAATTGATAAACTGGTAATGCAAACCACTTGACAGATTCAACTTCAGTTGGATACCATGTTCTTTACTCTATCTTCCGGTATGGTCAAATATTGAAGGGCAAACTAAATCAATGACTTAGGTTGCCATCAATGACAACACTAGAAGCCATATGCCAACAATTTTTATAAAATGGAATTCAAGGCCATTGATGGGGTGGTTGTAGAGTGATTTTTTAGAAGAAAATTGTAACAATGAACACAGATAAAAATTATGTCTAAGTTTTGTCTAGGTTTTGGAGTTTGAGTCTTTGATTATTAGCATTGTATATTAGTATTGTCACTTCTGAATGCAAATGGAATATTTCAAAATCCTTTGTTCTCCATTGTATACTTTATATAAATCATGAATGAAATGGATCAAGGATCTTTCAATCCATCTTTGTGGTGTTCCCATTGAATGTTTATTGTTAATGCTCTTGTTCAAAGAACAAGTTAATTTTCTTTAACATAAATGAAGGTCTATATGAGTGTATACTAGGATAATTAAGTAATATTGGCTTAGAATTCTAAGTTAGGTGGTGTAAGGCATCATTTAATAGCTTTTTTGTGATAGAGTAAATTCTTTTATATGATTATAATTAAATTATTTAAACTTTTAGGCCTTGAGATAAGGCACTAGTCCATAAGTTGTGTATTTTTTGCAATCCTCTGGTTGTTCACAGCAATAACATTCAAAATCAATTTAAATCTTTACTTTAAGTCTGAATGTATGTTTTGAGTTAAGTCTCACCATATTCTCATGTTATAGATTGATAAATGTTGTAAGATTAGCCAAGTCTTTTAGGTTTTCATCTATTAGACAACAATTTGGGGAATATATTTATTGTTACAATGTTCATAAAGTAAAATGGCACAAGAGAGATTGAGAAAATTATTAGGGATCACCCTCCTGAGTCTTGCAAAGCCCGAAGTGTAGAGGGCAAGTCTAAAATACTTTCACCTATCAAGTTGGCCAATCCCTCCTAATTACTGACCATTGAATTTGGTGAATTCATAGGTAATTATGAGATCAACTTTGTTTATTTAAAACACCAATAGGTCTACGAAAAAAGTAACATGTTACTCCTACAGGCATGAACCATGAGTTTGGGACTTAAACTCTCTTTGGAAAACATTTCTTGGTGAATTTTATAGGACTATCTTAAACAAAGGGATAATGAAATGAAGCATGGATTGGATATGAATTGTATTTCAAATAAACTGGTCCATTCATGTATCTTGGAAAAGTGCTTGGATTATGGAGTTTGGAGAGGTGACTGTATCTCTGACAAAGTCATTAGCAATGGTTAATAATGACCAAAACTATTCTAAGCTAGAGAAAGAGGAAAAAGGAGTGAGAACAGAGGTTTCTAGCTTGAGTGGTGAACATAAAAGACTGAAAGTATTGGAAATTTTCTACAAAATGGAGATTAAATGATGACAGATTTTTTAATGGGATAATGTAATGACAATCTCTAGATGGGACAATTGTTATATAAGAAATAGTGAAATGATGTTTTAAGAGATCTTTCTATGATCATGGATGGGTAATGAAACATTGATGACAATCTCCATTCACAAGTATACATAGTCATCTCATGGAAAGAAGTAGCATAGATCTGAGATCTATTGAACAAGACAACTAAGAGGGGGGTGAATCATTTGTAGCAATTTTTAGCCTTTAAGACTTTCACCAGAAGTTAGATCAATAAGCATTCACAAAACCTTTACTCAATTAATATGTTTAATCACTAAATACAAAAACCACAAGTAGAATTTGACAAATAAACAACTACATGACTAAAAAATTTAGTCACGACAACTAAAAATGACTAAATTCTACTCATTTTTTGCAACACAACTATAAATGACTAATTTTGATCACCAAATAAAATCACATATATAAATGACTAATTTTTTGCATGTGTAACAAAAATCAAACGATATAATTAAGACCACCATTTTCTCACAGTTTTTAACTACTGCTTAGTTAGAAGAAATATTCTAGGAAAACAAATAGAGATTGAAAGGTTTTCAAGATGGAGATATTTAGCAGTAATCGAAGGGCTTTCCCAGTGGAGGAATTTCCTAGCAGCAGTGCTTCAAAGTACGAGTCTAGAATGTGGCCAAATCTATCCTTCTATCAAACAGCTCCCCACCTAGAAGTATGTCTTGAGGATTTTGAGCTTTTTGTTTTGGATTGTCTCAGAGGTAAGCAAACCATTCTTAATTCTTTTTAAAGTTGGATGTATACGTTATTCCTATTGGGTATTTGAAAAATTTGATGTTAGGTGTTTTCGTGAAGTACTATTTGGCAATTTGAATTTTATAATGCTGGTTGTTTTGTTTTGAATGGACCCAAAACCATTAACAATGGGTTTTGAATGGACCCGAAACCATTAACAAACATGTTTTAACGGGGAACCGAAACCCACACAAAGAGACCAAGTTGTAATAGAGTAAAGCAGAGACAACCAATAGCGACCCAAAAGTAGATTATAAAAGATTAGCGTGAAAGTTTAAATTTGCATCAAAAGAAAGGTTTTAATGGGAATATTTTGGTTGTTTTGTTACTGGATATCTAGGTATGTTTAAAAACTGATGCGTAGAATTTTTTATTGGTTGTTTGGGTATTTCGATGTTGGGTTTTCACTTGAAATGGTTATTTAAAAAAATGTATTGGATATTTTTTGCTATCAAGATAAAAAAAATTATGAGAAAGAAATGAGGTCTCAACCTTTTCTGGTATTACACATAGTTTTCTAAATTTTGATCTTGTTATCATTTTTTCTCGGGCATTAAAAAATTGATGTTCAATGAACCCTTTGTTATTGACTATCTTGGTATTTTAAAAAAGGACGTTGGGTGTTTTCTTTATATGGGTATTTAAAAAAACTAGTATTGGGTTTTTTTTCGCTATCAAGTTAAAATTATTCTGACAAATGGACAATGTCTCAATCTTTTTGGTATTGCAACCTCACTAATCCACTAGAGTTATGGTTTATGTTTCTACGGAGGCCTAGGGTTTGCACTCTAGTCATGCTCTCACCAATGCTTATGTTGGTATTAAAAAAAAAACCTTAAATCTTGGGTCAAAAAATTAGCTATCTTGACAAGGTGCAGTATGATCTTGGATTGAATCCTAGAGTGTGTGGGAAGCTTGTGTTTGATCATTAAGGTATGTAAACCTAATTAGGGAAATGTATCCTATATAGCATGGGTCTTGCTTTAATACTTCCCATAATGGTTATTAGCAAATCACATTATTATAGTTTGTGGTAACCCAAGATTGCATTCAAGTATGTAACAAACATGGTCTATAGTTTAAGCTATACACTTTTAAGTAGCATTCATAAGGTTTAGAAAATCTTGATCACTCTCTATAATAGCCCATTAAACATGGGTTGTGCTTGAATGCACTACATAATTGATATAACCCAACCACTTTGCATATCAACTATAGTTATAGGCTATTTATTGCAGCAAGAGGTAATCGCTCTTGGATCATGCAATCATTACATCATAATCTATTAAAATTGAGTCAACCTAAATGCACCCAATGATGATTGACACCTAATTATGATGATAGTGATTTGTAAATGAATTGTGCTCATATGAGTGCCTCCATTTCTATCACAACATAGCCACATTAAACTTGGGTCACACATGAGTGCATCTTGTATTTTTTATAGCACAACTGTACCACATGACCAATAGAGTTATGGATCACAGAATTACAATCACAAGAATTTATTCCTCAGTTGTGCTCTTATGGTGATTCCATTACTGTTACAACATAGCCCTTTAGACTTATATTGCTCAAATCCTTACATTGATTATTTTATCTTTGGATGGATGGAAATTCAATGGTAGGGATTTGTATGCATGTCATGCTCATATAAGTTCCTTTGTCACCATTACACAATAGTATATTGGAATTTCCTTTCTCGAACCTTTACTTTGTTTTTTATTGTTCGGGTTTCTTAGTGATTATTCCATTTCCATGTGGCATATTGATAAAAGAAACCAAGAAAAAAATCATTTTGTTTTTAGTTAACTCTTGCTAACATACTTTTGGGATAAATGTTTGACTACATTACTTCAAGTGTGAAGAATTTTTTTTCTGCTTATAATACATTCATTGAGAGTTGTAGTAGAAAGCTTCTTATGTTGAAACACATCCTGTAAACTTGCTTTAAGCTATGTTTAGGAGGCTTCATGGAATTTTTTTGATTTATTTAGCTTTTGCTTTGATAGTAAATGACATCGAATTCTTTCTGAAACTGAAATGATTTATTAATTATGGTTTTATGATGAATAAATGTTTTATTTAGAAGGGGTTAATATGTGGCTTTTTTATGTGCAAGAAGAATATATTGTGATGCAACGTTCAAGTATGGACGGTTCAGGAAAACATGGATTGCTATCGGTGACATAACCAAGTTGGAGAGTACCTTGAGCCGATCTGAAACACTTCCGGGTGTTTTCGCTCGGCAGCAGAACCTAAGTATAGGAATACAAATGTTGGTGGAATGAAACATTAGTTTCCACCGAATTACATCTTAGGAGTCGATTGATTACTTTAGATACCCAATTGATCGCTCTAAATATCCGACAAAGAAAGTTCCTATTTTCTAAAGATAAAATCATAAATCTGTTGGTCCAATTTCAGATCCAATTTGAGTTCATGAATATCTGATAGAGAAAGTTCCTACATTATAAAGATAAAATCATAAATTTTTTGGTCCAATTTGAGATCCAATTTGAGGTCGTGAATATCCGACAAAGGAAGTTCCTACATTCTAAAGATAAAATCATAAATCTACTTGGTCCATTTTTTAGGTCCAGTAGTAAGGATTTGTCTTTTTAATAATACTTTCTGATATTTATCTTGATACAAATTTTTACTTTAGAATTATGCTATTTCTTTTCTTCTAATGTTTTTAACCCTCATTTTAGGGAAGAGCTCCGAAGATGGTTCCTTCAGATGGATACTACACTTTTTCGCTATAGGTTCTATCTAGAAACACCAGAAGCTCAGGTACTATCATACTCAGAAAAAGTAGGAGTCATGCAATGAAGAGATAATAATTTTTGGAGCTTTGGTTAAGAACTTTAAATGTTTGGATATGTGCACAGATAATGTTCATGGAGGAGTGAAAACTTCCTTACAAAGAAATTACCATAGTAAAGTTTGAGGTGAATTGCACCTGCTATTTTATGCTAATATGGATATGTTCTAACCTGTAGTTAATTGTTGTAGCATAATAGATAGGATAAATAGTTCATATACCATTGTTTCTAATTCAAAATTGCTATACCTTATTCTAGGAGAAAATCACAGGGGGAGTCTATACATAAGACACCATTGTTTCAAATTCAAGATTGTTGGTTCTTTCACAATTGTTTACTTCATTTATTTTATCTAAGATAGCCTATTGTATAGAAGATGCTCTCAAAATCACAATAAAATCCTTTATTCAAGAAAGACTGGTCAGAATCTTCCCATCATAACAACGAACAAAAGCATCAATCATTAACCTAAACTTTGCAAGAGTTTCATCAAATTCTACTTTTCCACTCTCTTTTCCATTCTGAATTTTATTCCCAAATTCATCCATGTAGAACTTCCTTAGCCTATAGATCCTACTATTAGCCATAACCTTACTAGGTGTCGAGAATAGCTTCAAGCTTTTACCCAAGTAATAATTGACAAAATTTGACCTTACTAGATACAATGTGTTGAAAATCTCTTTGAAGTTATTCTAGAAAAGAGTTCCTCAGAGTATAATGTGTAGTTTTGAATTAACCTTTTTGCATGAATTCCATATCTTTGATCGGCTATTTTGAACTTGATGAACTTCATCAAGAATGAACAAACCTCGGCTCTCTAAAATTAGTTTTCCAATATGCTTAGCCTCTTTAGAAAGGCTCACATTTGTCTCACAAGTTAGGTATACGAAAATATTGTAGCCAATAACAAGCACACTTTTTCTTCTATGCCACTCACTTGTGAGACAAATGTGAGCCTTCATGAAGAGGCTAAGCATATTGGAAAACTGCTTTTAGAGAGCACAAGTCTGCTCATTCTTGATGAAGGTTGTTGATCATCAAAGCTTGTGCCTCTTCAAAAATCTTATGGGAAATTTGGCTAGTGGGGGACAAATTGCATCTCACTGAATACCTCTCAAATTTTTATAGAAAGCCAACTCTTCTTTGGGGTTTGGAGATAAGGGGAGAATGAAATGTAAACATAAAACATAAAAGGCGATGTGCCAAAGCTTTTACAACATTTCAAACCCAAATCATTCCTATAAGTGATATAAATAGACATAGAACACCACAACCCCTCATTGTTGGAAAGAGAACGAACATCAAAGGATAACTTCAAGCACAATGCAGACTTTCAAATCTTCCCGCAGGCAGTGTTCATTAAGGTCCAATCAAACATAAATATTTCTTATGAGTAACAGAACAATATCTCATAAATCACATGAACTCTTCCTCCTAATATAGCATAGCACAACAAAATAGCAACTTTCAGAAAAAATAGAGAAGTCCAATGACATAGTCCAAGTTTCCTAAACTACTACTTTATTATACAAGCATACAACATAGAAATCTGCTACTTAAACTATCTAGATCTAGCTTGCAAGACACAGTGTTTCATTCAAAATGATAATATAAAGAAAGAAAGCTTGAAAAAGGCCATACATACACAGTCTCAAAAATTCTCCTCAAAATTTCATGCTTTTAAATATTAAATGAACTTTGAAACAGAGGTTGGATGCCAATCCGACAATAGTTTAAACCTTAATAGATATAACATAACAAAGTAAAGTAGTTCTACAACTTGCTTTTGAAAATAATTCTAAAAACCCTTAAGAAAACTAAAGAAACTTTTCTTATCAAAGGAATCGTAACTTGGAATCCAACCCCTCATTGCATTGTCACCCTCCTTATATAGCTGTAGAAAAGGAAACACACCGCCTCAACACAAAAGTAATTTTTGTAAGATTTTGACACTTGATAGCTTGCGATCTGATCGCAGATCCTTGGTTAGGCCACAAAGATCTTTGTTCATTAATTCTCAACTGTAGCATTGTTGTTCTTTAG
Organism: Sequoia sempervirens; assembly: GCA_007258455.2. Classification (NCBI taxonomy): domain Eukaryota; kingdom Viridiplantae; phylum Streptophyta; class Pinopsida; order Cupressales; family Cupressaceae; genus Sequoia; species Sequoia sempervirens. The sequence continues at coordinate 63,065,650 of VDFB02256132.1, read as the reverse complement.
ATATTTAGCAAAGATAAAGGCTCGTAAATGATCAAATCCTAGAAATAACAACCTGACAAAAGTTCCAGTTGACCGATCACATCATCCCAAGACACCGACTCAAAACTTCCATCCCAAAAATCAAGAAAAGAAAATAGGCCAACCAACTTTGAAAAACTCCCCAAACATAACACTCTGTAGGAAATGCAAATCGCTCATGGTAGAGAGGTGACATGTCAACAAGGAGTAAAATTTTGAGCTCATGAATATAGCTCCCAAGAAAATTCTTGATGAGTCAACATGTGTCATGAACTTTCTGCAATAAGGAAGACGAGAGATGAAAGTTGTGCAGCCACCACGTGGCATATTGCACACCTTTTTGATAATTCTCCTCGAGCGTGGGTGCACCCAAAACATAAAACATTTGTACAAGCTGAAAATGAAAATGACCAAGGAAAAAAACACTTCACAGTTTTGGCGACTCACAGGGGTCTTCACTTTGGGAAGATACAAACCTAGGCCTCTTGTTGTTCTTGGAGTTTGATGAAATCGGCACACTAAGCCTGTCAATCTACATCAGTTGGTAGGAAAAGGGTCTGGATCTACTCGTATGCTTGTTTGAGATTGAAAATCTCCTCAAAAGAGACGAGCCCCCATCTGGAAGAAATTGCACCCAAGTGATAATAGAGTCAAGAAAGAGGATAGATCTTGTGCTCAACATCATCAACTATGGGCATGGCACTTGAACTTGGAAGTTCTGCTGAGGCCTGGATCTTGTGTCAGATTGCATCATTAACCTACTCAATTGTCAATGCATCTTCATCTAGTGAAAGAAGAGGAGGCAACCTGAAACCAACCAAGACGTTGAAGTCCTTCTTTATCTCAATGACCTACTTATTCAGCACTATCTGGCACTTTTTACATTTTTCCGCAACCTTGTGACAATTGTTAATCTCATCGGCTTTGATGGAAGCGACCCATTGATCGGGAATCACTGCTCTTTCTAGGATTTGATCAATGGTGATGCACAATTTAGAGATAAAACTTTGGGAATCTGCCACTTGGGATGAACATTTTTGCAAAAAGTGGTCAGCCATCTGACCAACCTTGGCATTCAATTCTTGAACATCCCTTAGAAATTGTAAGGCAGGTTCCAAAACAACACTAGTTGTGATCCGCTCCCAATGCATAGCTATTAGCCTCTTCATTATAGGGAGGGGTCTAGATCTTCATACAATGTCCAACTCTTGGTTGAATCGAGCCTCTCTAGCTCTTGTATTTTCTTCTATTTGGCCTTTTTCCTAAAGGGCGTTTATCAATTCAGAACTTAGTCTTTTGGCTTCTTTCCTTGACTCTTCTACTTCTACCTGGATCCTCCGAAGATCATCAAAATTTTAGGATCGGGCATCATTTAGCTCTCTTTTTAAATTTTCAATTTCAATGCGAAGCTGAGCCCTTTCATTCCAAGCATCTACAAGAAACCTAGATGCGTCTCCTTGATGGCCTTGAACTTGCCTTACACGGGTCACTTTAGCTTCTCTGGCTCGGATCTCATTTTGTATTTTGTTTACTATTTCTTTTATATTTACCAACTCCACCTCGCGCTTCTTTAATTTCCTATCCAGCCTCTCATAATCAGCATATACTACCTTCTGCATGGCTTTGGCTAGAACCACTTTATTGTGCAAGCAAGTTTCGTTCAAGTCCAGGCCTATGGCATGAATGTTGTAATCTTCCATTTTCATTTGCCCTTCAAGCTTTGAAATGAGTGGCTTCATGGTGGTAATAAGTAGAGAGTTTCACTCTTCATTGAAACAAGCTTCAATCTTCTTTGTAGCAGGATTCTTGACATTTTTTGATAATATTTTCTACTTCCTCGCCTTTTGGGCCTGTTTGGTAGAATCAAAATGACCCTGAAAAGTCTAAGGGGCATTGATGCTCTTTGTAGCAATAGAAGCACTAGGGGGAAGCCCAAAAAAGGTGATGGAAGGGGAAATTTTGAATGTGTGAACATAGGGGGATGCAAAAGGCAACGTGATCATGGAGAAAGGTGGAACGCCAAATTGAGCAGGGGAGAAACCTGTAGGGGTAAAAATAGAAACAGGAAAACTGAGAGGTGCCTTCCCAAAAGTAGATGGCCTAGGAGTAACAGGTAGAGTGGTGGGTTCAGCTATTCAATAGGGGCCCTTGACAAAGCGATCAGTGACACAATGGTGGCCACAACAGATGACACTCCTCTAGCGTGCGAGATGGTTTCAGCAGACTCTTTGAAAATGGCAGGGGTTGTATTTGGAAATATCAATTCAAGGGTCAAGGATGGAGGATTTTGTTCCATGGGAGGAGGCAAGGGATTGACCAGAGATGTGGTAACAGGAAGAAGAGGGGGAGTGAAACTTACCTGAGTTGTAGTGGATGAAACATTTTGTAGGATGGACTCCACTTCTTCTTGTCAGACCAGTATATCAGAAGCATCAAGATTTTGGATCCTTCTTTATTTTGTATGACCATAATTATTACGTTCTAATCCTCTAGCCGCAAATTCCTCTGAAACTTGACCTTCAGTAGCCATGGCGGATGACCTTGGAGACTATCGGGTCATTTTTCCTTTACTTCAGGCACTGGATGTAAGTAGAGCTTGCAAACCCTGTTGCCTCGAGTCTCTTTGGCTGTTGGACTCCTAAGGCCTAGAAACCTGAGGTGGGACCCTTTCTTCATTGATTTCATGACTTGTCTTAGGGTTGCTGCTATCAAAATCAACCTCCTTGTCATATAAGTCCTCAAATTCATCATCAAGCTAAAAGTTACCAAATGGGGCACCTAGACATCTCATCTCTTGTCAAAATTTCTAGAAGTCAAACTTCTTTCTTTCTAACTAGCCTCTTTTCTTCAACTGCATATTGAGAGACTTACCCATCGGGAGATTCCTTTGATACTCTATTTGTGGCTCATAGAAACTTAACCATTTTTTCCACTCTATTGGAATGTGAGCTAGGTCAATGTACACCTTTGAGCATTCTTAACTAGGGTTCCTTCTTCTCTGGAGATATTCCCTAACCTCATGTCTCAAACTAAAAAGTTCATTCGGGTTATAATTCCAGTTGTCACAAATGAGGACCAAACCTAAAGCCACCAATAAATTCATGATCTCATCCTCAACCTTCTGCTTAGTCAGTATTACCTAGCTCTTAGCAATCATGAGAAGAAGATCATAAAGCTTTGTTTTGTTCATTCCAGCGCCATAAACCCTGTCGACAGCGGATACTTGGAGACATGCCTCAAGCGCAAAGACCTTGTCAGTTACAAATCTAGGGAGTCAAAAAACCTCCCCAGGAAAACCATAAAACCTTACAAACGTGAAATCCTCGCCCAAGAAATAATCCAATGGGATAGGTGGATTCTCCATCCATCCTATAACATCTTGAGAGAAATGGCCAATGGGGTGAGGTAACAAACCCTAGAGTACCGGCCTCAGAAAATTGTCTACAAACTGATAATAATCTCTTGTTCTTGAAATCACATATTTCCATATAGAAACTGGCTAGATACAGCCCCTTCCATCTAGCCTAGACACTGGTACATCCCTTCCCAACCACTCAAAATTTTGATGCAAAAGAAAATGAACCAAAACAGAAGAATACCTGAATTTGGACTCGGCATGGTAGTTCTTCAACTGCTCTTTCATGTTCCCAGCTATTATCTCAGCAAAATCATAGCACCTCAGAACTTTTTCCCTTTTGAGCATATGGCCTAGGGAAAACTAGAAAGGGTTAACCTCTTCATCATCATTGAGGCCAAAAACCTAGGCCAACATTGAGAACACAGACTGTGTATCTTTCTTAAATTTCTTGCGTGAAAGGGGCCAGCGAATCTTTTCTCTTTGTAGCCTTTCCTTTGTCTCATCTTCATAGAAATTTATTTTCCTGAACATGTCTTCTCCTAGCACATCCATATCCTCTTTGTCAAAATGCTCGGCACCCCAACTCGTAGGGATACACAACATATCTCATATGGCCTTAGCAGAAATGGTAATCTTGATCCCATGGCTCTCAATGGCCTTTGTACTTTTGTTAAACCACTTTGCACATGCGTCAACCAGCTCCGAGCATGGATGTATAGAAGGCAACATAAATTGTGGTAGACCACTATTCCAGAGCCAAAACACAAAACCCTCTGATGGTTCATGCTCCAGCATCCTCTGAAATACACCTTCCCTAAGGTTTTTAGGGTTGGCTCACAACTGAGGGTCGAAAGCATTGTCAATGATGTCTTGCACTGCCTCCCTTTGAATGTGTTTATTAGGTTGGACCTTTCTACAATGCTCAAATGGTCATTCCTCTGCTACAAGGGAATTAGCGAATGAGCAGCGCCCAAAAACATCAGCGTAGTCAAGTCTTATGTGTGAAACTACAACTTGCCTACCAGAGGTAGATGCTTCTACCATGATAGTATGAGAAGGTTGCAGAGAGCTTTGCTTAGTGATAGTGGGCACTTTCCTTTTGCTTCTTTAGAAAAATCTACTTTTGAGTGCAATTAATTCTCTGACTCGTGCATGTATTTGAGACTACATCATTATTGTTGGTCTATTAAATGTTGCCACCAAGGTAATACATGTGAACATGAGATTCATATCCCTTGGGAATGTCGAGATCGTCGTGGGAATGGAATTAGCACATTCTTTCCACTGCCTCTTGCACAAATAAATTTATTGCATTGAAAAATGTGTCTTTTTTCATACAAAATGTGCTAAGGTGATGCAAGGTACTCTTGAAAATACGGGCCTATTAATTTGTCAGAGTTTTAGCGCATTAATCCATGTCTTTTCTCATTAGTAAGTTGGTTGGAATTGATGATGGAAAAGGACACATGTCAACAATCAACATATGAGAGCATTTACTCCCAATTCCCAAATTAATTTCTCAAGGCATTCTGTCTAATCCTCCATATGATTTATCTACCTTGCTCCATTCTATCTAACAACTTCTCGTTGTCATCTAGCCAGAAATAGACATTTTGTTGGTTGAGTTGGTCAGCTCACTTTTTATATATATAGCTACACCACCTTTCACAACATTCATTTGAACATATAGTCTGTTAAGTTAGTTGGCCTTCTACTTATTTCCATTATGCCATAATTTGTTGCTTTATCAGAATGTTTGCTGGCCTGGGCACCCCTATTTGGCTTCTTCCACGAAGACCATAAAATTGCTTCACAAGAGAGGTCACTAGTGATCGAATCAAGCACCTGGTGAAGAAATGTGACCCCCTTGTCATGGTAGCATTCAAATGGGTACTCAACGCAGACTATATTACCGACGAGAACCAACTTTGGAGCAACTGCAACATGATTTCCTATTTCATGGCCTCACTGTTGGACCTGAATGTGTCCAAGCCTATGATAATTGAGTTGTGCCATAAGATGTTCAACACTTCACTAATGAAAGGGCTTGGAGAGATAATGCGAGTAGCCATCCCCAACATTGGTATTCTAAGCGTTATGGACCTCCGCAGGAATGTGGACTATGGAATAGACATACCTTGGTTGCCCTTCCTCACTGATTTCTACACCAGATGTCGAGATGCACTGCTACTCTTCTCAGCCAGCGGCCACTTTTCTATTGCAGGAGTACGACATGGAGCGGGTTTCAGGAATTACATGGAGGAAGCACTTCCACTTCCTAGTGTAGATTTGCGGCGAGTAGACCCTAGGTCTACACGATGTGGTCCACGTGTGTTGTGTGTTTGGCCCCTATTTTTGCATCCTAACAAATAAAAATACTGAAGAAGAAGAAAAAGAAAAAGAAAAAGAATCCAATAATGAGCCCTTTCCTTTGACTACATTGGTTGGAGGCCTATCTTTACTGTTTTGCTTATTACCTCCATTTTTCTTCTTTCGTTCACTACTTCTTTTGGGTTTTGCTCAAGAGAGCTTCATGTTCAATTTTGAGCCTCACACCACACATTATATGTAAATTCTCAATGAATATAATATAATATAGCCTTTTATTTCTTTAGTGTTCTTCTGGTTGCTTTATTCTCAAAAATTTGAAATATTTACAAAAAAAATTACATATGGTACATAATTGTTAAATTTTTTAAAGAAACAGTGCATTTAAATGGAGAATCTTCAAATAAATACCCTTCACTGGTATATCTAAAGTGTTGCCTCCCATATCTTTGAGTTCGTACACGTTATTTTCTTTGTATGCATTGATTCAGAGAGATCCTTTCAATAGTGATTCAAATTTCATGTGTTGCCCTAGTTTTACAATACGTTCACCATACTTTGGCATTAAGCTCCCTTCTTTGAATTCTGGGTTAGAAGTATTTTTGTTAAACCATTGCTCGACTGTCTGTTGGTGATTGATCATGGTTCCATGGGCCTTTTCTCTTTCTTCCTCCAATTTGAGGGGTTGTGCCAACTGTACTTCCATTCCACCATTTTCTTCAATCTCCAGGGCTTTCAATAGTTGTAAAGTAGGAATTTATATGGAAATGGGCATTACTACCTCTTTTCCATACACTAACTCATAAGGGGAGGTCTTCAGAATCTACTTGGGGGTAATTTAGTCTGCCCACAAAGCGGCTCATAGATGCTTGTGCCCATCTCTGTGTCATTCTAGCCCAATGTGTTTGATTAACCTAATTAAGTTTTTGTTGGTTGATCTTGCTAACCCATTCTCTTGTGGGTAATAATTTGATGAAGTCTTCAAGAAAATTATGTATCTACTAGCAAAATTTGATATCCCTGATTTCACAAAAAAATGAGCATTATCGAATATAACAATCTAGAGCAGGCCAAGCCTGGCTACTAGCTCCTCAAGGAAATTGACAATTTTCCCTTTCTGTGATGTATTCCCATACACTGGCTTTGAAACCTTTTAAGGTCTTTGAATGGAAGGAAATAGGGTTCTTTTAATTATATTCCTCATACCTCTGAGTGAGCATAGAAACTATATTATGTCAGCCCCTTCTCTCGTAGAGTAGAAAGCCTTTGAAACAATCCAGGCTAACCAGTGCCAAGGCTTTGGAAAGGGTTGTCTTTAACTGCTCAGGAGCTTCAATGCCCTTGGAAGTCCACTTGAAATGTAGGTTCTCCTTAAGCATCAGGGTGATCAATCGCACAATGCTCACAAAATTTGATATGAATCTACTGACAAAATTAATCTTTCCCGCAAAATATCGCAACCCCTTTTTCATTTGGACACTTTTGGGCTTTATTGTTGTTTCCTCCTTTGATACTATAAAGCTAGTAATCTTTCTTTGAGGCACTTTGAAGACACATTTTTTTGGATTTAAAGAAATCCCAAACTGTTGGTATTTCTAAAAAACCTTTAATTGATGGTTGAAATGATCATATTTTGATCTAGAATAGACTGTCAGGTCACCTAGATCTATAAGGATAGTTTGTTTGCTCAAACCTTCTAAAGTAATGCTCACTGCCTATTGAAAAGTTGCACTAGCAGTGGAGGGTTCGCACAACATCTTTGGATATGCAAACATTCCCCACTTAGTGGTAAACGTCATCCCATGTTGGTCGAACTCCTTCACACAGACTTGATTGCATCTTAAGAAACTATCTAACAGGGAGAACATCCCTGATCTGGTTACAGTTTGCAAAATCCATTTTATCAATGGCAAAGGGCATATGGTCTTTGATTTGACCCACTCAAGGTGATCTCCTATGCCATCAAGGCTTCAACCTTCAGGTTGACTGGCCTTTGCTTCTATTAGATGGGCTTGGACCCTTCCTCCAAGTCAATGGTATGTTGAATTATACTTGGGTCATAACCTCTTAGATCATCCTTGAAGCATAGATCCTTCAGCCTTCTATGGCTTTTGTGAGGGGCTTCCCTTCCAACTTTTAGTTTTTTGTCGCTTTCGACATCAAGTTCTTCATAATCCCCTGAATCTAGAGAAAATATTTTCTTGCCATTCCTTTCATCTTCGAGAAGATCCATCCCTAGTGGTGGATAGTTGTAAGTTGTTTGAACATCGTCACCTGAAACTTTCCAGTTTTGATTATTGTCAGGAATAGAGGGTTGGACGATGATTTGCACTACTCTCAAGTTCGTCAAGTCAGAAACAAGTTCAAATTGTGAATTGGCAGAAACCATCCAATCAACAATACTATTTTGTGATCGGGGGATCACTTGTATGTTGAAAGCCTCGAGATTCTCAATAAGATCCCATACCCTATGTGTGTAATATCTTTTCCTTGTATTCTTTCCAGTCGCTTGTTCATGGACCTGGCTTACCACTAGTTCTAAATCTCTGAAACCTTATATCCTCCACGTGCCTATCTATTCTACTAGAATCAACCCATGAACCAAAGCTTCATAGTTGGCATCGTTATTGGAGCATGAGAACTGCAAATGGTAGGCCCTGGGGGTCTCCAATCCTGTGGGAGACACTAATCGAATGCCCGCTTTAGAACTAGCTCTGGATTCGGTGCCATCTAAACAAAGGTCCATAGATGATCATCAGACAGTTCATCAGATTCATCTCGATCCTTCATCAGTTTCAAAAAAACTTGATCACCATCAAAAATTACATAGGTGCCTAGCCCTATCGCATGGAAGTTTTCAAATGGATCATAATCGATGAATTGGTCGAGCAACACTTCTTCCTTGGGAATCTGCTCGCTTGTATCTTCTTCTTCTAGCACTTCTACATAGTATCTCCCTTGCTGAGAGATAGAGGTATGTGCATCCCCAAAGCACAGATTAGCATCATTTTCTATATGTTTGGGATGCAAGGATTCAGACAGGATCTTCATCTTTGCCCCATGTTTGGTTCTCAATATTAGGTGGGACCAGTCAAGTGCTAAGTATCTGCCTAGCTTAGTGATGAAATCTCTTGATAGACACATTTTGAAGACCAGTGGAATGTCAATCACTACTACTTCCTGCGTGACTGTTTGGCTTGGGCAGGAGAAAAGGGTTAGAGATAGATCCTTTATCTGGCCAACGGTCGAGACCTTCTTCCCATCTAGTTGCATTATTCCCTTTTCAAGAGGCTCATACTTAAGCTTCAATGCATCTGCCACTTTTTTTGGCATGACAATGGTGCTAGCTCCTGAATCAATCATATTATTATGCAATAGTTTGTCTCCCACTATAAGTGTTAAAAAGAAATGTGTGGGTTTTGTTCTACTTACCTCTTTCTCTTTCTTTTTCCTACATTATTTGCATAAGTTGTTGATTTCGGAGCTTGAGGGGTGGGCATAGATCTATTATCTCCACTTTGATTACACGGCTGAGTTACATTTTCCTACAGGCTTTGTTCTTTTTCCTTCAACACTTCTTGTAGTAGAATTTTTTGTTTAGGAATTGATATGATGTCCCACAATGACAGATTGGTAGGCGCCTTCTTCAATTTCTCCACCACATTAAGTGTCTCAACTATTTAGGCCTTGGTCTTAAACGGTGGTATTTCTCTCGTTTTTGAAAGAAAACGTTCCAACATGACTGGGCTTGATGTTTTGCTCATCTATTTCTCCGCCAATGATGTGTTATGTGGCTGCGGAAAAGGTCAGACAATAGGCGATGAAGCCTACTTTTCCTGCGGGAATGGTTGATGCAGCTATGGACGTGGCAAAGCTTGTTGTATGTACTCTCTCATGAGCCTTCTCTTTGATCTTGTGTTGTAATATGAATGCACTTGTGGAACACCAGTCATTGGAGTTTCATTTATGAGCACAACCTCTTCCTCTTCTAGCCATGAAAAAAGAGCTTGGTCGGGCGCTATGTCTAGCTCCTACTCCAAGGACATCCCTTGCATTTGTGCTCTGAAATGAGTGTTTTCCATTTCGGATGACTCGTACTCGTCCACATTCGGGAGCATTCCCTTACTTCTTTTTTCCACTACCCTCTATTGCATATTCCCCCTTGGACAATTTCGGGGCATATGACTATCGCTGCATGGGAAGCACCACACATTTTTGTCTTCCACCAAATTGTTCTAGCCTAGGACTAGCTCTTTACTCGAGCTATCCTTGACTATCTGTAATGGCATGGTTACCGGAACTACCTAGTTTGCAGATGTCATTTGTTGGCCTCCTCCTCTAGAGAATCCTTGTTATGGATTATGTTGATAAGACGGCTTCCCTCCGTCGTACGCTTGTGTGGTCTTCTTTAGGGGCATCGCTTGTTGTCATTTGATAATGACCAACTCATTAGTGAAAGTTTGCATGAGATCCTTCATGTTGATGATATCTGTCGCCATTAAGGAAAAACCTAAAGTGCTTGTTTGAGCGGTGGGATGCACATTCACAGACTGTGGGATGACCAACATCAATTGTGCAGTAGGAGTGCTTGGAGTGGTTTCTTCTCAAGGACCATCAGAAATTTCTGCAAACACTCGCATCAAGGGTCAAGGCGAAAGCTTTCCAACATTGATTATATTGTTCTCTATGTGCACCACCACCTCGTATGCATCAGGCAAGATATCACCTCCCATGGAGGTTATCATGACTGTGATATCCAAGTTAAAATCCTTCAGATAGAACATGAATTCCATGGTGATCTAGGATCGAGCAGTCACGGGGATCCTTTTCCAATTCTTATGGAATCTGGTGTTGAAGTCGCTCATGGCCTCATGTGGAGCTCTCTTAATGGTAATCAGTTGTTGCAGCAATGAAGAGCAGTCTCCTTTCTTTAAGAAGTGTTCGAACAGGCACTCTCCAAGCTAGTCCCAGGAGATGATAGAACCTGAAACCAAAGATCGATACCAATCTTAGGCCTTTCCCTTAAAAGAGGTAGCTATCCATCTTAACACGATATTCTCCTCCAATATATTATGTACCCTACATACCTTCGCTATATCTTGAAGGTGTTCAAAAGCGGTTTTGAAGTCTTCTTCAGAGAATCTTGGAATGGCCTTGAGGGCATTAGCAGGTATGGTAGGCCATATGTCTAGGGGTGTGGGTGGATGTAGCAGAATACCGCTATCCCATGTTATGAAATTTCTAGGAGCAGGGGGAGGGATGTGAGCCATAGAGAAAAGATTCCTATGAATCGGATATATAGGTATTCTAATTTGGAAATTTAAGCCTTCGGGTGGGGAAGATAATGCTCTAGATACTGGGCTCTAGTTTTCTTTCTCTGAGAAGTGTTCGAACAGGCGCTCTCCAAGCTGGTCCCAAGAGATGACAGAACCTAAAGCCAAAGATCGATAACAATCTTGGGCCTTTCCCTTAAAAGAGGCAGCTAGCCATCTTAACACAATATTCTCCTCCAATATGTTATGTACCCTACATACCTTCACTATATCTTGAAGGTGTTCGGAAGGGGTTTTGAAGTCTTCTTTACAGAATCTTGGAATGGCCTTGAGGGCATTAGTAGGTATGGCAGGCCATATGTCTGGGGGTGTGGGTGGATGTAGCGGACTACCGCTATCCCATGTTATGAAATTTCTAGGAACAAGGGGAGGGACGTGAGCCATAGAGAAAAGATTCCTATGAATCAGATATACAGGTATTCTAATTTAGAAATTTAAGCCTCTGAGTGGGGTAGATAAAGCTATAGATATTGGGTTCTTACTTCTTACTCTATTGCTCCTTACAAGTGATACAGAACCTGTAAGTCTTCTCCTCCTAGGGGTCGAGGCGGGTAACTAAGAGTACTGGAAGTGACCTCTCGAAGATGCTCTTGTTTGGACTCTAGGCATGAAACTTCTAGTTTCCTTAGCCTGATTCTAGAAATATTTTTGACTTCTAATCAGGCGTTTGGAAAACTTCTTGTCCCACTAGACATGCCAGAAAAAGAATTGTTGATCATCAAAGCTTGCATTGGACATGCTAGAAAAAGAACTGTTGATCATCAAAGCTTGCGCCTCTCCAACAGTCTTATGGGAAATTCAGCGAGTGGGGAACAAACTGCGTCTCACTGAATACCTCTGATATTTTTATAGAAATTTGGGCTCTTCTTTAGGGTTTGGAGATAAGAGGAGAAGGAAATGTAAACATAAAACATAAAAGGCAATGCGCCAAAGCTTTAAGAAGATTTCAAACCCAAATCATTCTTATGAGTCATATAAGTAGGCACAGAACGCCACAACCCCTCATTGTTGGAAAGAGAACGAACAACAAAGGATAACTTCAAGCACAATACAAACTTTCAAATCTTCCCACAAGCAGTGTTCATTAAGGTCCGATCAAACATAAAGATTTCTTATGAGTAATAGAACAATATCTCAAAAATCACATGAACTCTTCCTCCTAATACAGCATAGCACAACAAAATAGCAACTTTTAGAAAAACAGAGAAGTCCAATGACATAGTCCAGTTTTCCTAAGTTACTACTCTATTATACAAGCATACAACATAGAAATCTACTACTTAAACTATCTAGATCTAGCTTGCAAGACACAGTGTTTCATTCAAAACGATAATATAAAGAAATAAAGCTTGAAAAAGGCCATGCGTGCACAGTCTCAACAAATTCTCCTCAATATTTCAGGCTTTTAAATATTAAATGAACTTTGAAACAAAGGTCAAATGCCAATCCGACAATAGTTTAAACCTTAATAGATATAACATGCCAAAGTAAAGTAGTTCTGCAACTTGCTTCTGAAAATAATTCTAAAAACCCTTAAGAAAACTAAATAAACTTTTCTTATCAAAGAAACTGTAACTTGGAATCCAACCCCTCATTGTGTCGTCACCCTCCTTATATAGCTACAAAAAAGGAAACATACTGCCTCAACACAAAAGTAATTGCTGCTAGATGTTGACACTTGATAGCTTGTGATCTGATCATAGATCCTTGGTTAGGCCACAAAGATCTTTTCTCATTAATTCTCAAGTGTCATGTTGATGTTCTTTAGATATTTAGCAAAGATAGAGGCCCGTAAACGATCAAATCCTAAAAAATAACAGCCTAGCAAAAGGTCTAGTTGACCGATCAAATCATCCCAAGGCACCGACTCAAAACTTCCATCCCAAAAACCAAGAAAAGAAAACAGGTCATCCAGATCCAACAAACTCCCCAAACATAACACTTCGTAGGAAACGCAAATCACTCGCAACAGAGAGGTGACATGTCAACAAGGTGGAAAATTTTGAGCTCATGAATATAGCTCCCAAGAAAATGCCCAAAAATTCAACACGTGTCCCGAACTTTCTCCCGAAAGGAAGACGAGAGATGAAAGTTGTGCAGCCACCACGTGGCGTATTGCACACCTTTTTGATAATTCTCCTCGAGCACGGGTGCAACTAAAACTTAAAACATTTATACAAGCCGAAAATGAAAATGAAAAAGGCAAAAAATGCTTCACAAAGGTCATCAAGCTCGAAATAGCCGATCAAAGATATGAAATTCATGCAAAAAGGTTAATTCAAAATTATGCATTATACTCTTAGGAGTTCTCTTTTCTAGAATAACTTCAAAGAGCTTTTCAACACATTGTATTTGGTAAGGCCAAATTTTGTCAATTGTTGCTTGGGTAAAAAATTGAAGCTATCCTCGAAACTTGGTAAAGTTATGGCTAATAATAGGATCTACAGGCTGAGGAAGTTCGTCATGGATGGAATTGGGAATAAAATTCAGAATGGAAAAGAGAGTGGAAAAGTAGAATTTGATGAAACTCTTGCAAATTTCAGGTTAATGATTGATGTTTTTTTTCATTGTTATGATGGGAAGATTTTGAACAGTGTTCCTGGTATAAAGGATTTTACTATGATTTTGAGAGCATCTTCTATACAGTAGACTATCTTAGATCAAATAAATGAAGCAAACAATTGTGAAAGAGCCAACAATTTTGAATTTGAAACAATGGTGTCTTATGTATAAACTCCTCCTGTGATTTGCTCCTAGAATAAGGTATAGCAATTTTGAATTTGAAACAATGGTATATGAACAACTATTTAGCCTATCTGTTATGCTACAACAATTAACTATGGGTTAGAACATATCCATATCAGCATAAAATAGCAGGTGCAATTCACCTCAAACTTTGTTGTGTTAATTGCTTTGTGAGGAAGTTTGCATTCCATTAACATTCTTTGTGCACATCAGTATGTTGGTTATTATCTTGATCTCCTTTGTGATCAAAAGAATAGTGAAGTTCATTGCATAAGTACGACCATTTTTGTAGTGTTATGACCCAGTACTCTTTTACTTCTTACTCACTATGTTCTCAATCACCATGTGCAAATGACTTAGACAGATCTTTGTCACCATTTGACAGTAACTTTCATTGTTTTTGGACTATTTTTTATGATTCAATCACTATTTGACAGTGTTCTTCCTTTCTTAGTCCTATAGGACAAAGGATAATTCATAGTTTGCAACAATCTAATAATAATATTCCTTTAAGTGATCTCAATCACCTAAGTCAATGTGTTATCTTCTTCATTTCTTAGTGCTAACAATGCCTACACATTTTTTTCTTAGTCATTATAGTTACAATGCTCCTTCATTTGAAGATATTATGTTGCTTAGACAGTAATGTTTTAGTGAATTCATATTTTGTCTTGCAAACGTCTTGTTGCACTTGTAGAGTTTTGTTGTGCATAATATGTAGTCAAGATGCCTTAAAATGGAGCTCTTTTGCAGAGGCAATAGGATAACGGTGTCAATAAAATAATAGTGTTAGTGAGAGGTATGACAGTAGATACACTGAGAATGGAAGGTATAATGTTTTGACAGAAAAAAATCATCCTATAGGACAAAGGAAAATTCACAGTTTTCAACAATCTAATAATGATATTCCTTTCAGTGATCTCAGTCACCTAATTCAATGTGTTATCTTCTTCATTTCTCAGTGCTAACAATTCCTACACAATTTTTTCTTAGTCATTATAGTTACAGTGCTCCTTCATTTGAAGATATTATGTTTCTTAGACAGTAGTGTTTCAGTGAATTCATATTTTGTCTTGCAAATGTCTTGTTGCACTTGTAGAGTTTTGTTGTGCATAGTTGTAGTCAAGATGCCTTCAAATGGAGCTCTTTTGCAAAGGCAATAGGATAACAATGACAATAAAATAATTTTGTTAGTGAGAGGTATGACAATAGATACACTAAGAATGGAAGGTATAATGTTTTGATAGTAAAAGAATCATCCTATAGGACAAAGTAAAATTCATAGTTTGCAACAATCTAATAATGATATTCCTTTCAATGATCTCAGTCACCTAATTAAATGTGTTATCTTCTTCATTTCTCAGTGCTAACAATGCCTACACATTTTTTTCTCAGTCATTATAGTTACAATGCTCCTTCATTTGAAGATATTATGTTGCTTAGACAGTAATTTTTCAGTGAATTCATATTTGGTCTTACAAACATCTTGTTGCACTTGTAGATTTTTTTTGTACATAATATTTAGTCAAGATGCCTTCAAATGGAGCTCTATTGCAGAGGAAATAGGATAACGGTGTCAATAAACTAACAGTGTTAGTGAGAGGTATGACAGTAGATACACTGAGAATGGAAGGTATAATGTTTTGACAGTAAAAGAATCATTTATCTACTCAAATCTTGACACAAGTTTCCCTGGTACATAAGATAGTGTATAATGTACTCTATTCCACAATATCCATCCAATTCCATACCACCCATAGAAGCAATGACTGAGAGTATATGTGCCCTATATTTTGCAACCCGAATGTGTCTTTCTAATGGTTTTCCATAATTAGGAATAAGGTACGTCATGAAATGCTTGTTCCCACCCAAAACTAAGCCTTACAAATAATGTCTACACCTATGCAAAATACCATAAGCTGCTTCAAAATACACATTGGAATCTTTATGATTATATACATAGCATCTTTTTTGCCACATTTTCAAAATAAAGATTTATGATAATATTCACACAGCAAGAACCTTGAAAGGCCAGAAACCTTTCTCTCATTCTTCCTAGGTCACTCCTCAAGAGCCCGTATTAGTATTTGTGGGCTCTTTAAAATCGCTTATCCACTAATGAGAAGGCTCCCCTTATCTTCAAATGGAATAAATTGTCATCTACTCTGCTTGAATGTTTAATGTGATGTAGCATGTTCAATATCACAAGGAACTTTGAGAGAAGAATTTTGAGACTTGATATCCATAGAATCCAACTTCTTGCAACACAAAATGCAGAACCAACATCCCAACCAAAGTTAGCTTTAATATGCACCATAACCAATGTTTTCACACATGAATGGTGGAATTGAACTAACTTTTGAGAATAGCAAACATACACAGACACAAACTGATTAGGCAAGGAGAAAACAAATGGACGATATATGGCTCCATGATAGCTCATCATCCTTGATACTCTCTTGGGAAAATCTTGCACACTCACCACATTTCTGCGAAGCTTAAGTACCATTGATACAAGTTTGTGTTTGAGCTTCCTGAATTGCACTCGCATTCAAGGAAGGGTCTTTCAAAATTGTTATTGCTAATTGAGCACTGTGCTAGTTTGCTTCCAGGTGAGGCAAAGAAGGAAGAAAATCAAGTTCCAATCAAAATCCTTCACCTCTTGAGATACGGATGTAGGGAGCTTGAAGGCTAAACTCATCAAGGAAAATTCTTGTAACTACCTAAATGATGAATGTTCATATGTCCAGTTCATATTTTCATTCAAAAAAATTTTCTTTTTCGAAAACCATTAACATATCCTTCAATTACAAGATATGAGGCATTTTTTGAAACAGTGCCTTGTCTAAGTATGTCTAGTAGGGCACTAACTACAACATATGAGTTTTAAGGATGTCTACTAGAATTGATGTATACAGTGGATTTAAGAACATTGTCATGTGGTTCACATCCCTCAAAATAATTTCTCTTGCAAGATGATTTAGATGCAGAAAAAGTGGCAAGATATTTTCATCAGATGCATTAAGTAAAAGTTGTGAATCTGAAATACAACCAATCCAATTAGCTCTCCCATGTTTGTGGATGTGATTTGTCTCCTACTTTTTTAATTGATTTATCTTTTTGTTTTGTTTGGACTCAATTGAGACTAATAGTAATTTTGTTGGTTGTATTCAGGCACAGCTTCATTCATGAATGTTGAGTTCATATCAAATGCCAAAATAAAGGAGGAAAGTGTTGCATTAAAGGGTCAAAACTTGGACCAATAAAGGCTATCTGGTGTGGTAAAATCTGTATACTAGTATGAGAGATGGCTTTCTTTTTATTTTGGTTGCATGCAATTTCACTAAGATTCAAGGGAGCTTCCCAAATTGGGGTAGGGTAACCAGTGAATAAGAAAAATGTATAAATCTCCATTCCACTTGTAGGAAGAATGGACAACATGTTGGTTGCAAAGGCAGGTGGTAGGGGGCACTAACAGTCCCAATCATATCACAAGGTGAAACAAGTAACAACCAAGAACTCAAAATTCAGACTTGCAAGGTGTCATAAGTAAAAGCTTTAGAGGAAAGAAGACCCAACAATAGGGCTAGATTTGGAGGCCAAAGAGGAGAGGTGATCAAGTGGATTTACTAGGGAAATTCTTTGAGTGACCAAGAAGGAGAAAAAGAAGGGGAGGAGGAAAACTCCCAAGAAGGGTCCAAAGAAGAGTTCCATCCTAATGACTTGAGAATGGAAAAGCTCTTGAAGGAATTCAAGAGAGAAGGTCCCAAGAAAAAGATGGATTTACCAGTGTATGAAGGAAAATTGGATAGTGAAGAACTCCTAGATTGGATAAGAGCACTAAACAACTACTTTGAATATGAAGATGTACCAGAAGATCAAAGAGTGAAGTTGCCAAAACAAAATTGAAGGGTCGTGCCTTAATTTGATGAGACTATGTACAAGATGAGAGGAGAAAGAAGGGAAAATCTAAAATCACCTCTTGAGATAGGATGGTTGCTAAACTCAAAGGAAAATTCCTACCTAATGACTATGTCATTCAGTTATTCAAAAATCTTCAAAACCTTAATCAAAAAGATATGGATGTGAAGGCCTATATAGAGAAGTTCTACAAATTGAGTATAAGGGAAAGCCATGTAGAAGATGATGTGGAAAAAGTGGCAAGATATATCAGTGGGTTGAGATACAACCTTTAGGATGAACTAAGCCTCACAAACCCAAGAATGGTAGAAGAGTGTTATTAATTGACCATAAAGGCTGAAGATAAGTTGAGAAGGCAAGAAAAGAAAAGCAAGGGTAGAGGAAGAAATTATAGAGGAAGATGGACATTTGCTGGTAGGGGGCAGTCCCAAATATCACAAGGTGAAACAAGTAACAACCAAGAACAAAATTCAGACTCAAGGGGTAGCTTTAGAGGAAGAAGACCCAACAATAGGGCTAGATTTGGAGGCCAAAGAGGAGGATCAAGTGGATTTACTGGGAAATTCTAGAAGTGCAATAAATTTGCAGGCCATCAAGCTTGGCAATGTACTAAAAATCAGTCCACCACTTCATTTGGAGGAGAAAGAAGAAATCAGTTTGTACAAGGAGAGGATATTGAAAGTGTGAATTCTCCATCACATAATGTTGATCCAGAAGTTAGTGAGTCTCTCATGGTGAGGAATTTGATCAAAGTACCAATGGAGAAGGAGCCACCACAAAGAAAGTCACTTTTCAAACTACATGTAAGTGCCTAGGTAAATGTTACAAAGTAGTGATTGATTCTAGTAGTATAGACAATTTGGTTTTTGTTGAAATGGTAGAAAAGCTTAAGTTGAAAAAAATCCCTCATACCACCCCATACATAGTCTCTTGGCTTAACAAATGCTAGCAAGTAGTTGTGAATGAACAAAGTTGGGTAGATTTTCACATAGGGGGATATAAGAATAAGGTCTTGTGTGACATAATCCCAATGGATGTTTGTCATTTGCTTTTGGGTAGACCTTGGTAGTATGATAGAAAATCAATCCATGATGGTAGGAAAAACACATATGCCATAGAAAAGGATGGGGTTTCCTACACCCTCACACCATTGAAAGATGAGAGCCAAGATTACCAAGTAGGGTCTAGTGTGATGTTGGTCAATGAAAAGGAGTTCCTAAAGACCATGGAAGAGGAGAATGTGGGATTTTCCATCATATTAAAGTCTAGATCTGCCATGGAAAAAGAAAAGAAAGAATATTTTCCTTTTTTGATCAAACCTTTGCTTAATAAATATGTTGATATAATGGTTGATGAAATTCCCAACACCTTGCCACCTATGAGGGACATTAGCCACCACATTGATTTCATTCCAAGGGTTAGTTTGCCTAACAAAGATGCTTATAAGATGACCCCACAAAAAAATGAGGAGATTAAGAGGCAAGTGCAAGAATTACTTGATAAGGGGCTGATTAGGGAGATTTTGAGTCCTTGTGCGGTTCCCATAGTTCTAGCACCAAAGAAAGGTGGTAAGTGGAGTATGTGCACTAATTTCAGGGCCATCAACAAGATTACAATAAGGTATGGATTTCCCATTCCAAGAATTGAAGATGTAATGGATTTTTTAGGTGGTTCATGTTACTTTTCCAAAATTTATCTCAAGAGTGGTTACCAACAAATAAGAATCAGACCTGGTGATGAATGGAAAACAACCTTTAAGAAAAATGAAGGATTGTATGAATGGCTTGTAATGCCCTTTGCTTTATCAAATGCACATATGATGTAGATTAGGGTAGTAAAACACAAACCAACTCAATCAAACCCTTTACAAATTCATAACATCTCAAACACATTGATTTCCTTCACAACTTGACACTATGCCTTGTAGCACAGTAAACAGGGTATTTTAGCCATAACTTTCATATAAGCCCTCCAACCCACAACCTAAAACTTGTTTTGGATACCCATTAAGCCCTTTTACAATATATCCAAAAATTATGGGTAGTTTTTTTGGAACGACAAAGCCAAAAAAATTGTTGCCGCATTTTGAAAAGGCCTAATTAGGCTTGTTTGAATGACTCCCAGCAAGGTTTTCAAAACCCAGACCCCAAATCTTCATACCAATAGCCCAAAAATGTTAGATATGGTTTGAAAAAACAATTCCCATCACCTATAATGGTCTCCAAGCAACTCTTCTACAAAACCCTACTTCTATGCAACTTTTTCACCCAAAAATAAGAGGTTTTCACCCTAGGGCATCGCCTATTCTTCATCAAAATTCCTTCCCTACTCCTTCCAACACCATGAAATCAAAATAAACCCTATATAACTCCATTCCACCAATTATCAAATATTTTCATCAGTGGAATGGTGAGAGTTCCATTATTTTGCTCTCAAAACCCCAAAACCTAGGTTTTCTACACCAGATTTAGTAAATCTGCTATAAAATCCACAAATCTTGATGAAATATTATGAGACCAAAACAAAAATGAATATAACTCATACCTTCATCTATTTCAATGCACAAGAGATCACCTACAGGCCGTACAAAAATGTACAACTTGTTGTAACAACAAATTTTCCTTAAAAAATGTAGAAAATAAGGTTTTTATTATGTTCAATCTCCAAATAAACTCTCAGAAATTTTTCTTCAACCATTACATGACTTATTTATTCTTTTCTAACCAAAAAAAACCAACTGCAACTACCTTTTAACTCCCTAACTATTCAACTTCTCAATTAGACCCAAAATGTAAAGTTGCTTAGAAACATTTTACAACTTTTAGCAAAAATGACAACTTTGTACAACCTTTTACCAAATGACTCAAAAACATGAAAAAGACATTACACATGGTCTAAATAGACCTTATTCAATCAAAAACATGACTCAAAACCAAACACACAATATTTGATCATTTTAATGCATCATGAAGACTAGGTGCCCTGCACCATACTCCCCAAGCAAAGTGAACTCAAGTACCCTTGAGGACAGTGTTGCAAAGTAGGTTCATGTTTGTTCCCATCATTATCTAACCTCCAAGTTCTATCTCCATGTGTTACACACTTCCAATGAACCAAGTACTAAAAATTGGCATTATTCTTTGTGTTCTTGAACTCTTTGTCACCTCATTTATGCTCCAACTGCAGAAGTTTGTTTAATAGATGCTCCCTAACCTATTCCTTACTTGTAAATGTTGTAAAAATTTCCTCTTTACCTGCTACCATGTCTCTCCCTCTTGTGCAATGAACTCCCTTCTTCTTCACTCCCATTGTGTGCTTGAACTTTCTCTTTTCCTCTTGCAACTTATCTTTGATCCCTTCACTCTTCCTTTCCAACCCTTCCATCTAATATTTTGCCCCTATAATTGTTATTTTCTCAAGTTTACCAACCTCTGATACAAAATGATTGGGATGACCACTATCCTCTTTGGAAAACAATGAATAGAACACCTCCTCTAGTCTCTTATCAACATACCTTTTAAACCAACCTTGAATCTGCAAAATCAATTCATCCTTGACCTTTAACTCAACATCATCTCCCTCCAAATTCAAACCATTCTTAAATTTTGTTGTCCCAATATCTTCATGTGTAGTAGTGGTTTCAAACTCCATGTTTTTATCTTCATCTACCTTTATAAACTCTTTCCTACCAACCATCATTATATTAGCCCTTCTTGTTTTCCCTTTATCATCTTCTATCAAGGGTGTCAAAGTAAAAGAGATTCCATTTTTGTTTATCTCATAAGTATTCTTCTGACCATCATATAAAGCATGTCTATCAAATTGTCAAGGCATCCCTAGCAACAAATGACACACATCCATAAGCAACACATCACATAAAATTCTATCCTTATAACCTCTTATATTGAACTTCGCCCAAGCTTGCTCATTAACCAAAACATATTGACCCTCATTCAACCAAGAAACTTTATAAGGAGTATCATGTGGTATTCTAGGCAATCTAAGTTTCTCAACCATCTCATTAGAAACCATGTTATTTGTACTTCCTGAATCAATTACAACCTTACATACCTTACCCATGCACTTACAAGAGGTTTTGAAGAGTGTCATTTGTGATGGCTCCTTCTCCTTTGATGCTTTAATGAGATTTCTTCTTACCACGAGTGATTCTCCAACTTCAGAAGTAGCATGTTGTGATGGAGAGTTTACACTCTCAGAATCCTCTTCTTGCACTAATTGATACCTTCTTTCACCTTCATGTGAACTAGAGGCTTATCCTTCATTGCACTGTCATGCTTGGTGTCCAAATTTGTTGCATTGATAGCACCTTCCTCTGAATCCTTGTGAGCCTCTTCCTTGACCTCCAAATCTACCTCTAAAGCCTAATCTACCACCTCTAAATCCACCTATTTGATCAGAAACTTGTTCTTGTGCTTTGCTTGCATCTTTTTGACCTTCATAGGACTTCCTTGGAGTAGAAAATTTCCCTCTTCCTCTATTATTGCTGCCTTTGCCCCTAGTTTGTTTGTCTTGCCTTCTTTTAAGTTTTTTTTCAACCCTTATTGCCATTTGATAGAACTCCTCAACCATTCTTGGATTTTCCAAAGTTAACTCATCTTGAATGTTGAATCTCAATCCACTAAGATACCTAGCCACCTTCTCCACTTTATCCTCCATGTGACCCAACCTTATACTCAACTTATAAAATTCTTCAGTATAGGCTTTTACATCCATTTCTTTTTGTTCAAACCTTAGTTTTTTAAACATTTGAATTGCATAATCAAATGGTAAGAACATACCCTTAAGTCTAGCCACCATTCTCTCCCAAGAAACAATCTTTGACTTACCTTTCTTCCTCCTTTCAGATTGCTCATAATCCTACCATAATAGTGCATGACCCTTCAACTTTGTTTTTGCAATCTTCACCCTTTGCTCTTCAAGAACATCTTCACACTCAAAATAATTGTTAAGTGTTGCAATCCAATCTAAAATTTATTCCTCATTCAAATTATCTTCATACTTAGACACATCAATATTCACCTTGGGTTTATCCTCCTTGATTGCTCTCAGCAAATTAGTCATCCTCAAATCATCGGGATCCAATTCATCCCCCTCTTCTTCTTCAGTCTCCTCTTCTTCTTCTTCGAAGTAACTCTCATCACCCATGATCACACCTCTTTTCTGAATTTTTTCTAGAGAAACAAGCCTCTCTTTCAACTCTCTCATCTCCCTATCATGCTTTTTCTTCAATTCATTCACTTCTCTAGTAATGGTTTTCCCTTTTGGAGGCATTTTGTTCACTTTTTACTTCACATTTTCCTTCTTATTTCACACTTTTTTTCCCTTCTTCAGATCAGACCTATGCTTTGATACCAATTTGATGTATATAAGGGTAGGAAAACACAAACCAATTCAATCAAACCCTTGATAAAGTCATAACACCTCAAACACAATGATTTCCTTCACAACTTGACACTATGCCTTGTAGCATAGCAAACAGGATATTTTAGCCATAACTTTCAAATAAAACCTCCAAAATACAACATAAAACTTGTTTTGGATACCCATTAAGCCCTTTTACAACATATCCAAAAATTATGGGTGGTTGTTTTGGAACGACAAACCCAAAAAAATTGATGCTACACTTTGAAAAGGCCTAATTAGGCTTGTTTGAATGACTCCCAACAAGGTTTTCAAAACCCAAACCCAAAATCTGCATACCAATAGACCAAAAATGTTAGATATGGTTTTTAAAAACAATTTATATCTCCTAGAATGGTCTCCAAGCAACTCTTCTACAAAAACCTACTTCTATGCAACTTTTTCACCCAAAAACAAGAGGTTTTCACCCTAGGGCATCACCTATTTTTCATCAAAATTCCTCCCCTGCTCCTTCCAACACCATGAAATAAAAATACACCCTATTTAACCCCATTCCACTTATTTTCAAATATTTTCATTGGTGGAATGGTGAGAGTTCCATTATTTTGCTCTCAAAACCCTAAAACCTAGATTTTTTGAACCAGTTTTAGTAAATCTACTATAAAATCTGCAAATCTTGATGAAATATTATGAGACCAAAACCAAAATGAAGCTAACTCATACCTTCATTAATTTAAATTCACAATATATCACCTACAGGCCGTAAAAAAATGTACAACTTGTTGTAGTAGCAAATTTTCTTAAAAATGGCAGAAAATAAGGTTTTTATTATGTTTAATCTCCAAATCAACTCTCTGAACTTTGTCTTCGACCATTACATGAATTATTTATGATTTTCCAACCAAATACAACTACCTTTTAACTCCCTAACTATTCAACTTCTCAATTAGACCCAAAATGCAAAGTTGTTTAGCAACATTTTACAACTTTTAGCAAAAATGACAACTTTGCACAACCTATTACCAAATGACTCAAAAACATGAAAAATACATTACACGTGGTCTAAATAGACCTTATTCAATAAAAAACATGACTCAAAACCAAAAACACAATATTTGATCCTTTTTATGCATCATGAAGACTAGGTGCCCTGCACCAACCTAGTACTTTCATGTGATTGATGAATGAAGTGCTCAAATATTTCATTGGTAAGTTTGTTGTGGTATATCTTTATGAAATTTTTGTTTTCAGTAGGACTAAAGAAGAGAATTTTCATCATTTTGATTTGGTTTTGAGAAGATTACATGAAGAAAAACTAATGATAAACTTGAAGAAATGTGAGTTCTTGAAAATAGAGTTGGTATATCTTAGTTTTGTGGTCACAAATGGCACCTTGAAGATGGATCCTAGCAAGGTTGAGGCTATCCTAAGTTGGCCTACTCCCAAATAATTTGTTGAGGTAAGTAATTTCCATGGTTTGGCTAGCTTTTACAGAAAATTTATAAAACGTTTCAGTTATGTTTGTGCTCCTATGATTGATACTACTAAGGGTGATAAAAGGAAGAAGTTTGTTTGGTCTAGTGAGGCTGATAGGAGTTTTGAATATTTGAAAACGAGGGTAGTTGAGAAGCCTATATTGTCTTTGACTAGTTTTGACAAGGTCTTTACAATTGAGTGTGATGCAAGTGGCCATGTCATAGGTGTTGTACTAAGTCAAGAAAACAAGCCTATTGCATTCTTTAGTGAAAAAATGAATGAAGCCAAGAAAAGGTATTCTTCCTAGGACCTTGAAATGTATTCAATGGTGCAAGCATTAAATAAATGGAGACATTATTTGCTTCATAAGGATTTTATAGTGTACAATGATAATCATGCACTCCAATTTTTTAATAGTCAAGATAAACTTAGTCATAGGCATGCTAAATGGGTTGAGTATTTGCAAAGTTTTACTTTCACCATTAAGCACAAGAAGAGGCAGGCTAACAAAGTGGTTGATGCATTGAGTAAAAGGGCTCTAATGGTGCAAGAAATTCAATTGCAAAGCATAGGAGTTGACTCTTTAAAAGGTATGTATCTTGAAGATGCAAATTTCAAAGAAATTTATGCAAGTTGTATGCAGCCTTGTAGCAGCAATAATGAGAAATGGCTTGATTTTTGGATCCAAGATGATTTTTTATTCAAAGGGGTACAATTATGTATTCCTAAATGTTCAATGAGGGACAACTTAATCAAATAAAAGCATAGTGGTAGCCTTGCAGGTCATTTTGGTCTGGATAAGACCTTAGAGCAATTGAAGAGGCACTACTATTGGCCAAAAATGCAAACTGATGTGAGGAACTTTGTTGAAAAGTGCACTATTTGTCAAAGGGCTAAAGGATGTAGCACTAATGCAGGGTTATATCAACCTCTTCCCATTCCCAATAGGCATTGGGAATCAATTAGTATGGATTTTGTGATGGGGTTGCCTAGAACGTAAAGAGGTTTTGACTACGTGTATGTTGTTGTGGATAGGTTTTCTAAGATGGCTCATTTTACACCTTGCAAAAGCACTAATGATGCTTCATACATAGTAGGTCTATTCTTCAAAGAAGTGGTAAGGATCCATAGTTTTCCTCTTAGAATTATTTTAGACAAGGACAACAAGTTTGTTGGTCATTTTTGGAGAACCTTGTGGAAGAAACTTGGTACTAATTTGAGTTTCAGTTCTGCCTATCACCCTCAGACTGATGCGCAAATTGAAGTGGTGAATAGGAGCCTTGGGAACCTCTTAATATGTATAACAAAGGATCATTCAACACAATGGTATCTAGTTTTTCCTCAAGCAAAGTTTTCCTATAATGACTCAGTGAACAGAAGTGTTGGCAAAAGTTATTTTGAGATTGTTTATGGTTTGTAGCCAAGGGGTGTGTTTGAATTGAGTGATGTTAGTAGGATGGAAAGGAGGAGTGTTGAAGGTGAACAATTTTGTTTTGGCTATGCAAGAGATCCACCAACAAGTCAAAGACAATCTTCAAAGGAGTATAGACAAGTATAAACACAATGTTGATCTAAAGAGGGGAGAGGTTCATTACAAGGTTGGGGATTTGGTTTTGGATCATTTGAGAAAAAAAGGTTTCCTAAGGGGAAGTACTCTAAACTACAAATGAAGAAGATAGGGCCATGTAAAATGGTGCATAAATTTGGAGAGAATGCATATGAAATAGAGCTTCCCCCTAGTGTTGTCATTTCTCCTATTTTTAATGTTTTTGATCTTTACCCTTATAAAGGGGATGTTGTTGCAGGTGATAATGCAGGTCCATCATCTCTCTTACATGAGGAATGGGTCAAAGATCTCCCACCAAACCAACCTTTGGAGTTGGAATGTATTTTGGACACAAAAGAACTCAAGAAGACAAGAAACAAGGTCTATTTTCAGTACCTAGTCAAATGGAAGGGTCTGCCTCATGAATCTATGCCACTTGGATGTCTGAGAGTGATAAAATCAAGCATGGATATACTGTTGCATATCTTTCCTCAAGTGGGACTTGAGCTTTCTTTCCCTTGGGAGTATGGTGTAGGGGCACCCATAGGTCATTTTTGCCTCCAAGGGTCAAAACTTGGAATTTTGTTTTGGTTTATGTTGTTTTCATGCAATAAGGTCTTTCTAAACCATTCCATGTTAGTTGGAGTCTAGGTTGAGTTCTTAGGTGCAAGGTAGTGGCACAATGTAAATGTTGTCAAAGTTGCATAATGTTGTCAAGCAACTTTTGCATTTTTTGTCACAAATGGTCATAATGGTGTTTTGTTAATCTATAATTTGAAATTTGGTTGGAGACCATTGGGAACATGTTTGGGGATGCTTAAAAATCCTTGTAGCATCAAAGAGAAGGTTGGTTGTTGGAGTTTTGAAGTTGGAACAATAAAATACTTCTATTTTTCTACATTTTTCTACGTTTTCTGTTACTATCCGGTGTGGTACGGATCTGTACAACCCATACTGGTCTGAAATAAATTGGAGATTAAAGTGTATTTAATCTAATTTCTTTTTCTTTTGGTTGCATGTAATTTCATTAAGATTCAAGGCAGTTGTGTTGATTTATTCTCAAACTGGTCCAAACCCTGGGTAGGGTAACCAATGAATAAGAAAAATGTATAAATCTCCATTCCATCAGTAGAAGACTATAAAACTTGGTGGAATGGACTGTGTTAACATGTACTTCAATATCCCAAGGTTACAGAGGTAGGTGTGTGATTTTGCACGTGTGGAGAAGCATTAACAGTCTGATATCTCCATGCATCAGACTTAGAAGCCCTAGAGACTTGGAGAAATTGTTGCAGGACTATTGGAGAATGATCCTTGAAATAGTAGTTGATTGAGACCATGTGAGATGTGTTTGAAGTGTTGGAACATGAGTAGAGACCCCTTGAATCCTAGAACTTAGTTTTGTCATGCCTAATTGCCCAATTAGGCCTAATAAGAAGGAGGACAGTTAGTTTCTAAACCCTTCCATACAAAGAAACCCTACCTCATTTTTAGATATGTGTCATAAGAGCCAAAAGAGTATCTAAAACTATTCTTACATTTTGAAGATCATGTTTTCTCCACAATTTATGTCTAAAATGGTCATCTTAAAAGGCTATAAGGAAGCATGGTGGTTTGTGAAGGAAAACCCATTGATTGATGACTAAAGGTTCTTGTGAGTGGTTGTTTGAGTGAGATTAATCATTCCATACCCTTTCTCTACATCAAAAAGATTCTAGGGTTATTGTTGATTGCATTGAAGGAGAGAGCTTCATATTTAGGAAATGATCAACACTCTCCTTCTTGGATTCTACATGTTACAGCTTGCTCCACGAAGATTGCCCACATTGTAGAAATTTTAAGAGATGAAAGGGGCATGTGCTCATATTGAAGGGCTCCAAGCATGCGTTTCCTTCATTGCAGAAGTTTTTTGGAGAAGTTTCTTTCATTTTTGTGCATTGTAACTCGAATTTTCAGTCTAGGTGACTAAAAATAAAAATTGTAATGCTCTATTTCTAAGCATTTTTCAAGCAAGTTAGATATTTCAGACTTGTGCAAGCTATAAGAACACCTTTCTTTTAATAAATTTTGACGATTTTTCCTTCTCAATGGCTATCTTATTGTGTACAATTGATGATTGATGTGCATTTTCATGTTTTATGTTTAAGTCCTCAAATATCGATCAATTAAAATGACTAAATATACTACTAATTGATGTCAATTGATAATTAAATTGATTAAATATACTACCAATTGATAGAAATCAGTGAAAAATGAATAAATATGACTAAATATATGACCAGTGAAATAAAAATGACTAAATATACTACCAAATTGATCAAAATGATGATTAAAATTAATGAATAAATACACTACTAATGGACAAAAATCAATGAGTAAAAATGACTAAATAAGTGACCAGATTATAGCAATCAATGACTAAATTAATGACTAAATATATCAGTGAATAAAAAATGACTACATAAGTGACTAGATTACACAAAATTAGTTATTATATCTCCTTTGGTTATTGGACATCCTAGAACTCCTTTTGGACCTCCTAAGAGTCCTCTAATCATTAGACCTCCTATAACTTCTTTTGGACCTCCTAAGAGTCCTCTAATCATTGGACCTCTTAAGAGTCCTCTCATTATAGGACCTCTTAAACCTCATGGCCATATCCTAAGCTTTGCAAAACAACATACTAGTAATCATGTGTCACAACAACCAATTTATCATACTATTGCTCACACATATAATCCTAGGAATAATAAGCAACCAAAACAAACTCTGATATCCATTTCATTGCCTCATTCATATCTCCCACCCGCACCTAACATTCCACAACTTAGTGGTAAAGAATTTGATCTTGTTGAGCAACTTCATAACACTCCTGCTAAGATCTCCTTGTGGGATTTAATCCAAACATCACTTGTTTACCATGGAATGCTTCAAGGTGCTTTGCAAAAAGTTTTGATCCCTCCTAGTGTGCAACCAAATGATGTGGAAACTTTGATTGAGAATATGATGATAATGGCTATTATTAATAGGGTTGGGATTAGGCGTACCCTTATTAACAATGGTCCAAGGATTAATGTTTGTAGTGTAAATCTTTTGGATAAAATTGGAGCAAATAAAAATTTAATTCAACCTATTGATTTTTCAATCAAATGTTTTAATAACATGGAAAGATAGCCACTTGGTGTGATAACATTACCTATTAAAGCTGGTAAGGTTGTGTTACAAACTCCCATCCATGTTATGCTCCATGATCTTTCATAGAATCTTCTCTTGGGTAGACCATGGATTCATGAGATGAAAGGAGTGTCTTCAATGCTTCATCATTCAATAAAATACATATACAACAATAAGGTTTACATGATAAAATTTGATCCTAAGTCTGAAAATTGTTTACAAACTAAAATAGGAATGACAAATCCTCTTAGCACATTGATACTAACTACAAAAGTGGAACCTTTACAAGTTGAGGACAAAGATGAGTGTCTTTCATCTATGACAAAAATTTTGGAAGATTATTAGGGTTCATTAGATTTTACACCTACATTCATAGGAGAATACAAGATCACACAATCAAAATCAATGAAAGAGAAAGAAGCCACAATGATATCAGCACAATCCATCACTAACACAAATTACACATCCACTTATGATGAAGATTATCATGACACACCACCTTCTTCAAAAGCAATGGAATCAATTTATGGAAGAGGTTATGAACTTTTAAAATAACTTGTCTATAATGGAAAAGGATGTGGTATTAAAGAACAAGGCATTTGTGTTCATATAGAGCCTAACACGTAAGAAATGACAAGAGTTCTTGACTATTATCCTTCAAAATAATGAAAACATCAAAAATACCTTCGCTTAATCAATAGCATTAGTTGTTGCTCCTTGTCGTGTAGTAGTGGTAGTATCACACAATACTCACTACTATGCATGGGGTAATAATATTGGCTTTATGTAATCATATTTTATTATTGCAAGGAGCAGCATATCACAATCCATCTAAGCTCATCTTTGTCCCTACACTGGGGGAGCAAGGGGTTAGGTAGCCTTATCCTAGGTGCATTCCTTCTAGCAAGGGATCTCTTTATTTCTCCTTAAACATTAGTGTAGCAAGTACACTAACATTTTAAGGGGGGCATATAGTCTCCCACTCATCATTTGCATATGAAATGGTCCCTTCTTAGTGATGATAGCTTACATATCCTAGGAAGTGTGACCTTTTCAATCAAAGTGTGGCCTTCTTGATCTATGTGTCTCTTTGGTGGTAATATTGGGCTTGATTTCCTCTAAGAGTGTGACCTTTCTTGGCATATGATGCTCCCCTTTGTGGTAATACAATGGCTATTATTTCCTAACGTGTGATCTTTTTATTCCTTGACTTGTCCTATGTTGGTGGTGATGTCATGAGTGATATTCCCTAAGGTGTGACCTTTCATGTATTGAGTAAAGCCCCTTCATTGTTTTTGTAGATCACCTTTTTGTGGTGATGTTGTTATAACACCCCTTTGAGTGAGTTTTGTTTGTCCCTCAAGATGTTAAACTTTGTGCACCCCCTGAGGTGAATTTTTTTCGTCCCCGAGACGTTAAACCTTGTGCACCCCTTGAGGTGATTTTTGTTCATCCCCTAAGACATTAAACCTTGTGCACCCCTTGAGGCGAGTTTTTGTAAGATAGTTCATGGAATCAACATAATGGAGCTTTTTGGGTCATGAACTTGAGCACCCCTTTTTAACATGGCCACCTAGTATAACACACCTTACTTGCTAGTGGAGCCATGTGTTTCATGAGTGATGTGGCATAACAAAACTTTCTAGTCCTCATGAGAGCATTCATTTATTCGATGGATGACATTTGGCATTTGAGACAATTTAAGACTAGGTCTCTTTGCCTTATCGCCTTGAATATTTTACTACTAACCTTATATTTTGTTATGTTTCTTTTATGTGTCTTCTCCATATTCGCATCGTGCCTACATCGTGCTTTTTTTCATTTCATCATCATATTTATGTTCCATCATTCCATATGTTTTCATCATGTATACTTTATGTTTTCTGACATGTATGTTTGTGTATGTTGTCTTGTTGCATATCATGCATGTGCGTTCCTTTGTGCTTATGTTGGTTTTCCATGAGATATTGGATCCTGAGGGATTGATCACCGCCCTTGATCCTTAGTAATCCTATCTCTTCAACATTTGGACAATTAGACCCCTCTTGACATAGATTTTCTACTTTAGTGTGAGTCTAAGTGTAAGTTCATACTCTCACTAAAGTGAGGGCTAAATGTAGCGTCATAAATTGTCACCCTTGATAATTGCACACTATTTTTTGGTCCCGCTAAATTATTGAGCCTAATTGGGTCCCTAATTTCCTAAAATTATGCATTCTATAGATCATTTGTACCACTTTCTGAGAAATTGCAAACATTGAACAAATCAAGTAATTAATATTTTGCCCCTGATACATTATGTCCTAAAAAATAGGGTCAGGAACCATACACCCATGGATGTATGGGTCCCCCTATTCTATCGGAGACCAATTTTTAACATGTCAGAGTAGCCATTTTAACATTCAAATTTCAAATTTCAAATATCGGCTATCAAGATTTAATTCTTGGGAAAATAGATAAATACCTAGTCTTTTCACCATTTAAAACTAGAAGAAGAAAGAAGAAGGAGATTTCATGAGCAAGCATTATTGTCAAGAGAAATTCAAGAGAAATTTTTTAGAGATTTATTATATCAATTCAAGATCCAAGCATCATGTCAAAGTGTATGTGAGTTCATGTTGTCATATTATCATTGTTTTGTGAAGGCTAACCCCTTTGTAGGCCTCTGAAGCATTCAATAAATCAAGCAAGAAAGATCCAGGACCTTGAGGTGATGTGCATGAATTTAGTCCTTCAAGGAAGCCATTGAAGGGTGGTTAGTTACAACACTTTATTATTTCATCATTCCTTTCCTATCTATTATTATTTTATCATTGACATTGTCATTGTGGAAGTGAAAACACTTACACGGGGTTTGACTGAGGCAAGCCCCTAAATGACACAATGTCTCTTCTCTGTGTGAATGTGCAATCTTAGGTTTGAAGAGGATTAAAGGAAGCTTGGAGACAAATTTTTATTGTTACATTTGAATCCCTACATCTTATCAACTCACAGAAACTCACCTACAAAATTATCCGACAACGTTTTGACAACTTTGCAAGCAGAAACAAGAGTCTCAGATCTGCCATGAAGGACCTCAAAAGTTGATCAGGACACCCCTACAAGGACTCCTATTCCCTTTGGCAAATAATTCCTCCTATGCACACTAAAACCAATTTTTTTGGGTAGGTACACAGTCCCCTGCACTTCCCAGATCTATCTACAAACTATTGTTTTAGTCTGTGCATTGTTGGGATCTTGCATTTTTCATATTAGGTCATATAGTTTACTTAAGTTAACTAAGTAAAATCAATTCCAATCCCAAAATTGATGGAGATCTAGGTTTGATTGGCTCACCTTTATGGTTGAAAGTCAATCTATACACCTTGTTAATCTCCATCTCAATGAAACCCTAGGAAAATGCCTTGAATCCTATTGTTCTAAGCACATTAGACTTAGGATCACCTTTTTCTTTGTTTTGGTTCGAATTATATGCCTTACAAAAATTCTAATTCCCCATAAGAGGTGGAGCATAAATATTAAATTAAAATATTAAAATATGACATATAATTATGGGAAAATTCATAATAATAAATTAAATTTACTTTCAAAGATTGGTACACCTTGATTACCACATGCAATAATTCATGAATTGGAATGCTAGTTTCTAAAAATTCACCAACTCTTGATTCACACCTCTCCATATTGTGCACAAGATTATACATGGGTGCACAAGCATATGCATAGCTATAATTAATTTGACTCCATACAAACCAACGCATGGAAATGCATACACCACATAATTTTGTCATCTAATTAGCAACATATGAATATGATATTTTGCAAACCCTAGCCACATGTGAATAATACTATATACACATTACACTTTTTAACATAATATGAAAAGCTTAGCCGATAACCAAATATATAAACACACCACACTCTACATTTTGTAGAGAAATCTTCCTACTACTCAAACTAGCTAATTTGATATAGTTGTACTCTAGGGTCTCCAAGGAGAATTAGGTATACTCATTCCTTGTTTAATTATGGGAACCTACTTTCCCTATAGTATTCTTTGTAAATATGTATTGTATAACACTAATGAATAAAGAACAATATTCATCACAATTTTGTCACATCTTAGCTTCAACTTGACCTTGGTAGTACAAGAACACTTCTAGATCACAACCTTACCATTGAAAATATGTCCATCTCCATTGGCATAGCTCCTTACTTTCCTATATACAAACTTGTCCCTCGGTTCTAAACCACAGATAGATACAAACTCATGTAAATGTTTTAAAGAAGATGTGCATCATAAGAAGAATAAACCTAACAAGAAAGGGAAAAAATACATTAAAGAAGATAACATCATGAAAGTGAAATATTTTCTAAAAACATCATTAGATGTATAATCATAAGAATATATTGAGTTTGGAGTAAGGCTCTAATCATGGATTATGCACAAAGAATGTTATCAAAAATATTGTGTATTCATCAAATGAATGCTTAGAGGGAATCATATGATATATAATTAAATTTTATGTCTAAAAATATAGATAGATAGATTCAAATATAGGCCCTAAAAATTAGAAAATGAAAGAAGGTAAAATGTTAGGGCACAACATTGGGTAGGATCAACATTGCAGGTTCACCAAAATGAAAGGAAATAAAAAACACCTTATGATTAATTTAGGAGATCTAATCTAATTGATAAGTGCAACAAATACAATTAATCAAACCTAAATTAATTAAGGGTTGAGATAATAAATGTAAATTTTCAATTGTAACATATTATAAGGGTTTATCTCTTTTGTTGATTATTAGATGTCAATGAGGAAGATTTTTCTATATGTTGAGCTTAATGATCAAAATCAATGTTTTGAAATTGAATTTGTATTGATGAGACCATAGTCTCTAGCTACATGGATCTATCCTTTGTTGATATGATTTCCTTCTTTCCTTCGTTTGTACTTGTGCATGAAATAAGGGCCATGTTGAAAAACACTTTGGGGATTTTCTATGCTCAAAGGGATTTGCTAATGAACAATTATCAAAGTCACACCTAGCAAGCAATTCAAGTACTTATAATGCTAGTGTGAAAATATAATTTACTAATGTAGATTCTCTATAATAATGATTTATGTTCCTTTGATACAGTGATATTTTTTATTATTGGATGAGTATTAATGAATTAGGAATATCTTGAAGTACAAGATCTTACATGCCCAACTTGAGTTGTTTTGGTGCATAGGCCAATCAATAACAATTGAAATCTAAAAGGATCAGCTTTTGGAACTCTTACCATTTGAAGTTTGAAATAAGAAGACAAGGTTATGACACAATTCAATTCAAAAACAAAATTGTACTTTCATTCCAAGAGATGCTAAGAAATTTAGACCCATCCTATCTATAATATTAATAAAAAAAATTAAAATGATGGATACAAAGTTAATTCAATACTATATATGAAACACAATAAATTAAACAAAACAAAATAAAAGAATACTTTAATTCCTTACCATTATATAGCAACCAAAACAAAACACTTAATGTGCATGTTCTATTTTCATGATATTTAATTTTTCACCTTTGAGGAGTGAAACACAACTTAGTATTATGAAGATTATGACATATGATTATAAATCATACAAAAACACATTTTTCTCATGTCATATTTTATGGTTCATTCCATTCATTTTAATTTGAATGAAATAGAGATTTATATCACATTTATATCGTATTTGAAGTTGACTACAATATGAAGTTGTTCACATGTATGTTATATTTAAAGTTGTATTGTTTTTACTTAACAATTGATATATATTATTAATTTAAAAATATAATAAAAGGTCATTGATCATTACAAAAAAGATAAATTTAAAATAATAAAATTATAATAATTAATCACACATAAAAAAATATATAATAAATTATTTTTCTTTTATCCATGATAATTTAATTTAAAACAATCTTTAATTTAGGATTTACAAATGAACAATGATCAAAGGCACACCTAACAAAGCAATGCGAGTACTTATAATGCTAGTGTAAAAATGTAATTATGTAATGTAGACTCTTTATTAAAATGATTTATGTTCTTTTGATGTGAGATTTTTTATTATTAGATGAGTATTAATGAACTAAGAATATCTTGAAGTACAAGATCTTACATGCTCAACTTGAGTTGTTTTGGTGCATGGGCCAATCAATAACAATTGAAATCTAAAAAGATAAGTTTTTTGGAACTTGTACAATTTGAAGTTTGAAATAATAAGACAAGGTGATGACACAATTCAATCCAAAGAACAAAATTGTACTTACATTCAGTCTAAAAGAATAGGAGATGCTAAGAAATTTAGACCCATCCTATTTGTAATAAAAATAAAACTATTTAAAATGATAGATACAAAGTTAAGTCAATGCTATATACCAAACACAATAAATTAAACAAAACAAAAAAATACTTTAAGTCCTTACCATCTATAACAACCAAAACAAAACACTTAATGCAAATGCTTTATTTTCATAATATTAAATTTTCATCTTTGAGGGAGTGAAACATATCTTAGTATTATGAATATTATAACATAAGATTATAAATCTAACAAAACACATTTTTCTCATGTCATATTTTATGATTCATTTAATTCGTCTCTATTTGAATGAAAGAGAGATTTATATCACATTTATCTTGTATTTGAAGTTGTCACAATTGTATTGTATTTTAAGTTGTTCACATGTTTGTGTATTTGAAATTGTATTTTTTACTTAACAATTGAGATATATAATGAATTTTAAAATATAATAAAAAAAATCATTGATTATTACAACATTTAAAAAGATAAATTTAATATAGTGGGAGGATGGGTGGGCGGCCCTCCAAGTTGGTGGAGGGCACCGGTAACCAGTTGGGTGGCATCCACGTAGGATGAAAGGGTGATGAGGTGGCCGATTTAAATTGGAGGCGGTGGTCAAAGGAAGTGGAGAGTACAGTTTTAATTGTAAACATTTATTCACACGTCCCTTTTTTATTGTCTCGCTTTGGGATTCGAGGATGCAGGACGGAATCCCTGATGGATGGACAGATAGGCGAGCTTAGATAATCAGTTTGGCTCGTGTGGCGTGTCATTGCTTGGTTTGAGGCATTATTAATTAGTGTGGTTGTGGATGCTTAGCTTTTCAAAGAAATTGGGTTGTTGCTTGTTAAGGTGTCAAACTGGTTACTTCTCCTCGCCTGGTTTTTCTGGTTCGAAGGTGGCAATTAATGGAGAAGAAGTCAAAGTTCGTCATTTCCATTTTGGTGGAGGGTTTAGTGTGGTTTGGGGAAAATACGTCAGTGTCTCTGTTGGCTACAGAACGACAAGCCGCTTTTAGAGAAGTGATGCACCAAAGGCTAAAAAGGATTTTGGTCAATAATGATTGGCTTATAGTGGCAGTGGTAAAAATGGTGTTGGGTCGAGGGCATTTGGAGAGGAAGGAGTATGGGAGCGACAATGTGCACATCTCGTCATGTTTTCTAGCCTCCTTGTTGGATAGTAGCATTCAAAAGGATACGGCAAAGGAGTTGCTTGTTCGGCTCTTCAGGGAGGACCTGGTTGGTGGCTTGGACGTGGTGCTCAAGTCAGCGTTAATTGGAACCGGGATTCGTGATCTTTGGACTTGGAGCTTCTGGCGAAGATAAATGAAGCAATCAAGTTTTACCCGTTTCTGTTGGATTTAAGCGGGCTCATCCTTATGCGGCACAAGATGATAGTTGCAATGATCGTGGAGTATCTAAAGAAGGTGTTGGGTTTGATGGCGGTAGGAGGTATTAACTGGGTTAAATATTTTGAATCATTTGCTAATATGAATGGATTTCTGTAATTGGGGTATGCAGTTTTTTGGGGCTGTAAATCTTGATGGCTAATGGTGGTAGTTTTTAGCTGGGGTTTGGTTGTTCGAGTATGCTCTATTTTTTTGGTACTCCTCTCAATTCGCTCTGATGGTCATTTTTTTGGCTAAAACTATGTGTATTTTGGAGGATGATGCTATGTCCTATATGGTTGAATATAGTTGATATTGTTGGGTCTGGCTCGAAGTAATTATCCTGCTTAGCAAACGTATGTAAATTTCTTTATAATTTAATAAAATACTACCTTACGTATAAAAAAAAAAGATAAATTTAATATAATAAAATTATAATAATTAATCACACATAAAAAATATAATAAATTATTTTTCTTTTATCCATAATAATTTAATTTAAATGGTCTTTAATTTAAATATATATTCTAAAGTGATTATTTGCTCTAATGTTCTTTTGCAGATTCAAGTGCAAGCTAATAAAGTTGTGCTTGAAGTTTCTCACCTTCGGGAGATTTTGGACCATTGGGGCAATGCCCCTTGTACTGTGGCACGCGTGCCTCCCTCGCCCACTTCTTCCTGGGGTCGATGGTGAAGTGGCTCTGCAAGGGATTCTTGCTCCCGCTCTCAGGCTCCTCCTCATCGTGGCTCTTGCCCTCGTCAATGGTCGCCTTCTCCTCCTTCATGGGCTAACTTGGGGTGGCCTTCTGGAGGGGTGGCAGGGGGTGGCAGTGGTGTTTCTAGGTGGCCTACTAGTGATGCTCCTAGTGGTGGTTCTAGATGGCCTGATACTACTAAATGATTCTCGTGGTTGGATGTGACTTTAGACTTTTGGGCTTAGCCTATATGACTCTCGAGGTGTGCCTTTTTACCATCCATCTTTTTTTTTATGAATATGTATTTCTATCTTTTATATTAATATAGATATTATGTCTATTCATCAAAAATATATATTTTAATAATTTTATAACTTATATAATTAAAAAACAATATTTATATAGTCACATTATTTTCATCTTAAATATAAAATCAGAAAAAACAAAATTAGTCAACTTCCATCAACATTCTTATAATCCTTGCTTTTAATCTCCTAAAAAGTTTCCTTCTAGTGTTGGTAATCCTTCCTCCCACATAATAAAATCATAAAATATTTTTTTATTTATTTTATCCTTCCTCCCACATAATAATATGAGTATCCATGCAATCTTTATGGTATATCCCTAATTCGTCTTTTCTTGCCTTTGGAGAAGAGATTGGATAATAGAGGAGTAAAATATTTGATAGGATTTGATTCTTTTTACTTTAGAAGGAATAAAATATTACTTTTTGGAAAGAAAAGGGAGAATAAAATTCCTTTTGAGGGTTAAAAATAAATAGTATAAATATATCTGTTGAGAATGATAAATAATTAAATATTTTGAATATTGAATAAATCAATATAATTATTTAATTATATTATGTGATAGATGTTGGATGATGATTCATTAATAATATATAAATATTAAAGATTTTTAGATGTTTTTAATTAATTAATAGTTTATTGATTGATTTAAATTATTAATGTGATTTGAAATTAAATATTGTAAGTGTTGATTTGATATGGCTTACAAATCTAATATGTATTAATATTCATATTGTTACTTTTAGCTCATCTTGATATTCTCAAATTGTTCCTAAAAAATGGGTTCTACTTTTTTGGTTTGCACATGGTAAGAATAATTATTTGTGTCAAACCATGTAAAGGTTTTCATTTAATTGTTAGATAAATAATCAAGGACAATGCTCTCAAACATGCAAGATGTTTAGATGATTATGTAAATACAACTATTGTTTTTGATGTGTGGATAGTAAGTGATAGCTCTAGAATGCAGAAGATTTATATGTGTGGATGATCTAAAATGTAGGGCTACTCCTTTATATACAATATTTAGGGTCAAATAAAACACTTTCACGCCTTGACTTAATACACAACTATCACAAAGAAAGGTAACGTCAAACCCATATAATAAAAAATGATCGAAGATCACTTTTACAATATCAAATCATAAATATGATTTGGGGTAAGAAAGACTACAAATGAAAAATCACAATCAATCTCTAGAAAATGAAACTCAAGTTTTATATCCACTTCTAACTAAAAACACATCATTTTTATATTTACTTTTACATAAAAATTACATGCTCAAAAGATTAAAAAAAACATAGAATGTACAACTTTATTGACACTTTAAAACTATGATATTGTTATGAACTGTCTCTTACAAAAGTAAATGATCCACTTAACACTCATTGCATTTAAGTGATGTTCATAAGGATGATATTAAGAATTTCAAGAGAAATCACTGGAGTAATATTATTATAACTTAAATACACTTAATACTTTAAACTTATTATAAATGAACAACACAAACTGACATACCAACTTCATTGGATCTACTAATGGCTTGATAACTTCAGGTTTAAAAACTAATATATGACCAAAGTACATCATCACTTCCTTCCTTCAAGTGGAGAATATCTTGAGAGCATTCTTTAAGTTGACAACCTTGGAACTATAGGGAGGGGCAGTTTGTAATTGGTGATTAAATTGGCTAGTTGAGACCAATCAAAAACATGAAAATATTGTTCAAAAAATATTGTTTTAAAGTTTCAAATATTTTAATCGTTCAAATTGATCATTTTATAAACATAATAACATAATAAACAATTTTTCTCTATTGTGATTGGACAAATTATTCTTCTCCAAGAAAAAAGGAGGCAAAAAAACCTACAATAAGACTAAATGGAAGATGTCATTCCTATTTGACAGGTTTTTCTCCTATTATTGGAGGCAGTTTCTTCCTCAAATAAAAAACACTAAATATTGATCCAGATAAGCTCTATTCAAAATCTTACAAAATCATTGAGTTAGTGAAATATTTTACATTCTCTTTCATACTGAAATTCAAAAACATTTAGGTCCATGTAAATGGCCTGCCAAAATTCATATTTATTGTTGTCAAATGAATTTTCATTATATAAATATATGGAATTAATTAAAATATTAATATTTTTTTAAAATTATAAATATTTTAGAAAACATAATCTAGATATTTTATAATTTTTTCTTGTTATAAATGAACAACACAAACTGACATACCAACTTCATTGGATCTAATAATGACTTGATAACTTCAGGGTTAAAAACTAATATATGACCAACCAAAATACATCACTACTTCCTTCCCTCAAATGAAAATATCTTGAGAACATCCTTCAAAGTACATCACTACTTCCTTCCCTCAAGTCAAGAATATCTTGAGAGCATCCTTTTTAAGCTGACAACCTTAATGGAGAGGTCCAACATAAATACAAAGGCATTAATGTTATTTTCTATTTCCTTTACCTTATTCTCTTACATACTCACTATTTTGTGTGGGTAATAGTTTATTAAAAGATTATTATTTTTTAGAAATTAAAAAATATTTAAGTTAATTATATGTGAATATTATTTATTATTATTTTAAAAAAATGTTTAAGGGGAAAAATATTTTTTAAATATTTCTATTAAATTATAAAATATCAATAATTATTATTAATAAAAATAAGATAAAATAATAAAAAATATTAAAGAAAAAATTGAAAAACAATACCAATACAATTCTCATCTTATTTTTCTTTTTTTTAAGTTTTTAAATTTTTTTTTTTTTGTTTTGTTTTTAAAATGTGTTTTGTTTTGGTTTTTTTTAGGATTGTGCTCACTTCTTTTAAACATTGTGCTATCATTTAAGGTCGATTTTTTTGTGTTTTTGTTTATTCTAAAATATTTTTTATTTTTTTATTTTTTTTTTAAATGTGTTTGTTTTTGTGTTTTTTTTTAGGGATTGTACCTCCTTAAGCACCATGCTGCCATTGTAGATATCCTACTTTCAATAAATTTGACTCAAAAATTTACACAGTTAAATCCTAATAGATAATTTGAAAATCCCTTATCAAAAATTATCCCACTCTTCAACAGTAACTATGACAAACATTGCTCAAATCCTATAATCGAAATAGTTCAAATCATCGTTCTTTGTTACATCAACTAATTATCCTACTCTTCAATAAATTTGACTCAAAAATTTACACAGTTAAATCCTATAGATAATTTGATAAGTTGTGAAAATCCCTTACCAAAAATTATACCTCTTCAACAGTAACTATGGAAAACATTGCTCAAATCCTATAATTGAAATATAGTTCAAATCATCGTCCTGTAACAAGTCAAGAAAACCTGTTATTACGACAATCTAGTGCAAAGCTGTGAAAGAGTCCAAGGCAAGTTACACCCACAATGTCCTCCTTCAACTTGCCCGAGAAATGCTCTTTTTCTTCCCTAGGAAAAACAAGAACAAGACAGATACCCCACAGGTAAATAGA
This sequence comes from Sequoia sempervirens, assembly GCA_007258455.2. Taxonomy (NCBI): domain Eukaryota; kingdom Viridiplantae; phylum Streptophyta; class Pinopsida; order Cupressales; family Cupressaceae; genus Sequoia; species Sequoia sempervirens. The sequence goes on along the minus strand of VDFB02256132.1, from coordinate 63,024,141 downwards.
TCCGAAACATTGATTGGGTCAATGTAGAATGATGGGGCCATGAGGAAAGATATGAGGGCATCCATGCATATGGGTATCACTGCCATCATCATGTGAGGATTCCTTCAAAGCCAGATGCCGCCCGCCCCCTCTACACACCACCTCAAAAGGCCCCCCAGCTCCTCTTCTTTCTTCTCCGGATAGAACAGTCTTTCTTGTTTTCAGAGCATTCAAAGCTCAAATCCTGGAGTTTTTTTTCTGGCTGAAGTGCTGCACTGAAAAAAAATCTCAAACAGGCCTCCCTTAATTGGGTAAAAGAGGGCTCTGTATGATGGAACTGGTGGTCTGCTGGTTGGTATTTAGGATGAGAGCTCTTTGGAGCACCAGCTTTTTCCGTCACAAAATGTTTTTATAATAGTTCTTCACCTTGTTGTCTTTGCTGGTGTTGGGTTTGGGCAAACTTTATGTTTCTGTGTGAAATAGTATTTGGGTAAGGAGATGATCATGTCTGGGGGGAGAATGTATGGTGGATCCAATGTGATTGTCATGGGGAATGACCAGAGGATCCCTTGCTCTTCAGATGCATTGGAAGCTCTGCTTGCTTCTCCTGTTTTCAATGGTAAGTCTTACCATACCCAACTTCAACATATATTACATAAACTTTTATTACATCAATCTTTGCTGTGCAGTTCTACATCAAATAGCTTTTGTCATTTTCTCTTTCTTTCTGCAATTGTGTACTAGGTAATTGGTGATTTTTTTTGTAATTCACTTCTAAAATTTGGGTATGCTATTTTTTTTTTGCTGTTTATCATATATAGAAGATCAACTATTTAGGGAGGTGTTGGTATTGGATTTTTCTAAACTTTAGATTGTTTTTGTTACCAGTGAATTGCGGAAGTCACTTCTATAGATTTTCTAGCCTTTCTAAAGTTATGTAGTAGTTGATTGGCGGAATGTATCATTCAATTCTGAAACATGGATATGCCTTGTTTAGAGCTTTGAATCATATTTAAAAGATCAAGCTATTGACAGGGTCTTTAAAAATTTGGTAGTACTTTTAAAAAAAATCTGAACTTCAGATCTTGTTATGGGGTGTATTGCAGAGGCCATATCTATAGTCTTATGGTCTTTCTGAAGTTGAGTACTACATGATTGGTGATTTTTTTTTTTTGAATTGTTAATAAGTAGGGATGCCATGATTTGTGTTTTTAATCATATCTAAAAAATCGGGTATTTAGGGATGTTGAAAAGAATATTGGTACTAAATTTCCCCTAGATTTCATATTGTTCTTATTACGAGTATATTACAGCGGTCATGTTTATGTTGCTGCTAATTTGTCTGAAGTTTTGCATTACCTGGTTGGTGAAATTCTGAAAAAAGGGACGTCATGTTTTGCGACTTCAATCCTATATATCTAATTTAGGAGGTGTTAAAAATATACAGGTATTAGTTTTCTTTTGTAAAAATCAGATCTTGAAGTAATTGTACTACAGACGTAATTTATATGGTTTCTCCAGTCTTGGTAATGTTGTGTATGAGCTGAGCAGTGAATTTTGTTATTTAATTCAAAATATAGACATACCTTGTTTTGTGTTTATAATCATATCGGATAGAAAGGGGTATTTGGGGAGGTTTTAAATAGGGCATCGATAGTAATTTTTGTAAACTTCAGATTGTTTTTGTTACAAGTGTGTGTCAGGGTCATGTTTTTAATTTTTCTGTTCTTTTCCAAGTGTTGTATCAGCTGAGTGGTGAAGTCTGTATTCAATTCTAAAAAATAAGCATGTCATAATTTGTGCCCTTGATCATATCTGAAATATCGGGTATTCAGGGAGGTATTAAACAAGGCATTGATACTGGTTTTCCTTGGCTAAATTTCACGTTCTTTTTGTTGCCTTTGTATTACAGAGGTCACGTTCATTGAATTTCTAGTCGTTTGATTTTTTATAACAAATTTTTAGTTGGGTGTTTCATAAGTTTTTGAAACTCAAACTTTTAGTCCTTTGGGTAACATATTCCATCTTATTTCTGAACTTAAAGTAGTTTTTGATTTTTTGGTGTATTTCAGAGTTCTTGTTTATAGTTCTTCTATTCGTAATTGTAATTTTTTATACCATCCCATTTCTTTTAGGTGAGTCTTCCTTAGGTTTTGAAGACTCAAAATTCAGTCCTCATCTGACATTTTTCAATATTATTGTTTTGCTCATGTGGGTTTAATGCTTCAATTGAAAAAGTTCTAGCTGCAAGATTTGGGTATAAAACGAAATTGAATTCCGTATAGTTTCAGTGGATATTAATTGTTGCTGGCCATGTTTATGTTGGTGTCCAATTCCGGTTCCCTTCCCAACTGTTCCAGTATAGCACTCCCAAGTTTAGATTAGGCTCAATGGGAAAACAATAACAGTAAACTTTTTGCTAAGTTATTGTTGAGTTTTATTATTATTTTAAAGTATTAATAATGAAAAATATTACATCAAATAATAAGTTACTATCATAGAATTAGTCTTGGGGTCTGAGTTAGTTGGTTTGAATAGGCATTTATTCAACTCCTTGTCTGGATCTTGCTTAAGTTTTTCATACAGTTTTAAAGAGAACCAAAATCAAGTCCTATTCTTCAGGTCAGCAGGTTGTTACCAAGTCCAAGTCATGTACTGCAAACCTTTTTATTTTTTTTAATTTTGAGCTGGTGAAGCTTGGGGCCGCATGATATCCCACTCTTATTACATCAAAGCGCTTGAGAATGAATACTACCTTCACAATTACATACCCAACCTTGTGTTTCAGGGGACGATGAATATGGGCATTATCATTTGTAAAGATGCCTGGCCTTAATTTATTTTGGTTTATCAATGCCATTTTGGTAAGAATAGGTCTCTATTGGTATTTCTTTTGTCCATGATAACGGTTTTGGGGTATTTATTTTATAGTGCTTTGGTTTTGAGTATATGATATTCAGGTCCTCTAGGACTTATGGCATGTTGAGAATTTTGCCAGTAACATTTTGGATCAAGGTTTTCTTAGGGATGAGTATTACAGAAGCTATCTTTCAAATTTGTAGGTGTTATATTGTGAAATAATGCACTAGATAAATGCCACTGTCGGTAGCTAATTTGATGCTGTTGTTACCTTTGTAGGTTCAAGGTCTGTGGCTAATTTGGGTGAAGTCATAGGTAATGTGCCAAAGAGGCCATTTTACACTACCCTGGAGCAAGAGGAAACTGGAGATGAGGAGCTAGAGGATTGCTTCCATCCACCAGAAAAGAAGAGAAGGTTGACTGCGGAGCAAGTTCAATTTCTGGAGCGAAGCTTTGAGGTTGAAAACAAATTGGAGCCTGAGCGCAAGATACAGCTAGCCAGGGATTTGGGTCTGCAGCCTAGGCAAGTTGCAGTTTGGTTTCAAAATCGCCGGGCAAGGTGGAAAACAAAACAGTTGGAAAGGGATTATGATATTCTTAAGTCACTCTATGAAACTCTGAGAATGGATTATGATAACCTTCTCAAAGAAAAAGAGAAGTTAAGAGCTGAGGTGTGTTTTGCCTACCTAAATATAAGCACAAAATAGAATGATATTTTTAAGTTAGTTTAGCTTCATAAAGTTTCAAATCAGGTATTCATTGTGAGATTTACTAAATTTGCATAAGAATTACTAAGAAATTTATAAACCTATTGGTTTTATCCAGTGCAGGAAGATTAAAAATATTTGTCTTTTCCTAGTAAAAAATTCTATCATCTAATTAAGCTTTTGAAGAAGACTATTTTTAAAAGAGTAGATCATAATCAAAGTCTAAATTGTTCATATATCAATTGCTATCTTTATTAACATAATGACAGCTTGCAGAATCTGGATAGCTTTCTATCTTTTATGTTATTGTTGTTTTCTATCTTTCTTTTCTTATCCTTGAGTTTTCTTATGCATTTTCACTATTGCATCAGGTTATTTTGCTGACTGACAAGATGCATTCTAAAGACCAAGACCTGAAAATCCAAACAAAGGATTTGGAGAGTGCCGAGAAGAAAGGCTCTTCTCAACCTGCCTTCCATTCTGATTTTTTTGAGAAATCTGAGATAGGTGCTTCTGTTAAGGATCCCACTCCTGTTTGCAAACACGAAGATATTTTGAGCTCTGGAACAGATAGCAGTGGGGTCCTAGATGAAGACAGTCCTCAGCACATTGATTGCGGGCATTCCTCCCTGGTAGACCATGTAAATTCATCCAATATTTTTGAAGCAGATCAGTCAGACCTCTCACATGCGGAGGAAGAAGACGATGATGAAGGTGGTGTGAGTGAGAAACTGCTTCCTCAGACATGTCATCTCCCCAAAGCAGGAGGAAACCTATACTCAGATGCATCAGAAGTTTCCTGCAATGATATGTTTCCAATTGATTATCAAGAACACATTCACTTGTGGGAGTGGCCTTAATTGCTTTACTGTTTATTCTCATTTTGTATGATCTCCAGTGTTCAGAATAAGAGAAAAATTATGTAGAACCACTCTTGAACAATATAGGAGATTGGTCTATGCAAGGTTTAGTACACCTTGCAGTTGTAAGTTACTAGAAGATTTTGTCATTTTAAAGAGTGGCCTCAAAACTTTCTATGCAACATAATGTATAGCTATTTGTGTTGGTTTTCTAGTGTCTTTTATCATTAAAGCAAGAGCATTTAAACCCTCACAAAGTAAGAGGAGTATGAGTGAATGCAATCCTGCTTTGTCTGTTATCATTATCTTATTAACTGTGCTATTGTGTTATATACTAGATCTTTTGTTTTGCTTGTTGCTTGTTTGTTATGGAGTCAAGGCTTTGTTAGATTTACAATCCATGTTATGCTTTTTAGCCCAGTCTTATATCACCAACAAGCGTTGACTCAGTTCTCTAGTTGTCATGGTGATTAAACTTATACAGGAATTGACATTTTTAGGCAAACTAGTGGAGTGATGACCTAAGAGAAAATGTATTAAACTTTTTAGATGCATGCTAATTGGTTAATAAGTTGTAATGTTGGAAGATATTAGCCTAATGGAAAATTTGGGTTTGCAAGCAAAAGAACTTTGTCAACCTGCCTTTTTTAATCAAATTATCTGGATTATATTAAGCACAAACTTCATGTAACTCTACTGCTATTCAACTAATCAGATGATTGCAGCCATTGTCTATAAGATTCTTTTGTCACTATCAAAATGAAATAGAAGAACTGCTAATATGAGCACATGAAAATCAGAACTGCTAATATGAGCAAACGAATATGCCTGATTTAAGTTGTGTATAAATTCTTATCTCAAGCATGACCTGAAAGATTTTTTTGGGGATGCAGTGAGATAAGATTTAATAATTACTAGCTATGTGAACTGTAAGTGGGGAACACTGTTTGTCAATTGTGTTGAAATAGTAACACAATAGCAATTCTTCAGGAAATGGATACAAATATTTTATTGTGTGGGCATCTCTCTTATATTTTATTGGATACATTTTGCGTGATTATTAGTATTTTTTAATTTTAATATTTAATATGGCTTTCTCTAGCCAATATTCAATCCCATGTATTCTGAAAGTCAGCTGAGTAAATATATTAGTTTAGCTAGTTGTAGCTGATTATCATATTCATTAATTTCATTCACGGAATTCAAGGGAACTCTCTAGAATTGTCATTTGGCTTGTAAATGCTAGTCTATCATTGACATCCAAATTACCTGAATAAAAGCAGGATACACATGAATGATAACACATGCCCATACACACTTGGTTTGCAAAATGGAGGAAAATTATTTAGTACTAGCAGGATATACATAAATATTCACCCAATTTAGGTTTTACAAATTTTTCCCATTAAATTACACCTGCAATAGTGTCTAAGGTTTCTATGAGAACACTGCTATCTAGCCTTTTTGACTTTGATCTTATGGGGTTTCCCAAAGAGCCATTTTAGATGTGATGAAGTATCTTGTCTCGGATGATGAAGGTATCATATTACTTGTGTAGATGATAGTGGTCCCTGTTTCTATAGAGGAATGCATGTGTCTTCAACAATACGGAACTAAACCCTCTGGACAAAATGTCACTTTCAGTGGCTGCATGTTCTACCTCTGAGAAGATTTCAATCTGTGACAGCTGTACGAGGACCTCCTGATGTTGGGATTCTTTTTGGCAACTACACCTAGCATTCATATTGTGAAGTTCAATGTATATACGGTGACAAGGAAAATTGAGTTCGGGGATGGAAACACTGTCCCCGCAAATCTACTATAGCGATAGCCTTTTTTACTTACATACCCTATTTCAAGATAATGTACTGACCCCATCCCCATACCCTCTATATCCCACATCTTCTGGGAACTATAACTATCTCTAGTATGGCTGTAACTTCATTCGTATACTTACATGCCCTATTCTAAAATGCCCCCAAGCCTTTTCCCATCCCATACCTGTATTCATTGTTTCCTTGTGACCATTCATATGCTAGGTGCCTTAGACTCTGGAATAGGAACATTAGAAGAATCCTAGTTCTGTGTATCTTACCTGACCCCATGAAGCTTTTGTTTCTAGATTGTGCCACCTAAAATTCCAAATGGTAGGAGAATCTCTTTTAAGGACATTTCTCTTTATAAATAGGGGAATCTAAGATTGAGGGTGGCCTAAACTTGAAGAACGAACAAGCTAATGCGTCACATATTTAGCCAAAGAGATGATGATGCCTTCGGGTGGTCATAAATTGGCGTTTTGTAGTAGGAGATTGGGTCCACAACACTCTGGCTGAAGATGAGATTCTTGACACATACATTGGGATGGACCACAAGGACCTACCTCTCCCCACTTGTTCATTGTAGGGGCCCTTGCAATACTCCAAGACAGTGGAGCTGTTCTCTGGCCATTGTGGGTCAATATGTCTTTTCTTGTTGACAATTAAAGCTGATATTCCAGAACCATTTCTATATTTTAACTTTTAGGCAATGATGCGAACATAAATGGTAGATTTTATCACATGAACCATGTCCCACAGCTAGTATATTTATAGGTGGCTTTCTCTTGTGGGTTCTGATTCCTTTAGATAGCTCAAGGTGATTGATGCATTGACTGGCAGCTGTAAGTGTATGCATTGTTATCTTTTGACAATAAATTTGATCTGTCCATGACAACTAGACCATGGACTTCTTTTGGACATATTTGTTGAGCTCCTGATTAGCTCAAAGAACTTTTGTTCATAATCTTTGACAAGATATTTGCTTCATACACGTGTATATGGTTTATCCTTAATTGGCTTTTAATTGATCAAAAGTTAAAAAAGTTCCTTTACTTGATTCCACACTGTTCAAAAATAATGTATCTTGGTATTGTTGTCTTCATTTATATGTATGAGGAGGAGAAAAACTATATTGAACACCATGGAATTGACAACCCATTTTTATCAAGTTTGAAAATCCCACATTCTTTAGTTATAGCATCTCTATCTTAAGTGGTGTTAGTCAGTTACCAGAAGAACTGGTGTTCGTCTACCTTTTCCAAAAGCTTTACAGTATTGGGGTATCTCCACTTTATGTTAAAAATAATCTCCATGTAGGACCATTAACCCCTCCCTTTGAACGAATTTTCTATATATAGAAACCATTTGCAGGATTTGGTGCAAACTTTTTATTTTATGAATTTTTATTTCATTACTTTCTTAAAAGGGTACTTGTTACTTTTTTAATCTTATTGACACATATGATTCGTCTTAAGAGAAAGGTTGCTGCTCCTTTTACATTAAACCTAGCTTAAAGTTTGATTAGTCCTTTTAGCCTGAACCTAGGTTATTACACACTTATCAAATTTGATAATTTGTTTTTCTTCATTTTTCATATAAATTTTATTAGAATTGTTATTTTTTTAAATATCTAAAAAGATATTATGATTATCTTAAGACTTGTGACTTGATAACAACTAAATTTTATTTTAGAATTAGTTTGTAAAATTAAAAAATAATATTAAGAGAGATATGATGATTAATCTTTTGAGACTTTTAATTTGAAACGATAATAATGCAAATATTGTATTGATGATTATAAGAGTGGTTTAGTATGTATTAATCTATATTAGAGATTTATTTATTAATTAAAGTGTTTCTTCATAATCATAAATCTACAAAGAATATTACCATCTTATATAAAAACTTTATCAAGTTAGTATTTGGCAAGAATTTATCTTGTATGAGTCACATGAACGATTTAAAGTAAATATCATATTCATAGTTAGATGGGAAAAGTTTGATTCTATAAAATAGAGAAGGATGTAAGAGAGTAGAATATTGTTGCACACTTAAAGATTGTGAGGTAAAGTAATCTTAGCCATGTAGAAGAAGTAACTAATGAGATGGTGTGTGAAATCTATTTGACCTTGAATAGTTAGTGAGAGAAGAGGATGAGGAACAAAGGGATGTTAAGCAAAGAAATATGAAACTAATATTTGTTCAAGTTTGTCTAGAAACAAGGAGTTTACAAGTATGATTTCTAGCACATAAAGATTACTAAGAACCAATAAATTTATTTGAATGCAAATTAAATATTGATTAAACATCATAAATAAGTTGATTAAGACACTCTAGCTAGTTTTTATCTCTAATGAAGAGCTCTTAAGATATTCTCACTATTAGAAAATAACTTTTTGCCATCACAATTTTTTGCCTCAACTCAATCCATTTTCAAGACTCTAAAGCAATTTGTGTCGGGATGTATTATGATGCAATGCACACTAGGGGAATGGTTTGGCATTTTGGTGGCCCCCAAAATTAGAATATCAACCATCTTAACAATTTTTAACAATTTTTGAGATAATGCAATGTAATTAATGGTGAGAAGTAAAATTTAGGGGTTTCAAGGAATTTGATTCAACATGGATTTCGGAAAAGAAGTTAAAGCACTAGGATTTTTTTAAAAAAAATTGAATCAAAATGACAACACATTTTATAAAATCTTTTTTTTTTTTGAAAACTACTTCATATTTGGTTTTTTTTTTAAACATTTATTTTTTGGCCCAAATAATTATTTGAACTAGATCAAGTAAATATGTTTTTTATTGTCATCTCTACTAACACAAGTTTTAAAGATTATACTAAATCAACATTTTCAATTATTGTACAAGATCGTATTGTTCATGTTTTTCAATTTGTTAGAATTAATAAACTAGATTTTTTTATGATAATAACATATCTAACAAATATTGATTAATTATTCAAAAAATATAATTAATTTGACATCTAGAATAATTAATTATGGATTGAATAAAAAATCATAGAAAATCTTAGAACACAATGTAGATTTCTAAAGTGATTAAATCTATTATACTAAAGTATGGTAAGTTATTTAGATAATCATAAAGTATCTCATGTATTATGCTTATAAATTTATAATTTAATGGGGTTTGAGTTGCTAATGATATAGAAAACTTATGATTATAAATAATATATGGGTCCAACCATCGTCATAGCCTTGCAAAGACAAGAAAGGAAATGGGGGTGAAAGAGAGTTAATAGGTGGAAGAGCATGCATTATTATTAAATGAAGAAGTGTGGATGTGGGTTGAAGCACCTTTCATTGTTGGCATATGTTGATTAGATAAGTTTAAACAAAACATAAATATATTATATGTACATGGATGATACATCTTCATCATTGCATCTTTGCAAGGTGTTACATCTACTAGTCATGATGATGAAATTGAGAGTACTCTTACAAAGGGTAGAAACTCTTAATTGGATGAAATATTTCTAAGAGAAGGATGGAGCATGGAATTACAAATCACAACATGTAGATTGATGGGAATGAATAACTTCTTGAGTTGTTGATTCCTTTGTATATAACTACTTATGATTATAAGGCATATGGAGCTTGGCCTTTAGCCAAACCCTTCCCAATCTTGACAAGTCATCCACTTTGATCAAAGATACAACATACATCCATCAAAAATATTGAGGGAAGTTTGGATATTTTCAAATTGATATAAGCAAGTGTTGGATTGAAAACTAGTTATGAGTATTGGGCAAAGTTTTATATTTGTTGTCATATGTATAAAAGGTTTGATTGAACATGTTGGGTGAAGTATAAGTTTATCATGTCTACATACACCATAGTTCAAATAAAGCATCTCTTTATTAATGATATATCATGTATGAAAAATATGAGAAAACAACATAATTTATGTATGATCAATCATATACATTCAAGAACATATTTGATTTATAAATAACACCCACAAGAGCTAGTATTGGGTGAAGTTTTATATTTTTTGTCTTAACTATAATTTTTTTGATTGGACACATTGGGTGAAGTATAATTTTATTGTGTCCACATACATCATAGTTCAAATGCAACATGTCTTTAGTGTGATATTTTATTTAGGAAAAAATATGAAAATACAACACAATTTATGCATGATCAACCCTATACATTCAAGAACATAGCTATTTTGTAAATAACACCCACAAGAGTTGCACTCCTGAACCTATCTATCCATTTATGAAGAACATCAATGAATGTAAAGGATATATTCCCAAGGAGTTGATTTGATGTATTGCTCTTTAAGATATAAAATATTTTAGGATAAATGATGAGTTGATTCATTATTGTTGTTAAAGGTGCATCCCTCTCCTATTATGAAATATCTAAATATTGGATTCCCAAGTGATGAATATTTAAAAATGTATATTTGGTTATGTTTTCTATTTTTTGGTTGATTTCTTATTTCTAGATTTTTATGAATGTGCATGCCAATAAAATACTATAACACTAGATCAAATCAATGTTAACTAAAAAATGTGTGTATGAGTCTCTTAAAGAAGATTCAAGTGTTGGAGAATGCCATGATTAGAGAGCTCAAATTTGATAACCTTCCTGAACACAATAGTATGCATATCAATATAAAATGAAGAGTGTGTAAATACAATGATCAAGCTTTGCATATATAGGCAAGGATGAGGAAGTGAGAAGGTACGAGTGAAACTCTGACTACCCCTCCAAAGATGAGACACTTGTGAACTCACTTGACAAGTGTGTAAGCAAGTGTCAATAGGTGCCTCAAGTCATGAGGACATATGTCTCAACCATATGAAGTGAGACAAAAGCAAAAAAAACCTAAGTAAAGTTAAGCTAGGTTTGAATAGGTCAATCTTAGAAAGATGATTAGCTAACTAGGTATGATAATGACTCTATTTACACTTACACTCCCCCTTAAGTGTAACTTATGGAATAATGTATGCACTAATGATGAGTCACAGCTACAAGGCTATGTTAGGTAATCATATACAATGTTCTCATAAAGTGGAGTAAAGGACAAAAATATAGTGGGAAATAAAAACCCCTCTCTAAAAGATAAATGATGCAATGAAATAAAATGATAAGTGAAGAAGATAGAAGTACTCATGATGACCCCCCAAGGACTACTTCTATCACATAAGTACAAGAAATGTTCCCCCCATAGGAGAGAAAAGAAAGGTCTCTGTGACCCACCCAAAAAATATGAAGCTATAAACTCTATGTGAGGAAATGCTTCCTCCTAAAACTGATAGGAGAAGAGAAACCATGTAGCCTCCTCTCAAAATGATGCTTGTAGTCTTGGTAGATGGTCAAAATTAGATGTTGAAGATGATCGATGATTACTAAACAAAATGTCTTCCCTTGGGAAGAAACAACACCACAAATGTGTGCAAGATGACTTCCCATTCTAGATAGGAATATGCAGGAAGTAAGATGAATGCCTCTAAATTATGCACATGATCCAAAGACTAATATGATGTTAATGATGCCTTTGAATGATGCTCAAAGATATCCAAGCCAATGTTGATGTGTGATGGATGTTGATAAGATGGACCAGGTACCATATATGATTTAGGAACATGGACCATGGATGTATGGTGATAACTGGGTTGATGTGAATCTAATATTCTCGCAGATGATGATAACTAAGTTGGATAGGTCAACTCATGAATATCTACACAATTAGTCGTGATAGAATTCAATGTAGGTGAGGCAAGAACAATATCCAAGATGGCAATGGTGATGCAAATTCAGCGAAGTTGACATCAAATAGAAGACGAATGTCCTCAATGGTGTCATCCAAATCTACAATGTGAGATTCTACAAAAAAAGATGTGATATCTAGTAGATATGCATCCCAATATGGTGGATATAGAATGATGATAGTAATGTCCTGATGCATAGAACCATTGGAACTCATGAATGAGTCAACACCATATTCAAATGTAGCAATAGGTGTTGTGGAAGATGAGATCTCAATGCAAGTCATGGGATTACATTGTTCATCCCCAAATGATGGTTTTGTCTCACAAGATGTTTGAGTGAGACTGGATGATGACTTTGAATGTGTTGGAACTAAAGGATCCTATAAGGAAATACCATGATTAATAATAATTTGTTCCATTTCCTCAATTTGTCAAAACCAACATTCTTTTGTTATATGCCTTTTCTTTCCACAATATCCACATTTGATTTTCATGTATTATGAGGATCACGAAGAATACTCGAATAGAAGGGATTTAGTGTGAGATACATGATCACATGAACTAACTAACTCAAAAATAGAAACACCTAGATTTCCGCCCTTGATTCAAAGAGCCCCTAAGAATGATTAGTGTTAATTGTAACCCCCTAGAACAATGTGCAACAAATTTTTACAAGTTATGAAGATCAGATGTCAAATTGATCATTTATAATGCATGGTGATTTTTACAAAATGGGAAATCCAAATCTCAATTATACATGTAAAATTGAATTCCTTATGAAATTCTGATAGAAATGAAAAAACTTTACAAAATTTTGATAATTGGAGTGCAAGTTATGCCCCATTGAAATTTACTTACAATGTTGACTTCAGAGGTTAAAATTTTCTATTAAACATCATCAAATAAAAAACATCTCAACATCAAAATATCAATGACAAAACCAACTTCCTATTGACTATTCACACTAAAAAAAACCCTCGTTTGCAAGTTATGGCTGAACGAAAAAACCCCTTTTTACAAATACTTGTAAATTACAATGACTAATAGAAAAAAATGCTAAGTCTTTGTGGAAACTACTAATTGTTATAGTACTTGTGATAGTAACATGTAATTAAATGCTAGGTATAATCAAATAACAATAAATGTTAAAGATATCCAAACATTAAAAAAATGTAACCAATAATGACCAAGTAAATGGATTGTGTGGGTGTTGACTGCTTCAAAGGGCACGATTGTATCCATTGAGAAGACTAAGAAGACCATTTTGGGTTGCGTGGGAGGTCACCAAATCCATGACAGTTAGAGTTTGACCAATTCTCTTCTTCAAACTTGAATGAATGAATGAATTTTAATGACATCCATGAGACCAAGTAGTCTAAGGGACCCAAAAGACTAATGCTAACAAGTTTTCAAGCTCTTCTCGATGTCAGCTCTTCTATTATGAATGTCGATCAAAAAAATTTCCATCTTGTGAAGCCTTACCTCCTCAAATAGCTCATTCAAACTACCCACTTTCAAATTGTCTTTGAATTGGATACAGATATCCTCATAAGCTACACAATCAAGGATGAAGTGCCTCTTAGTTTCAACCACCCCTTTGTTGCAAAAAATGTAAGTCCTTTCTTCCCATTCTTCTGAAAGCAAGCAAGGTATGTGGAAATGCTTCCTAATGTTGATCTAAGAAGAGAGATGTACAATTTTAATTCTTTTTCAATTACAATATGAGATGCACAATAGGAATATTACTAAAATAACAACACATGCAAGTATAATAAGCTCAAAACACAAGATATACATGGGGAAAACCCTTTCAAGTGAAAAACCCCACATCCAAAACCTACACAATGTATTATTGAATCAATAGTGATTACAACACACTTGCAATGCAAGTTCTTCATGAGTATACATGAGTGTTGAATTTTGGAGTTATTCTGACAACATAATGATACTTGCAAAATACATCATACTAAACCCACTCCAAGACATCCAATATATAGAAAATACAAGTATGAAGGTAGCATCTAGAGCAAGCTACAAGAGATGGGTGTCCAAATCCTTGTAGCACATTTTTCAACCACCTCCAAGCATGCAAATGACACTTGTACAATATTCTTTGACTTCTCATTCATACCTCCAAACTTGGGCGCCCCATATTTACCCAAAATAGCTATGACAGATGCTCTTACACACCTTACAACCATCATAGAATTTGTCATATATGACAACAATTAGAACTATAAGAGAATATGTCATAACCAACTAATAATAAATTATTCTCTTACAACTTGTCATAGTCAAACTTGGGCACCTAGATTTCCCATGCAAAGATTGAAAGGAAGCAAGGTACGCGAAAACGCTTCCTAATACTGATCTAAGAGGAGAGATGTACAGTTTTAATTCTTTTTCAGTTACAATATGAGATGCACAATAGGAATATTACTAAAACAAAAACACATGCAAGTATAATAAGCTCACAACACAAGATATACATGGGGAAAACCCTTTCGGGTGAAAAACCCCACACTCCAAAACCTACACAATGTATTATCAAATCAATAGTGATTAGAACACACTTGCAATGCAAGTTATTCAGGAGTATACATGAGTGTTGAATTCTGGAGTTATTCTGATAGCATAACGATACCTACAAAATACATCATACTAAACCCACTCCAAGACATCCAATATAGAGAATACAAGTATGGAGGTAGCTTCTAGAGCAAGCTACAAGAGATGGGCGTCCAAATCCATGTGGCACATTTTTCCACCACCTCCAAGCATGCAAATGACACTTGTACAATATTCTTTGAATTCTCATTCATACCTACAAACTTTGGCGCCTCATTTTTACCCAAAATAGCTATGACAGATGCTCTTACACACCTTATAGCCGTCATAGAATCTATCATATATAACACTTACAGTTGTAAGAGAATTTGTCATAACCGAATAATAATAAATGATTCTCTTACAACTTGTCATATTCAAACTCGGGTGCGTAGATCCCCAATGCAAAGATTCCTTCCAACACTTGTCCAACTTGTCATAGAATCTAGCTCTTACGCGTCATAAGTTTTTCATAGGAATCTGTCATAAGATCTTGATGAGAATCCATCATAAGATCATCATAAAATCCCTCAAAGATGTCGACGCATGTAAAAGAATCTCTTCCTAAAGTGGGACGCCTTTATTGCCTTATGGGGACCACAACATCCATGTCACATCCCATGTCATCTCCCAACATGCTGACAACTCACCGTGCCAAGTCATATTAGATGTGAGCAAGAAATTACAACATGGGCGTTAATAAATTAATATTTTAATGCTAGGAATTTGAAAAGGTTGAGACACCTTAATTCCCAACATTCTCCCACTTGTCAAACACCTTTTTAAGAGCCAATCTAACTAGGTAATCAACTGCTAGGGGCCAAAATTCCCATAGACTCTGAACAGCATCTGAACTTCTTTGTGCTCACTTGCTTAGTCAAGGAATCTGCAACATTTGTCAAAGTATCAAATTTTTCAATCTACACCTTACCATCTTCCACCATGTCACAGACAAAATGGAATTGAACATCAATATGTTTTGTTCTAGCATGGAAGGTAGGATTCTTTGCTAAGCAAATAGCACTATGACTGTCAAGTTGCAAATATTAATCATCACTGCATCAAGACCAATATTTGAACACAATCTTCAAATCCAAATGGCTTCCTTACAAGCATGAGTATCTACCATATACTTTGCTTCTGTAGTGGACAAAGCAACTACAACTTATCACTTACTCATCCAACTAATAGCACCATCGAACATAGTAAACACATTTAAGCACTGGTGGATCTTCTATTGTCAATGTCACATGCCCAATCTAAATCCACAAATCCACAAATACAAACTGAATGCAAAGATCCTGTAGGATTCCCATGATAACATAAGGAATACTCGAAAGTACCCCAAAAATACCTAAATACTCTCTTTATTGCATCCCAATGTACTCGTCTAGGATTAGCCATGAATCAACTAAGGACTCCCACTACTTGGGAAATGTCTGGTCTTGTACAAACCATGACATACATCAAACTGCCAACATTACTAGCACAAGGTACTCTCATCATATCTTCCACCTCACTAGGAGATTTTGGATAATCTAAAATTGATAACTTTGTTCCCATTGCAACAAGAACACATAATGGTCTACAATCTGCTATGTTGAACCTCTCCAACACAAAATTCACATACTTACTCTGTCCTAACCAAAGTTTTTTGTTTACCCCATCTCTTCTAATTTCCATACCCAAAATGTGCTAAGTTGCACCTAAATCCTTCATTCCAAACTATGTTAAAAGTTGAGACTTCAAATCAGAAATCAAATATTTACCATTCCCAATGAACAACATATCATCAACATACAATGCAATAATAAGAATGTGATCATCAATATTTTTGAAATAGACACAATGATCTAATTTTGATCTCAAAAATCCCAAACTCAACAAAAAGGAATTGAACTTTTGGTACCACATACTAGGTGACTGTTTCAAACCATACAGAGACTTCTTTAATTTGTAAACCAAATTTTATGTACCCTTTTCAATGTAATGCTTTGGCTATGAATATAGATTTCTTCCTCCAAATCACCATGAAGGAAATATGTCTCAATCCATCTATTCAATCTCTAAATCGTATGCAGCAGCAAGTGATAACAAAAATTTGATGGATCTCAGCTTTGCTATAGGAGAAAAAATCTCACCATAATCAATTCCCTCAATAATATTTTAATTTTTTAGGGTTGTAAGACCCTTCTTACCAATGTGGCCAAGCCTTTGGTGCCATACCATAGTTTTCTCTGCTAGAAGTCTCATCTCCATAGAATGAGCACCCTTGGGTACCTAGAAAGTACATCCATCAAAAGTAGATGCAACAGTTCCCTTCACTACTAATTCCAATGGTGAGGATAGTGACTCTGAAGATATCTTCTTTATAACAAAAGAACTATTGCATTGTTCAATGCATGCATCAAGCTAAAGAAAAGTGTCAATCTGAACACCCTTAGCAAGCACCATAGCTCCTCTTGTCATCTTGCATCCTCCATTCAAGAAAAACTTGCACACCCACATCATTCAATTTACATATAGATAACAGGTTTCATGCCAAACCAAGGATATGAAGTACACCATTGATCCCCTTCACTCTCTCATCAGGGAATCGAATCAGAACTCTTCAATGACCAACAATATTCAAGTGAGAGTCATCACCCAAGTACACCTTCCCACCGTCAAACTCTTCATACTTCATAAGTTCCAATCCTATGTGAGGTCATATGGAATGATTCACCAAAGTCAATCAGCCACACATCTTCTAATCCATTTGTTTCCCAAGGCAATGACAAATGCTTCGCCATCATGCTAAGAAGACTTGTCTGATTTAGAATCACTATTTCTCTTCTTCTTTTTCTCCTCTTTGCACTCATTATGGAAGTAACCAAGTTTTTCGCAATTCTAACATAGAGAATTGGACTTCCTACTAGGATATTTTGATCTCCCTGGAGACTTGGACTTAGACTTCTTGTCTTTCTTCTCACCTTTCTCCTTCGGTCCACCACGAACATCAAGAGCCTCCTTGGCCATCTCAGAAGACTTTCTCCACTTCTCTTCAGATAACAATGAGGTAACCACCTCATCCATCTTGGAAGTGGATGTTGTGCTTCCCATAGCCATCACCAGGTGATCCCATGAGTCTAGAAATGAACACAACAGGAGCATGCAATGGTCTTGTTCATCAATCTTGTCTCCAATGGAACCCAATTGAGCAACCAACATGTTAAAATAATTCAAATGGTCTGCCATGGATCCTCCATCTTCCATCTTCCATCTTCAAAGAATACATCTTCTTTCTCAGGAATAACTTGTTTACCAGGGATTTAGTTTGATAAATGTCTCCAAGTTTCTTCCACAAAGAAGCAATAGTCTTCTCTTCATGAACATTTAGGAGAACATAATTAGCCAAACAAAGTCTAATGAGACCCTTGGATTTCTGATCCATGAGATCCCAGTCTTCTTGTTTCATGCTCGATGGTTTGGTTCCAGAAAAAGTATCCCATAGATCACGATCTACAAGCATATCTACCATCTTGAGCTTCCAAAGCTCAAAGTTACCATCGTTAAAATTCTCCATCTCGATTCTTCCAGATGTGCCAACCATCTCTCCTACAACAAATTAAACTCACTACACAAGCTCCCACTCAAATGAAGATTAGTAGAAAAAACCGTCTACCCAACAACTAGAATCAAAGGTTATCAAGCTTTGATACCAACTGAAAGGAAGCAAGGTACATGGAAACACTTCCTAATGTTGATCTAGAAGAGGAGAGATGTATAGCTTTAATTCTTTTTTAGTTACAATATGACATGCACAATAGGAATATTACTAAAACAACAACACATGCAAGTATAATAAGCTCACCATGTCACAAGATATAGTGGGGAAAACCCTTTCGGGTGAAAAACCCCACACGCCAAAACCTACATAATGTATTATCGAATCAATAGTGATTACAACGCACTTGCAATCTAAGTTCTTCAGGAGTATACACGAGTGTTGAATTTTGGATTTATTCCAATAGCATAACAATACCTGCAAAATACATCATATTAAACCCACTCCAAGACATCCAATATATAGAGAATACAAGTATGGAGGTAGCATCTAGAGCAAGCTACAAGAGATGGGTATCCAAATACATGTGGCACATTTTTCCACCACCTCCAAGCATTAAATTGACACTTGTACAATATTCTTCAACTTATCATTCATACCTCCAAACTTTGGCACCCCATTTTTACCCAAAATAGCTATGACATATGCTCTTACACACCTTACAGATGTCATAGAATCTGTCATAAATGAAAACACTTACAGTTGTAAGAGAATCCATCATAACCGACTAATAATAAATGATTCTCTTATAACTTGTCATAGTCAAACTTGGGCGCCTAGATTACCCATGCAAAGATTCATTCCAACACTTTCCCAACTTGTTATAGAATCTAGCTTTTATGCGTCGTAAGGTCGTCATAGGAATCTATCATAAGATCTTGATGAGAATCCATCATAAGATCATCATAGAATCCCTCAAAGATGTTGACACATGTAAACAAATCTCTTCCCAAAGTGGGACACCTACATTACCTTATGGTGACCACAACATCCATGTCGCATCCCATGTCACCTCCCAACATGTTGACCCTCATCGTGCCAAGTCATATTAGATGACAAATTAATATGGGCAAGAAATTACAACATAGGCATTAATAATAATATTTTAATGTTAAGAATTTGTAAAGGTTGAGACACCTTAATTCCCAACAAAGATGCCTTCCAACACTTGTCCAACTTGTCATAGAATCTAGCTCTTAAATTTCATAAGGTTGTCATAGGAATCCATCATAACATCTTGATGAGAATCCGTCACAGAATCCCTCAAAGATGCTGACACATGTAAAAGAATCTCTTCCCAAAGGGATGCCTACATTGCCTTGTGGGGACCACAACATCCATGTCACATCCCGTGTCACCTCCCAACATGTCGAAAACTCACAATGCCAAGCTATATTAGATGAAAAATTAATATGAGCAAGAAATTACAACATAGGCATTAATAAATTAATATTTTAATGCTAAGAATTTGCAAAGGTTGAGACACCTTAATTCCCAACATTCTCCCACTTGTTGAACACCTTTTCAAGAGCCAATCTAACCAAGTAATCAAGTGTTAGGGGTCGAAAGTCCCATAGACTCCGAACACCATTTGAACTTCTCCATGCTCACTAGCTTAGTCAAGGAATCTGCAACATTCGTCAAAGTATCAAAAATTTTAATTTGAACCTTACCATCTTCCACCATGTCACAGACAAAATGGAATTGAACATCAATATTTTTCATTCTAGCATGGAAGGTAGGATTTTTTGGTAAGAAAATAGCAGTCTGACTGTCACTACAAATAGTAATCATCCTTGCATCAAGCCCAACATTTGAACACAATATTCAAATCCAAATGGGTTCCTTACAAGCATGAGTAGCTATCATGTACTTTTCCTTTGTAGTGGACAAAGCGACTACAACTTGTCTCTTACTTGTCCAACTGATAGCATCACCGAACATAGTAAACACATAGGCACTAGTGGATCTTCTACTGTCAAGTCACCTACCCAATTCAAATCCACAAAATCACAAATACAAACTAAATGCAAATATCCTATAGGATGTCCATGCTAACATAAGGAATACTTGGAAGTACCCTAAAAATACTTGAATACTCTCTTTACTGCATCCCAATGTAATCGTCCAAGATTAGCCATGAATCAGCTAAGGACTCCCACTACTTGGGCAATGCCTGGTCTTGTACAAACCATGGCATACATCAAATTTACAACAACACTAGCATAAGGTACTCATCATATCCTCCACCTCACTAGGAGATTTTGGACAATCTGAAACTGGTAACTTTGTCCCCATTGCAACAGGAACACACAATGGTCTATAATCTTCCATGTTGTACCTCTTCAACACAGAATTCACATACTTACTCTATCCTAACCAAATCTTTTTGTTTTCCCTATCTCTTCTGATTTCCATACCCAGAATGTACTTAGCTACACCTAAATCCTTCATTTCAAACTGTGTTGAAAGTTGAGACTTCAAATCATAAATCAAAGATTTATCATTCCCAATGAATAACATATCATCAACATACAATACAATAATGGTAATACAATCATCAACAATTTTGAAATAGACACAATGATCTGATTTTGATCTCATAAATCCCAAACTCAACACAAAGGAATCAAAGTTTTGGTACCACATCCTAGGTGACTATTTCAAACCATACAAAGACTTCTTCAATTTGCAAACCAAATTTTTTGTGCCTTTATCAATATAATGCTTTGGTTGTGACATATAGATTTCTTCCTCCAAATCACCATGAAGTAAAGTTTTCTTCACATCCATATGTTCAATCTCTAAATTGTATGCAACAATAAGTGATAACAAAAATCTAATGGATGCCAACTTTGCTACAAGAGAAAAAATCTCACCATAATCAATTCCTTCAACTTTGGAATAACCCTTCACTACCAACCTTGCCTTATATCTCTCAACATTGCCATTTGAACCAAAAATTTTCTTGAACACCCATTTGCAACCAACAGGTTTATGTCCATCAGGCAAGGGCACCAAATCCCAAGTGTTGTTTCTTTTTAATGTAGTCATCTCTTCACCCATGGCCTTTTTCCAGGAATCTGCATCACACATACCCATAGCCTCCCTTATGGTCCTAGGCTCATCAATGTTAGAAATAAAAGAAAAAATACAACTTGAATCATGCAATGAGTATCCAAACCTATTTGATTGTTGTCTTATCCATGCAGACCTTTGAGCAAAGGTTGAGGTTGAGGTTTTTCATCTTCATTTGAACTTTCTAAGCTACTTAAGCACTCCTCATCATCAGGTCTATCAGGTTCTTCTTTCTCAGGTCTAGGAGGAATATGAACCACATCCTCCTTCTTTTCTTCCTTCTCTGGTTGTGACACAACTATAGGAGTAACAAGTTCCTCAAAAATCATATTTCTGCTATACAAAAATTTTTCGGCCACAGGATCCCAAAGCTTGTATCCTTTCACACCAATGCCATGATCGATGAAGATACATTTTATAGCCTTGTTCTCTAACTTAGACCTCGTCTCCTTAGGGACATGATCATATGCCTCACAACCAAATACTTTAATATGTCTCAATGAGGGATTTTTACTAGACCATACCTCCATGGGTGTCTCATCCACAAGCACTGAAGTAGGAGACAAGTTAATCAGGTAGCACTAGCTCCACTAAGCATACTTCTAGCCCTCTCCATCAACGTCATGTTCATTCTTTCTACAACTCCATTCTGTTGAGGGGTGTAGGGAGTTTGTCTTATTCATTTCAATCCCATTTTCTTTACAAAACCTGTCAAAGTCTTTTGAACAAAACTCACTGCCATTTTCAGTCCTCAAACATTTAATCTTTCTATCCTTATGATTATCTACAAGAGATTTAAACTCTTTGAATCTATTAAAGACTTCATATTTGATTCTAAGGAAATAAACCCATGTCCTTTTACTGTAATAATCAATGAATGAAATGAAATAAATATATTTTGTAATTGAAGGAACATTAACAAGACCAAATACATCATAATGAATCAAATCCAACACCTCAAAAAAATTATAAGAACTAGAGCAAAATTGAACACAATTTTTCTTTCCATAAATATAATGTTAGCAAAAATCAAACTCAAGATTACAACCATTCATTCCCTTAAAATATTTTTATTTTTTAGGGTTCTAAGACCCTTCTCACCAATGTGGCCAAGCCTTTGGTGCCATAACATAGTTTTCTCCACTGGAAGTTTCATCTTCATAGAATGAGCACCCTTGGGTACCTAGAAAGCACATCCATCAGAAGTAGATGCAACAATTCTCTTCATTGTTGGTTTTGATGGTGAGGATGGTTACTTTGAAGATCTCTTCTTCATAATAGAATAACTATTGCACTGCACAGTGCATGCATCTAGTTGAAACAAATTTCTAATCCAAACACCCTCAGCAAGCACCATAGCTCCTCTCATCATCTTTCATCCTCCATTTCAGAAAACTACCTACACAACCACATCATTCAATTTACTTACAGATAACATGTTTCATTCCAAACTAGGGATATGCAGTACACCATTTCAATCCCCTTCACTCTACCATCAGGGAATTGAATCAAAACTCTTCCACGATTAACAATATTCATGTGAGAGTCATCACCCAAGTACACCTTCCCACCGTCAAACTCTTCATACTTCGTAAACCAACACCTATGCAAGTTCATGTGGAATGATGCACCAGATTCAATCAACCACACATCTTTTGATGCATGTGTTGCCAAGGCAACGAAAAATGATTCACCATCATGCTGAGAAGACTTGTCTGATTTAGAATCATTATTTCTCTTATTTTTACCCTCTTTGCACTCCTTGTAGAAGTGACTAGGTTTTACACAATTCCAATACAAAGCCTTGGACTTCCTACCAGGAGATTTAGATCTCTCCAGAGACTTGGACTTATACTTCTAGTCTTCCTTCTTGCCTTTCTCCTTTGGTTTGCCATGAACGGCAAGGGCCTCCTTGGCCATCTCGGAAGACTTTCTCTGAATCTCTTTAGATAATAATGAGGCAACCACCTCATCCATCTTGAAAGTGGATTTTGTGCTTCCAATATCCATCACAAGGTAATCCCATGAGTCTGGAAATGAACACAACAAGAGCATGCAACGGTCTTGTCTCCAATGAAACCTAGTTGAGCAACCAACATGTTAAAAGCATTTGGATGGTTTGCCATGAATCCTCCATCTTCCATCTTCAAAGAATACATCTTCTTTCTCAAGAATAGCTTGTTTACCAAGGATTTAGCTTGATAAATGTCTCCAAGTTTCTTCCACAAAGAAGCAATAGTCTTCTCTTCATGAACATTTAGGACAATAGAATCAGCCAAACAGAATCTAATGAGACCCTTGGATTTCTGATCCATGAGATCCTAGTCTTCTTGTTTCATGCCCAATGGTTTGGTTTCGGAAA